>OV884060.1:139801090-141051090 GCA_930367215.1 Pollenia angustigena | reverse complement strand
ACAATTTAATACGATTAAAATCTAAATTTTATTAGCATTCATCGTCATCATTTTATTTAACACTTAAAATCTTACAAAACACTTAATACTCAGCAGCACCACAATCATGCAACCAGCAATCTTTATGATGAAGTGTCAAATTAAAATGAAAAATAAAAATTAAACAAAATTGCGTGAGCAGATTCTTAACGAAAGTATTAAGAAGAGAAAACAAAAAAGTTTAACACAATATTGTATATAAAATTTTTATTTTTGTTTCTTTATTAAAACAAACACAAAAGGAAATATCAATCTATTTAAAAGAAGAAAATTAACGCAATTTGTATTGTCTCTAGTTTTTTAATTTAACCTTGATCTAAAAAAGAAACAAACATTGGAGTCTCAATTGGAAAATTTTAAATTTATTTTTTTTTTCTGCATAAAACAAATTCGAGACCATGAAATGCTTCTAATGGCTAATAAATCACTGATGGCTTAAACGCTGGTTTAGTTGAACTAAACTTGAATTTATATGAAGTTTAAACTTAACAACTTTAAATTATATGTTGTTAAAAAAATTCTATTATAAATCTTATCAAATTCATATGGTCTGTATTGGTAGTTTTAACGCCAAATTTTATGCGTTTAAAGATGGTTTATAGGTTTAGTGATTTATAGATTTGTTGGTTAAAATATATTTTATGCCAAAAAGAGAGTTTAACTTGTTCTGATTTTTTAGCCTTAAGACTTCTAACAGGCCAACCTAAATTAGCGCGTAAAGCGTTTGATATTTGTAAAAAAATGCTCATTTTCATACAAAATGTATGGAGTTAAACCAAAAATTGCAGCGTCAACGCTGTGCAATTGGATAATCCGTTTTTGACAGCGCGTTAAGTAGGGAAGCTGGCTGCTATTGTTAAAAAGAAATGACAATTAAGCTTTTTTTTGGTGAATTTATCGGTTTTTTTGAAGCATGTTTGTCGAAATATTCGGCCTTATTGTGTAAGGCGATGTTGATTAAAGTAACATCGTCGTCTGCATTCATTGAAATGAAAATTAGAGTTTGTACAAAATGTGTTTGTGTTGTTTAGTACCGAAAACAAAACGGAATCAAAGTGTTTGTTTGCCAAACAATTTGTGCGGTTTATTTTGATCTCAGATCATCAAAAATAACTTAATTGCAGATAAGTCATAAAGGCATCTTGCGTCATTACTTTGTCCTGCAAGTCTAAATTTCCAACTGGGTAATTGTTTACGTACGATATCCAACCACTTAATGGCAACAAATAAATGAATAAAACACCTTTAGTTTTACAAAGCAAACCAAACAACATCCAGTATACATTATTTAATTTATAACACTCCTTATTTTATTTAAATTATTCTAAGTGTAGTTAAGTGTTGTCTTTGTCGTTGTTGGAAAACTAGAATCTCTACAAAATAAATTGTTTAGTTTCGCAAAAAAAAAAAATTAAATTCATATTCATTAAATGTCGCTGTCAAGTAAGTGCAATTGTTTCAATTATTAAAATAGAAAGACAGTCTGCCGCAAAGACTAATAGACGGACAGATTTCGAACTAAACTGCTTCTGTAGGAATTTAAGACGAAATAGACGTAATTTAAACCACTTGTTGCTTTCAAAGAATGAATTGTATGATTTATTTTCTGTCATGTCATTTGACGTTCTCGTGCTGAATGTTTGTTTTAAATTTTTAATGCCACATGACCGTCAACTTGTAGCAGCAACATTAAAATTTAAATAATGATACAAACTAATTAATTATATAAAAGATACAAACAGAAATATTAAAAAAAAAAAAAAAAAAATATGTATAGAATTTTTGGTTTTAACTTAATAATACGGGATTTAAAATTGATGGAATTTCTTTAATACATGGTTTGTGCCTTTAATAGCTTGTGTGTTATTTTGAAGAGTAGATATCTCTCATTTTTCCTTAACAAGTCATTGAAATGAATTTGCAGGAAGTTTTGCTTTTCTTTTTCAATTAAAGAAATGCAGCTGAAACCAGTCAATAACTAACTTGAGTTTTTTTTCATCGAGTTTAACTTACGGGAGACAGTTGATACTGTTAAGAAGTTCTTATTTCGAAGTTCGAAGATGATAAAGTGGAGGCATTACTCTACGAAAATTGTTTTCACACTTCAGACACATTTGCCAGATCATTGGGAGCCACTTAACGCCAACCCCAAGTGCTAGATTCTTATGTAAAGGCCGTTTACTGGCCTTAAATTTATGGCGACACTGTAATACTCTGTATTTGGTACGATTGAAGGGGCCCAAATTCACAAACTTCGAATCACCAGCGGACACAGGCGCCAAAGGCAGTGATTTCACGGATTAATAAAAAAAAACTTCAAGTACCGTGAAAACTAAAAGTACTCTGTTAAAGTGCACAAAATTCTACATCAGTGGCGAAAAATAAATGTCAACAATGTAACGGTGCTTTTGTAGTGACGCGTTGAAATTAAACATTGTGAGAAAAATATTTAAAAAAAGGCAAAAATGAGCTAAAAACTTTTTGTATTTTTTAAATTTATATGGGATATGCAAAAAAAAATAATTTTTCTCAGTTCAAGTGGTCGCAAAGTTCTCAATTGGGTCCAATTTAGCAGAGATATTAACTTTATTTCAAAGATTGAACAAATCAGAGATATTCTAGAAAAAATTATACCGCGCATCGGTGCGCATTAGAAGTTATGTACGAATTAGAAGTAACACGCGTTGAGTTTACCAACAAAAAGCGCTTCACGAAATTCGCAATAACTTTTATTGCTGTTGCTGTTGTCAATGTTTTATGTGAGTCACGCGTGACCGTGGTTAAATTTATATTTTACAATGATTTAAAAACTAGATTGTGTGAATATAAAAATTAAATACTCACGCACTCACGAAATCACTTAACCTTATAAAAAAAATTAGTTTTTAAGTAATTCGTATCAAAACTCATTCAATGGAAGGCAATTCAGCGGAAGCATGCGTGATTTAAACAGCGAAAGCTGAGAGGTACCCGTCTCCCCCTCCTCTATCACAAAGATTTTTTTTGAATATTCGAAGAGTAGTTATGCACATCAAATTTTGGGGATATTCCTCTGCCCCGTCCAATACCTCCAAAATGTTGTGGGAAGATATAAGAAAATTAATAAATACTTTGTATGGGGGTATCCGTCTCCCCCTTCTATACCACCAAGATTTTTTGAAGCATGCAGTTTGTTCTAAGAGTTCACCTCATCAAATTTTGTGTGCCTCACTATTGAAGTTATTCAAATATAAGCAAATTAAGAAATTTTTTGTATGGGAGTACCCGTCTCCCCCCTCCTATACCTCTAAGATTTTGCGGGAACATGCAGTTTGTTCTAAGAGTTCACCACATCAAATTTTGTGTGCCTCACTATTGTAGTTATTCAGATATAAACAAATTAAGAAATTTTTTGTTTGGGGGGAACCCGTCTACCAACTCCTATACCTCCAAGATTTTGTTGGCACATGCAGTTCGTCCTAAGAGTTACGCACACTTAAATTTTTTTATGGCTCACTACTGTAGCTGAGGAGATATGAATTGATCCGCGAAAAAAGGACTTTTGGCCCAAGTGTGAAAAACTTTGAATCAAAGAAGACTTAAATTTGTACCCACATCATGATCAAATCGGTCTTGCTATTGCAAAAATCCGCATCAAAAAAATGTTTTTCCCAAAAAAAGAAAATCCCCAGGGTATTTTCACGTAGTTTTTATACCAAATAAAAAAAAACAATCACTATTTTGTTACAAAAAAACTGAGAACGCTGATCTTAAATTAAAAAAATAATAGTATGTACACTGATAGAAAAATGAATCTTCATATTGATGATCCCCTAACATCAAAATTGTGACATCAATGTTACTACAAATGGCATCATTGATGCAAAATGTAACATCAATCCAATGACTAACGTCTTCGTACAATTTTGTCATTTTTTACGTGTCATCTATTTTATGACTATAGTGACATCAATTCGATGCCACATTTTGTATATTATTAACATTATTTTCATGATCACAATGTATTATAAGAAGCAAAAATTCCTATACTCTATTTTTTAAAATTATTTAGTTAAATACATCAAATTTTTAAAGTAGAATGATTACGAAAACCATATGCGGCATGGTGCTGGTGTCTTATTATTGAGAGTTCTGCTGTAAACAAAGGTCGTAATTCAACAAAGGTGAAACAAACATATGTAACGAATAAGTTAATATTAATATTCTCTCCCTTTGACGTAAATCAATTCCGATGACTTTGACTTAATGACAAACTGTCATTAAATTGATGCTAATGTGTCCTTTCTCCGATGTTACTGCGTCATCGCACTGAGGACATGTTCGTCATTTCTGTGATGCCGATGTATCATCCCATTGATGACATAATTTCATTTTGACCCTGATGACACTTTGGCCAAGTGATGTTAAGGTTGACATCACCATGATAAAAAGTGTCATGGGGCCAAAAACGAAGACACTTGTCATAGTACATACTGATGTCAAAATACATCAGCGTTATGACGCCTTTTCTATCAGTGTATTCAAATTAAAAAAATATTTGACATTTTATCGCCTCCCACTGTATATTTATTTTTACAGTTTCCTCATAACAATAAAGTTTAAAAGAAAATCTTATTCTTGGCGAAACTTTTTTATTTATTTATTCTTTCTTTTATTTTTTTAATTAAAAATAAATGAAAAACTAATTTCATTATGCTCCAGTGATTTATTTAATTGGCATTTACGGTGTTTTTCATTCCATTTAGTCATACATAAGTATATTTATTTATTTTCTATTTCTATATTATTTCTATATATTGCAATTTAATGCAGTCATCCATAGAATTTTTAAAAGTTTGTACATATTAATATTTAACACGAAATAAAAAGAGCTTTAAAAAAGATTGTATGTATGTGAGTACAGGACTAATTAGCATAATGAGCAACCAAATTCATAAGAAAGTAATGAATAAATTTTTTATATTTTTTTTCTTAAGTACATAAGAGTATCATCACATGTACTACTTACTCTGCATGTGCATATTACAATATGAATTTAATTTTATATCAATTATATAAATTCTATGATGTAATCTTTTCAAAATTGGATACAAAATTATTTGAACATTAAACTACATCACATGGGCATTTATTAGTTGGGTAATTGGATATGCTTTTTTTGTAGTTATTTCTTTTGATTTTTTTTTTTTTTTAATTTTACATCAAAACAACTGAGTTCAGCAGGTATTTTTATAGTGATTTTTAAACATTTCAATAGAAAAACTTACTTGATTACACATTTATGAGATCACTTTTAATTAAGATTTCAAATTTTTCTTACCTGTAAAGAGAGAAGAAAGGAAAAAAAATCAATAAATCTTTTATAACAAATAGTTATGAAATGAATAGTTAATTATAAAAACTTTAAACGTAAATATGTGAGGTATAGTAAATACTATTAATTTAGTAGAATAATATAGATTAAAAGTAGATACGAAACTACCCAGCGGGTAAACTCAGACGACCTTCTTACTTCAGGCCCTTTTAAAGGCCTGCTTGCTAAATAATGCCTAATAGAAGGCCTCGACTCTTGGGTATAAAAGATAAGATATACCTTTCACAGTCGCTTCTATGAGAAGGGAATAGTGAAGGAGTAACGTTTTTTGCATTGTTTTATTTTTTTGCACAAGCAAAATAATTATTTATTTTTTTTTTGATCCCATTACCATTCTTATGTACCTGCTAAAGAAGCGATAGCGGAAGGCCTACTCCGCAAAGGCTTACTCAACAAAGGCCTTCTAGAAGGCTTCCGTACTCCTTCTTTTTCCCGCTGGGTAAGAGCAGACTCATATACATATTTATTGTTTAGGCCTAGGTGTTGGTTTGATTAAAAAAAATATTTTTAAAATTTATTCTATGCACTACTGAGACATTTCAAAAAGTGTCCAATAGAAAAAACTAATGTAATACCCAGTAAAAACTTCGCCTACAAAATAATGTGTTGCGTAATCAGAAAAACATAAAAGCACTACTTACAATTCTACTGAAAGAACCAATGAATTTTACAACACAGAAAAAAATAAAAATTGATTTCAATTAAAAAATTTGTGATATTTATTAAAAAATTAATTAAATTTGCACCAGTAAACAAATTAATAGTATCAATTAAACCAGTTAATAGTATAAATTAAACGTTTAATTTACTTGATTAAACGTTTAATTCACTTGATTAAATTTTTAATTTAAACTGATTTTATTTTTGATTAATGCTTTAATTGGTGAACAATTTTGGAGAATTTTTTCTGTGAAGGGATGTCCCAAAATGAATGCAATCAAAAGTAAATTATTATTTTTTTACCTACCCAGCAAAAACTTACATTGCAAAGTAATGAGTTAAAAAGCTAATATAACGACTCTTCACTACTTATACATTGGCATTTTAACTCATTATTTTAACACGGTGATGTCATTGGAGGCAAGTACTTACCACCCTCGCTTACAAATAGGGAGTTAAATAATTCATTACCACATTCGCTTACAAATAGGGACTTAAATAAGTTATTACTCCGATGTCACCAAAATTACAACTAACATGTCATGACTTTAAAAATTTTTTTTTTTTATTATTTTTTTTAAATTATTTTTTTTCTATTTTTTCTTATTTTATTTTACTTTACTTTATGTTTTTTTTTCTATTTTTTCTTATTTTATTTTGTTTTATTTTTTATTTTTTTTTCTGTCTCTGGCGGGATTCGATCGCGCAACCTCGGTGCTGATAGACTAGCTCACTACCAGCTAGTCTACCGGGGCAGTGTAGTTTTTGTATGAAAAAACGATGTTTTTACTCAATTAAGAGCGTAAATATGAGATTAAATTATTGGAGGCAACTACTTACCACCCTCGCTTACAAATAGGGAGTTAAATAAGTCATTACCACATTCGCTTACAAATAGGGACTAAAATAACTTATTACTCCGATGTCACCAAAATTACAACTAACATGTCATGACTATAAAATTTCAGTACAGCATAATTTTTCATATTCAAATTTCATATTCAAATTTGTAAGAACAAATATTTTAAATCAATTTGTATTAGATTTGAAAAAACTTCAACCGTAGATGCATTTTATTACGAATAAATTATAAATTTCGTTAATCAACTCATACACAAGTACTTAGGTATCAGATTATATGTCAGCCATTACCAAACTACTTCTATGTAATGCAGATGGTATGAAGTAGTCATTGAAAAGTAAGTTGTTCAGTAATGGCAAGTCATTACCAAGTTTTTGCTGGGTACATACATCCAACAGAAAGTAGTTATAGAAGAAAGCTACTATATAATGAGCGAAAGAAGCAATTCATTTTGAAAAAGTAGGCGAAGTTTTAACTGGGTAAAAAGGGCTATGTCGAATCTTATATACACCACACCATGGTGCAATACAAACAGAAAGGTAAATAAATACCGTTCTTTACATATAAATAGATATATTTTTCTGCCACGCCCACTTTTTCAATCCCGCCTACATTTTGCCGCATGTTATCTATTGATAACCAAGATGCTTATACCTAGTTCGAAACTTTGGCGCTAAAGATAAATAAAAAATATTTTACAGGGGTCTAATGCTGACTAAAATACAACAGATTTACGCTACTAGAAGTCGATACGAGAAAAAAATTTGTTTAAAAAAAAGCAATTATTAGAAAAGTACCATCTGAAAAAGGATGGCATGCCATAGTGTCCACGAACACAATGTCCATGGACATGGACATCGCTCAGCGATGCGACAAAATGTCCATCAATATAGTGTAATAATGTCCATGTCCTTTTTTGGTGCGACATAATGCTTCTATGCACAGACGGCCTTCGGCCGCGCGCAAATATTTTCTCCTCTATGGTATAACAAAAACCGGCTTCGCTAACTAAAGCTTCTCTGCATAGACGGCCTTCGGCCGGGCGCATGGATTTTCTCCTCTATGGTATAACAAAGACCGGCTTCGCTAAGTAAAGCTTCTAAAATCTGCCTTGTTTCCGTAGGCCGCCTATGCAGAGAAGCTTTAGTTTGCGAAGCCGGTTTTTGTTATACCATAGAGGAGAAAATCCTTGCGCCCAAAAGTGTTTTCGTTATATATTTAATATATATACCCAGAGAAAAAGCAGCAAATCCATTTTTAAATAAACATAATGTCCATATTAAAAACGACTTAATGTCCGCTGGCATTATGACGTTTTCCAAAACGACATAATGTCCATGGACTTTATGTCGCATCGAAGGGCGTCATAATGTCCATGGACATTATGTCCGTGGACAATATGGCATGCCACCCTGAAAAAGTACATTTTATAGTTTTTTTTTTATAGTCATAACTTAAAAAAATATATAATAAAAATTACTTTCCAATTCGTTACTTTTGAATGTTAAGCCCAGAGATGGAAAACTGATGATTTATATTAAAATGGAGACGACGTAATTATGTCCACAAGTAAAATTTGATAATTATTTCTTAGAATTATTAACGGAATGTTAAACTAAAAATACACTTATTACAGTACTTTTCGCTTATAGTCACATCCTATAGTTGCAACCAAAACGTGGACTATATCGCTAATGTGACTATAAGGCTAATTCACATATATGCCACTATGACGCATATAACCGAATTCTAATATAATCAAGTTATATGAATAATGGAAATAAAAATTGCATATATATTACACCGACATCAGGCTTATGGTTTTACAACAGAGTTGCATACTGGATAAAAAATAGTTAAAATAATAACAATATATTTCATAACTGATACCAACGTGGTGGTAAAAGTCATAAAAACGGTGTCACCCTTTTGATCGAAATGGAAAATAATCGATATTTTCGCATTTAGCAAATTTTTCCTTGGAAAGAAATAGTGATAAATAAATTCTCTTTTATATAGCGGGATGATTTAAATTTTCAGAAAACGCTGAAATTTGTTATAGTTATATTCATTTTAAAGTAAGACCAAATATTTTTCTAACAATGTAAGTTTTAAATTATTGTTAAAAAAAAAAAACTTTAACTTAATTATTTATAAACTTATTTGATATTAAGACAAACATCTATCTGACTCTTAAAATCATTTTATTTCTCAAAAAATCACATATAATTTAAATATTTTTAATTTTTTCCCTTAACACCAGTGCAATTTAACCAACAAAAATTGCCATAATTCACATTAACTTTTAGCTTAATCTCCAAAAGTAATGAAAAAATATTTTATTTAGCTTTATGTTGTTATTTTACAATGACCTAGAAAAAGGTCACATCAGGCAGCAACAACAATAATCTACCATTTAATAGTTAAAGCAATCAAACAAAAAGTATTAAATGAAAAAGTAAAGACAAGTAAAGTAAAATTTAAAAAAAAAAAAAACAAATTTACAGAACAGTCCGTGAAATTAACGCAACGACAGCGAAATGAATAGCGGACACGAGGAAAAAAGTAGCGCAAATAAATAAATGTGCGAAACTATCGTAAAGTACATCAAACTTTAAATTTTCATGCAACATTATTTATGAGCAAACAGTAAAAGCTATAAAAAGGGAACAGATAAATTAGAAGTCAACAAAACTTGTTAAGGACTAGTGACTTTTAAGCAGCTGAACTAAATGATAACCACATACCGTTTGCATTACTTAGAGAAATTCTGATAATGACAATTTTATAATCTCGTACTCATATAAAAGATATTTTTTTGAAAAATAAGATACAACGAGGGGCATTTTGAAAAATTGATAAATGCAGTGCCTTGCGACGATTGAACAACTTAGTTGTAATGTCAAGTTTACCTTACTTTTTGATATTCTACATTACCTAGAAGTAGTCTGATAATGACTACTTTATAATTGAAGCACAGCCGCGAATAACGTTTTAAGTTACAAAATAATAATTTTTCAGGAGAGCAAAAAAACGTTTTTAGACAGGCAGCATTATTTGTTTTAAAAATTTTTTGTTTCTATTATTAAAAATAATGATAATAAAAACTTTTATGCAAAAGGCTTTTAAAACATTCACCCCTATTATGTAAGGCGTTGTCGACGTTGTCACATCAAGGCGACGACTACATCACTTCGACGTTAATTTGGTATTTTATAAGAATGTTGTGTCGACGTCGACTAGTTATCGAAAATTTGACAAAAAAAATCCCATCTCCAATTGTTTTTTTTTTTTTTTGGTTCTTCGCTCACTTTTTAACGCTATTTATGCTATTTTCCGACATATTTTTTTAACCGATTTAGCTTTTTAAAATAAAATGTAGTGCTTGTTTCCAATTTTGAATTTTGTTCGCGAATTTTTGGCATGTTTTTGATAAAAGATATTTTTACTGTAAGTTTTCTGATTCTTTATAGCTTTAACGTTTATTCATAAATATAACACTTTTCTTTCATGCCGCTGTTAGCAAATTTTTTCGCATTTCCGTTAATTTAGCAATTTTCACTGAATTTTTGTCATTCCTTTCAGTTTAAGGGACTTTTAATCAATGTTATGGCTTGTTTGGTATATTAAAAATTTTCGCTGTTTTTGCATAATTTTTTTGTAACTTCCCGACATTTTGTTTTTAGCCGATTTAGCGATTTCAAACCAATTTAAGGGTTTGTTTCAAAGTTTGCAATTTTTGCTTATTTTAGCCATGCTCACGATAGCAGCTGATTCTTTACAGCTTTAACGATTTTTAATAAATATTAGACTTTGCTATCATGTAGCTGTTAGCAATTTTTGGCGAATTTCCGCTAATTTTGCAATTTTAGCAAAATTTTTGCCATTTCTTATAGTTTTAGGGCTTTCGTTATATATTAAAAATTTTCGCAAATTTTCGCTATTTTTGCAAATGTTTCCGAATTTTCGCGTTTAATTTACTAATACAATTTGTGCCCATAACTTCTTTCAAATTTGCATTTTTTATTTCGAACGTATTCAATAAATATGTTAACATTTCATTTAAAATTTCTTTAACTTTCATTTGAGTCGTCGCAAAATTTCCTGTCGACTAAAACGGGGACAATACTACTCGACGTCGACTTAAAAGCGCCTTAGAAAATATCACTTGACTGTCAAAAGTAATCGATTATTGTCAACAACGACTCAGAAAATACCATTTATGTTCAGGCGCCGTCGACTTGTGTCGATGTCGACTTTCATAATAGGGGTGATTATTCCGCACTGCAAAAACATTTCGGTTTCATCATTTTGTTAGTAACTTGGAATGTTCTTCCACTGGCTGACACTTTGTATGCCATTTTGAAGGCCTTAAGGTTCATTGTATTGGTTGATTTGATGTTTAAACTGTGTAAGAGAGTAAGGTCAACGGTTGTCTGCAAAAAAAAAACAGTTTTTGCAAAATGTGGCGTTTACAACGTTATTCGCGGCTGTGCTTCAATTTATGTTGTTTTAATTTATAAAATTTGATCTACTGTGGGGAGATTTGAATATTGACCAACAGTCAATGGGTTGGGGCTAGATATATTCTAATAGCGCCATACTATGGTAGGATTTTTAAATTGATAATAGCGGTTTTCACCCTCTGTATTAAGTGTACAATTCTGTTTTACTATTTACGATTTTATACTACAAAGCGTGAGTGTCTTTTTCGTAGGTATTGTAAATTAATGAAGTTGCTGAGTGAGGGAGAGAGACAGATATAGTTTCTTCAACTGTTTTATTCTGGGTTATTTAACAAACATGTTTACTACAGCTTTTTGTTGGATTTTTCCACCACAGCCTAGTAAATTTTTGTCTAATACATATTGTTGTTGCAGTGTTGTAAATCTTAGTACTTTAACTAAATGTATAAGATATACAAGTTCTAAAGGGACTTTACTATCAAGAGTGAAAACCGCTAATGATATAGCTAACTATGTTATTGTTACTATATTAGATAACTATATTCGATTTTTGTAATAATCCAACAATAATATTTTGCTCTAAGAATATGGTTAGGTAAAGTTGCGTTGGCACCCGCAATCAAGCACAGCTCAAGTGGGTCCAGCAGACAGTTCCCGTTGTTTTAACATGTTTCAATGCCTCCCATGGGTCTACTGTTACCTGGCTGCTGGTTTTTCCGGTTGATTCAATGAAGGAGTTTTGTCCCTCAGGGGTTTTCGACCAATAGGTCGGAGTCCTAGATCTATGAAAACCGGGCAATGACAGAGAAGATGTTCCATTACCTTTATGTTTGTTTCCTTAATCTGGTAATTAATAATGTGGTTATGTGGTCAACATTAACCTTAATTTTGTTAATATTAACCAAATTAGTTCAATTTGCTTTTTGGGTCAAGTTTTAATTTTATTTCGTTTTTTGTTTTTATTTCTGCTACATGATGTTGTTGTAATAAACTTTTATAAGTTATCTTTTAATTGACAGCGATAATTGAGAGCGATATAAATAAACTGCATGTAATCCAATTTCCAGCACGTGATAACCTTCACCAGCATTCTTTCTGTTTTCCTAGATTGCTATACTTCCTTACTTAAATTTTATGTTGCAACAATTGAAAGAAAATTAAGTGAGAATTCTAAACAAAACAAGTGATTCAAGCATTCAACTTCTGCATTTATTTTAAAAATAAACATACAATGTTTTAAAATATTTATTTTAAATAAAAATTTGTATAGCAAATACAACCAATATGAGGCAATAGAACACTTTGTGAGTTATCTAATTATTTTATATTTTATTATATCTACTAGCTGACCCGACAGACGTTTGCGTTCGATTTTTAAGATCCGTTAAAAAGATACGAATATTTGAAAGAAAAATTAGTCAAATCGATATAGCCGTTTTTTGATTCTAGGTAAATCGAAAAAAGTGAGCGTTAAAGTGGGCGGGGCAAAATTTTCTTTCCGTTAAAACTTAAGTTGGACCATGGCTATGATTTTTTAGAAAAAATCGTCCAAATAAGTCAAGCCGTTCTCCAGTTATGCGCTAAATAGAAAAAGTGGGCGTAAAAGTAGGCGTGGTACATTTATCTTTCGATGAAAATGTAAAATGGATTAATACGAACATTTAAAAGAAAAATTAGTCAAATCGATGGAGCCGCTTTTTGATTTTAGGTAAATCGAAAAAAGTGGGCGGGGCAAAATTTTCTTTCCGTAAAAACCTAAGTTGGACCATATCAATCATTTTAAAGAAAAAAATCATCCAAATCAGTCAAGCCGTTCTCAAAGTAGGCGCGGTAAATTTTACTTTCGATGAAAACTTAAAATGGATTAATACGAAGATTTGAAAGAAAAATTTGTCAAATCGATGGAGCCGTTTTCTGATTTTAGGTAATTCAAAAAAGTGCGCGTAAAAGTGGGCGGGGAAAATTTTCTTTTCGTATAAATCTAAGTTGGACCATGGCGATCATTTTAAAGAAAAAATTGTCCAAATTATATAGATGTCATTGGTGGTGCAATATGAAAATTGGATTTTGCCACGCCCCTCTGCCCGCAGACCGAAAATCAAAAATCAGACTTCACAGTGTCCCCCGCCTGAATATTCTGAAGATTCCCTGAAAATTTCATCAAATTCGGCCCAGCCGTTTTGGAGTCCATACGTTACATACATACATACACACACACGTCCTATTTTATATATATATATACATATATATATAGATAGATAGATAGATAGATGGTTGTAGCTAAAACATAATATTGTTTAATTTAATCATATTTAAAGTTTCATTTAATCGTGACATTAGTATTGTTATAAATAACATAAGGAAGGTTTGTGGCCAATGCGGAGAAAAACTGAACAAAAATCATAATACAGTAGTTTTGACTTAGCTGCACAATCTCCTTTGCACGATTTTTTGTGCAGGTAAATCAAAAATGCAGTTATCTTAAATGCATTTACCTGGCTTAATGTGCAGGTACACAATTGTGGTTACCTGCACAAAAGTGCAGCTAAAGTGAAGTGTTTGATTTAAAAGTAGAATAAAAAAATTATTTTATTAATACATAAATTTATATTTTATTAAAATTTTATTTCAATCCAGCTAGCATTTCCAATCGTCTAGGAGGTTACTGGGAATCTCACAAAGAGTCTTTTTGATCGTCAACGACCTCAGTTTTTAATTGTAGACAATTTCTCGCACGGGAGAAACTGTTACACGTGCTGATTCGTATGAGAGATTCTTCCATAACGCAGCGAAAAATGCTTATATTAATCGTAAAGAGAATCGTTAATGATGTATGTTCAAATTATCTAACGAGTCTTTCAAAAAGCATGCCAAGCGTCGTATGAGACTCATGTGGGTATTATTTTACAACTCGTGCAATGCTCAGCCGTACGACTAAGCTACCTAAATAAGGGCATCAGGCGTACTTTTCATGCTAAAACTTCTAATTTTCATACAATTTCTATAAAACAAACCTTAAGGTCGCGAAATCAACACCATCCTGTTGGAAAATCCTTTTTACAGATCCTAAGGCCGGCTTATTTTATTAAAATTGTATTGGCAACAGCCTTTTCATACTTCAAAAACGGTCTTATTAAGGTAGCTCAGTAATTGTTATACGACTCTTACAAAGAGTCCCAAAAAGTTCATTCCAAGATTTAAAGACGAGCGTGTAAAAAAAAATAAATAAAAACATAAACAAATAAATTTAAAAAATATTTAGATGTTTTTGTTACTCGTCAGATAATCATCAGAGATTCTTTTAGGAGTTGTATATTAAACATAATCGTCTAACAAACAGCCTATGCTAGCTGGGAAATAACAGATCATTTTATACATGTATGTATGTTTATTTAATATAAAAGAAATATGAACAAAAAAAATTAGAATTCAAAAAGAACATAAAAATGTATGAAAAAAATCAAAATAATTGCGATTTATATTTTCATAAACAGCTTACATTGGATATTTATGTGATAATGTGTGCAGCTAACTTTGATTTTTTGTATGAAAATAATTTTAAAATGCCAAAAGTTTTGTGCATTTATTTTAAATGTGCAGGTATAGAAAGTGCACTTAAAAAAGGAATTTGTATAGAATTAGAAAGAATAATTCCAAAAATTATCGATTTTGTGCAGTTAAGTCAAAAGTGCACGTAAACAAAAGGCAGTTAAGTCAAAACTACTGTAAAAATAAATCCCGTCTCATGAAGTCTTTGCTGGGTAATTTAAAGTTGGTTAATTTCAATAAGTTTTTACTGTTTCAGCTTTCAACGTTTATTGGGTTACTTTTGTTCACATATTTGGCTTGGCTGACTAAATTCAGTTGGGTTGGTTAGACTAAAAGAATTCTAGATGGATGAGATGATAAAAACAATAAATAATGGCAAATTAATTGGGGTATTTACTAAAATATAGTATTTTTTTCACAAAAAAAAAAAATAATTTATTTAATTTATTAAAATTTAAGCAACTCCAAAGTGATGCAGTAATTTTATTTTATCTATTTTCTTAGATAATTTCTAATTACTTTAAAATTAATAGCTATAGAAAAAAAAGTCAGTCAAATTATCCGATTTTAGTAAGAAATTAGAAAAGGTCTCTCAGATATGGGCAAATCCTGCGTGACGAACGCTACATTCTCAATTAAGCAGTACTCGGTTAATTGAATCGCCGACGCAATTAAAACGAAAATCGCTTAATTGAGCAAGATGTGCAATAAAGCGAAACACCCATGTGTAGATAGAAAATAAAACTCATTTCTTTATTCAATAAGTTAAAAAATTGTTTAGGTTTTTTAAAACAAAATAAAAATCATGAACGATTATCGTACAATCTTTCTTGCCGCAAAATAATTTTTTTACGTTTGTGGAGCAAAAAAACATTAAGTACAACAAAACAATTAACCGAAACAATTGCTCTTGTTTTTCGCAATGCGGTCTTATTTTGCGAATTAATTAAGCGGGTGACGCGATTAAACGGAACTCAATTAAACGGGTATTTTTACATAGACAGTTAAACTGAATGATTTCGTTACATGATTTTAAGTGCAATAAAACGGGAAACTCAATTAAGCGGGGCTCAATTAACCGAAAATAACTGTATAGGATTTAGTCACATTAATATGTACAGTGCTGTCTGGGTAGAGTGAACCCCCGATGCTATGAATACCTCGTTAGAGTGAACACCAGAATGTTAACATTGACTGCTCTGTAGAGTGAACACTTATGAACCTCTATAGAGTGAACATACTTTATAGTGAGTTTTTAGGTTTGGCGAAGGAGAAAAACAATGAAAAAAGAGTATAAAAATTAAAGAGAACATAAAATAACGGTAAAGTAACGATTCTTTTAGAGTAAGTTCACAAGTTACTCTCACAAATACGCATTCTATGAGGTGTTAATTTATTTTAGCCTGCGCGCATGTTCAGTTAAGGTCGTGTCTCAAAGTTAATTTCTGAAAATTGTTATATAATTGTTACATAAAAATGGATTCGAAAAAAGCGACATTATAAAAGAAATGGAAAAAGGTGCTAGTGTTACTACTTTGGCACAGCGTTATGGCGTTGCAAAATCGACAATTGCTGGCATAAATAAAAAGAAAATCGGAGTAATAAATCTTATTGGTAACTATACATTGTGAACCCAAAGAAGAAAGACACTTAAAAAAGGAGAGTTTCCATGCATGAAAAAAGCTTTGTACAATTTATAACCTATAAATGCATTTAAAATAAATAAATAAGTTTTTTAAATAAAAAAAATCAACCTTGATTTAGTGAACAACCTGGGTATAGTGAAATCGCTCTGCAAAAATTAGTTCACTCTACCCAGACAGCACTGTACTTACGAATGGCATAAATCATAATTTCTTAGCAAATATTTGTTGCGAAATAATTGATCACAAAGTTTTGTGACGCACGCTACAAAAGTGGAAGTAACTTCAAAGGTTGAAGTGCGTTTTCCTAATTTTTAGCGAATTTGGCATGATAAGGTATACAAAATCGAATTCTTAAAAGAAAGATGACTATAAGAGAATTCTTAACGCACTTATTCGCAGCCATAAAATGTTGTGATTTTTTGACAAAAGCCGTCAACCTTTTGTGACGCACCCTACATGACGCACGCTACAGTTTTTGCAGTAGTATTTTATTATTATATTTTATTTATTTTAACAAAACAAATTATATTTTTATGCATTGCATTTCTTAAACTAATTTCTTAACTAATGAATATCAACTTTTTTTTTAACGAAATTTATATTTTGATAAGTCTGCTGTAAGTGCTTTTTTAAGTACAAAAATCACCTAAAATAATGCTAAATCCACGTATAACATTAAGAAATCAGCAGTGGGGTAGGATTTGGTGAAAATTATTACATTAATCATCATTGAAATACATATTTTTTAATATAAAAATTAAATTATACATCTAGTCTTATATTCCATTTAAAAAAAATTTATTTGAAAAATTTTTGGTTGGTGGACTGTTTCTGGGATTTGCCCATATGGTAAAATCGTTGATTTCGAACGAAGTCTTCGTTCAAGTTAATGAAATAACTAATATTTATCGTAAATAAAATTTCCATCTACATTTTTTCGTTGTTCCTTAAATACTGGATGGGGAAAAGCAAAGTTTCAAGGGAAAAAACTGTTCACTTTTTATTTTTATTCTTATTTTAGACACCCATTTAAGTCATTTTAAGTTTTCGCTTACTTATTTTTCGTCTCTAAACTGTTTAGACTAGGTTTACACTATTAAAGTTTTATTTTAGAAAGTCTGAGTTAATTGGTGAGAGGGGAGAGGGGAGAGAAGAAAAGCATGCTGTCTTCCCCTCTCACCAATAAACTCAGACTTTCTGAAAGAAAACTTTCTTATGGCCATTTTCTCAATGTATCGACAAACTGTCTGTTACTTATACATAAATTTATTGGACCGATAAACTGTCCGTTAACGATTTTGGGTTTCTCAATACACCGACAAAAAATATTGTTTTCAGCTGGCAACGCCACTCAAAATACATGTAAAAGTTGGGAGTCAGCTGATTGAATATATCTGTACGGCAAATAAAAGGAAAATAAATAATTGGCAGATGAGTGCCGGTTAGCTTTGCGATTAAAACGAATCAAATGAGACATTGAGCAAACCAAGTTTCTTTAATGTGCAGTTTTTCGTTGGGAAAATAGATAATCGCCTAATGAGAAAATGGCCATTAGTGTGAAACCTGACTTAGCTTTATGTTAATGGTGTAATCGTTGTTAAAAAGTCCTCGGAAGGAATTTAATTTGCATGGACTTAGGTAAACGGATTAATTTTTTTAAAAGCAATTTTGTAATAAGTCTTGATTTTTCTTAAAGAAGCTTGAATTTAATGTTGTAGTATTGAAAATCGTGATTCTTGAAAATTAAAACTTTTTATAGAACATATGCCGACTTATTTTATTTGATTTGTTTTTTTTTTAATGATCCTAATTAAGACATTTTAAAACTTTCTGCACACACATAAATATTATTTTATAAAAACTTTTACAAAACTTCTTTGTTTAGGTTTAAAGGTGCTGCTAATTAACCACTTCTATATGTTTCTATTTCTTTTTCTTGCCACAGAAAGGTAAAATGTTATTATTTAATTAAAATTTTAACACAAACATTTTCTACATCTAAAAATGAGGTTACATAACGAAAACATAACCCTACTTTATAAAATGGGTTCATTAGTTTGAAAAGGCGTCTGAAACTAAATTTATTTATTTAACACAAAGTGCTTAAAAAAGCTTATAAAGTTTATATTTTGATCAGTTGAAGTCCCGTAGAGCTGCAAAAAGGGGGGTAAATATCCCAATAAAAATTGGAGCTTCGAACGAAGCAGGTTTTTAAGGGAAAATCATAAAAGTTTCGCTTAACAATGCGCTTACGGAAAACATAAATTTTATATGGCGGGTTCCCACTTTGAAGCAATACATATTTGACACATTAAGCGCTTTATTCAGCGCATATAAAAATTGTTGGATGTAACGATCAGTTTTAAACACTGAATGTTTTGATGCAGTTATTTTTTAGTATTCTCCCTTACAAACATGCTTCGTAGTAAGGGAATGCCGAGGCACTTGAAATGTTTTTTTATACAAGTTGTAGAGAGTTCTTTCACTTACTTAACTGTATTTCTGTATGTCTTATTGCGTAGCGCATAAATGATGAAACAGAACTGGGGCTGAACGATGTTTTTCATACAGTTTGACATAAAATTATGCCAGAGAATGCGGTCGAGAAATAAAATCAATTTTAATGATGAAACAGAACTGGGGCTGAACGATGTTTTTCATACAGTTTGACATAAAATTATGCCAGAGAATGCGGTCGAGAAATAAAATCAATTTTATTTTGAGGACTTTTTTCTAATGCTCTCACATATATAAGTTAAGTTAAGGTAAGTTTAGTTTATTTGAGACTTTAAATAACAATAAATACAATTATTCTCTTAACAATGCTACCATACTTTCATTCAATTTCATACATTTTGTAAACAAAGAAAAATAAGAACAAAAGAAAACAAAAGAAATGAGAGAGAATTTGAAGTTACTGCCGACGTTTTAATTATGGGCTTTAAAATTTTTGCCTGAAGTTGAAGACTCAGTTCTGTTTCATCATTAAATGTGCGCTTATTTTTTTAAAAATACCATTAGCGTATGACAAAAATTTTAATTGGGATGTTAAAAGGTAGATTGATTAATTCAATTGAACTTTAACGGTCTTATTTATAAAAAATAAAACAGATTTATAAAGGGTTTATTAATCAAATTTTCACAGAAAATCAGTTTAAAAACTATTTTCGGTTAAATACATTATTTAAGTCCCATTGTTCTGTAACAAGAGTTGAATATTTGTAAAGTAAATAATCTCCTTTAACGGACATCTTTCTTAAGCGGACACGCCCTTTCGACTGACACTGGTCGCGGTAGCGTTCTAAAGAACAGCATTGAGTTTTTTAAAGGTACATTCTTTTTGTACGGACACTTTTTAATGGTTCCCCTGTTGTTCGGTTGTGAGAGTTTTTCACAGTAATTGTTAACTAACTATTGTTAGCATAACTACAACAAAAAATGAAGGAGCAATATAAGGCCCTTATAACGGTTTACAACTCAACTCAGTTGTGTTGTAATTTCTTAATTTTTGTATTAAGGTTTACAACTTTGCTATATTGTGGTGAACAAAAACATAACAAAAATTACAACTGATCACAACCAGTTGTCTTAATTACAACTCAACTGAGTTGAGTTGTAAACCGTAATAGGGGCCTAAATAAATCAAAAAGAAACTTCGCAAAATGATTAAAAACTGTTTTTATAAAACAGTTTAGAAATTTTGTCGATTAGAAAGAAACCCATAAACCCGTTATTTTGGTTAAAAAATGTTGATGGTAGCTTGATAAATTTAATTAAACTTTTTTAATGTACATAAAAAAACTTGTAATTTGCAATTTTAAGACTTAAAAAAACTTTTTTCCGGTCAAAAAAAATGGATTCAAATTAAGATCTAGGGTGTTCAATTAATCGGGTTTTGTTTTTGTTCGATTAAACGATAAATCGATATTTGGCGTTTTTAACTTATTCGATTAAACGAACAAAATTTTAAAATTAATCAATTATTAAATTAATTAATTAAATTAATCGAATAATTTTAAATTCAGAAATTTTATAAATGACGAGATTTTTTTTTCGATAATTTTAGAAAAAATAAGTTCTTGAGTTAATAAACATTATTTTTTTAATAAAACTTGTCAATGTAGCTCCAATTTGTTGCTTTACTTTCGGACACTTATGGCCATTTTCTCATTAGGCGATTATCTTTTTTTCCAACGAAAAACTGCGCATTAAATAAATTTGGTTTTCTCAATGTCTCATTTGCTTCGATTTTATCGCAAAGCTAACCGGCAGTCATCTGCCAATTATTTATTTTCCTTTTATTTGCCGTACAGATAAATTCAATCAGCTGACTCCCAACTTTTACATGTATTTTGAGTGGCGTTGCCAGCTGAAAACTTTGTTTTTTGTCGGTATATTGAGAAACCCAAAATCGTTAACGAACAGTTTATCGCTCCAATTATTTTATGTTGACATTAAGTAACAGACAGTTTGTCGATACATTGAGAAAATTGCCATTCTATTTTAAAAGAATCAATATAACTTTGGATTTTTTAAAACTTTTCACGGAGGTTCTATTTTCCGCTATGCTTTTGCAAATAATTTGCTCTAGAGAATCGATCGAAGTATTTTGTTTAAAATATTTATTCATTGGACCACTTGTAGTAAAGGTGTACCTACAAAAATTATTAATCTAATTCAAGCCATGTACGACGATTCTTACTGTCGCATCTTACACCCAGAAAATTAAAATTCATACGGGGGTAAGACAAGGGTGTGTCTTGTCACCTCTTCTTTTCAATATTGTATTGGACACAATTATGATAACTGCGACTCAGGAAGCTAACGGTATTACTTGGGGCTTCAACAGCCGGCTAGAGGATCTTGACTACGCTGATGACATATGTATGTCTTTTAACGCATGAGCAGTCCAGCATGCAGCAAAAACTGAACCAAGTGCAAGAGTACGCGAAAAGAGCCGATCTTGTAGTCAAAAGCTCTAAAACCAAATCCTTGCACATAAACGCTGGAAATACAACACCACTAATTTTAGACAATTCACCACTGGCAGAAGTAGGGTTATTTAATTATCTTGGTAGCATATTAACATCCACAGGAGGCTCCGCAATGGACATAAATAATCGTATGAAAAAAGCAAAACAAGCATTTGGAGCCTTGAATTATGTCTGGAAATAATCACAGATTAAACGTAGCACCAAAATACATATATTCAACTCCAATGTAAAATCTATATTGCTCTATGGGTGCGAAACATGGAATACATCTGCAAGAGTAATTAGCAGAATCCAGGCATTCGTAAATAGATGTCTTAGGAGAATCCTGCGAATCCATTGGCCAAACATAATATCGAACCAACATCTATACGAAAGGTGCTATCAAAAGCCAATGTATAATGAAATTAAAAGCAGAAAGTGACGTTGGATAGGTCATTCATTGAGGAAGTCTGACGGATATATTGCCAAAGAAGCCCTACGATGGAACCCACAGTGAAGCCGACGCAGAGGCAGGCCCACTAAAACATGGAGACAAAAAGTTCAAGATGAACTTAGGAAGGGGCCTACAACGTGTAGTGAAATAAAATTGTTAGCATTAAGAAGAAATGATTGGAAAAATTTTGTTGTGGCCCTATGTTGCACCTAGGAATTTGGATAAAATAATATAATAATAATAACTTGTAGCCCCCTTTGATTTTGTTGGTAGAGAGCAGCTTCTTCAAGTACCATGTTAGAGTCACTGTTTAAATGGTAAATTAGTGAAGTTGTTGAAGAACGTTAACGTTTACACATTTTTAGACACCTGTTACATTAAGCTTTTATTAGCTGTATCCTTTGTACAACATTTTTAAGCCAAACTCATTCTAAAGAGAGAAACGCATGAACTATTTTGTTAAAAAATACGGTCGTGTTCTAGAAATAAAAATGAAGTGAATTAAAAATCGAGCAAATTTTAAAAACGACCCTGTAATGAAAGTTCATAAAAATATTCCATTTTATCTACTTCATTCTTTAAGTATCAATTACACTGCTTTACAAATTTTAAATTTGGAAAAGTGCCAAGAATGCCACATGCCTAGATAAGTTAATTGGGACCTCCTGAACACGAAAAACGCTGTATTTTTTTTCTCCTAAGTACCGTTTTTTAGATAACGGTACTTTTGTGTTTTTTCGGTGTATGGTCCCACTCACACCCTTGTGGAGCCCAACCGAAAAGTCCGATCTAAACAAATGGCACATCGTTGGAAAGATAATCGAATGCCTTTTCCGTCGATATGCTGATTTCTATCTGATAAGAAATGGCTGAGTGGTTTGAGTGGGACCATACACCGAAAAACACAAAAGTACCATTATCTAAAAAACGGTACTTAGGAGAAAAAAAATACAGCGTTTTTCGTGTTCAGGAGGTCCCAATTAGCTTATCTAGGCATTAGGCGTTCTTGGTATCTTTTGGCTGTAAACCAGTGTTATTTTTGCAACACTTAATTTAAATTATCGTTCTAAATGACTTGAAAGCACACCTTGCGAATTCCTCAATAGTTATTTCATTTTATAAAATGTTTGTTATATCAACGAAAATTTGAAAATGTATAAGTCGAACATAAACATAAACAAAAATCAAAATTTATTTCCATAAAAACTAGAATTGTAAAATAGGATAAGCTTTAAAAAAAAAAAAAATAGTGTTTAAAAGTAAGGACCCTTATAAAGGGCATTGTAGTATCGACCCAAATCGCATATATCGTAATCATAATTTTTTTTTTCTTATTTGCATTAAAACATACATACAAAACAAAAACTTCTTCAATAACCTTGTAACAAATATTATCAGCCGTATTCATAAAAAATTAATATGGATTTGAAATGCATTTTAAGGAAAGTTTGTATGAATATTTTGCCTTAAAACACATTTCAAACTTGTTTTATTCTTTATGAATACGACAGTATGTGTGTGAGCATTTCTCATCTTGCATCCGTTTAGTGAGAAATAAAAAGAGCTGAGAAGGGAGAGAGAGAGAGAGAAAAGAAAATCCTTTTCAAAACATAAATAAATGACAATATAAAAGCCCCTCTAACAAAACAACAACCTAAAAAGCATATTTATTGTTTGTGTAACATTTCCAACCAAGTTGGCATCATTTCGATTCTATTTATTATTTTTTTTTTTTTTTTTTTTTTTTTTAGATAAAAATGTGGCGTTTGTAGCAAAGAGTAGTTAAAAGTAGTGCAATGCTGCCACTGAGCAAGTTGTCATTATTAAAAGGAAGTATAAAAATCGACAATAACACAGCAGCAACAGCGAGCGTATTAAATTTTCTAAGTGATGACATACTTTTTTATGAAGATGTTACAAATTTAAAAGATTTAATTTAATAGATATTAAAAATTCAAGGATATTTATTATTATTTTCTTAACATTTAAACTGTTCGAAACGATGGCAGAGTTGTGTTTATATACAAACAGGAAATTTGTAGGAAAACTGATTGTTCTTAATAGAGGGTTGCTGTTTTAAAAGGAATTTTTTGTTTCCGATAAAGTATTAAAAACTTCTTAGAGACATTAAAAGTATGGACTTAGGTATTCATACGTTTAACCGATTAATTACTACCCGATTAACTGATCGGTTAATTTAAAATTGGATATATTCGCTTAACGTTTAAACCGGTTAATTTCAGTCGATTAATCGATTAACCAATGTTACAAAATTTTTAATTTTTTTTAGTATCATAACATATTTTTTGTGTTTTAAATTATTTGTTTTATCTCATATACAAAAGGTATGTTTTAGAATATATTTTTCCATACAAAATATTTCCATCTAGCAAAACATTCTTTGCATACAGTACAATAACAAAAACTAAGGAATTTGGAAATAAACTTGTTTGCAGAATGTTCGGTGCTCAACTTTACCAGGATGATGACCCGACAACAGAAAAACGCTCAATAGTCCAACAAACAATTAGAAGTGTTAAACATTAAAAAAATATTAAAACAGTGCCCATGTTCTGTAACTCTAGCGTCGAGAAAGTTTTCGATTGATATCGACCCCTTATCGCGAAAATAACGTAAGCGCCAAAAATCAAATTTTACAGGAGAGAGCTTTTTTAATTTATTTCATATACATTTTGTATTAAATTTGTCGCTTACAATAAAACTGTTTTTGCTATAAAATCGTAACGGTACCTTTTGTGACCATGACATTTTAGAAGATGATGCAAGTGTTGCAAATAAAGTCATTTATTAAAAAAAAAAACGAAAATTGAAAATCATGTCGCTTACGTTATTTTCGCGGTTAGGGCCCGATATGTGTGAATTGAAACTAAAGAGCTATATATTGAAATAAACTGCGGTTTATCTCACTAAACAGTGTCTGTAACTTTTTTTGGTGAGTTCTTGCTGTCACGTCATGAAATTAATCGCCAATTTACAGAAAAAGTGCGTCTGTGAATAAACTCAGGAATTAAAACGGGGCGAAAAAAAATTTTAAAGCTAAAAAACAATTAAAAATGTAAAATGCAAAGAATAATAATAATAATAATAATTTGTTCTTAGCACATTTTTTCATTGTTAAATTTATTTGCTTTTAACATTTTTATAAAATACTAGCTTAACCCGGTGCGCTTCGCTACACTGCTTTAACCACTTTATCGGTTGAGAGATATTTAATATATGCATCCTATGGAAGGCATTTCCCCCCTGCGCCTACCAGCTTTATTTTTATTTCACTATAACATTTTTTAAGATATCCGACATTAAACATTGGCGTCCTATGGGGGGTAACACTTCCCCCGCTGCTATTTTATTTCAATTTTGGGGCTCAGAAGATCCTACTACCAAAAGTTCAACAAATTGCTTGCAGCGGCTCTTATTAATATTTCTATCTATGAGGGGTACTGCTCCTCCTCTGGCTACCCCGCCCATTTCTATATTGAAATTGATAGTTTACCATAATAGTAGCTTTAACCACGTTTGATGACTCTCCCTTTCAGCGGTCTGTCTACTCTCAGTTGAAATGGTTGGCCACATTCCATTTATTGTGACAAAATATACTTTGATATAAATATCATCATATATATACTAAGAATATTTTGTCCACAAAAAAAAAATCAAACAAAACAACTCTCCCTTTAATAGTTCTTCAGTTGAGCGATATTTAATATATGCATCCTATGAGAGGTATTGTTCTCCCAGCGCCTACCCGCTTTATTTTTATTTTCAATAGTGTAGTATACCATAAGAGTGACTTCTACAAACTTTGAACATTCTCACTATAACAGTTCTTAAGAAATGCGATATTAAACATTGGCGTCCTATGGAGGAAACCACTTCCCCCGCTGATACTTTATTTAAATTTTGGGGCTCAGAAGATCCTACTACCAAAAGTTCAACAAAATGCGTGAAGCGGCATCCAATGGGGGTACCAATTCCCCTGCCCCTATTGAAAAAATAAGTAGCCTATTTTATTTTTAGGGCTCACGTGATGCTACTGTAAAAATTTCAGGAAAAACGGTTTAGTAGTTTAGGAGTCTATAAGCCAACATACAAACAAACAAACAAATAAACATACAAACATTTTTCATTTTTATATATATAGATGTATACGAATGTTTTCAAGCTCGTTTGCAAACCACAAACATTAAAGTCGCACTTTACATAATTTGGTATAGCCGACGGTTGTATTTTCGCCGCCGTCGCACAGTAGCGCCCGTAGAGCAAACGAGGTTGCAAAAATCAAAATTTTCATGAGCACCGACGAAGTTTTGAATAAACTCATGTTATAGGAAACTTTTCAACGATTTCAAATCTGCCACTCTTAATAATATCACATTTTTAGTTTAGAAGATATAGCCGTTCAAAGTTGACCGACTTTCGGTTTTCAAAAAAACACACAATTTTTAGTAAATTTGTTGCGATTTCAGGTGTAATATCACGAAAAATAGGTAACGAATCGCCTTATTTTTTGTTTGTATTGATTGATGCATTTATTAAATGTGTAATGATAAAAAAAAAATGAACTGTTTGCTTTGTGTTTCTCCTGGTAAATCACTATTTAAAAACTATCCGTTTTTTCACTATTTTTCAACTTTGACGGAAAATAACAAAAATCTATATTTTTCTATATTTGCCATATTTGCAAAATCTGTTCTTTGATTATTTCTTTACATAATTCAAAAATTTTATCTGCCCGTACGTGCCCGTTTGGCTTCTAGAGGTAAAAAAGGTTAAAAAGACATGGTTGCAGAAATTGTATGACAGTAGTTTGATCTAAAATCTAAAAAAACTACTCATTGAAATTAGCAGGTACGTACCTCACTTAAACAATACTTTGGCGTACAAATGGTCAAGAACAATATTGACTACAGGTAGGCACAAATCTTATTTGGACACGTGCATAATATCAAAATTGCATTATTCAGCCTAATTCCATTTGTATGCAGGGAACAGGTAAATTTTTCGGCATGGTAGCATAAGCCTATATATTGCAAATGGTCAAGAACAATATTGACTACAGGTAGGCACAAATCTTATTTGGACACGTGCATAATATAAAAATGCATTATTCAGCCTAAATCCATATGTATGTAGGGAACAGGTACATTTTTCGGCATGGTAGCATAAGCCTATATATTGCAAAATAAGCATAATGCCTGGATTAGTCTACGACTGAAAGTTGGCGCAACAATTACTGAAACCATTAAACAATTTAAGTACTGAAAACATGGCGTTGAACAATTTTAAATTATTTGAACTGTTTAGAAAGTCAACCACACCAAATTTTTTCACGGAAGCTGCTTTAGAAGAACTTGATAGCTTATACGGAAATATTGAGAGAAGCGAAATTATAAAAAATAATTTTTATCTGATATATGCAAATATTAAGGCAAAATGGGTGAAATCTAATCGAACCATTCAGAACTTCAACTCCAAATACGAGGACTGGCTTAATGAAGATACCATCCTGGATATATTGGCAGTAGATAAACCCACCACATCAACCAGAGGAGCAAAAGGAAGGCCAAAAAAAAGTATTGAGGAGTGTTCAATTTTCACAAGAAAGAGGAAACTTGCCGATGCCACCAATGACTTGACCACGAAGCAATTATCGGAAGCGCTGTCTATTAAATTTACAAAGGATAGTGAAAGAGTTAGGTCGCACATAACCAAATCTGTTGCTGATGCAAGCCCACTGCGACTAAAAAGGATTAAGGAAAGCATTCCCACGCCCACAAACGCACACATTAAAAAGTATGGTTCCGAAGAAGCCTTGGCCTTGTTTATGGACTTAGAACTTTCCAAAGAGAAATATGAGAAACTACGGGCATCTTTAACGCGACACGGCGCTGACGTTTTACCCGGATACAAGCATATTACGCAAGCCAAAATAAATTCACGACCACTGCATACGGAATTTACGGAAGTCTCTGCGAAAGCCAATCTGCAGGATCTCATGGGCCATACAGCAAAACGGTTGTTGGAGAGTCTTCCTGAAAATGAGGTGAAAATTCTTCCTGAGAAGTTGACATTGATCAGCAAATGGGGCTGCGATGGATCATCCGGACAAAGCGTTTATAAGCAAAGGATATCTTCCGATGACGCTACAATATCGGACGGAAATATGTTTATGGCATCTGTTGTTCCTTTGCGGCTTAAATCGGATGTTTCCCTTCACTGGAAAAATCCACGTCCGTCATCAGTGCATTATTGCCGACCAATAATGTTTCAGTTTGCAAGGGAATCGGCAGAACTCATAAGGACCACGGTGAAGGACATTGAAGAACAAATAAGCAAGATTAAGCCTACAAAGCTGCAAATTGGAGAAGGAAAATATATTGAATGCAATTACGAGTTCCATCTGACCATGGTTGACGGAAAAGTCGTAAACGAACTGACAGGAACAACCTCAACAATGTCATGCCCGATTTGCAAAAAGAGTCAGAAGAACTTTGGTAATTTAAACGATTCTACAAATGAGGAGAATTACGAATATGGAATGTCACCATTGCACGCAAGGATAAGGTGTATGGAATTCTTGCTAAAACTGGCGTATACCCTACCACAAGAGGAGGAAAACTTCGATGAAAATACATCAATAAAGGATAAGGAAAAGATCAGAAAGAAGCAAATACAGGATGCTTTTTTTAAACAAGTTGGACTAAAAGTAGACTGTCCCAAGCACGGATACGGTAACTCAAACGATGGAAACACTTCTAGGAGATTTTTTGAAAATGATGAGGCAGTAACTAGAATCACTGGAATTGACAATCAAATCGTGAAAAGATTGGGAACGATCTTGGATGTTTTAAACTGCAAAGAAAATGTCAATTCTACAAAATATGGAGAATATGCGTCGAAAACTGCATCTCTTTTAGCAGAAATGTATCCACAGAAGAAGTTGACCCCGACCGTCCATAAAATATTGGCGCATGGCAAAGATATAATTGAGTACCAGTCTTTGCCAATTGGAGAGCTTTCTGAAGAAGCACAGGAGTCTCTTAACAAATTTTATAAAAAATATAGATTGCAGAACACATTCAAAGCATCAAGGGTAAGGCAAAATGAGGACCTCTTCAACATGTTGGCAGCATCTTCCGATCCACTTATTTCTTCCCTGCGGCATGTGAAGTCACGAATAGAGTTAGAAAATAATTATAGTTTAGAAATGGTTGGTCTTTTAGATATACCTTCTCTTACGAACTGTGATGAATATTTTACAGAAAATTGAAAAAATAAATTTAAAAAAAAATAATTTTTTTTTTAATTTGTTGGGTAATAATTTAAAACATAAAAACCTAAAGAAAAAAATAAAAACAATCTAAAAATGTAAAAATAATTTTTTTTAGTTACCATAAAATTGATTTTTCTACTAATTTTAACTTTGATAACCCATAATTAGGCCCCTACAGAGCGTAGCACCCTTTCCAAACGCTCATTTCATAGGCTGAACAGTTATCTATCATATGCTGTTTAAACTGTTCAATTATCTTATTCGGTTCAAAAGATATGATTTTTGCAACGAAAAAACTCAAATGGCGCCACTGTGCGTCGTTGAAAAATTTTAAATTTTAGTAAATTTTGGTCGCCGTCAACGATATGTGTGATAGGAATGGGCAAAAATATCGATATATCAAAATATCGATATTTTTAAAAAAATAATCGATATTTGTCGTATGTGGATACAAATTACATACGACATACGACAATTAAATAATCAACCGACGATATATCGCCGATATTTAAAATACCGATATATCGATATTGAAATACGACTATCGAATTCGATATTTTTTTAAAGTCAGTTTTCAATAAAAACTCAAAATTTTAGCCGTTTTTCTAAAAATACGTGTATGTATATGTTTTTTTAAACTAAGCTGACATGATTTGCTGTTATAACATCGTTATAAAAGCGTTGTTAAAACATTTGCATTAACAACCGTGTTATAACAGGAGAAAACCTCTAACATGATGAGTCTATACTTAACACTAACATCATATTAGTGTTAATGTTAAGCATTTCATGTCAGTTATAGACTCCATGTATTAGAAGAAGAATAAAGAAAGAAGCGGGGTTTTCACCTTGCAGATTTCTAATTAAAACAGTAAAGTCAAACGAACTTGAAAAGATTTATTTTATGCGGTTTTGGAACAATATATGTGCATATATATATTTGGAATAATAATAAGATTTGGGCATATATATAAAATTTTTTAATTTGGTAATACGTTCGATATATCGATACATCGATATTTTTGAAATAATAAATATCGATACTCTTAAAAAATAACGATTCGATATATATCAATATATATTTTCATGATGTGTGACTGACGTTCTCAACGCCTGCAATGTCACATCGGCTTCGAGTACAATGTTATGAAATTTACAACGTAACGACGTAATCTATTTTGATAGTTTTCGACAAGAGTTACAGTTACAGATACAGATGGAAGATTTTATATGTTAAGAGAAATCCAGGAAAAGGTCTGAAAAATCGGATATTCTGTATTATGGGTTGCTTTAGATTTCTTCAACATCTACGAAAAGTGAAAGAATTTTTCAAAGTCAAGTTTTAGCAAAACTAAAGAAAAGAATCCCTTAAATCCTAAACATTCAATCCAAATTATTTTTCTAAAAGATTATTTTATAAGATCTCCTTAAACTATCGAAATAACTATGTAATAAAACAAGTAAGAAAGTATAGTCGGTCAAGCCCGACCATAGGATACCCTACACCACAGTACTAAAAAACACATCATGCTTATATGTCCATATAAATATGGAATTATCTATGTTTATAAAAGTCATTAAAGTCGGGTTAAAAGTTTGTAAGAGGCAGAAACTGCCCCCTGCCTCCCCTTGTGATCCAATTTTTGAAAAACTGTGTAGCTTATGTGTCCATATAGATATGGATCTATCTATGTTTTGAATTTCATTAAAATCGGTTTGAGAGGCAGAAATTGGCCCTATCTTCCATCGTGGTCCTATTTTTAAAAAAATGCATCCCTTTTTGTGTCCATAAAGATATGGTTCTATCTATGTTTTACATTTCATTAAAATCGTTTTGATAGTTCCTGAGAGGAAGCAATTTTCCCCTATCTTCCCTCGTGGTCCTACGATTTCGCCCATTTTCAATAGGTTTGGTCCTTGTGCCAATAAGAACCTATGTCACAAATTTTATCAAATTATCTCCAAAATTGCGACCTGTACTTTGCGCACAAGGTTACATGGACAGCCAGCCAGGTTGCCAGCCATCCGGACGGACATCGTTAGTTAGACTCAGAAAGTGATTCTGAGTCGATCGGTACACTTCAAGGTGGGTCTAGGACCAATATTTTAAGGCGTTACACACATCAGCACAAATGCATAATACCCTCTCCACTATTGTGGTGTGGGTATAATGATCTCTTAATTTTTTAATAAATACATAATTGGGGTGCTCACGAAGGTTATATATTTATGATTATATGATTATCTAGTAATATTAACAGCAACAAAACCATATAACCTGGAAAATATGTATTATACATTTATTAATTATTTTTTTGTTTGCTCGTTTTAGTTCAAGAATTATTATGTTTCTTTTGTTGTTTTTTTACTAATAAGCTCCAAATAATAAATACCGAAACGTCACAAAGCGAATCACGATTTTCCATACATTTGTATTGATTTTCATTTAATTGGTTCCGAAATTCATAATTTTAGCTGATTTGATGGACTTTGTAACGAATAATTTTATTTTAGATCTTCAAATAAAGTTAAAGCATTCTAAGTAATTAGTATTGTGGTTATTTTGTTAAACTATTTATGGTTTTTAATCCAAATTTTTAATATTTTTAATTAGGCTTAAGTTCATCAAATTTAATTTTCATTAAATTACTTTTATGGTTGCGATCGAAACATGTCAGGGTAAGCTGCCGGCCAGGGTTCGAGCCCGGCTACAGTCAAGAATGAAAAATTATCAATAACAATTTTAATTAATTTTCATGTTGTACAATAGAAATAATTTAATGAAAATTAAATTTGATGAACTTAAGACTAATTAAAAATATTCAAAATTTGGTTAATGCTTTCTGTTGAATCTTCAATCCAATAGTAAGAAGTGGCTCCATTTTTTTCATTAAGAGACTTCCCAGCGGTAAATATTGAAAGGACCGCAAGTGGCAGGCCTTTTGGAAGGCCTCTATACTCCTTTCTAAAAGATTCGCTTCGCATGATATCCTGCCTTCAGAAGTATGCCTTCTAGAAGGTATAAACTTCTTTTTAAAAGACTTTCTGAAATATTCAGTACACATTCGCAACTCCCTTCTTTAAGAAGGGAGAAAGGAAGGTGTTCAGTTTTATTTACTTTTTATTTTTAGTGACCTTCCTTACTCCCTTCTTTGGGAAGGGATCGAAGTTGTTTTTAAAGGAAGTGACTTGCCCCCAATGACAACCTGTGTAAAAAATAAATAAGTATGGAATGCAGCAAGAAGGGCTTCCGACTGCTTGTGACTGCTAAATAAGGCCTTCTATTAGGCCTCTTTACTCATTCTAGTTACCGCTGGGTTCTCATTATCCTGTTTATGTTGTAACGATGTTCTTGTTTCAACAATTTTTTTAATTTTATCAGCGACATTGGAACAGCAGATGGATTTTATTGTAGAGGCGTCTAGTTCAAGGCTTCTTTCAATATCAACAGCCTTTTTCTCTGATTTAGAATGCGTCAAAATGTACAGTTTTTGTACTAATCTTATTTGCTTTTTTTGACTCGTTGTAACAATATATTTAAATTTAACTTTACTTCAGCAAATGTAATTGCAATCAGCAGACAACCTTCACATACATATTTGCATTAGACTTAAACGGGAAATCCCAAAAATTTTCGTATAAACGACGCAAATCGAAGCACTAGCGACTCAACATCGAAGCCATGCGACGCAGAGTGAAACAAAATCGACGCAACTTCGAAATCACAGAAATTTTAAAAAAGACGCAACTTTGAAAACGACGCAAACCGGAGTATTGGTGTCATTTATTATCCATTTAAATTTATTGAAATTACTTAATTTTTTAAAAAAAAAATCATTACTGAGCAACCTAAATAAGAGCGGAAGCGTTTTTTGTATGTCAAAACTTCTCATTTGCATACAATTTATACGAAACAAACCATTAGAATGCGAATTAGAAACCACCCGGCTGATAAATCTTATTTGACAGATCGCTATGTCGGTTTGTTTTATTAAAATTGTATTTAAATAAAATTTTCATGTTTAAAAAAACGCTTGCCGCTTTTGTTTAGGTTGTTCAGTTATTAATCGGTTAACCGATCAATAGTAAAATTAACCGATTAAACCAAAACCTCATACCATCGGATAAATGTATGCCACCAAAGCCGTGGCGAGCATTTGTCCGATATTTTGTTTCACACATAATTGACATGGATCCTTCTATCATAATAAAAAATACTAAAATTATTTTCTGAAAACGTTTCTTTTTATTTATAATTAACATCGTGCGATGTGGTTGGACCATCCTTTACAATTTCTAAAATAGGACTTAATTTTTTTACAAAAATAATCACAAAAACGCAAAACTTTTTATAGGTTCGACAGTGATGGAGTGCTTTTTCTGTAGCCCAGTGGTATAAGTGACACACATAAAAAGACACAGTGTATAAAAAACCAAAACTCCAAAAAGCCACCTAAAGTTGTTGATTTAATTAAAAAATATGTCACTTATTTACCTGTATTTTATATTAAAAAAAAGTTAAATTGTTTTAATTAATTTTTTTATTCTGGCAACTTTTTATCAATAAACACTATTAAAACAATAAATTTGACACCTCATAAAGATCTTATCACAAATGGCATAAAATAAATAAAAAAAAAAAAAAAAAACAATACAAACACATTATAATTTATTAAAATTTTTAAGGCCCGTTTTCACAACTTACCGATAGCTAAAAGTAGACTTTAGCCGGCCTTATAAAAAATGTTCCATTATTAAAACTTAACTTTAACCTAAAGTGAGCGATAAAGTAAATTAAGGTTCATCCTACCTGGTAGGTTAAAGTAATGTTGTAATAATAGAACACCCTTTATACGGCCGATAAAATCCTACCTTTAGCTATCGGTAAGTTGTGAAAACGGGCCTAAGACTTTTAAATCAAACTTCTGGCTAAACTTGTTTTTTTTTTTTTATTAAAAAAAAAAATAGATAAATAAATAATTTTGTGGAATTTTTTTTAATAAAAATAAACAAATTGGTGCCACTTAATTGTTCAAATAAATTTGAATATTTTTACTAAGGGAAATCACGATGGGTAGTGCAAACGATGCAAATGCGTGCAAAAATACATACATTTGCACAATACAGCAACAAAATGTGCGTATTTGCAATTTGCTCTGTTTTACTTCGTTTGCACTAAAAAAACCATGAGCATATTTGCTCAGTTGCAAACAAATTTAAACAATAATATTTGACATATTAAGCGCCATATTGTTTTTAAGGAAACTTATAAATTGAAAATTTTCGTGGGTTTTTATATAAAATAGAAAATTAAATTTAAATTAATTAAAAAGAAAAACATTATTTTAATTTGCTTTTTTGTAAACAAATGCAGAATTTTTACAGTGCTGCCAGAAGTTTTTAGTGTTGCCAGAATAAATTTTTAGAAAAATAGCACATTTGCAAAAAAAAAAGTGGTATGCTCACGATTAGGGCAAGTTTTTTATGGCATATGCTATTTTTTGTTATTTTTACCATTTCTTCAATTATTTCGTTAAAAATCCATTTTTGGTCCAGCTCGCCAAGAAATACCTTTTTAGAAGGAATTTTTAGATAAACTTAGTGAAAATTAGGCAGAATCTATTCGAAATGCTAAATGAGTGTTGCAAAAATCGAACGTAAAAAGTGAATAAGTGTACATAAAAGAGCACTTTCGATGCATTTGCTCTAGTGTCTTGAAATTACAAACAAAAGGGCTTACTATTACTGAAAGCTTAGACTCAATTGACAGTGCTGAGGAAAATGTTAAAGATGTCAGTAAAACGATTTTGTAGAAAAGTTTAAGAAAAGTTTTTTTTTAAATAAGAAAAAGTGTAAGAGAGTAATCCAACACCGCTAATGGCGTTTTCTTCTCTAAAAAAAAGTGTTGCATAAATGTTACATGCGACCTGGCAACATTTTTAAATGCTCCCCTAATTTTTAAGAGCTGTTTCATATTTTACGTTTACAAAAGAACACAAATTTCGGCATTAAACAATAAAGTACAATTAGCGCAAGGTAAATTTAATTACAGGTGGTAGCAAGACTACAACAATCCAAAGCCAACAGAAACAACAGATGTTTTTTGTATTGCTTTGTTAGTGTTTACGGCTCGAAATTTGCCACCACCTTGTACTGAATTCGCCTTGATCTAGTGCTGCACTCATGTCCCTTTTATTAAAATGAGTGTTGAACATGTAGCATTTTTTTTTAATTTTAAAGGGAAAATCAGAAAAGAACACTTTACACTTTTAAAATAATACATATTTTTCAGAAAAGAACATAAAACAAGTCAGAGTGCTATATTCGGCTGTGCCGAATCTTTGATACCCTCCACCGACACTTCAAATGTTTTAGGACTAATATCTGTATGATGTCTATTTATTATTATAATCTTTGTAAAAACAGACATCTGCATTAAAATTTGTTGCGGTTTAGACCTATATAAAATTATTGATCGACAATCAGAATCAATTCTAAAAAGTTGATGATGATTTTCAAGAGAACAAATTATATAAAAGCCATGGTAAGCTATCAACCAATCATCTCAAATTCTGCAGAACGATTTCTGGTATTAAAAAACATAAATTTCAATACAGCGGTGCAATTAGTTTAAGCGTTTGCAGTAAATTTCAAAAGGCTGCTAAAATGGAATCTAAGGAAAATTATGGACCGTATATCATAAAATTGCATAACATTTTTTCTGGCCATATGAAGCTAAACTGGATGAAAGTTTACCGCGTTTTTTTATTTTACCAGAGTGGGCTTTATATGAGGCCTATGGTAAGCTATGCACCGATCTTCACCAAATTTCACAGTGTCATTTCTAGTTCTATAAAACTTTGATATATCAAATTTTGTTATGATAGCGTTATTTTTTACGTTTTTAGGCGTACTAAGCTGATTTCCGGGAGTAAGGTTTATATGGGGCCTAGGGTAAATTATGAACTGATCTTCACGAAATTTCACAGTCTTATTTCTAGTCTTGTAAAACGTATATGTTCCAAATTTTGTTATGATAGCAGTATTTTTTACGTATTTAGGTTTACTAAGCTGCTTTCCGGGAGTAAGGTTTATATGGGGCCTATGGTAAAGGATGGACCGTTCTTCACAAAATTTTAAAGTCTTATTTTTCGTTCAATAAAACTGTGATGTACCAAATTTTGTTATGATAGCATTCTTTTTTACGTTTTTAGACGTACTAAGCTGTTTTCCGGGAGTAAGGTTTATATGGGGCCTATGGTAAAATATGGACCGATCTTCACGAAATTTCACAGTCTTATTTTTAGTTCCAAAAAATTTTGATGTACCAAATTTTGTTATGATAGCATTATTTTTTACGGATTTAGGTGTACTAAACTGTTTTCTGGAAGTAGGTTTTATATGGGGCCTACGGTAAATTATGGACCGATCTTCACGAAACTTAACAGTTTAATTTCTAGTCCTATGTAACTGTGACGTGCCAAAATTTGTTATGATAGCATTGTTAGTTAGGGTTTTAGGCTTACTATACTGTTTTCCGGGAGTAGGGCTTATATGGGGCCTAGGGTAAATCATGGACGACTCTTCAAGATATTTTACAGCGTGATTTACAGTTAAAAAAACGAACTGTTGCGAAATCTTATATCATTCTGTGCATTTTTCTACCATTTATGTTAGTTTTTGTAAGAAAATTATCAATTTTTTTAGGTGGTGGTTCCACATTTTGATTCATAGCTCAGATTCTATTGAACCGATTTTGCTGGATTTCAATCCCAAACTGCTTAGGATAACTACAAGCAATTTGACACCAAGTTTGTTTATTTCTTTTGAGTTTTTCGAAAGTGAGCGTGTTTTCAACAGACGGACAGACGGACAGACAGACGGACATGGCTAAATCGACTTAAAATTACTCAAGGACCCAGAATATATATACTTTATAGGGTCTGAGATGAATAATAAAAAAGTTTCACACGGAATGACAAACTTAATATACCCTCTTCACAACTAATTGTGGTGGAGGGTATAAAAATGTAAAAGGGAGAATAAATGCAGAATTTTACTCAGAAAAGAAAATGCCATAAGTTAAAGAAATAAAATTAATTATTCAATAATACTCCTGCAAAACTCTATATATGGCTTGGCATTTGAATTTTAAAAAACGCTTTTAATCGATTTTTCCCAGAATTTTGTTTTTTTAACTTAGCGGTGTTTGCAAGTGGACTTCTAATATTTTAATGAAAGTGAGACGGAGAAATTTATTGACAACCTTTTTCCATCTGAACTATTAGCGTTCAAATATGCTCCAGTTGCATGTTGTTGATGTTGGAAGAGTGTTTTTCATTTATTGAACTGTTTTATGCGATAGCAGAAGATAATTTATTTTTGACAATTTGAAGAAACATGTTATTGAACTTTTAATTAAAACTTAGTAAAATAAATGTTTCTTAAATAACAACATGTTTTTTTCTTTCCATTTTATGCCATTTTTTGTACTTTTTCTTGCCATTTGCCTTGCACAATTACCATCGTGATAACCCTACCTATTTTGAAACTTTGTTTAAATTTTATGTTTCTAGTTAGTTTGTAAATTTTATGTTTAAATGGTCTTTTGTTTTATACAAAAAAAAAAAAAATAACAAAAAAATTTTTTGTTATTTTTTTTTTTGGCGCCAAAATAAATTAAAGTATGTGTTAAATTTATTTTATTATTAAATTTTTTTTGTCAAAACAAAAGTGTCCGATTGCTATTTTTTTTTTTATTTAAAAACTTTAAGCCATAAATCTTTAAAGGCCTACAAGTTTTGCGACTAAATTTACGTAGATTGTTTAATTAATGACAATGTCAAGGTGTTATTTGTTGATATTTAAAGCGGGTGATTGATTATGAGGTACTATTTTAAAGCATCATCATTAATATCGCTCAAAATGTTAATGAAAATTTGTTTTATCTTTCCAAGACTAAGTAATTTCTTATACTCAACTAATTTTCTAGCGTTATTTTCGAATAAAAATCCAATGTATTTGGATTTACCAAAATCAGTTTCAGAAAAATTATCCATAGCTCAAATTTGTAAGATTTATTAATTTGAATTTACTTAACCGTGTTTATTCTTAACTAAGTTTCGAGCCTTATTCTGGAATGAGTTTCAAGTGTGAAAAATTAACTTTAAGGCCCGTTTTCACAACTTGCCGATAGCGTTAATTTCCTAGGGCCTAAATCCTAGGAAATTAATAAGATTCGAGTCGTTTTGTCCCAGTGTAATAACAAGGGCAACCAAAAAAATGGAAATGCTATTTTTTGGTTTACAAGATAGAATGTTTTTGATTGAACACAAATTCCGATCATAAAAAAACAAAGAAAATGAGCTATATTTGTTAAAGCTTTTTTTTTGCTTATTTTGGCAATATCGGCTTTTTTTTTAGTTATTTTTCCAATATCGGCTTTTTTTACTTTTTTTGCCATTTTAAGATAATTTCTCATTTTTTAATACGAAAAAAAACTTATTTAATAAATTTTTGCAAAAAAAAATAATCTTTAATGCGGCAACTTTTTTTTTATAAGTACAGTAGAAGCTCGGTTATATGAACACCGAGTTATATGAACATCCAGAATAGTGAACAACAAAATTTTTACACATGAGGTTCTAAAGAGTGAACACGACCTACTTATATCTACTATATGAACAACTTGCAATCGTTGATTTTGTTGAAACTATTTGTTGTAAAGGGTGTTTTTTAGAGTATCACATCTTTGAGTTGGCATCACTGCTATATTTGAGCACCCATTAAACAGCTGATTGTTGCTTTTTGTTTAGTTTGCTTTGAAATTTCATTATAAATCGACTTAGCGAGCAACGCGCAAATATTTGACATTTTTAGTCAAAATAATTCGGCGAATGGGCTGAAGCACAAATTGATATTGCACGCAAAGAAAAAACATGGTTGTGGTAAACATATTCTAAGAGCAACATATTATGATAAGAATTATAATTGTAGTTACCATATTAAGATTATTATTGAATCATATTATGACTAAATATACTCGTAATATGTCATCATAATATTTTTCCCATAATCATATTATTATTCTGTTAATCATACTAAGTTAAGAAGTAATCAAATTATTGTCATGTTAATCATAATAAGCTAAGAAATTAATCATATTATTGTCGTGTTAATCATAACAAGCTAAGAAGTAATCATATTATCATCATGTTAATCATAATAAATTTAGAAGCAATCATATTATGATACAGCACCTTTCATAGCTGTCATAAAAATACAAAAAAAAAAATTAAAATATTTTTGAATCGATTTTTTATTTTGTGGCTTTTTACAATTTTTCTTAATGTTAATCAAAAAGCGGAGTTCAATATAAAGCTTGCAAAAGAGCAAATGAAAAATCTGTGGTTTTCATGGGCAACCGCGTGTGTCCATTTTTTCGATTTTAAGATGTTGATGAAATATCGTAGCACTTTTATAAAATACATATAACGAAATCTGTGTGGTTTGTTGTTGGATTTTACAAAAAAACTATGACATTTTGCATTTGCACTATTACATCACTAATACTTGAATGAACTCCGCTAATATTTTAATTTTTTAATTTCTTTAAACTTATTTTTTTATGGAATTTTATCTTTTAATTGTTTAACCGCTAAAAAATAAAAAAAAAACGACACAACTGCTTCAAAATTATTTTACAAATGGCGCTAACATAATATGATAAGAGTAAAAAAAATGTGATTGCATCTTTAACATAATATGATAAATGTATAGAAAGTTATCATGTTATGGCTATTAAATCTCATGATAAGTTGTTAGAAAAATAATTATTTTTCGGTCAACAATACTCAATTTCATAATTGCGATAAACATTGATATGTTTACAGTAACTATAATATTGTTGATATTAAATAAAAATAACAATTATTTGTGTACGACAACAATATATTGTTACATTAAACATAGTGTTGTTGCCGTAACCATGCCCAACCATATTTTTTCTCTGCGTGTGATTTTGAATCTCCACTCAAAATTGTATTTTCCGATTAAGCCAATTTCTGGTAGAATGGGTACATAAATAAGCAGAATTGCCACATTTGGAGTGAGTAGAATCCACAAGCTTTTGTCGAAACACCATTACATCCACAAATATTACTGTTTGGTGCGCTTTATGGGCTGGCGGAGTCATTGGCCCACATGTTTTCAAAAACGATGATGATCAAAATGCGAAAAGTTGTTGAAAATTGGCGCCTTCTACACGCCAGCCACATGGCAGAAATCATATTTAAATTTCATAAATTTCCAATAAAGCCCGTTTCATTGATATTAAAAATATATTACCTTGTATATATAAACTTGTGTCACTCTATGAAAAACACTCTTTATTATAAATCTGTTCTTCCCCGAAATAAGGTAGTAAATCTATTATATAAAAATAAGTCGGGTTATCCTTCCTGACGCTATAACTCCAGAACGCACGAACCGATTTCCACGGTTTTGCATTCGGGATCCGTGAGGTTTATAGCATATAAAATTGTTCCCCGCCCACTTTTACGCCCACTTTTTCCATTAAGCACATAACTTGAGGACGGCTTGACCGATTTGGACGATTTTTTCTTTAGAGTGATCGCCATGGTCCAACTTAGGTTTATACGGAAAGAAAATTGTTCCCCGCCCACTTTTACGCCCACTTTTTTCGATTTACCTAAAATCAGAAAACGGCTCCATCGATTTGACTAATTTTTCTTTCAAATGTTCGTATTATTCCATTTTAAGTTTTCATCGAAAGAAAAATTTACCACGCCTACTTTTACGCCTACTACGAAACAATCAAAGCCGATTTGGAGGTACGATGATTTGTTGGCAGGTGATTTTTGGCAAACACTTCCAGTGATACCACGATCAACGCCCGCCGATGAATTAAATGCATTTTTGAAGTCGTCTGCTTTGTGGAAACACGTTAGGAAGCTCAAATTGACTCTGAAAATGCGGGTCGAGCTGTAAAATAATCAATCTCGAGACGTATTTTCCAAACAATTGCTGGACATAGGAAACGACAAAATCCCGGTGGATATTTCAATTTCTGCCGGTTCACCGAATCAAAGTCCGAACTCATCCGAAAGGTTTTTTCAAACATTACACAAAATTACAGAAATCATGATTTGTTGAGCGAACGTGCTATATTAGCTACGTTGATGTCAACGAACTGAATTTTAAGATTCAAAGTGAAATCGCTGGCAAATTGGAGACGTACAATTCGGTAGATTCCATTACTTCACAGAACGATGTCGTCAACTATCCAATCGGACTCCCTGGGATTACCCGGATTACCTCCTCATAAATTCAAACTAAAAGTTGGATCGGTAATCATAATGTTACGAAATATAAGCCAACCACGTCTTTGTAATGGCACCCGACTTACGGTAAAAAAAACTGATGAATAACGTAGACAAAGACAAAATTCTTCTTTTTGTAAGTGATGCCGCACCATATATGGCGAAAGCTGCAAAAGCCATTGCTGTATTTTACCCCCATATAACTCACGTAACCTCCCTTGCACATGGAGTTCACATAGTTTGTGAATATATAAGAGAATGCTACTCAAATGTAGACTCATTTATTTCAAATGCAAAAAAACGTTCCTTAAATCTCCTGCAAGGCTTAAAATGTTACGAGAAAAAGCACCAGATATACCACTACCTCCACAACCAGTGACAACTCGATGGGGAACGTGGATAATGGCTGTAAATTATTATGCCAAATATTGAAACTCTACAGATTCTTCAGCAGTGCGTATATGCCAGGCTTTAATGAATGAAAATAATTTGCGGAACCAATTTTTGTTCATTTCTGTAAATTTTGGGTTTTTACACGAAGTAGTAACCAAATTGGAAACAAAAAATCTTTCATTGGTTTCCCAAGTGAATATAGTTATGGACACCGTATTAAAAATGTCCGGTGTTTCAGGGTATATAGGAGACAAAGTGAATAAAAAATTTGAATCAGTTTTATTAAAAAATGAAGGATTTTCGGTACTAAAAGATATTGGGGATATTTTGGGAGGCAATCGGAATTGCGAGTCAAATCGTATAAAATATAAAAGTTTTTCTCCAAATAGAGAGGGTTTTCTTTTCGAAAATTTATCGCATCAATTTGTAATTTACTCTAACAACGCATTCAACGAATAAAGTGGAAAATAAACTATAAATTTAAATTGTTTATTTTTTATTTTAACAGCTTATTTTCATGTTTTTAAACGCTTTTTTAAGAGCTTAAGTGCTGGTTCACACACGTCAAGTTTAACTCGTCAAGTCTTGAGTTTTTAGGAGAGAGGGGAAAAGATATGGCATCCTCTTTTCCCTTCTCTCCTAAAAGCTTAAGACTTGACGTGTCAAACTTGACGTGTGTGAACCGGCACTAAAACTGTTTTTTTAGTGCTTTTTTTTTGGTTGCCCTAGTAATAACCGTTAAACTCAAGACTCGTCAATCATTATTAAACAAAATGTTTTCTAAAAAATTAAAAAAGATCTTTGGATTGGAACAAAACAGCTGTACCTAACACTTGAATTATATAAGATTTGAAATCTAACATTTTTTGATTGTTAACATTTGAAAATGCGATTTAACCCATTTTTCGCCGACCGCTGCACCGCGGTGGTTATAATCACCAGCATTCATTCTCTTGTTTTTTGTTGCAATGTTTTTATTTTCTGTCAGTTACTTAAAATCTTATTTCGTTATTATATTCTCAGTTTACTTGGTGCGGCGAATAACTGGTTAAAAAGATTTTAGAACTGATTTGAGTATTATTTTTCTCTTAAAAGAAATAATTTTTTAAAAAGTCACGTTACGTCACGTTTTTTACTAAATAAACTTTCACATACTTACATATAATATTCTTCTTATACAAAAAAAAAGTAAAGTTTACGCGTAACTTTTTACACAAAAACTAATTTATTACAACATAACTGACTTTACTCAATTGACTTTAAAACACAAATTTCATTTTTAACCCAAAACGGAATTTTTATACAGCACAATTTTTTTAAACAAAAATTGATTTTTTACACAAAAACCTAAATTATTTAAAAAAAAATATATTTTTACACAAAAACCCAAATTTGTTGCAAACGTTGTTGTATTAAAAATTATATTTTTACAAAAAAAAAAAATATTACATTTTACATTAAAACTGATTTTTACCAAAACTGTTTTTGATGCAAAAAAATAAACAAAATTAAATTTTTACAAAAAGTTAGTGTTTACACAGAAAAAAACTGACTTTTTACACAAAAACTGATTTTTTTAGTAAAAAAAAAAGTTTTCAAAGACAGTTTTTACACAAAAACTGATTTGTTACACAAAATATTAGTTTTTACACAGAAACTGATATTTTACACAAAAGTTTTACGCAAAAGATCATTTTTTTTTTTCAAAGACAGTTTTTACACAAAAACTGATCTGTAACGAAAAGGCTCAGGTGTTAAACAGAAACGTATTTTTTACACAAAGTAACTTAAAAGCTGATTTTTTACGTAAAAGTCACTTTTTACAAAAAATACCTGTTAAACCAAAAAAACCTGACTTTTTACACAAAAACTGAATTTTTACACAAAATTGAGTTTTTACACATAAACTGAGTTTTTACACAAAAACTGAGTTTTTACACACAAACTGAGTTTTATCATAAAAACTGAGTTTTTACACATAAAATGAGTTTTATCATAAAAACTGAGTTTTTACACATAAACTGAGTTTTTACACGAAAACTGAGTTTTAACACAAAAACTGAGTTTTTACACATAAAATGAGTTTTATCATAAAAACTGAGTTTTTACACATAAACTGAGTTTTTACACATAAACTGAGTTTTTACACATAAACTGAGTTTTTACACGAAAACTGAGTTTTTACACAAAAACTGAGTTTTAACACAAAAACTGAGTTTTTACACATAAACTGAGTTTTTACACAAAAACTGAGTTTTAACACAAAAACTGAGTTTTAACACAAAAAACCGAGTTTTTACACATAAACTGAGTTTTTACACAAAAACTGAGTTTTAACACAAAAACTGCGTTTTAACACATAAACCGAGTTTTAACACATAAACTGAGTTTTTACACATAAACTGAGTTTTTACACATAAACTGAGTTTTTACACATAAACTGAGTTTTTGCACATAAACTGAGTTTTTACACGAAAACTGAGTTTTTACACAAAAACTGAGTTTTAACACAAAAACTGAGTTTTTACACATAAACTGAGTTTTTACACAAAAACTGAGTTTTAACACAAAAACTGAGTTTTAACACAAAAACCGAGTTTTTACACATAAACTGAGTTTTTACACAAAAACTGTGTTTTAACACAAACACCGAGTTTTTACACATAAACTGAGTTTTTACACAAAAACTGAGTTTTTACACAAAACGGAGTTTTTACACAAAAACTGAATTTTTGCTAAAAACTGAATTTTTGCCCAAAAACTGATTTTTTACACAAAAACTGTTTTTTTACACAAAAACTGATTTTTTACACAAGAACTGTAATAAAAAAATTAAACAAAAGCTGATTTTTTAGACAGAAAACTATTTGCTACACAAAAAGTCAGTTTTGACCCAAAAACTCAGTTTTTACAATGTTTTTTTTTTTACAAAAAGTCCTTATTTATACAAAAAATCACTTTTTTAATAGAAACTGATTTTTTTACACAAAAATTTACTTCTCACACAAAAACAGATATTCTATCTAAAAAACATACTTTTTTAAACAAATCCTTGCATGTTTATTCCTTTTATTTTCATTTAATATTCATGCTCGAACATGTTTTTCTAATGACATGTACACATATTTAAAGCTATTAAACTAACGTGTTACAAAATAAATCCCCCACAAATAATAACTGTACTGATAAAAGAAAATACAAAGAAAATCAATTAGAATTAATTAACATCAAACAAGTGTCATCCTTACAACTCAAACTTTTCCAGCCATTCAAATTAAAAAAATTAACTAAAAAGGAAAAAGGATTTAGTTTAATTTCAATAGTTGACTAAGCGAATACCTAAAAAAAGCAGCCAACCACATGAACTGCAAACAATTTTGGAATAAAACTTTAGGGGAATCCAGTATTCATGGCTTCCCTTATTTGGTACGTCGAGAACTTCACTGGCTTGAGAAACTCTTTTGGGCCACAGCCATTATATTGGCCGGCTATTTTTCCCTGAATATATGCCTTAATCAATGGAAACGTTTTCGGGATAATCCCATAGTTTATGCCATGGAATTGGCGTGGGGAAAGTCGAATTTTCCATTTGTTGGTATAACTTTATGCTCGGAGTCAGCAAACCAGGAAGATTTGGACCGGGTCATTGCGGACACTTGGAATGTAACAGAAGCAAAAAATCCAACACTTTATAATTATTACAAAGATTTTTTGAAAGTTTTAAATTCCTTGACTTATCTAAGTTTGGAGAAGTTAAAGCCCTATGAAAATGATACGAGTTTAAGTGATTTGAAATTTGTGGAGATTATGTTGTATGTAAGCAAACATTTAAAGAGTGCAATATGATACAGTAAATAGTCCATAATAAAAAAAAAAAAATTTAAAGAATTTTCGTATAAAAATTTATTTCAAAATGTATTAAATTAGGACTTTTCAATTATAATTTTTTGGCAATTTTTCAAAACTTATTTTGCATTTTTAAACATTTACTTCGTTCTTTATACCAACAGATGCGCCAAAAATATTTACCACGCAAAGAGTACGACAAAGCTGAAGATAACAATAAGAACTCTGAAACTGAAGTCCCATCTCCATTTGATATTGCAGGCAGAGAGCAAACTTATGCAGCGGCCATGACAGAAATTGGAATTTGTCGTACCACTTCACAGCGGACACGCTACACAAATCCATTTGGGGACTTGTAAGTATGAAAATATTTTTTTATTTTTTATAAAAGTTGACTTTTTATTTTAAAAGTCAGTTGTTGTGTAAAAAATTAAGTTCTTATCGTAAAAAGTCAGTTATTGTCTAAAAATGGCTTTTTGTGCAAAGATAGTGAAGAAATTTCTTTGTAAAGTACCTACATTTTTTGCGTAAAAAATTGTTTTAACTTTTAAAAGTAAACTGTTGTCGTATAAAGTCAGTTTTTCTGTAAAATTAAATTTTTGTGTAAAAAGTTACTTTTTCTGTAAATGAAGTTTTTGTGTAAAAAGTAACTTTTTGTGTAAAAGGTAACTTTTTGTGTATAAAGTAACTTTATCTGTAAAAAGTAATTTTTTGTGTAAAAAGTAACTTTTTGTGTCAAAAGTAACTTTTTCTGTAAAAAGTAAACTTTTTGTGTAAAAAGTAAACTTTTTGTGTAAAAAGTAACTTTTTATGTAAAAAGTAACTTTTTGTGCAAAACGTAAATTTATCTGTAAAAAACAAGTTTTTGTGTAAAAAGTAACTTTTTGTGTAAAAAGTAACTTTTTGTGTAAAAACTAACTTTTTATGTAAAAAGTAACTTTTTGTGCAAAAAGTAACTTTATCTGTCAAAAGTAACTTTATCTGTCAAAAGTAACTTTTTGTGTAAAATGTAACTTTTTATGAAAAAAGTAACTTTTTGTGTAAAAAGTAACTTTATCTGTAATAAGTAACTTTATCTGTAAAAAGTAACTCTTTGTGTAAAAAGAAACTTTATCTGCAAAAAGCAAGTTTTTGTGTAAAAAGTAACATTGTTTTAACTTTTAAAAGTAAACTGTTGTCGTATAAAGTCAGTTTTTCTGTAAAATTAAATTTTGTGTAAAAAGTTACTTTTTCTGTAAATAAAGTTTTTGTGTAAAAAGTAACTTTTTGTGTAAAAGGTAACTTTTTGTGTATAAAGTAAATTTATCTGGTAAAAGTAACTTTTTGTGTAAAAAGTAACTTTTTCTGTAAAAAGTAAACTTTTTTTGTAAAACGTAAAATCTGTAAAAACAAGTTTTTGTGTAAAAAGTAACTTTTTGTGTAAAAAATACTTTTTGTGTAAAAAGTAATTTTTTTCTGTAAAAAGTAACTTTTTGTGTAAAAAGTAACTTTTTATGTAAAAAGTAACTTTTTTTGTAAAAAGTAACTTTATCAGTAAAAAGTATTTTTATCTGTAAAAAGTAACTTTTTGTGCAAAAAGTAACTTTTTATGTAAAAAGTAACTTTTTGTGTAAAAAGTAACTTTTTATGTAAAAAGTAACTTTTTGTGTAAAAAGTAACATTATCTGTAATAAGTAACTATCTGTAATAAGTAACTATCTGTAAAAAGTAACTTATGTGTAAAAAGAAACTTTATCTGTAAAAAGCAAGTTTTTGTGTAAAAAGTAACATTGTTTTAACTTTTAAAAGTAAACTGCTGTCGTATAAAGTCGGTTTTTCTGTAAAATTAAATTTTTGTGTAAAAAGTTACTTTTTCTGTAAATGAAGTTTTTGTGTAAAAAGTAAAAGGTAACTTTTTGTGTATAAAGTAAATTTATCTGTAAAAAGTAACTTTTTGTGTAAAAAGTAACTTTTTCTGTAAAAAGTAAACTTTTTGTGTAAAACGTATTTTTATCTGTAAAAAACAAGTTTTTGTGTAAAAAGTAACTTTTTGTGTAAAAAGTAACTTTTTGTGTAAAAAGTAATTTTTTTCTGTAAAAAGTAACTTTTTGTGTAAAAAGTAACTTTATCAGTAAAAAGTAACTTTATCTGTAAAAAGTAACTTTTTGTGTAAAAAGTAACTTTATCTGTAATAAGTAACTATCTGTAATAAGTAACTATCTGTAAAAAGTAACTTATGTGTAAAAAGAAACTTTATCTGTAAAAAGCAAGTTTTTGTGTAAAAAGTAACATTGTTTTAACTTTTAAAAGTAAACTGTTGTCGTATAGTCAGTTTTTCTGTACAATTAAAAGTTACTTTTTCTGTAAATGAAGTTTTTGTGTAAAAAGTAACTTTTGTGTAAAAAATCGGCTGCAGCTTAGCCACCGATTACTTTATAAATAATTTTTATTCTCTTTTTTTAACACCTTGCCACATTCTTTTTTGTTTGTCTATTCTTAAAAAGTGCAACTCTTAGTTTCTTGTTTATAAAGCACCAAAATTTCATCAGAATTTTCAAAATAACGACATATAGGAAAATGGGTGAACACTGGTGCAATTGTTGATTATTTTTTGTGATAACTATTCAGTGTATTTTCCCGCCGAAAAGTTTTAGCTCTGTAAAAATTTGACCAAATCACTTTTGTTAAACAGCCTTAAGTGTTGATTGTTTTTAAAACTCAATATGTGGGAGAATAACAAAATTACAGATTTTTTAAAGCATCAAAAGTAATGGAGGATGAAATTGACTCCAGCGATACGGTTGCCGAGATCAGCGAGTTCAATTCAGATTTCGTGCATTACGAAAATATGCTTAACAAGAAAAGTGAATTTAAGAGTAAAACGCAAATATGTTTGTTTGCGTCACTACTGAGGTATTCATGTGGTCGAAATTTTGGTGTGTACTGTATCACATTTTGTCCTTTTTTAAGAGACCGTTTTCAAGCCGAACAAAGATAAATAGAAGTTCTAAAAACAGATGGTGTGTTTTATTATAACTGTTTTATATCTAAAAATGTTAAATTTTGTACCTCTGGAATAGCTAATTATTCAATTAATGTTTTATTTCCTGTGTCATTGAAAACATGTGATTCTTGTTTAAACAAAAACATATTTTTTTTTTCAATGGGTAGTGAATTATAGAATGAAAAATGTTTTAATATAACCATATACAAATATGTTTGCACAAATGTACATACATATAATTTTAATATACATATCCCATCGGCTGACAGCCACATCGGCTAACAGCCGGAGCCATCCGCCGCCGAGCATTTTTTTGCGTCAGCCGCCGCCGCCGATGAAATCCCACGGCGCAGGTCTCTGATGCGGAGCATAGGCGCCGAAAAAAAAGTAGGCAAAATACATGACTATTTGCTGAAGCATGACTGCATCGTTGGAGTTGACACTAAGATAGCAGCCCTCTCACCAATCTAAGAAAGGAGGACCAGCAACCCACTTTCCCGAAATACTATTTACTAACGAATCGCCTTATGTAAGAAGGTTACTTTTTTATGGATAAATTATAGAAAAGAGCTTTTAAAAGCTTAAATAGATTTTAAAAACTTGAACAAAGTTTTCCTAGAGAAGACTTTAATTTTTTATTGATATATTTCATATATTAAAAAAAAACTTTTTCTAAAATCTTTTTTTACTAAAAGCCGCTGAAATAGCTCCAATAAAATAGATTTCCTTTTCTTTTGTTTCGCTTAATTTATATGTTCATATAAAGTTTAGAAATCTTCATTCAAAAAAATATTACAGCTTTGAAAGATCAACTTGGAAGTTTAGTTTTCTTTTTTTTTTTTTTTTCAGAAAAGCCTTAAAAGTCTCTGGAATCCGTTTCTGCGACATTATGAATGAGTGCAATACCAAAATCTTTCCCAAGATGGACGCCAATTCAAATATTTTAATTGTTAGAAAACTGAATTAAATGAAAGAATAAAATTTTGTTTTTAAAATGAAGCTTTTGATTATTTTTCACTTTAGTTCCTTCACAATGTAGAGGATATTGTGGCACCCTACGATCAAGGAACTATAATGCGTCATGCCACCATGGATGGTTCATTGACCATTGAGCTGCTTCTGGGTTTGACAACAGCTGAAACGGAAGTAAGAAATTTACCCATTGCCTACAGGAAATGTCGTTATAGAGATGAAAATAATTTAAAGTATTTCGAGGTATTTTTCCCCGTTTCCTTAACATACATATTAAATCAATAATAAGACCGTTTTCCTTTGAAAAAAAAAAAAGATTTATCGTCCTGGCCTGTGTCGCATTGAGTGTCGTATAAATGTAGCCATGCAAAAATGTGGTTGCAAGCCATATTTCTACGTTGTGGCACCCCATTTGCCTGTCTGCGATATCAAAGGTATGTTGTGCTTGGCACACGAGCACTGGCCCGAAGTGGCACAATGCAATTGTCCCAAATTGTGCGAAGAGGAAACTTATGTTAGCATGCAAACAACTCTACAAAAAGATGTAAGTTTAAAACAACTAACAAAGCGTAGTAAAGTGCACAATTAAAAATAGTAAAAACTTTTTATTTCTCATCTTAACATGCAATTCAATTCCATTCTTCTTCTTCTAGGACTCTACTAAATTTGAAAGGACTATTATAGTAAAACTTTTCCTACCACGCATGGCTATGAAACGTCGTGTTGTCTTTAGCACAGATCAATTAATGATGTCATTTGGTGGTGCAATTGGTCTATTTTTGGGTGCCAGTTTTATCAGTATCTATGGTTTGTTATACGTTCTAAGTGAATTCGTCTTTGGCAACATTTTGTCCTGTTTTCGAAAGAGAAAAAATGCAAGGGTACACCATATGAAAAGGGAGAGAGAAGTGGTTTTTTCTTCCAGAGCATATTAAATTACCATACATTAATTAAAAGCTTTTCTTCTAAAGGGTAGATTATTAAATAGCAAGTGTATAGAGTTAAGCATACTTTAAGGATTAAATAAATTCTAAAGTATGTATAAGTGAATATATTTAAAGCATACTTTATGGCTTGTTTTGTATGAACAAATTATTGCATACTAAAGGGAGGGTTAAAGATAAGAATAATGGAACAAAACAGTTTAAAGGATTCTTTTGTTTCACTTTGTTAATTTCTTGTGCTTAATTTGTGTCAAAGGTGAGTGAACATTAAAGTTAAATTTGTCAAGCAAAAAAAAAAAAAAAAACTTTTAAACCTTTAAGATAAATAAAAGTAAAAAAAGTTGAAAATTAAACCTCTCAGTACAAGGTATCTCTATAATATTTTTAATCACTAAAGTCTAATTTTATAATAAACTACAAGCTTTCACAATTTCTAACAGATATTAAATTTATTTAAAATTCCCCAAATTAAAAACAATAAAAAAAAAGGTTTCACCCAAATGTCTTAAAAAGTAAACTTACTTAAGCTGAAAACTAATAAATTTTGTTAAATATGCAAGAAAAAAAAAAATAGAAATGCATTTTAAAGTTTCCGCCCTTATTCCAACAATAAAAGGAAAACCCAGTAAAACTAAGGAAAATCTTTACTTTTTAAACAAATACTAACACTAACAAAGAGGGTTGAAAATATTGATTTTCTGTTTGCAACACATAAATGAATACAAAACGAATTGTGAATTCAGAATCCCAGCTACAATTTCAAATGCCATACAAATAGTTTATGCTCTACTCTGTTTTAATATCTTTAACAGAAAATCATAAATGAATTGATTTGCATTTAAAGCATAAATACAAATTTATGACAGTATGAAAAATAAATTTTATATGAAATTATTTCATTTTACTCTCAATCAAAGCAATTTAGAGCAAAATATTTCTTACCCATAAATATTGCTAAAACAAAAAAAAAGAATTTAAAACACAATATTTTATTTAGAACTAGCTGAACCCGGTCTGCTTCGCTAGACACGTAAAAAATAAAAAATATTGTAAAATCTTTTTTAAAAAGATCTCGCGTATTGATAACGATACAATCTGAAACATTTTCAGATAATTTGAGTTTAACCGTTCTCCAGATGTACAGAAACCTATATTGTATTTATATTGAAGCTGTAATGGATACTTCTCCAATCCTGTACCACTTTTTGAAGTTTTTTTTTTTTGCATAGAAAACCAATGTCATTAGCAGGGAAACCAGAAATATGCTCTAAAAACACGTTTTATGCGCATTAAATATGCAGTAAAAAATGGAAAATATGCCCTGAAAAATGTTAAAAATATGCCCGAAAAATAAAAAATTGGTTATTTGAAGACAAAATATTTAACAATTTAATAACAAAATTTGAAAAAAAAAACTTAAAAACCAATTTGTACTTTGCGCACAAGGTTAACATGAACCAGTGATGTTATACGTAGGGAAAAATCCCTATTCGTAGGGAAAAATCCCTATTCGTAGGGATTTTCTTTAAAAAAAGCTGCCTGTAGGGAAAAAAGGACAGATATTTTTAAAACATTAAAATGTAGGGATTTTTAACAATATGGCTATACTTAAAAATTAATTTTTGAGATCACTATTGTAAACTTCATAACCTGCCGGCCAGGGTTCGAGCCCGAGCCACGTCAAGAATGAGAGATTATCAATAACAATTTTAATTAATTTTCAAGTTGTAAAATTCCTTTCTTCATAAGAATAATTTAATGAAAATTAAATTTCATGAACTTAAGCCTAATTAAAAATATTAAAAATTTTGATTAAAAACCATAAATAGTTCAACAAAATAACCACAATACTAATTATTGTTAAAGCTAAGGCACGAGCTCTATGTGTACATTTGTCCTTCAAGTTGTGCTGAAAAAGGTCAACAGAAAAGAGAAAGACAAAATGAAAAAACAAAAAATGTACTTGGACTTCAAGAAAAATTCTTGACAAAAGTACGAAAAAACAGAAGTAAGGAAAAAACATGTAAAATCAATTAAAATGGATAATCATTCAGGAAAGCAAATTTCGATCTACCAAATGTTAAAATACAATTTGGTTTAAGGATTGATGTTTGACTATTGACGTCAGCAGTCGTCGATGGCTGCGAGTGTAAGACGGCAAATCCATCTGAGGAGATCGAGTGGTTGCGATCGAAACATGTCATGGTAACCTGCCGGCCAGGGTTCGAGCCCGAGCCACGTCAAGAATGAAAGATTATCAATAACAATTTTAATTAATTTTCAAGTTGTAAAATTCCTTTCTTCATAAGAATAATTTAATGAAAATTAAATTTCATGAACTTAAGCCTAATTAAAAATATTAAAAATTTGGATTAAAAACCATAAATAGTTCAACAAAATAACCACAATACTAATTATTCTTCATAAGTTTATATATGGTAACTTTATAAGTTGTCAATTTTATTAAAATGCTTGCCGCCAATTCACCTGTAATGTAAAATTTTATTGAAAGGTACATTTTTGCGATATTTAATGTTTTGTTGTATTTATATACGTTTAATTAATTATATTCAAAAGAATGAATTCGTCGTCTTCTTCAAACTCCTCGTCTTGTTTCGAAGAAACACAAAAATATAGGAAGCGAAAATTCAGTAGCAAATGGTTAGAGGACGACAAGTTTAAGGGTTGGCTGAAGGCTGTCGCCGATGAACCATGTAAATGCAAGTGCTCTGCCTGCAACGAAATTTTAAATTGCGGTAAGTCGGACCTTGTAAAGCACTCAGAAGCAAAGAGTCATAAAAGAAATGTGAAAACTTTAGGAAAAACAAGCAAGATAGCTACATTTTTACTAAGAAAAGCAGCGATTTGGCTGAAAAAGCCAAAAAGGCGTTTGAAATTAAACTAAGCATGTTTTTTGCAGAACACAATGTGGCATAACAAGTAATAGACCATCTAGTACCTCTTCTTAAAGAAATCGCGCCAGATTTAGATATTATAAAAAGTGTTGAGCTTGGAAGGCGAAAATGCACGAGCACAATTAAAAATGTAATTGCCAAAGTGGAAAAAGAAAATTTAGTAAAAAGTTAAAGGTCACAAAATTTTCTGTATTGATAGACGAAAGCACTGATATCGGTATGAATAAGCTTATGTGTGTCCTCGTCAGATTTTTTGACAAAGAAATTGACCGAGTTGTCGTTAAACTGTTGGATTTACTGCCTATAAGAACTGATTGTACTGCAGAAACGCTCTATAATGCATTTAAAGAGTGCATATTATCTCTTCAAATTCCATTTGATAATATAATTGGTAAGTATATTAATATTATAATTATTTATGCTCATAAATTTCTTTGTAATTAATTTTTAAATTGCAAGGTATGTGTAGTGATGGAGCTAATGTTATGATCGGTAAACATAACTCTTTTTCATCCAGATTAATAAAAGATATTCCAAATTCGATAGTTATAAAATGCTTATGCCATTCGGCAGCAATTATTGCAAGTAAGGCTTGCTTAGAGCTTCCAAGAGCACCTGAGGATCTCTTAAGACAGATTGGTTCTTATGTTATGGGAAGTTCTAAGAGGTGCTCACAATTGGAAGTTTTGCAGGAAATGCTTAAAGAGAAAAGGAAGAAAATTTTAAGGACGAGTGCAACTAGATGGCTCTCACACCAAAAGTGTGTGGAAAGTATTTTAGATAATTGGGCTGTACTATTAGCATTCTTCAAACAAGCTTCCACACACGACAAATTGAAATCTACTGAAACAATTTTTCTAGAACTAAATAAGGAGTGCAATAAAGTATATTTGCACTTTCTCAAGTATGTACTGAATTATTTCAATTCACTAAACGCACTTTTTCAATCTAAGGCACCATTGATTCAAGTTGTTCAGCGTGAGTTGTTAAAAAATTTTGTATGTCTGGATCAAAATTTTATCAAGAAATCTGAGCTTAGTATAACTTGCGATCTAAGGTCACCACTTGCTGTTTACCTATTGAAGAAGTTTATCTTGGATGTGAGTGCAACGACCTTCTAAAAATATGCCAAAATCAGCTGCTAATCAAATAAGGGTGCGCTGTCTGCAGTTTTATATTACAGCCTTGGAAGAAATACAGCAAAGATTACCACTAAAATCAGAACTATTTAAGGAAATGGAATTTCTAAGTCCGGAGGTTGCGTTAGGGAAAAAGGGGAATAAAAATGAGTTTTCATTCAAAAATTTTGCGAAAATAATCAATCTGGACGTTAACTCTCTATTACAAGAGTGGAGATCTTTTGAATTTAATTTTTCAGAAGAAGAAATAGATATGTTTTTAAAAATGGACACCGAAATGTTTTGGAGTAAAGTTACCAAAATGAAAAATTTTAATAACAATTTAATTTTTCCGCTTTTATCAGAATTAGCTATTTTTAGCGAAAGAATTTTTTCAATCATTACTGATGTTCGCACTAAAAAAAAGAAATAAGCTTAGTCATCAAATTTTAACTGCAATTTGTATTGTCCGCTCTTTTTTACAAGACGAATGTAAAAATTGTTACACATTCCAGTGTACCGAATCTCATTTAAAAAACATGGTGGCCTCACAATTATATGCAAACTAATAAGGACAAACGTTTAATTTTTTCAGCCTCGAAACAAAAGTACGAAGTATATTTTTTTTAATGTTCGATTTTTAAGTAAATGAGATTTAATGTAATATGTTTTTTGTATTTATTTTTTAATTTTTTATTCTTTATGTTTATAAATGATATAATTTATATAAAAAAATTTTTATTTTTGCATAATAGTTGTAGGGATTTTTGTAGAGACTTTTTTTTTGGTGCGTAGGGAAAAGTAGGGATTATTTTTGGGCTGCGTAAAGACTTTTTTAAAAATTATATAACATCACTGACGTGAACAGACAACCAACCAAACGGACAGATGGACATCGTTAGATCACTATAAGTGATCGGTATACTAAAAGATTGGTCTACATTTCTATGAATTTTACTTACACAGAAAGAAAAACACTCGGGATAAATTAATCTTTTTATACTTACTTTAATCACGAATCGTACTTAAAACAGCAAGTACGAATAACACTAAAACGTACTTAAATCAATCCTAAATGGGATTACTTTAAAAAAATCAATCCCAATATTTCTTGAAATAAGTATAAAATGCTTAAATCAGGTATTTATATTTTATTTATTTAATAGATATTTATATTACATAATTACAATCTTAGAGATTAAATATTACTATATTATCTATATTTGGCATAACATGATAGTTGTGAGCCAGATTGGCATACATATATAAAGCTATGAGTTATTTCATTTATTTACGTTGTTTCCAAATTTATACAGAGTTTATTCAAATTCATTTTATATTAGTTTCCTGTATTTAAGACAAATTTTCAAATATTTATACAATGTAAAGTAATCAAATTCAAAACCATTTAATATATTCAGAACTTCATTCAAATCTAAGGTAGTTTTCCCAAAATATTTTAATCTGTACTCGTTGTATATTAGACATATTCCAATTGGGTGTAGAGTGTTTTCTGTAGCGTCTAGATTACAAAGTGAGCACAGGCCAACTGATGAACTTTTGAAGGCCCTGGCATTAATATCTAATAATCCACCTCTTGCTCTTATTATTAAACTTGCAGCTCGGGAAGACAAATCTAAAGCAGAAAGGGGTTTCATGCAATAATCAACCTGCGAATATAAATCGTGAAATTGAGAGTTTCTTGCGTCAACCAATAGATCTTCTCTTTCCTTAGTTAATAAAAGGTCCAGAATTTGTTTTCAGTATAGACATATAGGGTTTTCAGCATTGTCGGGTACAAATTTAATATTTCCACATAAGGTGATCCATTCCTCTGTCCAATACGTCTTTTTTGCTATTACCTTTTCAGCTAAAATACGTGGCAATCTGCAACTAGGCATGCGCAGTGCTTTATTAATGTAATCAAAGTGGAGCTTTAAAGTATTAACATATAAAGAGTTTAAGCCAGTTTCAATATAAAGCATGTAATTTGGTGTATTTCTTGGTAAAAAAAGCATCTTTTTTATAAAAAACCTGAACAATTTTTCAACTTCATCATATTTTTTAAAACCCCAGATTTGGTCTCCGTAAAACATAATAGATTTTGATGCTGCATTAAATATTTTTAGTTTGTTGCTGTTTGAAATTTTGGGGTGGTTTATGTATCTTGCCCATGTTGAAGAAATCGCCATTTTAGAAGTAGTTAATTTATTTTCTATGTGTTTTTTGAAAGACAAGTTGAAATTAAGGTCCATGCCCAAATATCTGTAGTTATTAACGATTTCTATGTCATCTTCGCCATAATTCCATTTCAGATTATTCGATATTCTTGTTCCACTGCGAAATATTAATATTTTAGACTTAGCAAGATTTACCTTTAGGGACCAAATGTTGCAGTACGTATAAAGTTTATCAATCATATTCTGTAAAATATTTGGAGAATCAGATAAGATGACAATGTCATCAGCGTATAAAAGAATTTTTATAGGTTCATCTACTACATTTACATCACCAGGTAATGATTCAGCCAGGTCGTTAAGGTATAAAGCAAACAAAATAGGACTTAGTATACATCCCTGCTTCACACCGTTGTCTACACTGAACGGATCAGAAAATGTGTTACCATAAAAATCAAGTACAAAAAAGATTAAACTTTTCGTTGATAGCGCCACTCTGAGAGTAAAATTACATAATGAGGGTTTTAATCTCATAAAACTTATTAGTCTCATCTCTCAGCTTTGCATTCTTTTATGCGTGCGAACGTGTGTGTTTTTCAAAATTTATTGTACAACTACAACAACACACCACAAGTTCGAACAAAACGAGTTGCTTTTTGTTTGTAGTAACAACAAAAACAACAGAACAAGAAGAAAAACATATACATATATATGTATGTTTTGATTATCTATACACATTTAACAAGGGTCTCGCCAGACTCATGTGTACCACGAAGGGTTAAAAAGTAAATTTGAAATTTGCGTCTCATTTAGTTTTTATTTTTAGTTAAATATGTACATAAGATTTTTAAAGTAAAAACCATTATAGGGCATGATGTTGGTGTTTTATCATATCATAAGGTGTAAAACGGGTAAGTAAAATCAATCGTAATAATATTTTCTTTATAATTTTTTTTTGGTTTTTTTCAAGCACAAATTGGAGATAAAATCAACTTTATCATACTTGAATCAAGCGCGTTTTGAGATTGATTCAATCTTAGTTTTACTTAAATCAATCTCATTTTTGGATAATTTTAAGTACGAGTTCGGATTAAAACAATTTTATAATTCTTGAATCAAGCGTGTTTTGAGATTGAATGAATCTAAGTTTTACTTAAATCAATCTCATTTTCGGATTACTTCAAGTACGAAATCGGGATTGAATATGGATAATTTAAGTATTTTGGGATTAAAAATCCGTACTTGAATCAATCTTTCTGTACTTGATTCAAGAAAATCCGTACTCACCCTACTATCAATCCCGCTTCGGATTGATTTGAGTACGTTTGGATTGATTTTTCTTTTGAGTGTAATGACAACCAGCTTTTTCTGCTTTGTCATTAAATGTAGATGGCGAAATAGAGTTAACAGAATTTTGAAAAAAAAAAATTATTTTCTGCGTAAGCTCCTATAAGCATCTATAAAAATTTAAAATGTATCAAAATATGCCTTAAAAAGGCAAAATATGCGCTTTACTTGAAATATGCTGCAAAAATGCTCGTTTAGCTAAATTATTCACAAAAATGCTGCAAACGCTAAAATATGCATAAATATGCACTAACAAATCGATGCCAAAATTCATAAAAGGCTCTTGTTTGTGACTTCATTGGTCGCACAAGGAAAAACATGCATTTGCATATTTATGGTTTCCCTGGTCATTAGTTTCAAATATAAAAGCTGTAATTGTTCTCTGAATATGTAGAAATGTATATTCAGGGGTGTTTTGGAAATCGAAAACGCAAAACGCAAGAATTTTAAACGTCGTTTTTTGATAAGATTTCTGTAATAAAAGAATTTAATGGCAAATATTATTCAAATATTTCTCTATTCAACAGAATTTTAAAACAAAAATTATACTAATTACATTAAAAAGTGTATTTAAAACCACTTCAAAATTATAGCGTTTTGCGTTTTCGATTTCCAGAACCCCCCTGATTGTCTTTGTATACCACGCCACGCCCACTAAAAAAATCCAGTCTACTTTTTGACGGATGTTGTTTAAAGCTAGTTTACACTGTCTCACAAGTCTTACGTATTCCATAATACTCTGTGAGATAGAAATGCAATGAGTTTCGTTGCGACTCTAAAAAAATCTAATTTAACATGACAGTTTGTGTTCACACCATCACACAAAGTATAAACACTCGCACATGAAATAAAATGCGACCCTGATCTAATAAAAAGAATAATTGTTTAGAAATTTTTCAAAAAACGATGAAGTCGTATGGGATGTCAAACTTTTTTCATAATACTTGTCATTTTCGTGACACACTGCATTCACACTATCACACTTTGTCATATTACTTGAGTTTTTGATATGTATTAATACAAAGTATAATAGTGTAATCTAGCCTTTATTGATAACCAAGCAATTTGTAACAGATATATAGAAGTCTTTATTGTATTGAAATAAATAAGCACTTACTTTTTTAAGATATGCTTCGCAAAATAAGAAAGTTTTTTTTAATGGGTCCTTTTAAATTTAAATTCTTTATAAGGCCTTAAGAGTACATTTAACCTTGATAGATTTCTTTATTATTGTATTCAATGTTGCTAGCGATTCTCGAAAAAAATTGGCTTAACTTTTTACAAAAGAATTTAAATTGGTTACATTGGTTTTATTATAAATTTGTTCAATTTACCTTTTCATTATAAACTTTTTTCAACCGATTATTTAACTAAAAACTTGCTTTATTTTATAATTTGGAAGGCCTTTAGCCTCAATGACACATTAAAGTAAACTTTTTTTGTGGGCCAAATGAATCTTCCCCTTTAAACTTAGTCCTCAACCTAGAAATCATATGCAAAAATAAACAAGTACAAAGTACATTATAGTTGCAGGGTTATCAATAAAGTGGTTTTAAATCCGCCGGTCTGGCAAAGCTGTTAAATATCTGTCAACTGCAGTGTCATTTATTTATTGAATGTTTTTTACGAATATTTATCGTTTAACGACCGAAGAACGCGTACACAAAAAGTTAAAACTTACTTCAAAGATGGTGGTTTAAACGTGGCCAATTTTCGGAATGATAATGCTCGTCATGATCGACCTACTGTGCAAGGAATTGTCAAAATTATAAAGAAATTTGAAGCGACTAGAAGTGTTATAGATGTGGTCAGGCCTTGGCATCATCGCAATATAAGCACTGCAGAAAATATCGCTTCTGTTAGTGAAAGTGTGGCGGATAATCTGAATTTGTCGATTATTGCTTTGGCCGTATGATAGACTTTTTTTGGCTTGCAGTTCGATACTATGAACTGGACGATGTGTGTTTTTAGCAAGACCGTGCCACAAGCCACTAAACACGACCGATTTTGGATTTTCAAAGCGCGTAATTATGTATTTGATTGAGATCATGCGAGTTGACGACGTTAGAATTTTGCGGGGCTACGTCAACGAACTGGATGAAATGTGGTTTCAACAAGACGGTACTACGAGCCACAAAACACGAACGATTTCGGTTTCCAGAAAGTGTAAGTTCACGTTTTGGACACGTCATTGGCCACCAAGATTATGCAATTTGACGCCGTTAGATATTTTTTTTGCGGGGATAACTCAAAGAAAGCGTGAACGCGTAAAACTTCTAACGTTGAAGCATTTAAAAACCAGCATTTGTCAAGGTATCGCCGAGATATTCAGCCTGATTGCGGTTGGCGTATACGCCTGAGTCGTTGTTTGTAGTAGATTAAAGAAAAAAGGTTGTGCGTTACTTTAATCTACTACAAAAAACAACTCAGGCGTAAACGCCAACGCCAACCGTAATCAAGCTGATTGAGATTAGAAAAAGTGTTCGAAAACTACCTCAATAGGATCGTCTGCTGCAGCCAATCTAGGGGCTGTCATTTAACCTTCCAATATCCGCGCGTTGATCTGTGACACCGACGAAACACTTTTTTACAACAAATTTATTTTTCCAGAAACGCCCAACTGTCTAGGGTTTTCTGTAGGCTACCGGATGCATTATAAGCTTTATTTTAGCGAATACCATGTTTTGGTACACTGAAAGAAAAATGCTTCATATATTTAATGAATCATTTTCATAAAAAAGTTTTCCTTGGGTAAATGAAAATTTTCATTGTCTAAATGGAATTTCATAGTTATAATGAAATATTTTCGTAAAAATCGCTTCATTGGATTTCGTAATTACGTTAAAAATTTTCATTGGATATATGAAAACTTAAGTTTGTCCAAGTATAACAAAAAATTTTAGCTGGGAACATAAAAAAAACAATATACAAACATAACTGTATTCATAAATTAATACAAAATTATAGTTTCCTTAAAAAAATGTTTAATTGTTAATTAAAAAATGTAACATTTAATAATTTCGTACATCTAATGTTACATGTATGCCATTAAATTTATGAAATCAAAAAATTTTTTTATAAAAGCAATATATTTCAATAATTGCCTTCATAAATTTAAATTTTCATTATGACAATAAAAATGTCATTATAGTAATGAAACAAAAACTTTCAATCCACTTTCAATCAACGTTGTTATTGTTATTATGGACAATTTAATCTCATATTTACGCCCTTAATTGAGAAAAAAACATAGTTTTTTTATACAAAAACTAGACTGCCCCGGTAGACTAGCTGGTAGTGAGCTAGTCTATCAGCACCGAGGTTGCATGTTCGAATCCCGCCAGAGACAGAAAAAAAAAAATAAGAAATAAAATAAAGTAAAATAAAATAAGAAAAAAGAAAAAAAAAATATAAAAAAAAAAATTTTTACTTTATTGAAAGTATTCATCCAATGAATAATATTCATGGATCTAATGTAATGTTTCATTAAGTCCTTTTAATGAAACAGGTTTCATTGATCCAACGAAGCGCTGCATAGGTTCCTTTATAAAGCAATTTTTCATGGGATTAATGTCAAAATTCGTTAGTATTGCGAAGAAAGTTCTTTCAGTGTACAGGGCGTACGTTTTTGTGAGACAGAAGCGGGTCGGTTTTTTCGGTATGTCCTGATATTTATTTTGAGAGTGAATAAAAGCATGAAGTGTTTTAAGATTGCAAAAGTTAACTTTTGTTTTTTGAGGAAATTAATATTTTAGAAAAAACCTTCGATTGAAAGATTGAAAATCGATTTAATTAATGAAAAGAAATTAAATGGATAGTTTAGTTTAAAAAAATTATCTGTTTAAGTTTTGTTTCAAAAAAACTATGTAACAGGGGTTCAAACTTTTTGCCTCTGAGACCGCGCGCGTGTTTACAGATGTTTTTCAAAATTTAGCGCGTGTATAGGAAGGTTAAATGACAGTTGTATTTTGTACATACTGGCAAACCAAGCATTACAATGAAATGAAATCGAAATCATAACTTTATGTGTGTTTTATTAAACTTTACTTTTGAAACCGTAAAATGGATAACCCGTTACAAAAAATGTAACTTTTCTTTTAATGAACCATCAAAGTGGAAATATAGAAACCTTTATAGTGTTGAAAAAAATAAATTAAACTTTATTATTAAAGTTGTTGACTGGCTCATACAGTCCCTCTCTCGCTCATTCCATCACTTACTAAATGACTGAACTATATGCCTGGCTGTCTGCCTGACTGACTGCTAGTCAGTAGTCTTTACTTTTCTACACCACCATCACCGCAACCAACCAACCATCATGGCACATGTTAAATTACGGATTACAAAAAAATTAGTTTTTCAGACATAGAAAATATGACATTTAGTAAATCGTATAAACGGTAAGCGTAGTTGTAAGTAAGTTTGAAGTGTTTCATTGCATTCGTACATACATACTTATGATTTTCACTTTTTTTATATTTTATTTCGCTCCCCTTAATAACTATTTTCCTAAACAACAACACTTGAGGAAAATTATTAAAGTTTTACTTCGAAAAGTTTGTTTTGTATGGGTTTTAAAGAGGAAAATCTTTAGTTTTAAGTAAAAAGTAGTTAATAAGTTTAAGTTGTACCAAATAACAATAAAAAAATGAAAATCATGTTTTAATCAGTGTTGCCAGAAGTAAGAAAAAAAAATCAATATATAAAGGGTTTTTCTTCTCTAAAATAAAGGGTTTTTTATTAAGCGATATCTATCTTTAGTTTCAAAGCAAAGTAAAGGGTGGATAAATTTTAAGGACCGATGTTGATTTTTAATAAAACAAAATTATTTAGGAAATGATTTATTTTTATTATGATAATATTGGTGTGGTTCAATTATGTATGGAATAAAATATAGGCCAAATGGCCGCCGCGACCTCGGCGGCACACCTCCATTCGATCGTCCAAATTTTCAATGACGCTGAGGCATAATTGAGGTTCTATGCCGTTAATTTGCCGAATTATATCGTCCTTTAGCTCTTGAATTTTTGCTGGCTCATTGACGTACACCTTTTCTTTCAAATAACCTCAAAGAAAGAAGTCCAACGTTGTTAAATCACATGATCTTGTCGGCCAATTGATATCGCCACCACATGAGATAACACGGTCATATAATTTGTCGCGCAAGAGCCATTGTTTCGTTGTGTGGCACCGTCCTGTTGAACCCACTTATTGTCCACATCCATATCTTCCAATTCGGGCCATAAAAGTTCGTTATCATCTCACTATAGCGAACACCATTCACAGTTACTGCCTGACCGGCCACATTTTGGAAAAAATACGGCCCGATGATGCCCCAGCCCACACTGAAAGAATTTTCTTTGCAATACCAATGAATTTTGACATTAAGCCCATGAAAAATTGCATTAAAAAGGAACCTATGCAGCGCTTCGTTGGATCAATGAAACCTGTTTCATTAAAAGGATTTAAGGAAACATTACATTAGATCTATGAATATTATTCATTGGATGAATACTGTAATGGACGGTTCTGACGTTTAACTGCTGGATGAATTTACAAAGTGATTGTAATGAAAATTATGCAAAAATTGTGTTCTCGATTCTTTTACAGTTTTCTCGATCTGAATTTAGCTATTAAAAGCTTAACTCAAGCGTTACCTTCCTCGCTAAACGGGTAAATATAAAAAAACACAAATTTTTGGTACAATAAATACAATCCAGCACACAAACAAGGTGATCGCGCCGGGAACATTACGCACGTTCTTGCAGACTAGCTAGTTCGGTAGTGGAGGGCAGGGATCTTGTTCTGGCATTTGACCATGTACCCGATTACAAAAAAAACATAACGTGCGATTATATTGCCCTAATTATTCTTGCCTAATATACCTTCACAATATTTATAGACCCTTTATAAATTATAGCCTAGATGTACTCACTATAGCCTCATGACCCACCCATCCTTGGTTTTTCAGTGGCAAAAAAATTATTTAGAAAAACCCCTTACACACTTTCAATCTACCCAAAGACCTTAAAAGTTTTACATAAAAAAAATCTTTACTTCATGTTTAAGTAAGTTCTAATTTATTCATAACATATCTTAACAAAATTCATCTTGTCAGTCGAAATAAAGAAAACAAAATTCAATAAAGGGTTAATTCCATATTTATACTAATAAGAAGCGCAAAAAAAAAAATAGATATATATAAATATTTGAATGTATGTTTGTTAGAGTAATTTAAAATATCAATAATAATAAAAATAATAAGTTCAAAATTATCAGCAGAGATTTATGTTTCATTTCTCTTTTGAGTTAAAAAAAAAAAAAGACACAAGAACTGAGAGCATAATAGTATAAGAGTTTTAATTCTACATCGCACTTAAATCTCTGATGATAATTAAATTAGTTTAAGGTAATATTTAAATAAAATTAAATTTATGAATGAAAGGAACAAAACAAACTTACAACATCTTTTATTTTTATGTCCAACGCTGCATGAAGGCCTTCTGCAAATTCATTGATGACAATCGCTGATTGATCTGTTGGTTTTGTTATTATTTGTTTTAGTAAAATTAATTTAGGGTTAGCAGTAGCAGTATTATATATTTAAAAATGGGAACAAAAATAAAATTTTGATAATGGGGTTAATTCATGCTTACAACTAGGATATCAGTAAGATTAGGTGCAATAAATGGAGTTTTCAGGAATAATTGTTTAAATTTGTAAATTGTTATGACATTTCACGAATTATATGTATTTGATAAATTAGTTAATTAGTTTAACGGGATATTAAGTTTTCATAAATTTGGGAGTTAATTTAATAAATGTTGTAACTATTTGATTAGGATTTAAATCGTAAGTTATATTAAATTAAGCTTGACTTCAAGTTAAGAATCAATGCAATTTAGGCAGTTAAAATTATAGTTAATGATTTTGAGGATTTTAGATATTTCTTAGTAGTGGGATTTAATTTTGTTAGTAGGTATTAAGTTTCATATTAGAATTTGGTTTTCTGCCTTGTCCATGGTTTAAAGAATTGGCATATATTTAAGGTGGCCAAGATTTAAGCTGTCAGCTCTTTCCAAACGTTGTAGAAAATTCCTTGCAATTATGGTCTTCCGAGTTATGTAAGGCAACACGTGTGACCTTAGCCGGAACGAAGGTCAAAAGGTTAACTCGGAAGACTTTATAGCACTATTGGGTAAATAAAACTTGAAGAAGAACACGATTCCTTATTTAAATGCAATGTGGCCTGAATAAAAAAAAACGTGCTTTCACGAGAAGCAATCCCTTGATATATTCAGATTTTTTTTTTTTTATTTTAAGTTTCGCAAATGTTAAATTATTCTTTTAAATTCTAGTTTTAATATTAAAACTATAATTTAAGAATATTATTTTTACTATTAAAATTAGGCTGAACTATCGTTATTGCAACCACGTTTTACTTTTTTTTTTTTTTATTTTATTATAATACTGATTTCACTTGAATGTAAATAGTTAACTCCGCTGCCAAAATGGAAAAGCATTATATTTTCTAGATTATTACGCATTACACCTCCGTACAGTTTTTTTTTTTCTTCTTAGACTCCGAACTTCTGATTCAAAAGCTTTAAATGTTTTATACAAATTTACAACTCTCTCCACATATATTCTTTTTCTTCTATCAAGGTAATCACGAGAGATATGCTTGTACTGTTAATACAGTATCGACAGATCAGTAGAACACTTACATGAGTAAGTAAGGTAGAGCTTTTAAGACATAGGAGAAGGTAAAGTACTCGTATTGAGTTGATCTACTACTTCAATTTTACCAGTGATGGTACTATTAGTTTAAGGGAAGGTTATTTGAATAAAAAGGACATATCTATTCATTAATTATAAAATTATTAATGTTTAAATCAATTATTATAGTAAAATAGTATTTTTCAGTAAAAGAAGATAATATAACAAAAAAATTATTTTAACATTAACCCTGTCACTTCCTTTTCAACAATATAATAATTCTCTAGCTATCGAGAAAAAAAAAATATCTTTTCTTCGTCATTACAAAACAGGTTTTGTGGATTTATTCCCAATAAGGAGACAAAAGCTGAAGTCATGTTTTGATATCCTTAGCGTGAAACTTGCCAATTTTCTTTCCGTTCATGTCTTCTAATTCGTAGTATGAAGACCCATGTTTTCTTATTACCCTAGCCTTTTCAAACTGGTTTGCCAGTTTGCTATTGAAATGGTCGCTGGCCTTAGATTGAGCAAAATTTCTTCGGAAGACAACTTGTCCGACTTCAAAATGTATAGGTCGGGACCTTAAGTTATAAGTTTTAACATTTCGTTCATATGACTTTCGAATTCTGTTCTGGGCTTTCTGTCTAAGCAATTCTAGCTGTTCATCCTTTCTCAAGTTAATATCAGGTGTTTCCAATAAATTTAGATTTCTAAGAAGTGAATAAGATTTTCCATTTGTGAGCATATTCTGACCAAAAAGCAAGAAGTAGGGTGAGAAACCGGTGCTCACATGAACTGAACTGCGTAGTGCGCAACTAATAGAAGACAACTTTTCATCCCAGTCCCTTTGCGAGGGCTTAACATATGCCCTAATGGCCGCCAAGACAGACCTATTTACCCTTTCGCTGGCATTGGCCTGCGGAGAATACAGGGCTGTTAAATTATGGTGAACTCCATATGAATCGAGGAATTCCCTAAATAAATTAGATTTAAACTGTACACCATTGTCGGTTGTTATGTTCTCAGGTACACCGAAGATATGAAAAATACGTTTCTCTAAGAACTCAATAATACGATTTGTGGTAAATTTTCGTATAGGTTCAAGGAAGTGAAATTTAGAAAGGTGATCCAAAACTATAATAATGCCTGTGTTTCCCGAGGAGGACCGTGGGTATGGGCCTAATAGATCAAGGTATAACTTTTGAAAGACTCTAGCAGAAATTGGTTGTTGGCCCATAGGTGGTCTTAAGCATTTATTTGTGGATTTGGCTTGCTTGCATATTTCGCAAGAAGATATATATTCAGCAACTTGATTTGCCATTTTTGGCCAAAAATAAAAAGTTTTTAAACGTTTTATAGTTTTACCTATACCGCCGTGAGCGCATAAAGGATGATCATGGGCCCTTTTTATCAACTCCATTGTGAGAGCAGGTGGTACCCATAACTTCCAGGACATCTCTTCCTGCAATCGCTCCCCTGTGGCATGCTCACACCGCTTATATATCAAACCATCAACAAGCTTAAAATCTGGAAAATATTTTATTTTCTCAGTAAACTTTTGAACTAATTTAAGATATTCCGGTGATTTGAATTCAGCTGAGTGTAAATCTATTTCCACAGAATCTTCAATTTCATTAATAAAAACACAGTCTATTTCCTCATTGTTTTCGGAATACATTCTTGATAATGTATCCGGTACTACATTCTGGCTTCCTTTCCGATGACGAATGGTAAAATTAAAACCTTGCAATTTCAAAGCCCATCGTGCAAGTCGTCCGTTCAAGTCTGTCTGATTCATGAGCCATTTAAGAGAAGCATGGTCAGTTATGATCTCGAACTCATGTCCATCTACATACGCTCTAAACTTTTTAACAGCCATAACAGCTGCAAGACATTCTTGTTCAGAAACTGAGTAATTCCTTTGAGCTGAAGTAAGTTTATGGCTCATGAATGCTACTGGAAGTTCGTCATTGTCATCATTTCTCTGGGCGAGAACTGCCCCAATACCGTATTTGCTTGCATCACATTGTATTGAAAAAGGACGTGAAAAGTCGGGATTATGTAAAACGGGAGCGGAACAGAGAGATTCTTTAAGATTTTCAAAAGAAGCTTTAGCTTCATCGGACCAAATGAATTTTTTATTTTTTTGTAGCATGTCTGTGAGAGGAGTTGTCACAGTTGCAAAATTGCGGACGAAGCGACGATACCACCCACAAATACCTAGGAATCTTCTTAACTGGCGGACTGAAGTTGGTAATGGAAAATCACGGATAGCCTGTACTTTGTCCGGGTCGGTTTTAATTGTACCATATCCTACAATATGTCCTAAATACTTGACATGCTTGAGAGCGAATTTACTCTTTTCTATATTAAGAGTTAAGTTTGCCTTTCTCATACAAAGAGCAACCTCATGAAGTAATAAAACATGTTGGTCGAAGGTTTCAGTAATAAGGAGGAGATCGTCCAAATATATAAAAACTTTGGTTCGCAAATACGCAGGTATTACCTTGTCCATAAGCCTGGACATCGTTTGGGGAGCGTTACATAACCCAAATGGCATAGTTACAAACTGGTATAAGGGACGCCCTGGCACGGTGAAAGCTGTCTTCTCCTTTGACGTTTCATCCAATGGAATCTGCCAGAAGGCATCCTTAAGGTCAAGACTCGATATAAATCTGGCCTTAGGAAGCCTACTTAAGATTCCATCGATCAAAGGTAAAGGATAAGCATCCTTCACCGTGACACTGTTTAATTTTCTGGCATCTAAACACAATCTCACCTTACCCGGTTTGCGCACTAATGCCACTGGAGACGACCACGGGCTTTGGGACTCTTCTATGACCCCTAGCTGAAGCATTCGATCTATTTCCGTGAACAATAATTGTTCGATCGCAGGTGAAACTGCGAAATGTCTTTGTTTAATGGGCTTATTACATGCCGTATCAATTACGTGCGTTACCAACGAAGTTTTTCCTAGCCCTTCCTTCGCATATGAAGGAAATGAATTAATTGCGACATTTAACTCAGCTCTCTGATCGCTATCTAAAACATGAAAATTTTCATCGGTTTCGATTTCACCTACAGTTTTATCCACAGCCTGAAATAGGGTGTCTGAAAACAAATCTTTGGCTAAGCCAAAAGTTCTGACAAAATCAGCACCTAAATATAAATTTTGAGTCAGGTTCAGTATTATAAGAAAATTTATTGGTTTAGATTCACCCCTAAAAGTAACTACAGTATTTACACTACCTAATGTAGGGTGACTAGAACCATCAGCCGTTCTTAAATCAACTTGAAATTTTTCATATGGGCGTTTAATTTCTAAAAACTTTTTAGCATATTCAGAAGAAAAACACGATACTGTAGCACCAGTATCGATCATGCCTACTACATTCTCATCAAAAATCTTAACTGTGGTAAATGGTCTTATATCGTTGTCCTTTATATTCGACACAACCGCTGAACAAAAATATTTTCGCCTTGCAAGGAGTTTTTTCCAAAATGTCCTAAGTCTTTTTGTACTTCTTTTACTTCTTCTTTTAATATTCGATGCAACTATTTCCTCACAAAAAATTCTACTTTTAGCTTCTTGATATTCTTTTAATCTAATATGGTATGGCTTGAAGTATTTCGATATCTTATTATAATCATTTGTACTGGTATAAATTTTACTATCTGTTTGACATCCGGTTGACTTTAACTTTGTGTCGACTTCGACTGAAACTGCTTTGGCCTCGGAGAGAGCTGGTAGTTTTTTGCAAACTTCGTACATTTTGAACAATTTGGCCTAAATACGTTAGGTGTGCCACAACCATAACAAAATATTTTCCGTTCACCTAAACAATCCTCAAAGCGATGCCCTTTTTCTGCACAATTCCAACAGAGTAAATCCCTTATCTCTTCTACTTTAACAGTTTCTAATACGTCTTCATCTGTACAATTAGATTCTATTTCCGACACGACTTTTCCAGAAACATAAATTTTATTGTTTTTAAATTTATTTATTTCTTCATCTAAAATCTCATGTTTTCTCACGTATTCTCTTAGCTGGGCAATAGAATTAATATCAAAATGAAGAAGTTCTTTCCGAACTTCCGGCCTTAAATTTCTTTTCAAAATTTCTATCAATTCACCATCACCTATGGGGTGTTGTAAACGATCGGATATTTGTAAAACCGCATCATAAAATACATCGAATTTTTCGCCATGCCGCTGCTTTCTACTTCTTATTTGTTCCTTTAAATCAAAATCTGTCCTTCTATCACGAAATTGATTTCTGAGCTCGTTACAAAGAATTGTCCAATCTAACCTATTAGTATTTCTGTGAAAGCGCCAAAACCAGTCGATGGCTTTTCCACAGAACAACAAATGAATATGCCTGCATAGTAGGTCAAAATCTCCACGTAGACTTTGAATTGTAAGAGCTTGAACTCTATAAATAAAATTGTCAACTGATACACCCTCCTCTTCTTGTCCGCTAAATTTCAAATGCCACCCCGAAATAATTGAAGATACTTTATCAGCTGCCAATTCGAAATTCTGATTTCCAATTGGGTTGCCAAAACTTGACCTGTCAGTTAAAGATCGGCGAGAATTAGAAAAATTCATGTTTCCTAAATTTTCTCTAAAATTTCTATTCGGAATGGTTCGACTTAAATTAGCCCTGTTACCTCTATAATTAAAATTGGAATTTCCAGTATTGGTGTATGAATTTTCGACATTCAATATATTTGAATTCATATTTAAAGAGGCTAGTTGACTCCTTACCGCTTCGTTAATTAAAATTTGTAATGTGCTATCGTTTACATTATTAGAATCATAATTATGTGCTAATTTTTGGGAGTTCGCCTGAGAAACATTAACCGAGTTGTCACTAATTTCTCTTTCAAGAAACCGATTACATACTGAAGTCTTAGATACATCAGTATCAGTTACATAACGTTCAGTGTTACTCCTAGTTGAAACCTTAGGTACTGCACCCCTATCATTAACATTACCACTTAAGGAGACTGGGTTGGAAACAACCTGGCGTTCCCCATCTAAAATATTATATGGCTTTAGTTTAGTCTGTCTACATGCCTTACTACAAACTGGACATGCTTGAGTTTCCTTTAAAACTTCAACTACACAGTCTTTGTGAAAAATATGGTTGCACGGGGTAGAAACAACAATGTCATCTATTTCATAATCTTTGCCACATATAGTGCATCGACGCTTGTAAGAATTTTGAACAGATGAAGGCAAATTTTCATTACTATGTACTAAAGACATTTTATTTTTTTTTTTTTTAATAAAAATTATTAACAATATTGACTTGGTAAAACTTTTAGTTAGGTCTTTGGTAGATTGTGTGTAAATAAAACTATAGGTTTTTAAAAAAATTGTGTTTCAGCCCTAACAAATAAAATAGATAAATATTATAGCCAATCTTGAATATAAACGTGGACAATTGATGTTTTATACGTACATTAACAAAACAATTGTAATTCCAATGCATTTACAAACAAAACGACAATAAAATTATTCTATTCAATATAATTTAGCCTAGAATTCGACTGGTTTAATTAATTTGGGAAACAGAAAGGAATAAAAAAAACTTAAAAATTGTTTCGGATTGAAAAGATTTTTATAAAATCAAAATTCAATAATTCCTAAAACATATCTTAAAGTATTTCATTCTTGGCCTGAAACCAAAAAAAAAACGAAAACAGTGCAAACTAATTAATCAATCCAATTCTTTAAGGTATATAAGTACTTTAGAACTACGATGTCAATAAATAGAGACACCCCAAACAAAATATTTATCATACAACTTTTTAACTCATCTCTTTTCGAATATATTTTCATTGAATTGGGGGCCCCACGTTGGGCGCCATTTTCTGTAATGGACGGTTCTGACGTTTAACTGCTGGATGAATTTACAAAGTGATTGTAATGAAAATTATGCAAAAATTGTGTTCTCGATTCTTTTACAGTTTTCTCGATCTGAATTTAGCTATTAAAAGCTTAACTCAAGCGTTACCTTCCTCGCTAAACGGGTAAATATAAAAAAACACAAATTTTTGGTACAATAAATACAATCCAGCACACAAACAAGGTGATCGCGCCGGGAACATTACGCACGTTCTTGCAGACTAGCTAGTTCGGTAGTGGAGGGCAGGGATCTTGTTCTGGCATTTGACCATGTACCCGATTACAAAAAAAACATAACGTGCGATTATATTGCCCTAATTATTCTTGCCTAATATACCTTCACAATATTTATAGACCCTTTATAAATTATAGCCTAGATGTACTCACTATAGCCTCATGACCCACCCATCCTTGGTTTTTCAGTGGCAAAAAAATTATTTAGAAAAACCCCTTACACACTTTCAATCTACCCAAAGACCTTAAAAGTTTTACATAAAAAAAATCTTTACTTCATGTTTAAGTAAGTTCTAATTTATTCATAACATATCTTAACAAAATTCATCTTGTCAGTCGAAATAAAGAAAACAAAATTCAATAAAGGGTTAATTCCATATTTATACTAATAAGAAGCGCAAAAAAAAAAATAGATATATATAAATATTTGAATGTATGTTTGTTAGAGTAATTTAAAATATCAATAATAATAAAAATAATAAGTTCAAAATTATCAGCAGAGATTTATGTTTCATTTCTCTTTTGAGTTAAAAAAAAAAAAAGACACAAGAACTGAGAGCATAATAGTATAAGAGTTTTAATTCTACATCGCACTTAAATCTCTGATGATAATTAAATTAGTTTAAGGTAATATTTAAATAAAATTAAATTTATGAATGAAAGGAACAAAACAAACTTACAACATCTTTTATTTTTATGTCCAACGCTGCATGAAGGCCTTCTGCAAATTCATTGATGACAATCGCTGATTGATCTGTTGGTTTTGTTATTATTTGTTTTAGTAAAATTAATTTAGGGTTAGCAGTAGCAGTATTATATATTTAAAAATGGGAACAAAAATAAAATTTTGATAATGGGGTTAATTCATGCTTACAACTAGGATATCAGTAAGATTAGGTGCAATAAATGGAGTTTTCAGGAATAATTGTTTAAATTTGTAAATTGTTATGACATTTCACGAATTATATGTATTTGATAAATTAGTTAATTAGTTTAACGGGATATTAAGTTTTCATAAATTTGGGAGTTAATTTAATAAATGTTGTAACTATTTGATTAGGATTTAAATCGTAAGTTATATTAAATTAAGCTTGACTTCAAGTTAAGAATCAATGCAATTTAGGCAGTTAAAATTATAGTTAATGATTTTGAGGATTTTAGATATTTCTTAGTAGTGGGATTTAATTTTGTTAGTAGGTATTAAGTTTCATATTAGAATTTGGTTTTCTGCCTTGTCCATGGTTTAAAGAATTGGCATATATTTAAGGTGGCCAAGATTTAAGCTGTCAGCTCTTTCCAAACGTTGTAGAAAATTCCTTGCAATTATGGTCTTCCGAGTTATGTAAGGCAACACGTGTGACCTTAGCCGGAACGAAGGTCAAAAGGTTAACTCGGAAGACTTTATAGCACTATTGGGTAAATAAAACTTGAAGAAGAACACGATTCCTTATTTAAATGCAATGTGGCCTGAATAAAAAAAAACGTGCTTTCACGAGAAGCAATCCCTTGATATATTCAGATTTTTTTTTTTTTATTTTAAGTTTCGCAAATGTTAAATTATTCTTTTAAATTCTAGTTTTAATATTAAAACTATAATTTAAGAATATTATTTTTACTATTAAAATTAGGCTGAACTATCGTTATTGCAACCACGTTTTACTTTTTTTTTTTTTTATTTTATTATAATACTGATTTCACTTGAATGTAAATAGTTAACTCCGCTGCCAAAATGGAAAAGCATTATATTTTCTAGATTATTACGCATTACACCTCCGTACAGTTTTTTTTTTTCTTCTTAGACTCCGAACTTCTGATTCAAAAGCTTTAAATGTTTTATACAAATTTACAACTCTCTCCACATATATTCTTTTTCTTCTATCAAGGTAATCACGAGAGATATGCTTGTACTGTTAATACAGTATCGACAGATCAGTAGAACACTTACATGAGTAAGTAAGGTAGAGCTTTTAAGACATAGGAGAAGGTAAAGTACTCGTATTGAGTTGATCTACTACTTCAATTTTACCAGTGATGGTACTATTAGTTTAAGGGAAGGTTATTTGAATAAAAAGGACATATCTATTCATTAATTATAAAATTATTAATGTTTAAATCAATTATTATAGTAAAATAGTATTTTTCAGTAAAAGAAGATAATATAACAAAAAAATTATTTTAACATTAACCCTGTCACTTCCTTTTCAACAATATAATAATTCTCTAGCTATCGAGAAAAAAAAAATATCTTTTCTTCGTCATTACAATACTTTCAATAAAGTAAAAATTTTTTTTTTTTTTTTTAATTTTTAATTATTTTATTTTTCTTATTTTTTCTTATCTTATCTTATTTTACTTTATTTTATTTTTTCTGTCTCTGGCGGGATTCGATCGCGCAACCTCGATGCTGATAGACTAGCTCACTACCAGCTAGTCTACCGGGGCAGTGTAGTTTTTGTATAAAATAACTATGTTTTTTACTCAATTAAGAGCGTAAATATGAGATTAAATTGTCCATAATAACAATAACAACGTTGATAAAAAGTGGATTGAAAGTTTTTGTTTCATTACTAATGACATTTTTATTGTCATAATGAAAATTTAAATTTATGTATGTTGCTTTTATAAAAAAATTTTTGATTTCATAAATTTAATGGCATACATGTAACATTAGATGTATGATATTATTAAATCTTAAATTTTTTAATTAACAATTAAACATTTTTTTAAGGAAACTACAATTTTGTATTAATTTATGAATATAGTTATGTTTGTATGTATATTGTTTTTTATGTTCCTAATTAAAATTTTTTGTTTAACTTGGACAAACTTAAGTTTTCATATATCCAATGAAAATTTTTAACGTAATTACGAAATCAAAAGAAGCGATTTTTACGAAATTATTTCATTATAACTATGAAATTCCATTTAGACAATGAAAATTTTCATTTACCCAAGGAAATTTTTTTTTATGAAAATGATTCATTAAATATATGAAGCATTTTTCTTTCAGTGCACGACATCAAGAAATGCTGAACTTGGTCCAATAGAAAAATACATTAAGACAGTGGCTGTCGATAGAAGAAATTGTAGACAGAAGTTTGGCTGAAGATGGTAGGTCTTCCAACGACTTCGAAAATCCAGAGTAATATCGAATTATTAAGGAATTTAGGGTTTTACGATGCCTTAAAGTAATACAACTATGTGGAGTTAAGATGAAAAATTTTATGCATCAAAAAAAAAAGTCATAGCGGATGGAATGGAAGATTTTCCATAGTAATTTTTTTGTTAAAATAATTTTTTTATTCTTTATTCTCATCGATTAATCGAATAGTTTTTTAGATTTAATCGTTTGATCGAACGAACAAAAACAATTATTTGAATTATTCGAACAAAGTTGAAAGGCGAATAATTGACAACTCTAGCATTTCCACGTTAAGCGCCGATCCAGATGTATACCGAGATATTTTACATGCGAATGTTGAGGAATTATTTGATTATTGATTGTAATAGGGGGGCAAGATTCCCGGCGCAAAGTGAATGTTATATGTACGCATTTTTGCTCATTGACCATTATCCTCCATTGTCTTAACCATATTTCTAGTTGAAATATATGATGCTGTAAGTAAAGCGATGCTTCATAACGATTTTCGTGGACGCTTAGAAAAGCTGTATCGTCTGCAAATGTTGAAGTTTGTGTGTAGTTGCTTGTTGGCATGTCCGAAGTATAAATTAAGTATAATAGGGGGCCCAGGATGCTGCCTTGTGGGACTCCAGCGGCAATGGGCTGAGGTGAACTTAAGAAATTTCCTTCTTTAATAATAAATTGACGACCGACTAAGTAGCTTTCTAGCAGCTTGTGTGTGTTTGCTGGCAAATTTTGCTTCAATTTATGTAATGAGCCTTCATGCCAGACTTTATCAAAAGCTTGCGAAACATCGATGAAGAGTGCTGAGCAATATTTCTTTTCTTCAAATGCTTTTCTTATGACATTTACTATTCGATGAGTCTGTTCGATTGTGCTGTGGTTTCTTCTAAATCCGAACTGATGGTTTGGAATACATCTATTTTCACTTAAAATCGGTGTTAATTTTGAAACTAATAATTTCTCAAACAGCTTTGACATATTTGATAATAAGCTATTAGGCCTATAAGACTCAACTTTTGTATGATCTTTACCTGGCTTTGGTATCATGGTAACTAAGGAAACCTTCCATTATTGAGGATAGTATTTAAGGCGTAAAATAGCATTAAAAATAAAGATTTAAGTCTAAAGATTAAATAAATAAATAATAAATTTTATAAAAAAAACTATTTTTCTCTTTTACTGTTTAGTTGTTAAAAAGCCCGCAATGGTGCTACGCAACCATACAACCAGTCAAACTAGCGAACCGATTTGTGTTGGCATAATTGAAACTACAATTCATACACATTTCCCAAAATTCATTCAAGTTAAAAACCTCATTGTCTTTCTGACGGCTTTTATTTTTGGTGGTAGATAACCAAAAAATATATTGTCATTTGTTAGTATTTTTTTACAAACTTTATTGTCAATTACAGGTGTAAATAATTTTTTTTTTTTGTAATTTTTTTTTATTATTTACATATTTTTTTTTTTTTTTTTTGAAAATTGTTGCGGTTGTTTAATTTGCATGACTTTTAAGCGTAAAAATGTCAAAATCAGATATTTACATTTTAAATTAAATATGAAAAGTAATAATGAGTTTTTTAAAATGAATTGAAATAAAGTTTTAATATTTTCTTATCTAATTATTTTATAGAGAACATTTTCAGTCAATAGAACAGGAACCTGAATATTCACCCTTATTGTGTTTGGCGTATTTAAAATACGCCTACGACTGTTTGGTAATAGATTGAAGGATTCCTTAAATAGAGCTTTTTTTAAATTAAGCTTCTGCTTTTTTATAACAGCTTCTTTGCTTTACAGTCATGCCAAAATAAGAGCAGAAGGCGGAACGTTTTCATCCGCTTAGCTCGCCGATATGCCATACCTTAACAAAAGCGTCAACGTTGTGTCTCGAACAGTAGTTTTTACTTTCTTGTTTAATAAAACCCAGATAATACACGCAGAGAAAAAACATGTTTAAATATGGTCACCTCCAACAATACTATGTTTAAAGAAAATTTTCACCATATAATGTTTAATTTAACCATATTTTTGTCACCGACAACCATATTAGGGTTAAATTAGTCCCCTATTAAGAAGCGACAACCATATTATGGTTGCCTCTAAACATGTTATGGTAAAATATGACAATCATTTGTTTTTAAATTAACAATAGTATTTTCCTCTTTTTCAAGAAGAACATGCTATGGTTGAAAACCAACCATGCTATTTTAAGTGTTAAACATATTTAAGTTATTATTAACCATAATATGCTCGGAGGCAACCATAATATGGTTGTAGCTTCTTGATGGAGGACTATTTTAACTATAATATGGTTGTCGTTGACAATAATATGATTAAATTAAATTAAAAAAAAATGGTTAAAATTTTCTTTTAACATAGTATTGTTCAAGGTGACCATATTTAAACATGTTTTTCTCTGGGTGTAGAAAAAACAAATGGAGATAAAATAAAAAAAAAATCCATAAAACTGGAATCCCTCTGAGACCAATTGTTTCCTCAATGCAGGTGCCATGCTACCAACTTTCCAAATACCTAGGACAAATTTTAAAAAACTTAATTTCGAACAACTACAATATAAAAAATTCATCACATTTAAAATTACAGTTGCAAAACATAAATATCTGTCCCGGAGAGGTATTGGTATCTTTTGACGTCATATCACTTTTCACAAACATTCCAGTTCATACCGCAATAAAAAACATAATGGCAAAATGGGAAGTTTTAAAAAATTTCACTAGAATTCCCAGATCTAAGTTTTTAAATATGCTAAAATTCTGTCTTACTGATAATAATTACTTTATATACAATCAAAAAATTTTTAATCAAATATTTGGTATGCCGATGGGTAACCCACTTTCACCAACTATCGCTGATATAGTCCTAGATACTCTACTTGACGAAACAATTAAGGAATTGCAGGATAAAAATATCCGCATAAAATACATAGCAAAATATGTAGATGATATTTTAGCCATAGTAAAATTAGACGATAAGGATGAAATCCTAAAGACTTTAAACAAATATCATGAGAAAATTCAGTTCACAATTGAGACACAAACTAACACAGGAATTGCTTACTTAGATACAAAACTACGCATTAGTGGAAATAAAATAGTTTTCGACTGGTACGCAAAGGAAACATCATCGGGAAGAATCATGAATTTTCACGCAACACTACCACGGAACCAAATAATTAATACTGCCAGCAATTTTATCGACAGAGTGCTAAACATTAGTGACAGACAATATCACTCAAAAAACATAGAAAAGATAAATAACATTCTTACAAGTAATAGCTTTCCAAAAAATCTTATAATAACTTTAATAACAAATACAGTAAGGAAAATGAATAACACAACATCTGGCCACTCTAATGCTGACAAGGAGAAAAAACAATTTTATAGTGTAAAATACATACCTGGACTTACGGATAAACAGAACATCAAAGACACAATAGAGAAGAAAAACATATATTTTGCTTACAAACCTAATAAAACTTTAAGCACAATATTTACAAACATCAAAACACCAATAAACAAACAACAACAAAGCAATGTTGTTTACGAAATACCATGTAAGGGAAAAAACGATCAAAGCTGCGATTTCATTTATATTGGGACCACAAAGAGAACATTGGAAACAAGAATAACAGAACATAAAATGGACATAAACAAATTAAAGGAAAGTACTGCTTTAGCCCAACACATAAAAAATACAAATCATACGGCAGATTTTGACAAAGTACGAATATTGGATAGAGAAGGAATAGAAAGGAAAAGATTCACAATAGAGACGCTAAGAATACAACAGAAAATAAAAAAGACGATGAACTTAAAAGAAGACACACAAAACATTAGTGCCAGTTACTGTGTTGCAATATCAAAAAACCTGTGATATAATTTTTAAGTTTGTGTTTAATTTAATTTTTCATGTTTAATGTTTTTCATGCTTGTCTACAACAAATTATTGTTCAATGTAATAAAAATTGATTTTCTTATTGTAAGTCATAATTAATTGTTGAAAAATGTTTGTTGTAATAATGTTGTTATATATACTTTCTTTAATTTAAATAGACGAATCCCTTGATAAAGTGAACATAACATTCACGAAACGTTGGGAAAATATGGATTAAATGCATTTTTAATTACATAAAAAAACTTTAGGCCGTATTAGCTAAAATAAAATCTAATTTAAAAAAAAAGCTAATTTACCGTTATTTATTAACAATAGCGGCCAACTTCACTATTAAACGCGCTGTCAATATCGGATTTTCGTATTGGAAAGCATTGACGCCGCGCTATTTAGAGATGCTCCATAGAAATTGTATAGACATGCCAATTTTTGACAACTAGAAAACGCGAGCCTTTTTTCTTTAGGTATGGCTGTTAAAAGGTTACTTAAAGTTTTTCTTTGCTAAAAATATTTTTTAAACAAATCTCTTAGTCCGCGTTTAGACGAGCGATCATTTGGAAGGAAAACATTTGAAATTCTCTTTTGTTTTTTCATTCGCGGTCACACAGACGAACATGTTGCCCAAAACATTCTGTTAATATTGTTGGTTTTTCTCAAAAAGCAAAGTAAATGTCAACAAAGAAGATGAGAACAAAGCGTGTCGCCGAGTACCGAACACAAAAACCATTCTCTCTTCCCCACCCGTAATTTGCTAGCAAACAAAATGTTTCCCTTTCAAATGTTTCCCTGTCTAAATGGGCACTTAGCAAGTAGCACTTCTTTTTTTTAAAGCTTTTATATTCCAAAATAAGATTCGATTTGTCAAAAGCTTAAACTTAAACTTAAGAAGTCTGTACACGGTCAAAATGCTTGACGTCACGGCGAATTCACTCGTGTACGTGTACTGGACGTAATATTTGCCGTCATACCTAAATTTTTCGATTTTCCATCCAGCCTCGTCGGTTTCACACACACAAACACATTTTCACTATAACGTCAACACACGTACACGATGAATTCGCCGGCTGGACAAGCATTTGACAAGTGTATTTGGGCCTTTACATCTATTATTGTTTGAAAATTGAGTTTTGGCTTTAAAGCTTCTAATTTTAAAATTAAGGTAAGGCCATTAAGTTTACACAAAGTTTTTACTTTTAGTTTTTATTTAAGTTAAAAGCTTTTTTTATTTAAAATTGTTTAAAAACACTTGAAAAAGTACAAGCTTTTACTACCTCTGTTACTATTCTTGAATATTGAATTTTTACTTAACATCTTCTACGCTTAAAAAAGACTAGCTGACCCGACAGACGTTGTCCTGTCCAAATTAGGAAAAATGTTTGCGTTCGATTTTTAAAATCCGTTAAAAAGATACGAACATTTGAAAGAAAAATTAGTCAAATCGATGGAGCCGTTTTCTGATTTTAGGTAAATCAAAAAAAGTGGGCGTTAAAGTAGGCGGGCCAAAATTTTCTTTCCGTATTAACCTAAGTTGGACCATGGCGATGATTTGAAAGAAAACATCGTCCAAATCGGTCAAGCCGTTCCCAAGTTATGCGCCTAATAGAAAAAGTTTGCGTAAAAGTAGGCGTGGTACATTTTTCTTTCGACGAAAACGTAAAATGGATTAATACGAACTTTGAAAAGAAAAATTTTCTTTCCGTAAAAACCTAAGTTGGACCATGGCAATCATTCAAATCGGTCAAGCCGTTCTCAAGTTATGCGCTTAATAGAAAAAGTGGGCGTGAAAGTAGGCGTGGTAAATTTTTCTTTCGATGAAAACTTAAAATGGATTAATACGAACATTTGAAAGAACAATTTGTCGAATCGATGGAGCCGTTTTCTGATTTTAGGTAAATCAAAAAAGTGGGCGTTAAAGTAGGCGGGCCATAATTTTCTTTCCGTAATAACCTAAGTTGGACCATGGCGATGATTTTAAAGAAAACATCGTCCAAATCGGTCAAGCCGTTCCCAAGTTATGCGCCTAATAGCAAAAGTTTGCGTAAAAGTAGGCGTGGGACATTTTTCTTTCGATGAAAACGTAAAATGGATTAATACGAATATTTAAAAGAAAAATTTTCTTTTCGTAAAAACCTAAGTTGGACCATGGCAATCATTCAAATCGGTCAAGCCGTTCTCAAGTTATGCGCTTAATAGAAAAAGTGGGCCTAAAAGTAGGCGTGGTAAATTTTTCTTTCGATGAAAACTTAAAATGGATTAATACGAACATTTGAAAGAACAATTTGTCAAATCGATGGAGCCGTTATCAAAATTATCTGTTCGTATAAATCTAAGTTGGACAATGGCGATCATTTTAAAGAAAAAATCGTCCAAATTATATAGATGTCATTGGTGGTGCAATATGAAAACTGGATTTTGCCACGTCCCTCCGCCCGCAGACCGAAAATCAAAAATCAGACTTCACAGTGTCACCCGCCTGAATATTCTGAAGATTTCCTGAAAATTTCATCAAAATCGGCCCAGCCGTTTTGGAGTCCATACGTTACATACATACCAGGCGCGGATTCAGGGGGGGGGGGGGGGGAATAAGGAAATTTCCCCCCGTAAATTATAAAAATATGTTTTGTTTATAAAGATAATACAAGAATACCCACTAATAATATTTTTTTTAAATGTACAAAATTTTTGGAAATCGTTTAACTTGAAAATTCGTGCGGTTGAATATTAATAAGCCTTAGTCCCAATTCACACGTTGCAAGTCTTATTGATCAGCTTGCTACTTTATAACGAGAGTGAAGAGAGGAAAATAAACGTTTCTCTCTCACTCTCTCTGGCCTGATCAATAAGACTTGCAACGTATGAACTGGCACTAAGTATATGCAATATGCAATATTTATGTATATATGTGTTATATGAATCAAAATTCTATTCGATAATTTTTGACGAAAGCACGGATTTGTCGGGGAAAAGCCAGATTTCCTTATCTTTAAAATATTTAAACATACAACAAAAAGTTGTTAGGCTTTGTTGTAAACGCATTTGAAGAGCCTTCACAAAATATTGATAATGACGCTGATGTGTCAATAGTTCTTAAAACTTTAACAAATTTTGGTCTTGACCTAAAATATTGTGTAGGATTCAGGCACTATCATCAATAGTTCTTAAAACTTTGACAAATTTTGGTCTTGACCTAAAACCTTGTGTAGGATTTGGAACTGATGGGTGTCCTTTTATGTCAGCAGAAAACGAAGGTTTTAAAAAATTTTGGAAACCGCGACAAATGCGAAACAAACGCCTTGCTATTCCCATAAATCAAACAACTCAATTTCTAAAAGCAATAAAGTGCCATTAATACAAAAAGTTGTATCATTTGTTAAAGAAACCACAAAATTTTTTATATATAATCATACTAAGCGAAACACAGTTTTAATAAAGTATTTGGGAGCCAAACTCTCTACATTATGTGAGACAAGATGGGTGGACCGTCACGACTCAGCTTTACACTTTGCAACAAGTGTACATCATATAGTAGAAGCTTTGGAAAAAATATCTGAGTGGAAAGGAAATATTAAGGAAATCACTTAAAACTTTTGAATTTATTTGCGGAATAAACATATTAAGTATGATACTTATGGTAACACAGCCGCTTAGTATCATTTTACAAAAGCACGATATAGAACTTCAAAGGATCAAGCCTTATAAAAACTTTAATCATGTGCCTTGAAAAAAAAATGAAATAAAGCCGAAGAACAATTTAAAGCGATTTTTTAAAAAGTTAAAGTTATTTGCGTTCAAATCGAGGTTCCAATCTAAAAGACAAGATTTGAACGAAATAATCACATCCAAAATGTTGAAGATTTCTACTGAGTTGTAGGTGTCCTTCCTCTTATTAAATTTATTTTAGAAGATCTCAAAACACCTTTCCCTTAATCCTTAATGTATTGAACATACAAAAACTTCTACTCAATGTGTAATCAAGTCATATACAGATACAAATCTTATAAAACCACAACTCGAGATAAGCACCTACTAACATCTAAACTTGAGCCTGAACTGTAGCATTGGCAACAAACATGGAAAATATCTGAAAATCTATCAGATAACGTTGTAGATGCTTTAATAAACTGTGATGAAGATATCTGCCCAAATCTAAGAAAAATATTTCAAATTTGCGTTTCAATGCTCCTACCCTTCGTCGAATGAAAACATGGCTCAGATCAACAATGACAAACTGAACATGGACTGTACTATCTAAACTTGCCTCACAAGGAAATCATAAATTAATTATCTAACTAATCTTTTTATAGTTTATTTTAATTTATATTGAATATTTTATTTAACCTTATTGTTAAGTTTTTTTTTAATATAATATACACATTAGGGTGTCCCAAAAAAATTGTTTCTTTCTGATTTTCATAGGTGCTCAATTAAAACTCAAAAGCTTATAGGGTAAACTTTTTTGTTTTTTTTTTAAGAATTTTCGGAATAGGTTTAGAGGTCGCGCAAACGGAGTTTTCATAAAAAACGGAGTTTTCGGCATTTTTTTAACTTTACTCATAACTTGGTTCATACCACGAGTATCTTCACTCCAGAGGAAACAGTTTTAAAGAAAAGTATCCAAGCTTTATTCCTGTGTGAAAAAATTATAAGTTTTGGTGATGAGTTTACTCATTTAGATACCCTTAGTTACAATTTTTCGTAATTTTTTAAAAAAATTTTTAATAACGCTTTACAACTTTTTAAGTTTAAATAAAAACGAAAAAAACTAATGATGCAGTTTAAAACACAAATTAATTCTTATTAATATGAATAAAAATTTTTTAAATTTGTTCTTACCGTTCCTGAGTTATACCCGTTTTTATCTTTATACCCAGTATATGTTATTATAAGGTGTTTGCCAGTTCACTAATCTTACCCAATCAACAAAGAAAAAAAACTTTTCTTTTGCTCTGTGAAAAATCCTTTATTGAGATTCTTGGGATTTAGTTCTATACCTTGCAATAAATTCTGGTAATCAGTTTCAGAAGTTGTAACATTTATATATGTAAGTAGTAGCCAAAGCCACACCTCGTTCTGCCACATCATTTACCACTTGTAATTGTTGAACTCTTTTCATTGCCTCTTGAAATGACTTGTTGGCTTTCCAATTCTCTGGATCTTTTTTTAAAAAAATCGATTGAAATATTGCAAGCTTCAAAAAAGTTAGACTGGCTTTTGAAATGAATTGTTGAATTTCATTATTTCTAAAGTTTTCTTCTGTTAAAGTTACATTTGCTACTTCATAATCGCTGCATGGAATATCTGCAAAGTTTTGGTGTCGATACGTTCATCAAAAAACACTGAAGCAGCCAATTTCGGAGTTAAGTACCACTGATGACCTAGAAAAGTTTTAAGCGAGGCTTTTGCAACTGCTTTATTATAGTTTTATAATTATCCAAATCCTTTAATGGGCTCAGATCATTGAGAGGGCACTGGCAGAGGTTCCAATATTTGATATATATTCTTAAAATAAATGAACTAAATTCTAGCAAGGCATCAACTGTTGACTTGTCTATATAAGATTGCAACTGGTTTCGGAAAATGCATATTTTCAAAGAATATATAATTTGCATCATCCAGCGAGCCCGATTGATAGCTCCTGGAGCACACATAAAATAGAAAATGAAAATGACAGCGCGTAACGATTTAGATCAATTAATGTCAGAAGTTAATGACAGTTAAAACCTAACTATAAAATTTTATGGAAATATACAATAATTATAACGAAAAAAGCATCACAATTTTTAAGATACAAACTATAAAAATAGTGTAACTCGGAAACTGTAGGACAAAATTCCATTTTTGTTTTTCTTAATTGTTTAGAACTTATCGGTTTTCAAAATCGCGTCACTAGTTTTTATACCTTTCATATAAGTTTGAAAAGAAATTAAATAACCGTGGTTATTGACAAAGTTACGAGTCAAGTTTGAAAAAAGTCCGAAAAACCAGATTTTTAAAATACTGGACTAAGCTTTCAAATTATGCTTGAGCCCCTGGCAAAATTTTGGGACACCCTAATGGACATATGGCATCCAATTATGGGGTACTGTATATTACGGCAAATTTTCTGCGCCCCATGGTATATACGTAATGACATTATCTACAGAGATCTTAACATCGCTACCATCCAGGAAGAAATTAAAAAGTATTCAGTCAAATACATAGATAAACTAGTGGTCCATCCCGACTACCTCACTCACTCGGGATCTAATAAAGTTCGAAGGTCACCGGAGGCTGAAAAGATCCGGCACTTTGAGCCTAGGAGGCTTTTTTGACACTAGAATGCAATTAATTAGCGGTAACATTGGTAACGTCTAACAAATACAAATAAGAATTAGGATTAAGCTTTGAATACATATTGTAATTTCCGACAAGAAAGACTCAATAAAAAAAAAATTTTTTGTATTTTCATGGGTGCTCAAGCATAATTTAAAAGCTTGTAGGGTAAAGTATTTTTGAGATTTTTCGGAAACATTTAAATGTTTCGTAATTTTTCCATAAATTTTGTAAATAACGCTTTATAACTCGTCAAATTTGTATGAAAATGAAACAAACCAACAATGCAGTTTGAGAGATCAATTTCTTCTAAATAACTTTGAAACAAATATTTTTGACTTTTCTCTTACCGATCCTGAGTTATACCGGTCGGTTTTCAGCTTTGTACCCATGTTGTTATATTATTACTCATACCCAACAAACAAATTAAAGTCAAACGTTTTGTTTTGCTTTGTTTAAAAATTATTTATTGGGGGTTCTTACGATGTAGTATATGCCGTGCAATAAATTCTGAAAATCAGTTTCAGAAGTGGTTTTTTTTTTTGCGACACACTATTACTTACCAGCAGTACAAACGCATATAATTAATTTTTCCACAAATTTGCCAGTTCGGAACACAAAAAACATTTATCTTTAATGAAAACTTGCTTCGGCTTACAACTGTAGAGTGAAAACGAGCTGGCGAAATTAAAGCAACGAGTCGGGTATTAAGATACATATTAAAAACAGAAAAGCCATCAAACAATTTTTTTTTTTTTTTCATTCGATGCGAACATGTTTGAAAATATGCTTCAAAAGGTGAAATGTACGCTATAAACTTATGGTGTTTTCTTTTCTACAAAAAAATGTGACATTTTATTTAAAAAAATGCAATTTGGTGTCTGTTTCTTAAAAATTTTGATCCCGAAAAGGGTGAGTTTTTTAGGATAAAACAAGCCACCCTTTTTTTAAGAAACAGGCACCAAATTGCACTTTTTTAAATAAAATGTCACACTTTTTGTAGAAAAGAAAAGACTATTAAAAAATACAGCAAAAGTGCCCTTTAAATAAAATATGATAAAAAAAATGCTGCAAAATGTTAAATATGCAAAAATATGCACAAACAAATCAATGCCAAAATTCATAAAAAGCTCTAAAACGGATTAAAAAATTTGATTCATTTACAAATTTTATTTTAGTCAAACTTTATTTAGCTTTACGGGTCTCTCAGGGATTAATCATATATCAGATCTATCTATGACTAATTTTGGATCAATTATAACTAAATTTGGTAGAGATGTTTAAAAAAGGAGTTTCTTATGACAAATTTTGCTTTGATTCCCTTTTAAAAGAACTTTGCGTCAACTAAGCAACATGTGAGAAATGTTTTGCAGAAGATTTAAAAGCTTTTACCAATTTTGTGTCAACTAAGCAACATGTGAGAGATGTTTTGCAGAAGAGCATTTGGTCATTGCGGAGAAAAGCTTATCCTGAATATGTTTCATCGATTTGAACATACGAAAGGTAGTTTGTTCGGTTTAGAAGTACATGGAAGGTCTTTGTTCTCTCAAGCCAGTTAAAAAAGTTCTAATATAAAAAATTGGAGGCATTACCCCATAAAGATTGTTGGCGAATTCAAGAGGAATTTTCGAAATCCTTGGGAGTTTTTTAAGCAGCAATTTTAAAACGTTTGCAATTAGCAGGTTTCATTCGATACAAAAAAAAAAAAAAAATGGGATACCGAGCAAGATGAAGCCCAGAGTCGCTTGGCCGAACTGTTTGAACACCAAATTTCAAATTATTATTGGCATTAGAAAATGAATCCATTACAACAAACCGAAAACGTATGTAAAGCCTGGTCAACTAGTCAAATCAACACCAATGCCGAATATTCAAGGTAACAGTTTTTATTTAGTGGAAAAAGAAGGGTCCCACCTATTGAAAGCCGCTAAAATTGGGGCAGACAATCACAAAGTGAGCATCGGCTGAAAAACGTTCAAAATATACCTTTCGAACAGAAAGCTGAAATATTCCATCATGAAATTGCTCTGCTACATGTTGCAAGATCAGTTGTATAACTGTTATTTGTTAGCAATTAAAATATTAGCATTGTAGGGTGTAAATATTTATAATATTGTTTATTATATGGCTGTGTGGAGATTTTTATGTTGATGTCTGAATATTTTAATGAAGTGTATTAAAGCACGAAATTCTCTTATTGTAACAACAATAAAAGTAGAAAAAAATATGTATGTACATATGTATATATACATACATTTATATTTAGGGTGCTTTTTTTAGACGTTAAGAATTTTAAATAGAATTTACCGTAAAACAAGCTGTCATGTTCATGAAGGACTTACACGAGAACAACGTTAACAAATCGTGGAAAATTATTTCCATAAGTTCTGTTCGCCAAACTTATGGAGCACCTCGTCAAATTTACGTTTCACATAATCGTCCATCGATGTATGCCCACATTGATTATCGATCCGGCTCCGTTGCTCAGAACAACTCGGTCTCTGCCCGTCCACTACTAGCAAATTTTTGAGTAAAGATCTTGGCCTATCTCTACAGAAGATCCAACTAATGAAAGAATTGAAGCGGGCGGACTATCAACTGTATTTTGTGTTTGGTGAATAGGCTGAAAGTCAACTGAAATTTGATTCAGATTTTTACCGTCAAGTCATCTTCAGTGATCAAGCTCAAGTCTGGCTTAACGGGAATTGTCATTATTGTAGAGAGCACAATCATCATGAGACTCTTGAGACTTCATTCTATTTTACATGGCATCATCGGCCCATTGGTCTTTTAATCCGAAGCCGGTGCCGACATTAACGTGAATGACGAACGACACTTCGTGATTTTTTTTATTCCTCAAGTCATTGCAAATCATTTGGAAAAGAAATGGTTCCAACAAGACGGCGCAACTTCGTGATTTTTTTTTTTTATTCTTCACAGTGTTCCCAGTTTTGGGGATTTATCCCCAAATTGGGGATTTTTTTTTAAATTGGGGATACTCATTTCGTGAAAACCCCCAGGGGATTTTTTGGAGCAAAGCACTTTTTTCGCTGGGGATTTTTGGGGATAATTTATTATTATTAATTTCATTTTTGCAGTGGCAAGAGCGATTTGGTCAAGATGTGGGTACAAATTTTAGTTCTTTTTGTGGTTTAAAACTATTTCAAGAACTTGTTGAAATAGTTTTAAATATGCTATTTGTACCAACTAGCGTTACTTCTGTTGAACTAGTTTTTTTCTGTAGTGAATACAACCAAAATCAATATTTGCAACAGAATGCAATATGAGTTATTAGGAGCTCTTCTTAGAATAAATACACACTTTAAAATAATGAAGCTTGTTGTGACAAATTTATTCAATAATCTCAAATGCACTTTTTAAACAAACAACATTTAAAACAAAATTGCATTGGCTTATGGATTAGAAGATTATGATTCCCTAGTTTTGGAAATGAAAAATATGTATTGACGCATAATTATTTTTCTTTTGCGTTTTAACGTAACCCTTGTTACATACTATACATGTACATATACATAGATACGTAGAACTCAAAGAATAAATAACATTAGTTTTAATAATATTACACAAATGGATTTATCTAGATAAATCGATGTATGTATATTTTTCTATTGACATAAATTTTTTTTCTTTTAAGAAAAATGGCTATTTTGGGGATTTTTGGGGATGAAAAATCGCAATTTGGGGATAAGGCCTAAAAAAAAACTGGGAACCTTGATTCTTCATGTCATTGCAAATCATTTGGAAAATAAATGGTTCCAACAAGATGGCGCAACATGCCATACAGCGCATGAAAACATCACTTTATTTAGCCAAACGTTTGGTGATCGAATTATCTCAAGATTTGGACTTTGAATTGGCCACCTCGTTCGTGTGATTTGACACCTTTGCACCACTTTTTGTGGAGGTGCGTCAAATCTCTGGTCGAAACTGATCTACGGTTGATCATTTAGAAGCCAACATTGACGCGCAAAAGACGAAACAAGACCCGGTATGCTCGAAAAAATGGTGCAATATTTGACTGACAGATGACGAAATTATGGCTCATAAAAAAACCAAAATTTTGGTCGTTTTCCATTAAATATGTGTTTTATTTCTAAAAAATTCTATGCCTCTAAAAAACACTCTTTATAACGAACAACAAAAAAATAACAAAAAAGTTCATTGAAGTTTGATACGTACAACTTGGCCTGAGTGCGAATCAGAGCAAAGCGGTGCGCAAAAAAATATTGTTTAAACTGAAAAAATATAGTTTTGCACATTAAAGAGATGGTCTTTGCTTAAAGTCGTAAATAAAAGGAAAAACTACAAATAAGATCAACAATTTTTATGCGGTTGTTCAATGATTCTGATTATGACGAGGCCAAAACACTTGAAAGCCAACAAGAAAAGATAAAAACAAAAACAATTTCAACTTGCTACTGGCTCATGAAATTAAAAGAGAAACACTCTGGAATAATATAACATTATTGTTTTTATTCAACAAATAATTTGTTCATTATTAGATTTTCTAACGATTTTACCGGCTGCTGGCACTAGACCATAAACAATTTTCGTTCATGTTTTTGTCTCTAGTGGTGTTTGTTTCTTAATTTCTAGGAAGTTTTTTTTTTTTTTTTTTTGTATATTCTTTTTATTTTAAATTTATTTTTTTTTTTTTTGTAATTTTAAATACAAATATACTATCTAAATATCATTTTTAATTCTTGGTTAAGCTTGACTAAATTTTCAAAAAAGTTTGGTCAATAAACTCCGTTATTGTCTGTTTTTGAAGGAAAAAAAAAGTAAAAAGTAAATAAATCACGATTTTAATGTTTTTAATATTTATTAAAAAAATAATTGTTATTAAATGTTAATTTTTCGATTAGAATCAATTTATGCTGCTTAAAATAGCAAATAACTCACAAAGATTTAAAAGCTTTTACCAACAAGCACGAAAGTTTACTATATAAAAAAAAAATGCTTTTAAGTCTTAAAATTGTGAAAAATAAAATTTATTTACAAAAAAAATCATGCTTGATCGTAGAAAAATTTCAAACTTAACAGCACATAAAAGCTCAGTTAAAAGCAAAGTTTTAAATAACAAATTTTAAAGTATGTTTTAACTCACAAAGGAAAAAAACTAGTTTTCAAAAAGCTTACTTAAAAATTTATTTAAAAAAGCTTGAAAGTAAAAGCTTTTTTTCACAAACATACATAAATTTTTCTAAAACTTAAAGCTTCTTTTTCACAAACATACATAAATTTTTCTAATGAAAAATTAATAATTATCATTTTTCCTCATTCTTTACACTTGTTTAGTATTGCTAGAAAAATTACCATGAAAGCTTTAAAAAAAAAAGATTATTAGAAAAACTTAAGTTGATTTTACCTCAAAATTATTGTTTTTTTAAAAAAGAAAATTGACAAAAATCTTTTTAAATTCAATCGTAGCTTTTGAAAAAAATTATTAGCAAATTAATATAATAATAAAGAAAAAACCATACAAAAAAGCTTTAGCAAAAAGATGATTGATTTTATACTCACGTTAGTAAAAATTAGACTTTTTTACAAAAGATTTGAAATTTCAAATAAAAACACAAAGCTTATATATATTTCCCAATAGCTTAAGGTGACTTTAAAATTGTATTATGAAGCCTTAAGTAAAAGCTTTTGCTTCAGTCGGTTTTTTTTTAGTAAGTGAAAACTCTTTTAATACATTCCAAAACAAAACTTAAATATTCTTTGAAAAGATTCTAAAAACTTTTTTCTATAAATATAAAGCTTTGAGTACTAAAATATACACTCTAAAAGCTAAAAGCCTATAAAGACAAATTTTTTTATTGTTTCCAAAAAAAGGAATTAAATAAAAGCATGCAATTTGACTGTTAAGTTTACTTTTGCCTTTCAAAGCTTATGCCTTAAAAGTTATTAAGAATACATTTATATGAAAATTTTATTTTAATCTTTCTCCAAGTTTATTTTTAAACCAATTTCAATTACAAAGAAAATACCAAGTAACGTAAATACGGCCATGTTCTGACAATAGAGCGTTTTGAAATCGCGAAACGCCAGATTTATTTAATGGTGTTACGAAGCTCGTGGGTTTTGCATGCGCTGCCATAATATCTTAAAAATAATCCAGTAAGCCTTAGCATACTTTGCGATTTGAAGCCTTTAAACTTTTGCGATTTAAAGAACATCTATTATGCAATAATAATCGCAAATTTTAAGCGTATTGTTGCGATTGTCAGCACATAAAAATTAATTTAAATGTAAATATTTGAAAAGGCCCGAGTAGTGCTAAGATTAATTAAAATCGAAATCAAAAAAAGTTTTTACAACATTGAGCAAAATTTTAAAAAGACAAAATGTAAATTGTAAAGCTTTTCTCTCAGAAGGAGGTTTAAAATTGTAAAAATAAGACACAGAGCCGCAGTACGACCGTTATAAATTTTTTAACTATTATGATGGATTTTGTTTTACAAATATTCCAAATTAAAATTGAAAAATTGCCCCAATTTAATTTTAAAATACATATGTATGTGTGTATGTCTATAGATAAAGAATGTATGAATGATTTTTCTTTTTACGAAACATTAGAAAAATAAAACAGTAATAAATAAATTTATGTATGTAAAACAAAACCAAACTAAACTATAGAATTACAATTTCCAAACAGTTTAACAAACAATAACAACAAGCCAATTGCTGCAATAAAGTATTGCAAATTGTGTATCTGTATCTCATAGATATAAAGCTGTAGTGTGAGTATAAATATCTACAACTAACAGCAATTTAAATATCGGGTGTGAATGTATTTATAACGAGTGTACAAACAAAAAGTATCTGTAAGTAACTCAAGCCATATACAGTTGCATGATTTATTACAATTTCTTAATATTTCGTTGACTTTTAAATGACAACAATAAATACAGTATCTGAAAAAAAAAATAGAAGAAATAAAATAAATTACACATAAACCACAACAATTGCCACCGTTGCGATAATCAAGGCGAGAACAAACAGCAATAACGTGTAAACACAGATTGGAAAAAGTGGGGGCAGTTGTGTTGATGTATTGAAAATTGCTTATTGTAAGTTCTTAGCATGTCAATACTTAAGAAAAGCATTATTTTTACTAAAGCTGCCAACGGATAAAGAATGAAAAAAACCAAATTGAAAACTTTTGACTACATATTCCTTTTACAATTACTTAAAAGCTTTTCAAAAACAATTATGAAAAAGCTTTTTTTAAGACAATTTTAAACAGGTGATGTTAAATTAAAAAAATAATGCTTTTTGTTTGCAAAGATGATTTAAACAAGGAAACATACTTGAAAATTTCCCTGAATAAAAAAATCGGCAAATTAACAGCTTTCATATTTTTTTTCTTAAAAAAATTCTAGTTAATACTATCTTTAAGAAGATTTTAATTCAAAAGCTTTTAAGCAAAAAGTTCTTCGTAATTTAAGCTAAAAACTTCTAAAGTAAAAGCTTATTTTGTTGAGAAGATAAATTCAAAGCTTTTTCATTCTCAATCATTTGTTTGCATTTGCAATACGAAGCAGCAGTGTTGCCACTTTGTGGGTAATTACCCGAATTTGGTATAATTTTTACTGTCGTGGGTAGAGCGTGTGTAATTTCTCATAGGTGTAATTCAGATGCCATTTGAAATTCTTACTTCAGATACCTACATGAAATCAAGATTCGATTTCAATAATGACATTTATTTCTTTTTAAATATTGTTGCTAAAAAATGCACAGTCTTCTTAACCAAAGTCTCGGGTTTTTTTAAGAAAAGACTTCACTCATAAAATATTTATTTCAAAAGTTTGGTAATGAATGTCGCAAGAGGATCCTAAGACTGGATAAAGATGCTTATCATAGTGATTTAGAACCAGAAGTTTATTGAAAAAAGTTATTCAAACTAAAAACTAGCCTGAGGGAAGATATGTTTCCAATATTCCAACATATATGTAATTAATTTTATCTTCATCTTGCAACTTTTTAATGCTTAAGTTGGAAAAATATTTAAAGCCCTTTACAGTTGTAAAACTGAATTACGAAGGGACAGTTGTATAAAACCCTGCAGGCATTTTTTTTTACTAAATAAGGTATAAAGGTTTTTTTTCAAGACAATGAAAACTAAAATGGTAGATAACACAAAAAAAAAATGGTTTTAATCGGCATTACCATTTGAAACTGATTTCAAACAAATGGGCATATAGGCAATAGGTCCTTACGAATCGCATTCTAAACGTCCAATTTTGTTCCTCTTTTTCGAGCATTGCTGGCTGCATGTCACGAATAAAATGAACAATGTTGACCTCCAAGACGTCAATTATTTGCTGGTTTATCAGCATAAACCAGTAAATATACAGCCCTACAGAAAAAAATCAAGAGATGTCACATCGCACGACCTTGAAGCCTAATTCACAGTTTACTTTCTCTAAATCAACACATCGCCTTCATTTCTTAAGAAATAAGTTGCCTCAGTTTAATCATGAAGTCGAAATCGATGGCTGATTTTCAAAGTAAATTTGAATGATTTGGTGGCGTTGTTCAAGCATGAATCTATTCATGATGATATGCCTGAGCAAAAAGTGAAAGCAGTACGACAGTTCGTTTGACTGCTAACCTTTCGTAAGCCCTATGGGGCTTAAAAATACCCATTATAAAGGAATGGCAATGAGCATTTTGTACCTTCCCTAGATATATGCAACCAAATGTGGAAGTTAAACTCATTATTTTAGGAGTTTTATTTTATGTTTTATTAATTGTTTTAAGTCTTTAATGTTATTTTGGTTAATTTATTTAAAATTACGATAAGAAACTTAACAGTTTAACTAACATTGATCTTTAATGAGTTTGTTGTGGTTTTGTTTCTTTGTAAATATCCTTTTATTAAATAAAACTTCAATTTTATATCAGGTGTAATTTCATTTAAATCGGGTAATTTTGCTTCATGTCAAGTGTAATTCAGAATTTTTCTGGTGGTAACACTGCGAAGCAGACATATTGAAGTAAAAAAATACCCTTAAATTATTCTTTATGAATGCAAAAAAAAAACGGTTTTACAGACGACTCGAATCATTTAACTTTTCTTCTTACTTCTTCTCTAGTAATCTATATAAAATTAAGTTATCGTTATTGAAAAAGGAAAAATTAAATTAAATGTATAATTTGTTTATACACTCTAAATTATGTTGGTTATAGTTAACACAATCCCTGGTAATTTAAAACAGAACCAGTTTAACTTGAATTTACATTGCAAAGAATGCAAAATTGTTTTAAGAGAGGCAACTAATAATTTTAAAGAGTGACAATTGCAGATCAGGACTACCCAACGTCAGTTTGGATGTCAAAGAGCATTATTCAATTGGTTTCTTAATACTTTCTCTGGTAGTCATTTAAAGGCTAAATTGGAAAGTATAATAACTTTTTATTTGTTGCTTTAATAATTAATTGGAATAAATTAACTTTGCTGTTGATGTTAATTAATCAATTGATTACTTTGCTCATTCCGTGATAATCTCAAAAAGAATCAATATTTACAAAGTAGGCAAATTCGGAGTAAGAAAATGTTTATTATGCATATCCATTAGACTGGTCGCAATTTTTTTTTTTTTTAAATTAAATTGTTTGCGCTGCTTAAAATATGAGGTTTGGTGTAAGAAATCATGATCTAATTTTTCAGGTCAATCCGACGGTGCCTAGCCGTGCCGGGTGGGGCCCAAAGTTCCCCACATTATAAAAAAAAACATATTTTCTATCAGATCTTTATAGTTATACTAGTTGAAAAGCCGAAAATCAAAAATATGGCTTCGTTACGATCTTCCGCAGAGAAAGTACTTCAAGTGTGCCAAATTTTAGCTTCCTGTGTCACTAAGCTTAAGCGTTTTTGAGTTACGCGAACATATGTTGTGCAACCTCCTTAATTTTCGAAATAACGGTATATCTCGAAAACCAAAGCTAACATAAAGAAAAAAGTTTCAACTTTCTTAAAGTAAATTTTATTGCGGAATTTCGTTTTTTTTTTTAGTTTTTCAATAAGCTAAACCATTTTTGAGTTGCGCGAACATATGTTGTGCAACATCCTTAATTTTCGAAATAACGGTATATCTCGAAAAGCAAAGCTAACCTAAAAAAACGGCTAACACCACTGGATTCAGCGACCCCGAATTAGGTTAAAATTCTTTCGTTCGTACTAAAATATTAAACAGCAAATACTTAAATCTACACAGAAAAAATTATTTTTCCAATTCAAACAAAAAATTTGTAGAATCAAAAAATTTTTTGTCTGAAATCGGTCCTATAAACAAATTCGCATATTCAAACAATTTATTTGCATTTTGTTTATTGAAAAAGAACCACTGATTTTTTCAAACAAATAATTTAACTGAATCAAACAAAAAGTTTACTGAAATTCATATACTAAATTTCAAAATTAAAAAAAAAGGTTTTTTTTTGCACAAGCAATGATGCGCACACAATCTGGCACTGTATTAGAAGATGATGGCAGAGAGAGCAGAGCGGCCGGCTGGCTTTGAGAAACATTTTTTTGTTAGAATAATTTTTGAACGAAGTCTTTTTTATACACACCATGTTTTTCGTCATCACTCACTGTTGCTGTATCCTTTCCTTCGCTAATGAAGAAGAAATGTAACCCAAAAACGGCGACAGACCGACTCGATATGTTTTTCGTCATCATTATATTTTTGTATTTGATGTATTTAAGCAAACAGTTTGAAAAAATTGAATACGGGATTTTGGTTTTTTTTTAACCAACCAAAAATTTATTTTGTTTCTTATAATGCTGTTGTTGTTTCTGTTGTTTAAAAAAGAGTGAAACGTTTTTTTGCCTGCTATTTTTTTGTTTTTTTTTTTTTACTTCAAACCTCTTCATTTTCCTTACTGTTGTACTTTTTTAAAGTGTCCAAAAATAGACTGTATGTGTGTTTTGTTGTAGTTCTTATATTTCACATTAGGAAGTGTTGCTTACGATCAAATAAAAAATGCAAAAAGACGACAACATTATAAAGCGTTAAATATTTCATACAAAATTATGAAAACTTGAAACCAATAACGTGTGTATTACATTTTTGAATGGTTGTCAACATTTTTGTTGGTTAAATAAAAATCAAACAAAAATTTTAATTGAATTAGTAAAAAAATTTGTAGAAATTAAAAAAATTTTCAAACAAGCGTTTGTTTGAAAATAATTCGGCAATAATTTTTTCTGTGTATCTATACAATATATAATTTCTTAGTATGTCAGGAAGTTTGCATGTATGTCCAATTCTTTCCGCAACTTTCTGAAGCCATCTGATGACATAGGAAGCTTAAATTTGGCACACTTGAAGTACTTTCTCTGCGGAAGATCGTAACGAAGCCATATTTTTGATTTTCGGCTTTTCAACTAGTATAACTATAAAGATCTGATAGAAAAGTTTTTTTTTTATAATATGGGGAACTTTGGGCCCCACCCGGCACGGCTAGGCACCGTCGGATTGACCTGAAAAATTTTATCATGATTTCTTACACCAAACCTCATATTTTAAGCAGCGCAAACAATTAAATTTAAAAAAAAATCCCATACAAGATGAGACCAGTCTAATATACATATTTAAAAAAAATCGAGTTATTATCTGAACAAAATCTTGTATACGATTACTTTAATTATGTCCGTGTAATCAATAAAAGAGTAAGTCAACTATTCTTGACATTACAGAGGTAATAAAATAGAAGCAAGATGCAATTTATTTTTTTCAATGTTCTATAGATTATAAAATACTGAAATCATATCTTCTTTTAAATTTCCCTGGTAAATTATCGAGGGTTGGGTTAACCGAGGTTACACTGTACCTAACTACCCGAAAAACTGTTTTATACACAGTGTAACCTCGGTGAACGCAACTAATAGAAATTTTGGGCTAGCTTTTAATAATCGTATTTATTTGATTGAAATAAAGAATAAAAACAGAAAAACAAAATTTACATCTAATAAAATACAAATTTAAATGTATGTATGTTAATTTGTACTGATGGTTGTTATCGAGTTAAAGATTCATGTTTTTAAGGGAAAAATTCTGAAATTTTCGACTGAGTTTTTGTGCTTGTCATATTTTTTTGAACTGCAAATTCACGAATCTTTTGCAATACCATTATATTTGCACAAAATATTTGTCATTCTTCGAAACACGGTAAATCAAAAAGACTATTGCACTAAAGCATAAAGCTGGAGGTCCATACCACGCGTTTTCGCCTCCACGCAGCGCATGCTTTTATAACCTTACTTGCGTCCTACGTTTCAAGTTACATGCAATGCTTTTTATGCAGCAGCAGCACAAGTAAAAATAAAATTTAATTTGTCAAAATCAGCTGATTTGTTCGAACGCCACTTGTGGCGCTTACAAAAGTGGAAAGTAAATTTACTTTTCGCCTCAAGGCATCTACGCTTTTGTGCATGTATTACGCTTTTGTGCATGTATTACTACACAGATTCTACTTTTTTGACAGCTGCGTATGCTGCGAAAAACCGAGTAACAGGTGGTGTGGACGTCCAGCTTAAGATTTTACATTCACACGTTTTAGTTTTAAATTTATTTATCAAAAACCAAACTAAGACAAAAAAAAAACAAACAAAGCCTTACTTGTTTTGCTTTTGCAAAGTTGCGTTAATTGAGGCTTTGTTTTTTGAAAAGTTGCGTTTACGAGGGGTTGCGCATATCGAGGGTTGCGTTCAACGAGGCTATACTGTATATAATATCTAATTTTTAAGAAAATTTCTTAAAAAGCTTTTTAAAAGCAGCAGGCATTTACTAGAAGATGACATGAAAAAAAGAATGAATTGTTGTTTGTGGTTTATCGCTCCTTTATTGAAACATAATTTTCAAAATGTCCCCTTTTATGCATACAGATTTAATAAAATATATTTTGCTATAACTTCGGTTCAGTTTCAGATATAATTCTTCTTTTTTTTTGTACATATAAAGAAGCTATGAATGAACCCTTTTGCGTTAGTAACCTAAAATTTTTTGATGTTTTGAGATATGCCTATTTTACAATAAAGGAGCGATATGTACTTAACTTAAAAAAAATTAAAGCTTTTGGGCACCGTAACATTACGTTTGGTTCATCCTACAGCGCCAGTTCTGCCTGTCAAAAAATATATAAAAAACTTTTGATTTATTTAGTCTATTTTCTTCGACCTTTTAATTTTATTTCTTCTTATTTTTGAATCAAGCTCAAGTTCATACTAACGAAAACCTTTTCGGTAAAAGCTTTACATTATTATTGTTATCATTATTCAACAATTTAATATTTTAAATGAATGAATGAATACTTTTAAAGTAAAACTGACAAATGTATGTCGAGACATGAGTTGCTTTTTTTACTTCTTGTTGATATTTCGTTAATGCTTTTGTTGTGAAGTTGTTTTTTTATTTATTGACTACAACTGGCAGTGTAAAATGTCAAAGCTCTGTAAAAGAGATTAGTTTTAATGACAGATTGATGAATAACAACAACATAGGGATCAACTACAAAAGAAGTGAAAAACAAAGTAAACAAAAACAAAATAACATTTGAGAATTGATACTATTTTACTGCTTCAAATACATAAAACAAAATTCAAAGGTAAAAACATATAGTCACAATCTGTTAAATACAGGGTGATGAGAGTAGACAGAAATGTTTTTTTTTTCAAGTGATAAATACATAAATGATATACATTAGGAATGGGCAAAAAATATCTATATATGAAAATATCGATATTTTTAAAAAGAATAATCGATATATATCGCCGATATTTAAAATTCCGATATATCGATGTATCGATACCGAAATACGACTATCGAATTCGATATTTTTTAAAGTCAGTCTTCATTAAAAACTCAAAATTTTAGACGTTTTTCAAACAATATGCTTTTTTAAGAGTTGGCATCACTGCATGCATCATATGTTTTTTATAACAAGTATGAAGATCTATAACTCCCAGTCTACAACTGACATGATTAGCTGTTAAAACATTATGGCATAAAAGCGTTGTTAAAACATTTGCATTAACAACCGTGTTATAACATGAGAAAACCTCTAACATACTGATGGCCAGTTTCTCAATGTATCGACAAACTGTCTGTTACTTAATGTCAACCTAAATTTATTGGACCGATAAACTGTCCGTCAACGAATTTGGGTTTCTCAATATACCGACAAAAAACATGTAAAAGTTGGGAGTCACACAGAAAAAATTATTTTTCCAATTCAAACAAAAAATTTGTAGAATCAAACAATTTTTTGTCTAAAATCGGTCGTACAAACAAATTCGCATATTTAAACAATTTATTTGCATTTTGTTTATTGAAAAAACGCCGATTTTTCAAACAAATTATTTTACAGAATCAAACAAAAAAGTTTTGGCAAAGGCAATGACGCACACACAAGCAGGCACTGTTGGCGAAGATGAAGCAGAGCAGAGCGGCCGGCTGGCTTTGAGACATTTTTTTTTTTTTTTGTTGGAATAATTTTTGAACGAAGTCATATTTATACTCACAGTGTTTTTCTTCACCACTTAAGGCGCCCGTACACGACATGTATTTGTCATCTGACATGTCAAATTTTCAAGTCACATGTAATTGTTCATGTCTGTCAAAATTGCTGTTTTACATAAGGTTTATAAAATTCGGTCACAAACGTACATGTAATTTGCTTCTGACATTGTCTCTGTTTTTTCGCATTGTTATTGCAGAAACCAAAGTAGTTCTCGGTTTCAAAATAGCTTGCTGCCGCCACGAAAATATTTATTTGCGCCGTAAAATAATTTAACCATCTTAACATTTTTTTCTTTTATTTTAAAGATACCAATTTAGAATTTTATAATGAAACGGTTTTTATGTATATATTTACATAAATTCTATTCAACGGTAAGATGAGCATACATATCTTGGTATTGTAAAATATTAATTTCAGCCGGCTAATGATTCCGTCAATAGTTGACGCCGCTGCCAGTTTCTTCCCGGCATAGATTTCTGATGTCAGAAGAAAATAGAGCACGCTCTAATTGAAATTTTGTCAGATGACTTTGCGTCTGACTTTTACAGAAGCAAAGTTAAAAAGGTAACACACGACATATATGTGTTTTGCAGTGGGAAATTTGACATGTCAGATGACAAAAACATGTCGTCTATACCCTCCTTTACTTTTGCTTTATCCTTTCCTTTGCTAATGAGTCGGCAGACCGACTCGATATGTTTTCCGCCATCATTCTATTTTTGTATTTGATGTATTTAAACAAACTGTTTGAAAAAATTGAATACGGGATTTTGTTTTTTTTACCAACTTTGAAACCAACCAAAAATTTATTTTGTTTCTGATAATGTGTTTTTTCTGTTGTTTAAAAACATTAAACGTTTTTTTTTACCTGCTATTGTTTTTTTTACTACAAACCTCGTCACGCTATTTTATCATTTTTCTTATTGCTGTACTTTTTTAAAGCGTTCAAAAATAGACTGCATGTGTTTTTTGTTGTAGTTCTTATATTTATCATAAAGAAGTGTTGCTTACAATCAATAAAAAAATGCAAAAAGACGACAACATTAAAGAGCGTTAAATATTTCATACAAAATTATGAAAACTTCAAACCAATAGCGCGTTTATTAAATTTTTGAAGAGTTGTCCACATTTTTGTTGGTTAAATAAAAATCAAACAAAAATATTGATTGAATCAGTAAAAAAATTTGAAGAAATCAAAAAAATTTTCAAACAAGCGTTTGTTTGAAAATAATTCGGCAATTATTTTTTCTGTGCAGCTGATTGAATTTATCTGTACGGCAAATAAAAGGAAAATAAATAATTGGCAGATGAGTGCCGGTTAGCTTTGCGATAAAATCGAAGCAAATGAGACATTGAGAAAACCAAATTTCTTTAATGTGCAGTTTTCCGTTGGGGAAAAAGATAATCGCCTAATGAGAAAATGGCCATAAGTCTATACTTAACAAAACCGTCATATTGGTGTTAATGTTAAGCATTTTATGTCAGTAGTAGACTGCATGTAAAGATTAGCATTTATAAGAAGAATTATGAAAAAAGTGGGGTTTTCACATTGCAGATTTCTAATTAAAACAGTAAAGTCAAACGAACTTGAAAATATTTACTGCCTATTTCACGATGTCACTCGAACGTTTATGTTCGCACAAATAACATATAAAACAAAAAAAAAATTTTAATTTTGTTTTTGTTTTATATGTTATTTGTGCGAACGTAAACGTTCGAGTGACATCGTGAAATGGGCAGTTATTTTATGCGGTTTTTGAACAATATTTGTGCCTATATGGTAATAGTTTCAGCAAAATACGTTCGATATATCGATACTCTTAAAAAATATCGATTCGATATATGTATATCGATATATTTTTTCAATTTGCCCATCCCTAATATACATACGTGGTAATTCGTTTGCTTTTGAAGGCATATACTTGTTGTTTTTTTACCTTCGCCCTTATCTTGAATTAAATTGCCCTTTGAAATTTGTTCCCTTTTCCCCGAAAAATGTTTCGAGAAGAGAAAAGTAAAATTACAAGGGAAAAATCCGTTTACTTTTGATTCGCGATAAGCATGATTGTTTTTAAGCAACATTATTTCAATCAATACAATCCAGTCGAAACCAAAAACTTACGAACAAAAAACGAAAATTTGTGTACAACTTTTAACTGTTTGAGTTGGTTTGACAGCGTCTGTTTACATTTAATGAATCAAAAGTCAAAGCAACAGTTTATTTTTGAATAATGGCAAATAAAGTAGTGGAAGAAATGACAGTTTTTCTAATTTGACTGCAGTTTTTTAAAAGCTGAATACAATGATTTGAGTTAAATTAAAATTCTTGCTCTTCGATAAAAAAAAATCTTAAATGTAATTCCAATTGGAATGCAAAGATAAATTGAGCGATTCTACTTAAGATTACTAAGATATGACTAACTTAGAGAATGAAATAAATAATTTTATAAGGTTCTATGTTTTCTCTCATTTCTAGAGAACGAAATTAGCCCTTATTTAGATTACCAGGTAACCAACTAAATGAACTGATTCAACTGTAAGGCTAACATTTTCAAGTCTATGGAATAGCAAATAAAGGTAGTTAGTTATCTTACTCCAGTAAGTATCTCCTTTGTAGTACCATTACCATAGCTTACAAGAGAATCGGTAAAGTAACCAATTAAGTGATTTCCTTAACCTAAAAATATCCAAACGAACTTGATGAAACTCCACAATCAGACTTATTTTGAAGTGCAACCAGAAATCTTAAAAGACTAGTTATCTCTAAGCCCCCATTAGAAGAAATAGTATTGAAATATGTTATCCCAGTAAAAAAAAATCTAGTTTTTTGAAGCACTTGAGAGAAAAAGTGCATAATCGAGCGATTCAATAAAAGAGCTCTAATACAGCAGTAAATGATAACGAATAAAATATACCAAAAAGCTGCATTTTTAGTGCAGACAACGAAGAAGGTTTTAAAGCGAAAAGAATAAAAACAATTTTATGGTTTACGAAAATTATTAAAAATGACATTTAAACAAGTAAAATCATAACATTAATAACTATGTTTATACAGTAAGCCCTCAAAAAAAGCTCTTTAGGAGTGCTTTGCTTGCATATATAAAGAAGCGCTTATTATCGGCACAAAATAGTCCTCCAAACCGGGAACAACCCATACAAAAATCAGGCATCCTATCAGCAGGTTTGAAGCGATTTGAGGTATGAATTCATATGTAAAACCTGCTCCTTTTGGAGCACATTTTTTACTGGGATATGTTTGTTAAAAATTAAAAAAAAAAAACGTATTAACTCTAAATACATCTCACGATATAGCAGCCGAGTTAATATCTGTTGAAGAAGCTATTCTCCTAAGATTTGAGATAGGAGAATTAGAAAAGGCTTTTTGTGATTTAGGCCCCAAGAAAGCCCCGGGTAGTTATAAGATTGGTACCAAATGCTTTAAAAGCTTTTAATTTTTAATGATACTTAACGTTTTGAGTACTATCCTCAAGAATGGAAGGTTTCCTTAGTAACCAAAATACCAAAGCCAGGAAAAGATCACACAAAAGTTTAAAAAAATAAAACTAGAAGTTAAAGAGAAGTGGGACTTCAAGTCTACAAAAATAATACAGAAAATTCACAGATATCTGAACATTTTAAATTGTTTTAATCGAATTTCTAATGACTCAGAATACTTAAAAATACATATGGGCTATTCACAAGGTAGTCATAAAGTTGTAAAGTCATATCGTCAGCTCATTATTGGTTTGGCGCATATCATGGTAATTTCAGCATGATATGCGCCAAACCAATAATGAGCTGACGATATGTCTTAAAATAATTAACGACGAAATAATGAACACAGCATTAAAATTTTTATTTTGTTTCAAACACAACAGCATTTTTTTAAACAATTGAAGCACAGCCGCGAATAACGTTGTAAACGCCACATTTTGCAAAAACTATTTTTTTGCATATAACCGTTGACCTTACTCTCTTACTCAGTTTAAACATCAAATCAACCAAAACTATGCACCTTAACGCCTTCAAAATGGCGTACAAAGTGTCAGCCAGTGGAAGAACATTGCAAGTTACTAACAAAATGATGAAACCGAAATGGTTTTGCAGTGCGGAATAATGTTTTAAAAGCCTTTTGCATTAAAGTTTTTATTATCATTATTTTTAATAATAGAAAAATAAATTTTTTAAAACAAATAATGCTGCCTGTCAGAAAACGTTTTTTTGCTCTCCTGAAAAATTATTATTTTGTAACTTAAAACGTTATTCGCGGCTGTGCTTCAATTGTAAAATACTATTTTAGAACATTATGACGATATGACTTGATACCAACCCTTGTGAATAGCCCATATGACTGCTGTGGACAAGCGCTTATATTTATATTTCTAATGTACAGTTAAGACGAAATAATGAAGAAAGCATTACAATTTTTATTTTGTTTTAAACACAACAATATTATTTTTTTATTTTTAACAATTGAAGCACAGCCGCGAATAACGTTTTAAGTTACAAAATAATAATTTTTCAGGAGAGCAAAAAAACGTTTTCTGACAGGCAGCATTATTTGTTTTAAAAAATTTATTTTTCTATTATTAAAAATAATGATAATAAAAACTTTAATGCAAAAGGCTTTTAAAACATTATTCCGCACTGCAAAACCATTTCGGTTTCATCATTTTGTTAGTAACTTGCAATGTTCTTCCACTGGCTGACACTTTGTACGCCATTTTGAAGGCGTTAAGGTGCATAGTTTTGGTTGATTTGATGTTTAAACTGTGTAAGAGAGTAAAGTCAACGTTTATCTGCAAAAAAACAGTTTTTGCAAAATGTGGCGTTTACAACGTTTTTCGCGGCTGTGCTTCAATTGTAAAATATTATTTAGGACATTATGACGATATGACTTGATAGCATACCTTGTGAATAGCCTAACAGTAAAATTGACCCATGATAACCTTTTATGTGTTCATATTTAACATTTCATTAAGATTTATTACAAAAGTTTTATACTTATGGGTCGAGGGTGCCCCAGTAGACTAGCTGGTAGTGAGCTAGTCTATCAGTGCGAGGGTTCGATTTCTGTCAGAGACTTTGGTCTTCTGCAGATTACGGATGGAAAATGTTAATATACATATGGGCAAATCCCAGAAACAGTCCACCAACCAAAAATTTTTCAAATGAATTTTTTTTAATGGAATATAAGACTAGATGTATAATTTCATTTTTATATTAAAAAATATGTATTTCAATGATTATTAATGCAATAATTTTTACCAAATCCTACCCCACTGCTGATTTCTCAATGTTATACGTGAATTTAGCATTTTTTTAGGTGATTTTTGCGCTTAAAATAGCACTTACAGCACAATTATCAAAATATAAATTTCGTTAAAAAAAAGTTGATATTCATTAGTTAAGAAATTAGTTTAAGAAATGCAATTCATAAAAATATTATTTGATTTGTTAAAATAAATAAAATATGATAATAAAATACAACTGGAAAAACTGTAGCGTGCGTTATGTAGCATGCGTCACAAAGGGTTCACCGCTTTTGTCAAAAAATCACAACATTTTTTGGCTGCGAATAAGTGCGTTTAGAATTCTCTTATAGTCATCTTTCTTTTAGGAATTAGATTTTGTATACTTTATCATGCCAAATTCGCTAAAAATTAGGAAAACGCACTTCAACCTTTGAAGTTACTTCCACTTTTTGTAGCGTGCGTCACAAAACTTTGTCATTAATTATTTCGCAACAAATACTCGCTAAGAAATTATGATGTATGCCATTCGTAAGTACATATTAATGTCACTAAATACTATGTATAAAAGTTGAAGTTTCTTTTTTGAAAGACCAAAAAATGTTTATATTTCAATCATAAAACGCATGCGAATGTAGCGTTCGTCACGCAGGATTTGCCCATATATGCTAAAATAAACAAAAATTTATTTTTAATTTATATTATAACATGAGCGGCGTTGCCTGATTTCGTTGCTGTCAACTCAACTTCAGTTCAGTTCCGTTATCGACCCATTACTCCATTAATATTTTTAATTTCACTTGTTTTCGAAAATGATACGCACCACTGTGCAAACTTAATTTTAAAAATAGAAATGTAAAATTGAAAAACATTTTCTTCCTTCTACACCACCGTGCATCATTCAATAACAAAATACTATCTATCGTTTATTTTATGTTGTTGACATTTTATGCTTTTTGCAGGTACTACGTTAATCGCTGCTGCTGCTCTTGTCGTTGTTGTGATTGTGACTTTATTGCTGTTGGGTGTTGAAAGGAGACGCAATACATCCACCTCCGCGCCATCATCGAAATATAATTCTTTGCCCTTTCCTCTTCAAAAAAAAAAAACACACCATTGCCATCATTCAATTGCCACCAGCATTGTGTGTCGAAGTTGCCGTAAAATGTTGGCGGCATTTAAGACAAATTATTGTTGTTGCCTCTTATTTTTATCTTAAATAAAATGTACTTTTCAGTTTATTCTTAATGAAAACGTGTGTATGAGTGAGCGAGAGCTTGTTTCAATTCGAGTTTATTTTTTGTCTTTATTTTTTTACCGATAATTTATGTGATTTGAAAATAGTACACGATAAGTATCGTTTTTCTTTTGAAAAAAAAACTATATTTTTTTTTACATTTAGTTTCTATTTTCTATCAGACACATAAAATGTTGCTTAAAGTAGCACAACAACAAACAAATAAAAAGCTAATAAATTGTTAAGTTTAAAGGAAAAGTTTTTTTTCTTAGTTGGCCTGTGCCTCTAGAAAAACTGCAGATGAAATAATCAATAAGTAGAGAATTTGATACGGTTCAGAAAGTGTTGTGTTGCTAAGTCAATGGCTCCTGAAATTAAAGGCAGTTCGCTTATTAAACCTCGAAATAATTTCGAATTGTCTTTTTTGACGCTTGAACTCAGAGCCCATCATATATAAAATTGTAACGTTTCTGACTCATTGATTCATCTTCGCACAGCCTAAGCACCTGACATTTGGACTGGATGTTGGTCTCTTGATCCACTAAGACGGGATTTAGAAATTCGAATATTAAGTGGGTAAAAAATGGTGAAAACTACACTAAAAGAGATGCAAAAAAAATTTAATACTAATCGTTGTTCATGCCATTGTCCCAAAGTCCAAAAGGGCTTCTGTTAGTTTTGATAAGTACTTTGAGAAATTCCAGACGAAAAGTAGTTAAATTATCGATTAGAGTTAGCTATCTAACGATTAATTTAAATTTAAAAGAATTCATTGATTCTGTCTAATAACCTTTTCATGATTGTCAGTTACTTGATTGCTCTTCATTCATTCCCCAGTAATTTTTAGTTACAGTAGCTGCACCTATACAAGACACGTTTTCAGATCGGCTAGGTTTTAATTCACTTGATTTATTTGTTTTGTATTTTATTTTGACTACTTTGTTGCTCTATCTATTTTTAAATCTTTTGCATTTGTTTTCTTCTGGCATTTAATAAATGCAGGTAATGCGGTCGTTTCGAATTGTTTAGTTGTTTAACATTTCGCCGTTAATAGAGGAAATATTTTATAGTTTTTTTTTTTTTATTTGTTTAACTTTAAAAAAAAAATCTTAGAATACAAATTTGTTTAAAGTAAAAGTGTTGACTGATGGGTTACAGAACTAAGAACTAAATTTAGTTTCGAAAGGGAAAAACCAAAATTTTTTTTCAGTTAGTGTGCAGTTAATATATCTGCAACAGATCTTGTCTTTTGAAATTTATTTTTCCCAATATATTTTCGTTTAGCAAAAAATGCTATTAAATTATTAAGAAACAAACACTCAAGCCCAGATCTATAGAATGACTGGAGGTCCACGCATTCTATGCCTTAAATACTCTCTGTGCGAAAGAACTACCCTTTTTTCAAGACGCATGCAAAAGTAGAAAGTAAATTAACTTGATGTGTTCGTTACCTATATGCATTCTACTTTTTTGGCAGTTACAAAGAACGCATTGAACTTTTAGTGTGGAATTTTAGCATAAGGCAAAAAGGTTTATCATTGACCTGAATCAGCCAAAAACAAGTACTTCACCAAATATTTTTTGTGGTATAGTGCAAAAAACCAAGCTGTTCGGCTTAAAATTAGACGCCGGCACTTCATTTTTTAAGACTCGAACCGCCGCCATTTTAGGCATCTCCAATCGGCTTTATATACGAGCCGGCTAAAACAAAGTCGCTGAATTGGTTATACAAGTCGCCGAGTTTTTGACCGTGCGGCCAAGATTTATTTTACACAGTTGCACAAAAAAAGCTCTAGTTTTTTGGCAACATTTAAAAAAAAAAACCAAGTGTACCTTTTAAAGCAATCATGGTTGTATATCTTTAAAAAAAGGGGCCCATTGCCATTTTGCCAAAACAAAATTATTGAAGTGAAATTTTTTTTTTTGAGTGACTGTATAGTGAAATAAAAATTTAGAAAAACATTAAAAGATTTTTTAAAGAAATTAAGGACTGTAAGAAAAGATAAACCCACTGTTTATTGTTGTTGTTTTTGTTAAAGCTTTGATATTGTTACAACTTAAACTGGGGCTTATAATTCTTATGGCTGGTTTAATCGCTGGTTTAGTTGAATTAAACTTGAATTTATATGTAGTTTAAACTCAGCAACTATAAATCAGTGTCCCATGTATTATATGTGGTTAAAAAAACAACATGTGGCAAAAACTACGATAAATCTTATCAAATTCATATATGTAGTCTGTGTTGGTGGTTTAAACGCCCAATTTTATGCGTTTAAAGATGGTTTATATATTCAGTGATTTATAGATTTGTTGGATTAAACACTTTTTAAACCAAAAAGAGAGTTTAACTTGCACTGATTTTTTAGCCCATATTCGCTTAATAGTTTATTTGGTTTAATCAGGGGTGTTCTGGAAATCGAAAACTCAAAACGCAAGAATTTGAAAGTTGTTTTTAATACACTTTTAATCTAATGTTTATATTTTTTTTTTATCAAATTCATTTAAATAGAGAAATATTTGTAGATTTCCAGAACACCTCTAAATTTCTTAAGTTTTTCTAAAATTTTTTTGGATGAAGTTTCCTGTGACGATCTGATCTAAGCAACCAGTGAAATGCGCATAGGAATAGCTTATCCCATCAACAATAAATTTCAGTTTATCAATAGTATGAAATGGTAATTAAGCACATTTAAACGAAACCGTGTTAATTAATTTTTTGAATCCTAAGAAAAACATTGAAGGAAAGTGCAGTTATATTAGCTGATTCTAAAACGGAAGAGGTTTTTAAAATATCCAAAAATATAAAACATAACCAGAAAATGCTCAGAAAAAAGCAAATATTAAAGAATGTGCTGCAAATCTTTGCCGTTAGGCAAAAAGTTCTAAGTTGAAAAAAAGCACACACATTTTTAGTTTTTGAATCGCTTTATTTAATTTCACTTTCGTTTGCAGGGGTGTTCTTGAAATCGAAACGCAAAACGCCAGAATTTTAAACGTCGTTTTTTCATAGGATTTCTGTAATAAAAAAAATTTCATGACAAATACTATACAAATATTTCTCTGGTAAACAGAATTTTATAACAAAAATTGTAGATTAAAAGTGTATTAAAAACAACTTCCAAATTCTTGCGTTTTGCGTTTTCGATTTTCAGAACACCCCTGAATAACTAAAGTCTAGCACAACATTACGAAATACTACCATTTCTGACCTTTTGCCCAGCGCCAAAGAATTATAACAACAACTGGACACACACTGGACTGTGTTCTTTAATCTTTAACAAAAAACGACACTGTCGATGACGACAACCGGAATAAGGTTAAATGAAACTCTTTTGGACATTTTTACATTTCTAACAAAAAAGTGCCAGAAAAATATAAAATTTTGTAGGACAAAACTGTGTTAATAGTTTTAACCTAAAACCGATTCGAGCCGATTAAAAGTCGATGAAGCCGCCGCCGCCAAACGCAAACAGTTGTGCCGCCGCAGCAGATAAATAGGGTTTAGCCTGGTTAACAAGTAAAGTGTCTCAGTAAAGTACTCAGAGGAGTACCAGTGATGCCAACTCTTCACTAATGAAATGGCAAAATTTTTAGTCAAAAAAGCTAAAATTATCGATAAAATAAATTTTTTATTGTAAAAATCATTTGCTAATTAAGAAACATTCAACGATACAAAACAATAAATGCAGCATTTATAAAATTGTTTGATCTAAAAATTTCAAAAGCTTAAAGGAATGTTGGCTAAATAAAATTTATATTTTCATGGCTAAATCTAGCCACTTAATGGTGCCCTATGCTCCAGAGGAAGTTAGAGGAATATATATATATACATATATAATGGCTAAATTGGCAACACTTACAAGAACATTTATTGAAACCTTGTTGGACATTCTTTTATGTAAGTCTGGGTTCACACTATGAAAGTTTTCTTTCAGAAAGTCTGAGTTTATTGATGAGAAGGGAGAGAATAATAGCAATGTTCTCTTCTCCTCTCTCTATGCCAAACGACAATCTCATTTGTTTCTTTTTCAGTATTTGTTGAAAAAAGATTTCGCCAAAAAGTTAACTTCAACTTCGTTTTCTAATGCATCACACTAAAGTATCTATGCATGTCTATTGTCTACGACCACTAAAGAATTATAATCACAGTAAATCCAAAATAATTATTAAAAAATTTAGGAACGTTTCGAAATTCGGAATTTGTTTTTAACTGCTCTTAAAATTTATCTGAGAAGTAGATCGGAGAATTTTCTTACGATCTTGATTTAATTCAATCTAAAATTTATAACTTTACGGCAGCTATAATAGTTGTGAAGGCGTTTTTGTTAAGATCGCATTGAATTTAAAGAAGGATAAATGGAAAGTTACTTATAACAACGAAATGACTAATGAATTTGAAAGGATCCATAAAATATACTTCAAACAAAATTACTCGTAGGACTTGTAGAATTTTTAGGATCCGCTAAACCTGAAACAACGGAAAGGAAACAGAGCCCTAAAAAGAAACTTGTTTAGCAGTATTTGATTATCATGCCGGAGCTATGAAGATATCTATTCTTCCAGTTGTAAAGGGTGTTTTTTATAGAGTGACACAAGTTTAAACCTAGTAAAACAAGGAAATATATTTTTTAATATTAATGTAACGGGCTTTATTGGAAAGAAAATTTTATGAAATTGTTTTAATATGATTTCTGTCATATGGCCGCCACGGTTGGCGCGTAGAAAGCGCAATCTGGAACACCAATTTTCAACAACTTTTCGCAGCAGTTGCGACCGTATTTCACCGATAACTCTTCGAATGTTGATTTCCAGGTGTTCAATAGTTTGTGGTTTATTGACGTAGACAAGTGACTTAACATAACCCCAAAGAAAACAAGTAAGAAAGTATACCATATGATACCCTACACCACAGTTTTTAAAAATACATCATGCTAATGTGTCCATGTAAATATGGATTTATCTATGTTTATAAACTTCATGAAAATCGGTTTGAAAGTTTGTGAGAGGCAGAAATTGCCCCCTACCTCCCCTTGTGGTCCTATTTTTGAAAAACTGTATAGCTAATGTGTCCATATAGATATGGATGTATCTATGTTTTAAATTTCATTAAAATCGGTTTGAGAGGCAGAAATTGCCCCTAACTCCCCTCGTGGTCCTTTTTTTTTTAAAATGCATACATTTTGTGTCCATAAAGATATGGTTCTATCTATGTTTTAAAATTCATTGAAATCGGTTTGATAGTTTCTAAGAGGAAGAAATTTCCCCCTATCTTCCCTCGTGGTCCTACGATTCGGCCCATTTTCAATAGGCTTGGTCCTTGTGCCAATAAGAACCTATGACCCAAATTTCATCAAATTATCTCCAAAATTGCGACCTGAACTTTGCGCACAAGGTTACATGGACAGCCAGCCAGCCTGCCAGCCAGCCAGCCGGACGGACGGACGGACATCGTTAGTTCGACTCAGAAAGTGATTCTAAGACGATCGATATACTTTAAGGTGGGTCTAGGACCAATATTTAAAGGCGTTACACACATCAGCACAAATGCATAATACCCTCTTCACTATTGTGGTGTGGGTATAATAATCCAATGGGGTTAAAGCACACGATCTTGGGGGCCAATTAATTGGGCCATTACGTGAAATTATTTTTTCATTAAAAGTTTCTTTGAGTAAATCAATTGTAGCGCCCGCTGTGTGGCATGTGGCTCCGTCCTGGTCGAACCACATATCAGCAAGATTAATGCCACGTTATTGAGGTACGAAAAAATTCGAATCATGTTCCTATGCAGTTCACCGTTGACAGTAACTGACCATCATCGTTTTTGAAGACATAAGCGCCAATGACTCCGTCAGCCTATAAAGCGCATCAAACAGTAATTGTAGTGGTGTTTCGACAAAAGTCTCCTCACTCCAAATGCGATAATTCTGCATATTTACATACCCATTCAACCAGAAATGGTCTTCAGCGGAAAATAAAATTTTGAATTGAAATTCCGAATCAATATAAATTTATGCTTCAGCTTGTGAACATATTGAATGAAAAATATAAAAATAATATTGTTCAATATTGAATCCATGAAATCCTGTTTTATTTGTTTTGTGTAGAAACAACAACAACACTACAAGAAGAAAAGCATAACATTTTTTATTTTCTTGTTAAAATAATTAACAAAAAGAAGAAAAATTCCCGTATTGTTTTTGTTAAAATTATTTAGTTGAATACATCAAATTTTCATAGTAAAAAGATGAAAACCATATGAGGCCATTCTGCTGATGTATTTTATTTACAGTAAAATAAAAAATAATATTCTTTCTCTATCTCTTCCTCTTCCTCTCTCTGCTACCGGGGGTAAGGTAGAATTTTTCAATCTTCTCACTGTTTTTTCACACTCAAATCAAAGTGATTCTACATGGAATTCACGTTGTGTCAACTTGAAATAAATTCAATTCAACGTGATTCGTATTGTTATTTAAATATCAATGCATGACGGCTCTAACTTTACTGGAATGTTAAATTTACATGAATTAAAGGCAATTTAAAAGAAAAAATTGTTGTTCGCAACTTATTGTAATATCTAGTGAAATTAACATGAAGTAAATCGCTAACGAAAATTGTAAAATCAACCTTGTTTTCGACGATTTTACATTGAATTTTTTTAGTGTGTGTTTGAAAATGAACATTGAATAATGTAATGAACCCATATACAAAACCTTTTATAACTAGAATAATGTCAACATTTTAAACTTTCATTTAAGTTTATATGAGATGATAAAAAAAAGCTCGGAAAGCAAGTTAATAACAAGAAGCTTATTTACGGCCATTTTCACCAAGTTCGGTTATAATTAACTACCGGTTATAGCTGTCAAAACATATTGGTAACCGGAACTTTAATTGAAAGTTAGTTTTAACCGAACTTGGTAAAAATGGCCGTAATAAGTTTCAAAATTGTACGTGTTTCCAGTAGTTTTTGTAAACACTAACAGTTATTTTTATAATCATAAACAAACTTTTTGCATTGAACCAATTAAAATAAAAACTTTAAACAAAAAAATAATTTCAAAGTTAAATCAACCCTTTTTACAAGTCCTATTAAAAGTTTTGCCGCAGTAATAATTCTTTATAAAAAGAGACAAAAGATTTATAACTATAAAGTTAAAGCTTTTCTAAACTTTTTAAAAAAGATTTTACTATAACAATTTCCCTTAGTGTTCATAAAACTAATAAATTTTTGAATTTATATAAAAACACATTCACATACAGCAACAACGCACACAACTTATCTTCGTTCGTTCGGTTCTTAATTCATTCCATTTAATTCTTTCTCTCGCTCTTATCCAATTTGAAGGTTAATTAGCCATAAACAACAAACGAAATATTAATAAAAGATGCCACGCAAAAATATTTCAAATGAAAAAGTATCACAACAGAAAAATTATAAACTTAAAGTGTTTTTCAAAGTGTACGTTTGAATATATGACCGAAAGATGGAACGAACAAACAAACGAGTGTACAACGAACAAAGTTTGCCCGGTGTATTTTTCAGATACAATTCTGTAAGGGTAAGAAGAAAAGCTTTATACTAAGACAATGTGAAAATAAATGTCAAAATTAAACAATTAATCGGTTCGTTATAAATACTCGGAAGGATTGAACCAGAAAGGAAAGTGTGCGAGGAGGTTGCGTTTAAATCCATGAATGATTAAACAAATACATTAACAGCAAACTAGCAAATAAATTGAAATTTTTCATTTAATCTCGTTTTGTGTGGAAATTCGTTTTAGCAGTTATGGGTGTGTTCCAAATAGTCAGTTACAGAGCCATTCATTATTTTAACTCCATTCTGCAATGCAACCGTGTAGAATTTAAGAGTTTTATCTATCCTTAAGTTAAACCTGATGATAAATTTTTAAGTTTGATTGCAAAGTACATATTATGATGATCTGGAAGTCAGCCTTAGTTAAGTTATTAAAATAAAATAATATTTGTATGCAAAAAAGGTGATATTTAGAGGACTTATTAAATAAAGCCATTATCAAAACAAAATAAACGTTAAATATAAATATCTGGTTAAAATTTTTCTCCTAGTCTAAATAAATTGGACATTATTGTGTCAAAACTTTTCGTATGGGTTCGAAATGAAATAAGAAAAGGGCTAATTTCATTACAGAAAATGTTTTATATTGTTTTTATTTTAATTTGAGCCGAAACTACTCAGATCCGGGTCAATTGTGTAGCGAACTGGATAATTTAGGACATATTTTATAAACTAACAACAACAATGGCAAAACAATGGCGCAATAATTGCTGATTTTATTGCTGGAGAACACGTGAAATTGCTTTGCCATAAGCAAACGTACAGAGAAATTAAATGTCAGATAAATGACAACTGATTTTACAGCAGATTGCTAAACAAAAAAAGCTCAAGCAAGCACAAGATATTGCCACTCATAGCAATATGCGGTCAACACGTCTTAAGTTTAATGAAGCAATCAAATATTACGTTTGCCGCAATAAATATACAGGGGTGTGCTGGAAATCGCAAACGCAAAACGCAAGAATTTTAAAAGTCGTTTTTTAGTAAGATTTCTGTAATAAAAGAATTTTATGACAAATATTATACAAACATTTCTCTATTAAACAGAATTTTATAACAAAAATTATAAAAATTTTATTAAAAGTGTATTTTAAACAGCCTCCAAATTCTTGCGTTTTGCGTTGGCGATTTCCAGCAAACCCCCCATTGCTACGTGGCGACACGGGGTTAAAAATTCCTATTTATTAAAAAAAAAACACTCTCTACACCATAATGCTTTTCAATATTAATTGAAAGATTTTTACAAAAACTTTGTTTACATAAATTGAAAGCTTTTTATCGAAAGCTTTTTTTACCAATTGTGAAAAAAATGTTTTCTAATCGAATAATTAAAAATATATTTTTTATCAACGAAACGTTCTCTATAAAAAGGTATTTCATATAGAAAAGCTTTTATCAAAAAAGTAACTGAAAGGTAGGAACCAAAAGTTATTTTCATTAATACCATTTTTACCACTGGTTAAGGATTGATGTTTGACTGTTGGCTGGCAGGCACCGCAGTGGTGAAGAGGTTAGAACGTCATAGAATTCTGATGAACGAATGTGGTGATTCTTGAAACATGTAAATTCAACCCGAGTTCGATCCCCAGCTCAGCCAAGAATCAAAAAAAATATCAATAAATTTTTAATGAATTTCGTGTTGTAAAATTCCTTCCTTCATTAACAATAATTTAATGAAAATTAAATTTGATGAACTCAAGCCTGACAAACAGCCATGTCACAGAGTACAATTCCGTTCGGAAACGGAATTCATTCCGTATTTTGGTGCTTCAGAAAATGACGAAAAAATGTTTCGGAATGAAACCATTTTTGTTTTCATGAACTGTATGGGAGTTGTCCGTATCTGAAAGGCCATAAAACTATCAAAATACACTTCCCATCAACAAACAAATATGTTTTCTTCAATTCCGAACGGAATTGTACTCTGTGACATGGCCCAAAGAATATCAAAAATTAAAAAATAACAGTTCAACTGAAAATCACAATTTTTCAAAAGAATTTATGTATTTAATTATAAAAAAAGAGCGCTATCATAAAAAAATGATTTTTTATTTTCAATAAGTGCTTTTTTAGACAGTGTTTTTTTTTATTAAAAACAATTGTTTTTTATATACTTTTTATATATTTAAATCTATAATAAACAAGTATAGTCAGTCAAGCCCGACCATATGATACCCTACACCACAGAATTTAAAAACACATCATGCTTATGTATCCTTGCAAATATGGATTTATCTATGTTTATAAACTTCATGAAAATCGGTTTGAAAGTTTGTGAGAGACAGAAATTGCCCCCTGCCTCCCCTTGTGGTCCTATTTTTTAAAAACTGTATAGCTAATGTGTCCCTATAGATATGGATCTATCTATGTTTTGAATTTCATTAAAATCGGTTTGAGTGGCAGAAATTGGCCCTATCTCCCCTCGTGGTCTTATTTTTTAAAAAATACATCCCTTTTGTGTCCATGAAGATATGGTTCTATGTAAGTTTTAAATTTCATTAAAATCGGTTTGATAGTTTCTGAGAGGAAGAAATTTCCCCCTATCTTCCCTCGTGGTTCTACGATTCGGCCCATTTTCAATAGGCTTGGTCCTTGTGCCAATAAAGACCTATGACCCAAATTTTATCAAATTATCTCCAAAATTGCGACCTGTACTTTGCGCACAATGTTACATGGACAGCCAGCCAGCCGGACGGACATCGTTAGTTTGACTCAGAAAGTGATACTGAGTAGATCGGTATACTTTAAGCACAAATGCCTAATACCCTCTCCACTATTGTGGTGTAGGTATAAAAATTTCTGCATACATTTTTTTTTTTCTTTCTCAGTGTACTTTTTTTAATATAAAAGTTGCCCCACATTTATACCAAAAAACCGCAAATTTAAAACGTTAGCAAACAATTATAAAAACAAGAACAAATTTCTAGACAGACACCATTAAGAGATGAAAATCGTAATTAATTAAAGAAAACTTTTAATGAATTTTTTGCGTGCAAAAACAAGTAGCTTGTTACAACCGTAGGAGCATATCATGTGTTTGCACTGGTGTTTAAAATTAATAGAAATATTGGTTGAAGATCCACCTTTTAGTATAGTTTAGTTTAGGACCGGTCTTAATTGTATACCTTGTGCATAAAATTCTGGTCGCAATTTAAGATGTATGTTAGTGGCAGATTTCCTACATTGACTGCAGTTTTTTAAACGCTGACTATAAAAGTCAAATTCGTAAAAAAAAATCAATAGCAGTTATAAATTTGTAAACCAAGTACTGTCAGATAATGGGTTTCCTGTTATTACCCTACTAGATGTGACATTTGAGATTTCATTACTTTCGTCTTAAAACCCTAAGGCTGGGTTTTTGAGATCTCAGTTAAACTAGGTTTAGTTAATTTGAAAACCTATTTGTGCCGCCATTACCAAGTTTGTATACAACATTTTGACGGAACAGCTTAGTTTTGCTTAAATGTTGGTCTTTAATGAAATAATGTTGAAAAAATTTTGGTCTTTAATGAAATAACAATAAAAAAAATCACATTTCGCCGGAAAAATCAGCGTTTCAGACTACGTTAAACTAAGTTTAAACTTAATCCACATCCCAAAAACCCAGTCTAATGGCCAATTTTCAGGATTGATATTAAAACACATTTATTTTTAAAATCGTTTTAAATACAAAATTCTCTTCTTCACTTAAAACTTAAGTGAAACTTAAGTCACCGATGTGGTACATTTAATTTCAACTTAAGTTTCCAATTTTATATTTTAGCAAGGTGTCCTCAATATCACAACAGTAGAACAACAACAGGCAAAGCATTAACAGTCAGCTGTTTTTTTCAGACCACCTTGTAAATAAATACACTTTTTTATATTTTTTTTTTTTTGTATTTAGTAGTGCTACCACACTTTTATCTTAATTAAATAAGACTTTTCAAATAAAACTCAAAAAACCAATCTGTTTTATATACGATTTAAGTTTGTTATGAAAATTAACTTAATATTGATTTAAATACTATCCTGAAAATTGGGCATAAGTGTCCTTGTTTGAAAACTATTAAGTTTCTGGTTTTTGTCGTTAAAAATTAAATTAACCAAACCTATAGTTTTAAAATAAAGGAAATTAAAAGGGGATTTAAAAACAAAGATCCTGTTTTAAAAGATCATAAAAAAAAATTCCTTTTATATATTAAACATTGAATTCTTATCTTGTAACAGAATTTCTCTTAAAATCAGGAAAAACTGCGGTGATTTTTAAAAAAATTTAACGGAGAATCTCCATCCATTTAAATTTCACTCGATTTTAAGAAATAATAAATTGGCTTAAAATATTTTTCATAACTGGCCTGGCACCTCTCTTTTTCTGTTTATTAATAAAATAAAAGTATGAGTTCAAATAGAGGTGTTTATTTTTTTCCATTGGATAAAATTATTTGAATTCTTCGAGTTATTCGAGTAATTCCAACAATTTAAAACCTTTATTCGATTAATCGAGCAATTTTAAATTTCGAAAATCGATTAATTCCTTACTGGAACAAAACCAAAAGTCGAATAATTGGATACTCTAGTCATAACTCAAAAAAAGAAATTTTGCAGTTAGTGATGCGGAATTGTTCGCTGTTTTTCTTTATGTTTGAAGGATTCACAAGGTGTCGTAAAGTCATATGTCTTAAAATAAAAAAAAATCCTTATAATTTTTCTTCTGGTTTATTTCAAGTACGAATTCGGGATTGAATCAACTTTTTAATACTTGAATCAACTTTATAATACTTAAATCAAGCGCGTTTTGAGATTGATTCAATCTTAGTTTTACTTAAATCAATCTTATTTTCAAGTACGCATTCGGTATTGAATATGTATAAGTTAAATGCGTACTTGAATCAATATTTCTGTCTGCACTTGATTCAAGAAAATTATTTTTTCTTGTTTTAAATATTTATTTCTGCTATTTCTCAACCTTTAATTTTCATTGTCTTTTCGAAATTCCACATAAACTCTTATTTTTGTACCTCTGTTACACATATCAGTTACTTCCGACAATTTCGTTCGTATAATTTTGTTAGTAACTAACAACCATGGTGAATACAGGTGGCATCGCTACGGCAACAAATACAACATCACAACAAAAAATTTGTGTTTTATGCAAAAATCAAAGCGTGCCACAGAACGTGATGAAATTAATAAATTTTTAGCCAATTTTAACTTAATTGTGGTTTATGTTACATTTTAATTTCAAGACAAAGGTATGTTAACTCAAAGATTTATATTAATTTATCGGGTATATTCTAGAAATCGAAATGAAGTGAAATCACAAAAACTTCATCAACAAACTCAAATGTTTCGCAGCAAATGTTTCATAATATGAACTAGGACTTACTTTTGATAATTCCTTTTCAATTTTTACCTTAATTTGCCATAATTAATTTGTGTATTTTTGTATTATTTATTTACTGTATACAATTTTGTTAATAAACAATAAACTAATGTCCAGGGAAACCACAAATATGCAATTGCATGTTTTTCCTTGTGCGACCAATCGAGGCAGAAATAATATATATATGCGTTTTAGCGCTTTTTATGAATTTTGGCTTCGATTTCTTAGTGCATATTTTGGCATATTTTACCGTTTGGAGCATATTTTAGTTAAAACAGCCTTTTTATTTTTAGCGCATATATTGCCTTTTTGGGGCATATTTTGATACATATTCGATTATTTAAGATGCCTCTTGTAAGCTTTTTTTTTTTGAAATTCTGTGCCCATGTTCTGTAACTCTCGCGTCGAGAAAGTTTTCGATTGAAATGTGTGAAATGAAACAAAAATGCCATAAATTGAAACAAACAGCTGTTTTTCTCACTTAACTGTGTCTGTAACTTTTTTTTGGCGAGTACAAGCTGGCACGTAAGGAAATTACTAGCCAATTTACAGAAAAAGTGTGTCTGTAACATTTTGGTGAGAAAGGTTCCCGCTTTGAACTGTCAAATAAACTCACGAATAAAAATGGGGCGAGAAAAAATTTCAACACTAAAAAACAATTAAAAATGCAAAATGCAAAGAATAATAATAATAATATTTTATTTTTCATTGTTTTATTATTTTGCTTTTAACATTTCTATAAAATATACGAATGTCTTCAAAGCTCGTTTGCAAACAACAAACATTAAAGTCGCTCTTTACACAATTTGGTATAGCCGACGGTTGTGTTTTCGCAACCGTCGTTGAAAAATTATCAATTTAAGTAAATTTTGGTCGCCGTCAACGATATGTGTTACTGGCGTTCTGAACGTCTGCAATGTCACATCGGCTTCGAGTGCAATAATATGACATTTATAACGTAACGACGTAATCTCTTTTGATAGTTTTCGACATGAGTTACAGACACATATTTTTCTCACTTTTCGAGAAACGATAAAATATATTTTGTTTCACATCTTTTCGATGCAAGAAGTTCTCACTAAAGTTACAGAACATGGGTACTGGTTAACAAATGGCTTTTTTGTTTTATATATCTATCTGTATACCAACGTGTTGCTTTAATTTCGCCATCCACATTTAATGTTTACTCTAATATGAAGACAAAGGTGATTGCCATTAAAGATAATGTTATTTTTAACTTTCAAATTTTACATAAAAGCAAAAATTAAGGATAAAGCAATTATAAACATACGTTTTTGGCGATGTGGGCAATAAATAGAAATCTAAGCCAATCTTTTAATACACCGATCGACTAAGAATCACTTTTTAAAGTGATTTAACAATGCCCATCCGTCCGGCTGTCTGGTTTTCTTTCCATATTAACCTTGTGCGCAAAGTACAAGTTGCAATTTTGTACATAATTTGATCAAATTTGGTAAATGCATTTTAATTGTACCAAGGACGAAGCGTATGTTGTTATGTATAAATATTATTGGTTATTACTGTAAATAGTTATGTTAAGTATTATACGTATGTATCTCGTGTAATGTTATTGTGAGTAGTTAAGTAAAGAATAATATAATAAAGAGATCAGTCTTAAGCCAAACACCAAAGTTGTTATTTCAATTGGGTGTAACATTTTGGCGACGAGAATATTAATCGAAAACACGTGTGTAATTTTCTTTTTCTGGTATTGTTGCAATTTTTATAAAAAGCAAAAATGAATTTTATCGGACAAATTGAATACTTTGATATGGAGGATGATTTTGAGAGCTATATTGATCGAATGGAGCACTTGTTAAAATTGAACAATATAATAGAAAACTCCAAGAAAATCTCATTTCTAGTGAGTACAGGTGGAGGAGACTTATATAAAATCGCCAAGACACTGGTTGCTCCAAAAAAACCTGAAGAAATGAGGTACGAGGATATAATTCAACGATTAAAAATTCATTTTCAACGTAAAACTAACGTAACGGCAGAACGTTGCCGGAAGAGACAATACAAGATTATATAGTCACTATTAAAGGATAAGCAGCTACTTGTGAGTACGGGTCTTATCTGGATGACGCCTTTAACGGCAGGTTGTTAATGGGAATACGAAATAAGAATATTCAAGCAAAACTAATTGATGTATCCAAGCCAAACTTTGAAGAAACGTGTGAAGCGGCTCGTAATATGGAGATGTTGGAAGAAGAAATAAGACACATGGGAGGTGAGCAGGGAATAGCATTGGTCAATAGAGTGAGAAATGTGAGAAATAAAAACGAGAAGGCGGACGAAAATCCCAGAAGAAGAAGTGTGCAGTGCTTTCATTGCGGTCGTTGGGGACATATACAAAAATTTTGTAATGCATATAATAATATAAATGGTGAGAATTGATCTTTAATTTAATTTATTCCCCATAAAAACTTCTTTTAATTAGACTCTTTGTGTACGTAAGAGCCATATAATTATGTTGGCTTTTAGATTAAATTCGCCCAAAAAATATGTTATAGCAAATAAAATTCCCTTCGAATTGTTCTGTAAATACTATGTTCTTCGGGCTTTACGGATTATAATTTTGTTATTGTTTTTTTTTTTAGTGCAAATGTTGAATATTTTGTTTTTAAGGGGGCAATTTTTGATTTTTTTGGGGCATATTTTCAACAATTTTGAGGGCATATTTTCGAGTTTTTGCTGCATATTTAATGAGCATAAAACGCATTTTTAGAGCCTATTTCTGGTGTCCCTGCTAATGTCTGATTCTCTTTCACTTGAAGGGGTTCAGACGATTTGTACATATTTAACATGTGAAAAAGTGACAATCCTCATGAGAAATACACATAATGTCAATATAGCTTTAATATATATCAATCAGTGTTGCCAATTAAGTGGCTAGATTTAGTCATTTTTCATCCTGTTTAGCCATTAGCCATTTTTTTTAGCCATTTTTCAACTTATTTAGCCATAAATTTGTTTTTGCAGTTTTTCTTTTAAAATAATAATTTTCAATTTCTTATAAAATTGTATTAAAGTAAAATAAACATTTTTAACAATTCAAACTCATTTCATTTAAATCACAACTTTTACAAATGTTGGAAATCGCTATAAACTATGATGATGAAACATCTCTCAAAATAAAGTAACAGTAGTCCAATATTAAATTCATAAAATGGATCAACACAAACATCGGTGTTTCTTTCTGGTTGCAAGTATTTCAATAAAGAAATGCTGGTGGCAAAAAAATTTTTTTTTTTTGAAATTTCAGAATGGACTATATAGTTGCTCTCAATTGCATGGTCTAATGATGAAATGGATAGGGTATTTACCCAAGTAAACATCGTTTAAAGTAATTTGAGAAAAAGGATACATTAAGCAACCATTAATTCGATTTTATCAATAACATATTTATACCAGCACCACAATAGTGGAGAGGGCACGATGCTTTTGTGCTGATGTTTGTAACACCTTAAAATAATGGTCCTAAGCCCACATTTTCGTATACCGATTGACTCAGAATCACTTTCTGAGTCGAATTAACGATGTTTGTCCTGCAGGATGGCTGGCTGTTTTGGAGATTTGATAAAATTTGGTACATAAGTTCTTATCTGGTGTAGGGTACCCTATAGTCGGTGTTGACCGACTATACTTTCTTACTTGTTTTTTATTGTAGATCTGGACTGAAAAGGTTGGGTAAATGTTGTCGTGATTACGATTTACCTTCAAATTATTAAAAACTTATAGGCCCGAGTGATTCCTATGAGATGAACAATAACGACATCGAATTTATAGATGATTTAATTTTTTTGAAAATCTATCAAAATATTAATTTACGTTTACTCTTATTTAACAAATTGATCTTAACTTACAATTTCTTCGTAAACCATATAAAATAAATTGGGCGATTCTATTCTGACGGGTGCAACATTTAGACGCTTTAAACGTCTTTTACTAATAGAAAGAAACACATTTGCAATTAAGTTATTTCTAGAAGGGGTAACATTTTTGCATATACTATTGTTATCTACTTACAAGAATTTATATGAAACGATCAAATAGTCACGAGAGAGCTTTAAAGTGCATGACGGGTGCAACCAAATCGGCCCACTTTCATAAGATCATACCACAAAAACACAAAACTCTGTTAATTTTTAAACTTTTATTGTATTATTCTTTTTTATTGTGAAAGATGAGATATCAGACGATGATTATCAAATCAAACATCGTAGAAAAATATAATCCAATAATAAGAAAATTTCTCTTTAAGCCATGACGGGTGCAACATTCAATGAATTTTCTGTTCAAGCCAAATCTATGAATCTTAATGATTCGAAGTGAACAACAAATTTATATTTAAGCTTACGTCTAAAAAAATTATATTATTTTAAAATATAGATATTTTACTTTAAATTGGCATCAAAAAGTGTCAAATAGTGTGATTTGAAAATTGATGTTAAAAGTTGTATAGAATAGAATCGCCCAATTAATTCTGTTTTGCTATTGAATTTTAATGCTTTTAGCCATTTTTTTGCCCATTTTTAGACATTTTGTAGCCATTTTTTTCCCCTAAATTTAGCCATTTTTAGTCACCACCTCTCCACTATTGTGGTGTGGGTATAAAAATTTAAATTGATTTCTCAGGAATATAAACAGAATAAATGTAAAAGCGTCTCTCTAACTCTTACTCGTTTTCAAATTATAACGGATGTGGCTGTTTCGATTCCATTCAAATACTAAATAACTACCAGTACAATTCTCTTAAAATGAGTTTTTATAACAAAAAATTAAATCTTTATTTTCACAAAAAGTTGCAGTATTTAAAACAATTATGCTGGTTGCCTATAGATAATTTTTACCATACTCGTATGTAGGTTTATAATTTCTGACCTTGTGTGTTGATACAAATATAAAAATTTATTTTAATTTTAAAATTTTTTTTACTAGACACTTTCCACATGGCCAATTTGCAAATGAGACTATTTTTTTTTTTGTATTTCAGTTAAATTTTTATTTAGAGTAAGTTCTTGACATACTCAGAATAAACAAACGTGAGTGTTTTAATTTAAAACCAGCACATAAAAAATTATATGAGAAATTAAAAAATCTTAATTTTTCCATCTTTATAAAGTATGTAATTTGATATTTTTATTTAGTTTTTTTTATCGTCTTTTGACAAGGATTCATTACAAAGTTGATTTGTTCAGATTTTGAGTACCGGGTGTGTGTGTGTTATTTAAATCATACGCATGCGTAATTTTATACTAGAATTTTCAAAACTGACAACAGCATTAAATAACCGGTAAGCTAAAAATTAAACAGGTGTTTTATTTTGAAACTATAACAACAAAAAGTATAAAAAATGAAATTTAAGTCAAGTATAAAACAATTTTTATTTTTTTAGTGTGTTTTACTTTGGTACGAGTACTTTGATTTATTTTATTTTGTTTTCTAGGAAACACTGGCAGACAGAAAAAAACGTCTAAATTACAAAAATATTTTTTTTTTTAATTTTTTAACTAGCGGGCGTTAAATTTAAATTTTAAAAAAAGCATATAAGGAAAAACAATTTAAATTACTTTCATAATTACTTTAATAATTAAAAAAAGTTTGATATTATTCCTTAAATAAAAAATTTTTTTTAATTAAAAATTCCTTACCATAACAAGTTAGAGTGCTATATTCGGCTGTGCCGAATCTTTGATACCCTCCACCGACAGTTCGAATCTTTTAGGAGTAATAAGTATCTGTATTATGTCTTTTTATTATTATAATCTTTATAAACAGCTGTCTGCATTAAAATTGGTTGCGGTTTAAACCTATATTAAATTATTGACCGACAATCAGAAAGTTTTGTGCTTTTTAAGCAATTTTCAATAGCTTGAGTTAAATGGCATGATTCCTAACAGTTTAAGCCGAACCTAAATGATTTTCAGGAGGCCAATTTATATTGAAGCCATGGTAAGCTATGAACCCATCATTCCCAATTCTGCAGAGTGATTTCTGGTATTAAAAAACATAAATTTCAATACAGCGGAGCAATAAGTTTTAGCGGTTGCAGTGAATTTCAGAAGGCTGCTACAATGGGAACAAAGGTAAATTATGGACCGTTTATCACAAAATTGCCATATGAAGCTAAGCTGGAAAAAAGTTTTCCGCAAAATCTATATCTGCTACGGTTTTAGGCGTATTTAATTATTTTACCAGAGTGGGCTTTATATGGGGCCTAGGGTAAATCATTGACCGATCTTCACGAAATTTCGCAGTGTCATTTCTAGTCCTACAAAACTGTGACGTACCAATTTCTATTTTGATAGCATTGTTAATTATGGTTTTAGGCGTACAAAACTGTTCTCCGGGAGTAGGGTTTATATGGGGCCTAGGGTAAATTATGGACCGATCTTCACGAAATTTCACAGTGTCGTTTCTTGTTCTTAAAAAACTGTGGTGTATCAAAATTTTGGTATGATAGCATTATTTTTTACGGTTTTATGCGTACTTAACTGTTTTCCGGAAGTAGGGTTTATATGGGGCCTAGGGTAAATTATGGCCCGATCTTCACAAAACTTTACAGTGTCATTTCTAGTCCTATTAAGCTGTGACGTGTCAAAATTTGTTATAATAGCACTATTAATTAGGGTTTTAGGCGTACTATACTGTTTTTCGGGAGTAGGGTTTCTATGGGGCCTAGAGTAAATTATGGACGCATCTTCACGAAATTTTACAGCGTGATTTCCAGTCGAATAAAACGAATTTTTGCAAAATCGTATGTCATTCTGTGCATTTTTACACCATTTATGTTAGTTTTTGTAACAAAATTATCAATTTTTTTAGGTGATGGTTCCACATTTTGATTCATAGCTCCGATCCTACTGAACCGATTTTGCTGGATTTCAATCCCAAACTGCTTAGGATAACTATAAGCAATTTGACCCCAAGTTTGTTTATTTCTTTTGAGTTTTTCGAAAGTGAGCGTGTTTTCAACAGACGGACAGACGGACATGGCTAAATCGACTTAGAATTACTCAAGCACCCAGAATATACTGTGAGCGTCATAATAAAGTGTACAGCTTGTTTTCCAGTATAAAAAGGGTTATGTTAGTTATAAAAAGTTAAATTTCTACTTTGCCAATTTTGATCAGACTTCAAGCTTCCTGTCATCTGTGAAAAATACGTTGCTCCAAAAAGTGACAAAAGCAAGTTGGACAAAAAAAACGTGATAAAATGTAGAAATAAGAAATTCAACGGAAAAAATATAGTATCTAAAGTGAAGCGTGATAGGGTTAGCTTTTGTAAAACCTCCTAAAACAGATGGATCAGCCCAATAGTCGCTCGATATCAACTCAAGTATAAATCTGAAAACATTTGGACAGACAAATTAAAAAAAACATTAGCAGCAAGCACTCTCTAAATAAAATTCTGCAGGAAGGGTAGCCAAAATGTCTACTGAGCTAACTTTAAAATGGGTGGAATTGATGCCAAAGAGACTAGAAGCCGTCCTAAAAGCAAAAAGAAATCAATCAAAGTATTAGCCACTTCACATTTCTTAGTATTTTAAAACTGTACACTTTTTTTTGACGCGTTTAAAACGGAGTATAATATTAGTTTTTTTATTGTATTGTTTTTGTTGTTTTTGAAGTACCTATTTCAAATTTTAAATAGTAATAACAATGTCCAAAGTTTTGTAAATGATAATAAACTTCTAAAAATTTTAATTATTTTTTGCTAAAATATTACTTTTTATATTGGAAAACCAGTTGTACACTTTATATTGACGCTGACAGTATATACTTTAGGCTGGGCTCACACTATGAAAGTTTTCTTTCAGAAAGTGTAAGTTTATTGGTGAGAGGGGAGATAATAGTAGCATGTTCGCTTCCTCTCTAACCTATAAGCTCAGACTTTCTAATAGAAAACTTTCATAGTGTGAACCCAGACTTATGGGGTCTGAGATGAATAATAAAAAAGTTTCACACGGAATGACAAACTTAATATACCCTCTTCACAACTAATTGTGGTGGAGGGTATAACAAGTAAGAGTTCTATATTCGTCATTATTATAAAATTATAAAACCGTTCTCTAAACATAACAAAATCTTTTTCGTGCCCAAATTTTATTGGGTGTGTTACTGATAGGCGGCATGAAATAACCCCCCAAAAAAATTATGAATTAACATCCCAAAAGTTTGTACAGATAACAACAATTTTTGGGAGATTATTTCATTTTGTTTGGGGTGTAATTTCTTTTTTTTTTTTCAATTAGAGGATTAATTCATATTTAAATTATCCCCCAAAAAATCATAATGAAATCAGTGTTCGAAAATAAACAGCACATTATTTAACGTTCGGCTCACACACTCAAGAACGGTATCTATTTTTTTAGTGATTGTGTAGACATAGACAACCCTTAATACCGTTCGTAATTATATAATGTTCGGTTCTTCGTTAAAAAACAGAACAATTGTAGTGATACTGTAGACAAACATTATATTTTAATGTTCTATAATGTTTTTTTCGTGTGTGTATTTTGTTTTTGTAAAAAATGTTTGGTTTTTTTTACCAGCCAAAAGGGTCGAACATTAACAAGCCGAACCGAACACATTGAAGTTTGTGGGTTTCAAAAAAAAAAAACCGAACGGTATTAAATGTTCACATCATTTGTTGAGTTTGATAAAAACAGTAATATTTTTGGGTTCGAAAGATGACTAACAGGGAAACGTTATTTTTTTAATGATTTTCTACACAAACACTATTAGCGTTTGTGTTTTCCACAAATCTACCGAACCGAACATTAAGAAACGATATTTAGTGTTTATTTTCGAACACTGAATGAAATAAAGCCCCAATAATTTTTTTGGGGATTGTTTAATTTTCAAATTTATAATGAAAAAGTTTTTGGCACAAGGATTTTCTCCACTTTGGTATACAAAACACCGGCTTCGCTAAGTAAAGCTGCCCTGAATGGCCGGTCTTCGCCAGGCGCAAGGGTTTTCTCCTCTATGGTATAACAAAGACTGGCTTCGCTAACTAAAGTTTCTCTGCGTTTACTATAGAGGAAAATCTTTGCGGACGGCCGATGGCCGGCTATAAAAAGAAGCTTAAGTTACCGATGCCGGTGTTTGTTGGCCAAAGCCCAAACCATCGCGCGATTCTTTTAACAAAAACTGTACAATTAATTGAATTATACATTTTGGTGTCTTATTTAATTTCAGAAATTAGGGTATTATTACTTATGAAATAATTGTAGATATTTTAAACGGAATGAGAAACTTATATATATACCCTTTTACCTTCGGTGAAGGGTATAAAAATGCAGTTTTTACATAGAAAAATCCAATTCTTTCATAGTTGCACTATTTTTACAGAAAAAATTTAAAAACGTTTTTCATAACAAAAATTGCACTTTTTCATAACAAATATTGTACTTTTTTCATAAAAAAAATGTACTTCTATCATAACAAAAATTGCACCTTTTTCGTTCACTTTATTTTATTAAAAATTGCACGAACAACAATTTGAAGGTTTTTTACAAAACATTTGTACATTTTGTGTAAAAAATTATACAATTTTACAAAACTTGGCCAAAAAAATTTTGATTTAAAAAATTGTATATTTCAATTAACCGTTAAAAGAAAAAACTGTTATTATATACCTCGTACATAATCCATTGTTATTTTCTTAATTAATAAATTTGAAGCGAGGGTGTAGAATTATGTATTTCTTATATTTCCTATAAAACTGAAACTCATGCCAATGACTTTTGAAATTAAATTTAAGCGTGGGTTTTGTTTATTTGTTTTTAAATTTATTTGTGAAATTATTAATTAAATATTGTTTTTTTTTTGGTAAATAAAGCCAAAAAGTAATGATTAAAACAAAAAAAAAAAATTAATTAAAGATTTGGAGACAGAAAGAGTATGAATTTATTGTATTTGTGTGTATATATATTTTTGTTTCATATTGCAATAGTGGAGAGGGTATTATGCGTTTGTGTTGATGTTTATCACACCTTCCTAGACCATTTAGTATACCGATAAATAATATTCGGCACAAAGAACTTGTACATAAATCTCTACCTCATAACATAATTTTGTACTCGCGGGTCCATGATTGCCCATGGATTTATAGGTAGGGTACACTCTCAAAAAATTTTTTTTATAAACTGTGGTTAAGAGCATCATATGGTTGGGCTTGACCGACTATACTTTCTTACTTGTTTTTTATTAATTACTAGCTGACCCGACAGACGTTGTCCTGTCCAAATTAGAAAAATGTTTGCGTTCGATTTTTTAAATCCGTTAAAAAGATACGAACATTTGAAAGAAAAATTAGTCAAATCGATGGAGCCGTCTTCTGATTTTAGGTAAATCATAAAAAGTGGGCGTTAAAGTGGGCGGGCAAAATTTTGTTTCCGTAAAAACCTAAGTTTGATCATGGCGATGAATTTAAAGAAAAAATCGTCCAAATCGGTCAAGCCGTTCTCAAGTTATGCGCTTAATAGAAAAAGTGGGCGTAAAAGTAGGCGTGGTAAAGTTTTCTTTCGATGAAAACTTAAAATGGATTAATACGAACATTTTAAAGAAAAATTTGTCAAATCGATGGAGCCGTTTTCTGATTTTATGCAATTTGAAAAAAGTGGGCGTAAAAGTGGGCGACGAAACATTTTCTTTTCGTATAAAACTAAGTTGGACCATGGCGATCATTTTAAAGAAGAAATCGTCCAAATTATTTAGAAGTCATTCGTGGTGCAATATGAAAATTGGATTTTGCCACGCCCCTCCGCCCGCAATCCGAAAATCAAAAATCAGACTTCACAGTGTCACCCGCCTGAATATTCTGAAGATTCCCCGAAAATTTCATCAAAATCGGCCCATCCGTTTTGGAGTTCATACGTTACATACATACATACATACATACATACATACATACATACATACACACATCCTATATTATATATGTATATGTGGGTGTTTCTCTGGTTATGCACGCGACATTTGTAGGGGTTTTTTGTGTTTGAATATTAAAAAAATAGAAGTGGATTGCAATTTTAGAATGAATTCTAGAATCGTTACATTGTTTGTGATGAGTTCTTTCTAAAAAGTATATATAATGGTAAATTGAGCACTGGGTACCCAAATGCCATGCAATCAAAGTTGACTTACTCACGTGACAAAAATAGAAGTGCCCTTTAGGACCGTAAGAAAAAGTGCGAAAGTAAGTGAATTGTAGGAGGTTTTTATTTCGGAAAAATTTTTTATAAAGGTTAGTAATGGGCCTTTATAATCATGTTTTGTTCAAAAGCAACTATGCATGGGTTGGCGAAGAAAAAATAAATTGCAAATTACGCACGTGATATTACGCACGTGACACTTGTTACCTTCATACATATATGTTTTTTTATTATTATCACCACGCATTTTCCCATAAATGTCTTCAAATTTCCGTAACAAAAAAACTTAACACTCCTTTTACAATTGATTGTAATGGAGAGATTATGAAGAAAGAGTGTAAACATAACATATTTCTTACATGTAAAATAAGTATATAAAAATGTCTTTAAAAGTAGAAAATACAGAAAAATATAAAATTTGCCAGTTTCCAGCCCAATTTGCTCAAGTAAAACAGCTCAGATATGCTAGGAAACCATTATTTTATAAGAACATAGAATTTTTTTCTAATAATAAACAATAAAAGACGATGATAATCAACATTTTATTTTTTCATCCTGGTAGACCATTCTGGGGGATTCACAAGGTGTCATAAAGTCATATGTCTTAAAATAATAACATGAAAAAATACGACTGTTGTGAACAACCCCTCATAATTTAGTATGCTATTTTGAATTTAAATCGGCCGATTTAAAACAAATATAAAAAATAAATAATTAACTAACATCAAAATATTTTTTAATTCTTTTCCATGAATTAATAAATTAAATTGGATCTTACCTGACTATTTTCCATTTTGCAGACGCAAATAAGAAATAAATTTTATTTTGTTTGTTTACCAAACAGAAGAGTCTTAAGCCGATCTTATTTGACGCCGCAAGTGATTTCTTGCAAAAATTGTTAGCCGCAGGTCAAATTTTGATGTTAACCGGATAAAATTATACCATCAACGGCGACGGCTACAAGAACTAACGCGATACGGCTCAGCTGCTCAGCTCTGGTCTCTTCTGATTAATTACGACAGCACAATAAACATAGCAAGCAACGTTCTATTAATTTAAGACACTTTTTGTTTACAAAGCAACAACAATATTTTTAAACTATTGTAAAATCTTAGAACATTATGACAATATAACATGATAGCACACCTTGTGAATACCCCAATAGATAGATTAAACTAACATTTTAAATCTTACTTTGTATATTTTTTTAATCAATTTTAAGAGATTTTTAAAATTGTATTACTAACCTTCATATCGTTGATTATCTGCTGGAATAGACTCCCTAAAGCGGAGCTATCGCGTTCCATGCTCATTTCCATTTTGTATTTTAAATTTGAAGTTTTCTTTGTGTTTTTTTTTCTATAAATCGTTTGATTGTTTTCTTTTTTAATAATTATTAATTGACATTAAATAGTTTTTTTTTTCCAAATTACAGTCTATGGTTTTAAAAATATTTTATTGGAAATTTTTTTTTTTTTTACCAAAAGGTGAAATTGTTAATAAATCCAAAATGTAAAATTTAAGGTTTTACAAATTGACCAAACAACACAACTTTTGGCTTAAGCGATATTTTTTTTTTTTTTATTATATTTATATTTTTTTTTTTTTTTGTAAATCTTTTTAAGTCGTTTGGTTATAGTAAAATCTATATAAAAATTGACGAGACATTTTTAATAGAAATATTTTTACAGCATTAATTCAAAGTCGTTTATTAGTTTAGATAATACGAGGATGAAGGGTTTTAATTGCAAAATTTTTGGTTGATTTGTCTTTGATTCGATCTGAAATTAAAAAAAAAAGAAGGAAAAATTCAAAAATTAGTTTCAATCGATATTTCAAGTCAAGGCGAATTTACACAAGGTGAACTTATCTTGCTACGTAGGCAACAGCTGATTACTAACTTTGTGTCAAAATGGTTTACCGTCCTGTTGGTTCTGGGTAATCTTAACTAAATTCTATAATTTTCGATTAAAATTGTGAAATTTAAAACTTTTTTAAGTTATAACATTTCAAAAAAACACAATTTAATATAAAAACAAAATCAAATATTTGTTTGAATTTTTGACACAACGTTATTAAAGTACTTTACAGTGTTGTAAAACGTTTTCAAAATAAGACCACCTTGTATGAATTCGCCTTGTTTCAAGTATTCAAATTACAAATATAATAGTTTTTTAAACTAATATCAAATGCACAAAGTTTTTTTTTGTATTTTAAAAGTCATATTTGTGTTATTTTTTTTAAATTATCACATTAAAAATTTTTTTTATGCAGCCAGCCCCAAAGCAAAACATACTTTATATCAATTTTAGGTCACTCAGCGTGCTAACGGACAAATGGACAGACAAATCAACGGCAGAACGGAAAATCTTTTTAATGAATGTGTTAGAAATCATATTTTATAAATATTTACCATTTCATTTTATTTCAGTTTAATATGTATATTTAAAAACAAAATATTTTATACATTATACATACATACAATGCATACAATATGAAAATATATGCTTATTTGAAAATACAGTGTCGGAAAAAACAAAAGGGACATATACAAAATTAAATAGCTCTTGCCCAAAGTAATACATAAAAAAAATCATCTAAACGAAAAATGGCCCAACATAAGCAAAACTGGAATAAAAAATAAAAATTTAAATTACAGTGAACTCGCGAAAACGTGAACACTCAAAAGGGTCAACGTCTCAGAAACGTGAACAAATTAATTTTACACAGACTATTCTAAAACGTGAACAAAATCTGGAAGCTCTAAAACGTGAACACATTTTTTTCTTTTTTCGTTTACTTTTTAAAATGTTTTTTATTAATTGGGAAATCCCCGAATTGAGTTCACTTATTGGTTTATGTCACAGCGTTCTTTTTTCTTAATTGTGTCCATGTATGTATTCGCTGACATGTTAGCTGTTTTTAAAATCGCTACGTTATTCGTGTCATTTGTGAAAGTGAAAAATGTCATTAAAAAACCCGAAAGTGTTATCTTTAAAAGATAAAATAAATAATCTTGAATAATTGCAAAAACGTTATAGTGGCAGTGGCTTGGCTAGAAAATACGGTGTTGCTAAATCAGCAGGTTTGTTCCATTAAGAAAACAAAAATAGGAAAATCGTGTAAAGAAAACTGATTATGGTACCGGAAAGCGTAAAACATTACGTTCTTCTCAGCTGCCGAAAATGGACACAGTTCTTTTCAAATGCTTTCTTAGCATGCGAAATAAAAAATAATCGGTAAGCGGACTGATGTTTAAAGCAAGTGCTTTAGAAATTCACCAACAAATTAAAGAGAGTTATTGTGGTTTTCGTGCCGGCGATATCTGGCTTTAAAAAATTAAGCAGAGGTTTATTGTTCGTCTTCTCATAATTTCCGGAGAAAAGCTGTTTGATCAGCCACAACTTGTTGACCCGTTTAAAGAAAAGTTAAGATAAAAAATGAAGGAACTCTCTTTATGTGTAAATCAGCTTGTACTGGAAGCGCCTTCCAGATAAAACATACTTTTCATCATTGGAGAAAAGTGCTGAAAGAAAAAGCTTTGTTAAAGATGATCAAACAAAACAACTTTTAAAAAAAGATGACCGATTTTTTCCTGAGAAATTTTGTATCCCTTATAAACATTCCTTAAACAAAAAAATGTTTCTATTCGTTTTTGTTAACTTTAAGGCATGTCACAGAAATCAATTCCGATCGAAAGTGATTTCCTTGTATGTGAAGCAAGATACGAAACCACTTCCACTTTCGATCGGAATTGATTTCTGTGACAGCCCTGTATGTTTATTTTTTTATGGTATTCATAAGAAATTAATTTCTTAATGAATCATATGCAAAGTCAACTTAATTATTGCGTATACATATATTTTTTGTTATTAAAAATTAATAAAATATTTTTTTTTAAATACTTGTTTAACTATTTATTTGAAAATAGGGGTGTTATTTTTTTAAATTTTGGCATTCGATAACGTGAACAAACTCAAAAACGTGAAACGCCATGGTAAAAATTAGTTCACGTTATCGCGAGTTTACTGTATATCCAAAATTTGTGAAAAAATGCCGAAAAAAGTAATAAATACTCACCCAATTTTTATTTTCAAGTTGTTATTTAATATTTCTTACAAAGTAGTTTTGAAACTAAAGGGTGGTTAAATTGTAAGGGCCGATGTTGAATGTGAACCACATTTAAACGCCAAGTTTTTTTCCGAATTTTATTTGACATTTCTCTATTTCAGACTTTTTCAATTTGAACCATGGAGAGATACACAATCTAACAACGTGTTAAAGTTATCCAGACTTATTATGAAAATGGGCGTTAAAATCAAAATGCATATCGTGCACTTCGTGATTTTTTTGGTCAATTTGATCGTCCAAATGTGCGTACAATCGCAAAAATCGTGGAAAAATTCGAGCAAACCGGGTCTGTAGAAGATGTGAGAACACCAGTGCATGCTCGTACAGCTCGTACTGCAGGAAATATTGCTGCTGTTCGCGATAGTGTGGCTGAAGAGCCGTCCACCTCAACTCGTCGTCGTGCCCAACAATTGCACCTCTCACGCTCGTCGTTAATGAACATTATGCATAAAGACTTGCATTTACACGCTTACAAGGTGCAATTGGCTCAAGAACTAAAGCCTCTTGACCATTCCAAACGTCGTGAATGGGCAGAATGGTGGCAAGAAATGGCAACAGTGGATGATCAATTTTTGAAGAAAATCATCTTCAGTGATGAGGCACATTTTCACCTCAGTGGATTCGTCAATAAACAGAATTGCCGCATTTCGGCGAATGAGAATCCAAGAGTGATTGTCGAAAAACCAATGCACCCACAAAGAGTGACTGTTTGGTGCGGTTTATGGGCTGGCGGCATCATCGGGCCGTATTTTTTCCAAAATGAGGCCGGTCACAGGTTACTGTGAATGGTGTTCGCTATCGTGAGATGATAACGAACTTTTTATGGAAGATATGGATGTGGACGATATGTGGTTTCAGCAGGACGGTGCCACTTGCCACACAGCTAACGAAACAATGGCTCTTTTGCGCAACAAATTCAATGGCCGTGTTATCTCACGTAATGGCGATGTCAATTGGCCGCCAAGATCATGTGATTTGACACCGTTGGACTTTTTTCTTTGGGGTTATTTGAAAGAAAAGGTGTACGTCGATAAGCCAGCAACAATTCAAGAGCTAAAGGATGAGATAATTCGGCACATTAACGGCATAGAACCTCCATTATGCCTCAGGGTCATCGAAAATTTGGACCATCGGATGGAGGTGTGCCGCCGTGGTCGCGGCGCCCATTTGGCCGATATTTTGTTCCATACATAATTGAGTAATACCAATATATCATAATAAAATAAAATTACAATAATTTCCTAAATAGTTTGCGTTTTATTCAAAATCAACATCGGCCCTTGAAATGCTTATTTGGGTTGGGGTCATATGCCCGAAACTAAAATCCCGAACCCTAAATCCCGAATATCCAAATCCCGTCTAGCTAACTTAAGCTTGACTGCATAGCCGGCTTTCGGCCGGCTGTTAGGATTTTTTTCCTCTGTGGTACAGAGGCTTCGCTAACTTAAGCTTTTCTACATAGCTGACCTTCGGCTGGGCGCAAGGTCGAGTTTAGACGCTTTAGCATTCAATTTGTCTATATGAAATATTAAATAAAAAAAAAGTTACAGTCCAGCTGTATTTGGGAAACTGATGTAATTAAAAAATATGTCTGGAAAAAATAATAGGTACATTTAATTTGAATTACGTTTCGCTATCCAACGCAAATATTATTTTAATATTTGGTAGAAGTTCCATTCATTTTAATAACTTCTTCAGATTGAATTCACGAGATTAGCGCACGAATACAGGGAAATTGTGTGGTAAGCATTTTGAACCTTTTCTCACTTTAACTTCTTGTTTGTCGATTTATACGTACCAATTTTATTTTTAAAAATTTTCCAGAGGTTGTATTTTAAAGAATTTAACAGTAAGTTTTATCAATAAAAGTAAAATGTAAAATTTTCTACGACTTGTTATATGGAATTACTTTTTCCGACACTGTATTTATGTATGTTTATGCGTGTGTATGAAAACTGCGTGACTTTATCATAAATAAAGAAACTAATTTAAAAATGAAATACAATAAAAATGTTTATAGTCAGACCAGACCGCCTTTATATTGTTTCAAATTAATAAATTCTGGTGCACAAAAGAATTGACAGCATCATAATTTTTATTTAAAAAAAAAAAAAGGTCAATAATATTGTATCATAAACACATACATATTTACAAAATATATTAGTCATTAGTATAAGTGATGAAAAATTTCATTTTAATAGAACGATTATAAATCATATTAACGGTTAATGTTTGTTTTCCGCTAAAACAAGAAAATTTCCCAATTCAGCTATTGAAAATGAAATTCAGCAACTAAAATGTTTCATGTAACTGTTCAAAAATAAGAAATTTTATTATTTATTTACCAAAATTCTATTTAGCTGTAAAAAAAACAAATCAAATTTATCCAACTAATTTTATTTCTGTCATAAAAAATCAAGTTCAACTCTAAATAGTTTTAATTCAGCTAGCAAATTCGAAAATCGTTTTATCTAGAAACTCAAGTAGACACAAAAGAAATATTCAGGTTATCAATTTACAATTCTGCTATCTAAATCCTTTAAAAGTTTAAAAACATTGGCCCATATTCATAGTCAAAATAAAGTCGACTTTTTCTAAAGTATACTTTAAAACAATGTTGTTGACATCCATTTTATTTAACATCTAAAAAATAATGCTTAGCTGGATAGTATTTCTACTACTTTCACCTTTTTTACGAAACTATCCACCTTTTTTTTTATTAAAAAAGAAAAATCTGTTTTATAGAAAAAGTACTTATTTTTTAGAGAAAAAATGCTACTTTTTTAGAAAAAGTGCTACTTCTTTTTTTATAGAAAAAGTGCTACTTTTTTATAGGAAAAATGATACATTTTTTTTATAGAAAAAGTGCTACTTTCTCTATAGAAAAAGTGCTACTTTCTCTATAGAAAAAGTGCTATTTTTTATAGAAAAGTGCTACTTTTAATAGAAAACGTTTTACTTTTTAATAGAAAAAGTGCTACTTTTTAATATAAAAATTACTGCTTTTTTATAGAAAAAGTGCTTCTTTCTTTATAGAAAAAGTGCTACTTTCTTTATAGAAAAAGTGCTTATTTTTTATAGAAAAGTGCTACTTTTTATAGAAAACGTTCTACTTTTTAATATAAAAAGTGATACTTTTTAATAGAAAAATTGCTACTTTTTAATATAAAAATTGCTGCTTTTTTATAGAAAAAGTACTACTTTATTTATAGAAAAAGTGCTTCTTTCTTTATAGAAAAAGTGCTACTTTCTTTATAGAAAAAGTGCTACTTTTTAATAGAAAAAGTGCTTCTTTTTTATAGAAAAGTGCTACTTTTTATAGAAAACGTTCTACTTTTTAATATAAAAAGTGATACTTTTTAATAGAAAAATAGCTACTTTTTAATATAAAAATTGCTACTTTTTTATAGAAAAAGTACTACTTTATTTATAGAAAAAGTGCTACTTTCTTTATAGAAAAAGTGCTACTTTTAATAGAAAACGTTTTACTTTTTAAAATAAAAATTACTGCTTTTTTATAGAAAAAGTGCTTTCTTTATAGAAAAAGTGCTTTCTTTATAGAAAAAGTTCTTTCTTTATAGAAAAAGTGCTTATTTTTTATAGAAAAGTGCTACTTTTTATAGAAAACGTTCTACTTTTTAATATAAAAAGTGATACTTTTTAATAGAAAAATTGCTACTTTTTAATATAAAAATTGCTGCTTTTTTATAGAAAAAGTACTACTTTATTTATAGAAAAAGTGCTTCTTTCTTTATAGAAAAAGTGCTACTTTCTTTATAGAAAAAGTGCTACTTTTTAATAGAAAAAGTGCTTCTTTTTTATAGAAAAGTGCTACTTTTTATAGAAAACGTTCTACTTTTTAATATAAAAAGTGATACTTTTTAATAGAAAAATAGCTACTTTTTAATATAAAAATTGCTACTTTTTTATAGAAAAAGTACTACTTTATTTATAGAAAAAGTGCTACTTTCTTTATAGAAAAAGTGCTACTTTTAATAGAAAACGTTTTACTTTTTAAAATAAAAATTACTGCTTTTTTATAGAAAAAGTGCTTTCTTTATAGAAAAAGTGCTTTCTTTATAGAAAAAGTTCTTTCTTTATAGAAAAAGTGCTTATTTTTTATAGAAAAGTGCTACTTTTTATAGAAAACGTTCTACTTTTTAATATAAAAAGTGATACTTTTTAATAGAAAAATTGCTACTTTTTAATATAAAAATTGCTGCTTTTTTATAGAAAAAGTACTACTTTATTTATAGAAAAAGTGCTTCTTTCTTTATAGAAAAAGTGCTACTTTCTTTATAGAAAAAGTGCTACTTTTTAATAGAAAAAGTGCTTCTTTTTTATAGAAAAGTGCTACTTTTTATAGAAAACGTTCTACTTTTTAATATAAAAAGTGATACTTTTTAATAGAAAAATAGCTACTTTTTAATATAAAAATTGCTACTTTTTTATAGAAAAAGTACTACTTTATTTATAGAAAAAGTGCTACTTTCTTTATAGAAAAAGTGCTACTTTTAATAGAAAACGTTTTACTTTTTAAAATAAAAATTACTGCTTTTTTATAGAAAAAGTGCTTTCTTTATAGAAAAAGTGCTTTCTTTATAGAAAAAGTTCTTTCTTTATAGAAAAAGTGCTACTTTCTTTATAGAAAAAGTGCTACTTTCTGTATAGAAAAAGTGCTACTTTCTGTATAGAAAAAGTGCTACTTTCTTTATAGAAAAAGTGCTACTTTCTTTATAGAAAAAGTGGTACTTTCTTTATAAAAAAGTGCTACTTTTTAATAAAAAAAGTGCTACTTTTTATAGAAAACGTTCTACTTTTTAATATAAAAAGTGATACTTTTTAACAGAAAAATTGCTTCTTTATACCCTCCACCACAATTAGTTGTGAAGAGGGTATATTCAGTTTGTCATTCCGTGTGAAACTTTTTTACTATTCATCTCAGACCCTATAAAGTATATATATTCTGGGTCCTTGAGTAATTTTAAGTCGATTTAGCCATGTCCGTCTGTCTGTCCGTCTGTCCGTCTGTTGAAAACACGCTCACTTTCGAAAAACTCAAAAGAAATCAACAAACTTGGTGTCAAATTGCTTGTAGTTATCCTAAGCAGTTTGGGATTGAAATTCAGCAAAATCGGTTCAATAGGATCTGAGCTATGAATCAAAATGTGGAACCACCACCTAAAAAAAATTGATAATTTTGTTACAAAAACTAACATAAATGGTGGAAAAATGCACAGAATGATATAAGATTTCGCAACAATTCGTTTTATTCAACTGGAAATCACGCTGTGAAATTTCGTGAAGATCCGTCAATAATTTACCCTAGGCCTCATATAAGCCCTACTCCCGGAAAACAGTATATTAAGCCTAAAATCCTAACTAACAATGCTATCATCACAAATTTTGGCAAGTCACAGTTACATAGGACTAGAAATTAAACTGTTAAGTTTCGTGAAGAGCGGTCCATAATTTATCATAGGCCCCATATAAAACATACTTCCGGAAAACAACTTAGTACGCATAAAAACGTAAAAAATAATGCTATCATAACAAAATTTGGTACATCAAAGTTTTATAGGACAAGAAATAAAACTGTGTAATTTCGTGAAGATCGGTCCATAATTTACCCTGGGCCCCATATAAACCCTACTCCCGGAAAACAGTTTAGTACGCCTAAAACCGTAAAAAATAACGCTAGCGTAACAAAATTTGGTACGTCACAGTTCTTTTGGACAAGAAATAACACTGTGAAATTTCGTGACGATCGGTCCATAATTTACCTTGGGCTCCATATAAACCCTACTACCGGAAAACAGTTTAGTACGCCTAAAACCGTAAAAAATAATGCAATCATAACAAATTTTGGCCCGTCACAGTTTTATAGGACTATAAATGATACTGTGAAATTTCGTGAAGATCGGTACATAATTTACCCTAGGCCCCATAGAAACCCTACTCCCGGAAAACAGTTCAGTACACCTAAAACCATAATTAATAATGCTATCATAACAGAAATTGGTACGTCACAGTTTTAAAGGACTAGAAATGACGCTGTGAAATTTCGTGATGATCGGTCCATAATTTACCCTAGGCCCCATATAAACCCTTCTACCGGAAAACAGTTTGGTTGCCTTAAACCATTATTAATAACAAATCGTCACAGTTTAAGATTATAATAACATCATACAGATATTACTCCTTAAACATTCGAACTGTCGGTGGAGGGTATCAAAGATTCGGCACAGCCGAATATAGCACTCTAACTTGTTTTAATATAAAAAGTGCTACTTTTTAATAGAAAAAGTGCTTCTTTTTTATAGAAAAGTGCTACTTTTTATAGAAAACATTCTACTTTTTAATATAAAAAGTGATACTTTTTAATAGAAAAATTGCTACTTTTTAATATAAAAATTGCTACTTTTTTATAAAAAAAGTACTACTTTATTTATAGAAAAAGTGCTACTTTCTTTATAGAAAAAGTGCTACTTTCTTTATAGAAAAAGTGCTACTTTTAATGGTGGAGTGCAATAATGCCTTACGAAATAAGGCCTTTAAGGCTTTATTTCACTTTCAATTGAGAAATAAGGCCTTTATTTGCAAAAAGGCTTTATTGCACATTGAAAGTGAAATAAGGCCTTTATTTAAATTTAGCCAATGGTGCAATAAAGCCTTTATTTTATATTTTTTGATTCTTTTGTTACACTGTTACTTTACTTAATACAGTTGTTCTGCGTGGCGGCCTGCGGCCGATCTTAGGGGTTTTCTCCTCCATAGGACGCGGCAGGTGGCTTCGCTGAATACAGTTTTCCTGCTTTCGTCTCATTATCTTTCGTAGTGGGACGCTCGCAGGGAAACTTTATTCAGCGAAGCCACCTGCCGCGTCCCATGGAGGAGAAAACCCCTAAGAGCGGCCGCAGTCCGCAACGCAGAAAAATTTTATAAAGCAAAGATTTTCAATATTGTTGCAGTTAAATTAATATTTGTGTATGCTTTTTTCCAGACATTTCCTTTTATGTACATTTTAATAAAATATAAGAAGAATAAGAAATTTTATTGCTTTATTAAAAAAAAAAATTTAAGTGCAATAAAGCCTTTTTGCAAATAAAGGCCTTATTTCTCAATTGAAAGTGAAATAAAGCCTTAAAGGCCTTATTTCGTAAGGCATTATTCTCTCCACCACTTTTAATAGAAAACGTTTTACTTTTTAATAGAAAAAGTGCTACTTTTTAATATAAAAATAACTGCTTTTTTATAGAAAAAGTGCTTTCTTTATAGAAAAAGTGCTACTTTCTTTATAAAAAAGTGCTACTTTCTTTATAGAAAAAGTGATACTTTTTAATAGCAAAATTGCTACTTTTTAATATAAAAATTGCTGTTTTTTTATAGAAAAAGTGCTACTTTCTTTATAGAAAAAGTGCTACTTTTTTAATAGAAAAAGTGCTTATTTTTTTATAGAAGTTTATAGAAAGTGCTTATTTTTTTATAGAAATCGTTCTACTTTTTAATAGAAAAAGTGATACTTTTTAATAGAAAAAGTGCTACTTTTTAATATAAAAATTGCTACTTTTTTATAGAAAAAGTGCTACTTTTTTATAGAAAAATTACAACTTATGGTGTTTTCTTTTCTAAAAAATAATAATGCCTTATATTTGTGTAATATATTTAACAGGTTACACGCACCCTTACAAAGTGATACACTTTTCTAACTTACAATGGAACAAAATAATAGATACGTTTTGCACTCAACACTAATGTGTATTTAGCGTGTTAAATATTAAATGCTAACCCCCGTATTCATAAACGATTATTAAATTAAACAAACGTTTATTAAGAATATTTTTTATAGAAAATTTGTTCTTTAAACCTTTATTCAATTTAAAAATTTTTTATGAATACGGGCATAAGTTTGTACTAAAAGCGACATTCACCACGCTTGTAGCAATTTTCCACATTGAATTTTCTTTGAATTCCATAAGCGTTAACTGCACTGATTTTCAATAATTAATTTCAGCTGTTGTTAAAAATGTTGCTCCAAAAAAAAAATCATTATTAAATAAAAGTAAAACAAACGAAAAACTCAATTATAACTGCGGGTAAGAAATTTAACAAATTTGCCATTTATTGTTGCAACATATTTAGAAAGGAAAACGATAACTTTTCACATTTTTGCATATATTTTTAGAATAGAACAAAAACCCGCGCGAATGGTAGCCTACATGGAACATTTTTGTCAGAAAACAAAAGACCATTAAATAAAAAAAGTGCAACTTTTTATTCAAAATATTGCAACTTTTTATACAAAAGTTACTTTTTCGCCAAAAAAAAAAAAAACATTTCCTGTAAAAATTTAATTTTTCAAAAAATGTCGTTGATAATTTCAACAAAACTTCCAGTTTGTTGAAATATTATTTTGACTTATACCCTTAGCTACTTTAATTTGTTAATTATACTCGTAAGTCGGCTTAATTTTCTTTTGAAGTTTTTTCTTTAACTTTATTATTTTAATTAGACTTTAATTTGTCTAAGTGGTGTTTTTTTTTTTTTTGTTTTGTTTTTCTTTAATTCAATGTCAGTAATGGTTTTTTTACTAGATGATAAATCTAAGATCTCTTTTAGTTTTTCGTTGAATAATGCGGTGATAATTAGTAGATAAACATTATATTACAAATGTAACAGCAAACATTTTTTTTTTTTTTTTTAATTTTTTAAAAATGTTAATAATGTTTGATTCTTAAGACATGGAATTTGTAGTGTTGCTGATAACTTTTTTTCTTTTCTTAAAAAAAGTGTTTAAATCAGATTTAAATGGTATATTTGTAACGCTTGCCGGTGGTATTTTACTTTTTTTTTATTTATTTAAGTAAACATTCAATATGACCTTCTATGTTTAAATAAAAAAAAATAAGAATTTATTTAAAATAAATAAAGGCAACAGTAGAAAAAAAAACTTATTAATTTCAAAACGAATACTTTACACAGCTTTTTAACCATATTTAAAGTTTAACCTTTTATGGGCAAGTTAACAGAATGAAAACAAAAAAAAAGTAAGAAAAAAAAACAACTTGACCACACACTTGAAAAGTTGTTAATTGCATTCGAGTGGACAGTAGAGTATCCACTCGATTAATTGTTGTTCGATTAATCGAGGAATTTTTCTCCATTATTTGATCGAATAATTAAACCAGCCAATTTCGAATAACGAATAATTCGAACAATTTATGTCAATTAATCGATTAAAATTAATTTCTTAGAAAAGTCTACTTTTTTAATGTAAAAATATATTGTTTAGATTTCTAACCTTTTTTGCATTTACTTTCATTACTCATACTTTTAAACATATTTTTGTCCATTTTTAGATTCGAGCGTGCGTGACAAATTATGTAAATCACTATTAACAGGGTTTAAAAAACTGCAGACGAAACCAAAAACTGTCGAACAAAAAACGAAAATGTTTAAACAACTTTTTGCTTTTTGAGTGGGTTTGATAGCGACTGTGTACACCCTGCGGGAAATTTGTGTCAATTGGTCCAACAGACTGGTCCTGGGAGTTGTGAAAATAGAACAATGCCCATGTTCTGAAACTCTCGCGTCGAGAAAGTTTTCGAATGAAATGTGTGAAATGAAACAAAAATGCCATAAATTGAAACAAACAGCTGTTTTTCTCACTTAACTGTGTCGTCTGTAACTTTTTTGGCGAGTACAAGCTGTCACGTAAGGAAATGACTCGCCAATTTACAGAAAAAGTGTGTCTGTAACATTTTGGTGAGAAAAGTTCCCGCTTTGAACTGTCAAATAAACTCACGAATAAAAATGGGGCGAGAAAAAATTTTAACACTAAAAAACAATTAAAAATGCAAAGAATAATAATAATAATATTTTGTTCTTGGCACATTTTTCATTGTTTTATTATTTTGCTTTTACAATTTTAATAAAATATACGAAGGTCTTCAAAGCTCGTTTGCAAACAACAAACATTAAAGTCGCTCGGTTGTATTTTATATAGCCGACGGTTGTATTTTCGCCGCCGCCGTTGAAAAATGTTTAATTTTTGGTAAATTTTGGTCGCCGTCAACGATATGTGTTACTGGCGTTCTGAACGTCTGCAATGGCACATCGGCTTCGAACGCAATATTTTGACATTTATAACGTAACGACGTAATCTCTTTTGATAGTTTTCGACATGAGTTACAGACACACATTTTTCTCACTTTTCGAGAAACGATGGAATATTTTGTTTCACATCTTTTCGATGCAAAAAGTTCTCACTTAAGTTACAGAACATGGGTACAGGTACAAAAAGAAAAAACTCATGACCAGTGAAAGGAGACCCAATCATTAAACTGGTTTATGAAGAACAAAAAGGTAGAAAAAGTAAAGAATTACAGTACGGTCTTCACCGTTGACGTGATACATTTTTTTGGGACTTTCTAAAATTTGGCTCTTGAATTTTATTCTAGGACTTGTTTCATTGAAATAATACTACATCGTATTGAAATAATACTAAATTTTAGTAACTGTCACTAAACACGTCCATTAAGAATAGATTTTTGACTGGTCAAATGATGTCAACTGAGCCCCTCCAATGACAATCCCATGTAAAAGTGATTGCTATTAAGGCTCAGTTAGCCGGGAGTAACAGTAACCTTACTGTAAAAAAGTAAGACCAATCTATATCTTACAGATTGAGACGTAACATCTTACTGCTAAATGTAATCGTTCTAATTGCTTTACATACAACAAAATGAATCAGCTGAATTGTAACGTTACTGTTACTCCCGGCTAACTAAGCCTTTATTCATAGAAAGTGTTCAAACTAGAACCGGTCTCTACCACCAAAGACCTATCACGAAACTACTTTGGTGTCAGTTCGCTTCCCTCTAGGACATTTAATGAATCAGAAGTAAAGGCATAAGTTTTTTTTTTTGTTAATGACAAATGAAGAAGCGGAATTAATTACAGTTTTTCAACTTTGACTGCAGTTTTTTAAACGCTGACTATAGAATTTCGTAAAAAAATTTATCAGCAGTTAAAAATGCGTCAGACGGTCAGATTATGGGTTACCTGTTATTACCCGACCGACAATTTTTGTATTACCTCGTATCTTCTTATCGGCTGGATGTTGACATTTGAGATATCATTAGATTTGTCTTAAAAACCTAAGTGTCCTTGTTTGAAAACGAAGTGTCTGATTTTTGTCGTGAAATAGTAATACGTTAAAAAATAATAATAGAGTTTTCAAAATAAAGGAAATTGAAAGGGGATTACAAAAAGATATATAAAAGTTATCAAACATGTTCTGGAAACCGAATACATATGAATGTAATTGGAATCAAAAGAATTTAAAAAAAATCAAATGTATACTATATAAAAGCATATTTTTTTTATTTTTACCAGAACTTCTCTTAAAATCAGGAAAAAACGGAGAATCTCCATCATTTGAATTTCACTCGATTTTAAGAAATAATAAATTGGTTTAAGATGGTTTTCCTAACCATGGGAACCTCTTCCCATTGGATAAAATTATTTGTATTCTTCGTGTTATTCGAGTAATTTGAACAATTTATATTTTATTCGATTAATCGAGCAATTTTTAAATTCAAAAATCGATTGATTCCTTACTCGAACAAAACCAAAAGTCGAATAATTGGATACTCTAGTGGACAGAAAGAAAGACAGACAGTATGAAATCAATATGTTGTTGGTTTTGCTGCTAACAAATAAGTAGAAGGACAAAAATAGTTCGGACGGATGGACAAGTTAAGGTGCTATAGCAGCAATTACATAAATGAAATAAAAGCCCTAAAATGGGTCACCACGTAGCATGCATATATGCAGTGTTGACTGCACGTCTGCTTAAAACCAAGCAAGTACCAGTTTATGTTTGCATTCCTTTCGTCTGCCAAAGACAAATATGTTTTTGGCAATATACCACCATCCAAGTTAGGTGACCAAAAAATAAACTATCCATTAACTTACACGGCCAGGTTGTCTAGCTATTTGTTTTATTTATATTTCCCCAGTTGCTATTTAAAATATTCTAAATGCATATGTGAACTACCCTAAAGTAGCTGCTGCTGCTGTAGTTGTCTTTTGTTTTCTTCTATTTTTATGTCCAAACATATTGATTTTGTTTAAACAATTCAATAAAATTAAATTGAATTAACTTGTATTTCCAAAGTTTTCTTAAAAAATTTTATTTGAGCATGTTTTGCATTAAATTCTACTACTATAGCAAAAGAAATAGTGATTTGATAAATAAGTGTTACTATAAGAAGACTTCCTCAATGCACAAACGTGTTTAATAATTTAAGCTGTCAAAGACTGAGTCTAGTATCCAACACTATACGTCGCTAAACATAAGGAAATAAATAAATTAGGAGCTGTTAAGTAGGAACTTTATTAAGAAAGTTTATAAATAAAGTTTTATGGTTTAAAAATGTGATGTCATTTTGAAGGGTTTGAACTTTTGAATAATAAACTTAAAATGTAATACAAATTTATTTCAGTTTTTTAAACAAAATAACAAAGGTTGGCAACCGATACCAAAACCGTTTAAATTAAGTACCGTTAGAAGTAGATACCGATACCGAAATTATTATTTTGTGTCAAATACCGTTATACCTACATATACTGTTTCCCTTAATATCGGTATCAACCGGTATAACCGTTTTGGTATTAAAAAAATAACATAAATTGTTTAAAGAATAGAAAAAACTTGTGCTAAAAGAAGAAATTTTTGTTAACTTAAGGGTAATAAAAAGAGGAAACTCTTTCTGAGAATAAGCCTTCCTAGTAGGGCTTCCAATCGGGATTAGTTTTTCTAAATCCCGGGATTCGGGATTGAAGAAAATATTTCGGGATCCCGGGATTTTCGGGATATTTTGAATTCTGGGATTCACGGGATTTTTAAAACATTTTCGGGATATTTCGAGTTTTTTTTAAATTTTTTTTATACCCAATAAAAAACAACTTCATTTTCGAGGTAAAATACACATTTCAAGAACGTATGTATATATTTATTTGCAAAAATATAATAAAAACAAACTTTTATTATTAATTGATCAAAATTCATAACTAAACTAATTTTTATCCATATTTAATTATTGATAAAAAAAAAATTACACCATTTCCAATTGTTTATAAAATTTTGCAATTTAATTTTAAATTGTCCAAATATAGTTTTAAGTTTTCTCAGGCTGATTGAAAATTGTCCAAATGTATTTTAAACTTTTTTTTGTCAACAAAAACACGTATCTTAATGCAAGTTTTTAAAAAAATGTAAAAATAATAAAGATTATAAAAAAAATCGGGATCCCGAAAATCCCGGGATTAGAAATCAGAAATCCCGAGATATGGGATTCGCCTAATCCCGAAAATCCCGAGATTTCCGGGATCGGGATTTCCCGATTGGAAGCCCTACTTCCTAGGTGTATTTCTTTGGATCCATGTGAAAACAACATCTTTCTTACGGGTTTTTTTGTTAAACAAGCAATTGATCATACCAAAGGAGTGAAGTGTGAAGGTGGACGCAATCAGCCAAAAAAGTTACATAGATCTTGATGAAAATAATACAAGTTACAGTTCGGGTTCATCTTCAGACTAAGAAATTTGTCTCTTTTAATCCATATCACCCTAGTGTTCCATTTTTGGAACAGTGACTTTTAGTATTCACATATTTTTTTTTTTTTTTTGTGTGAATGCAGTTCCATTTATTTTTATGCTGTGGTAACCCTGAGGTGGTCACCTAACAAACTAAAGGTCCCTTATTTTTTTCAGTACTAAATTTTTGTTTTGTTGCGTATTGTTGTTTAAGTTTTTTGGAAAAAAATGTCTCGACGCAAAATGTATGTTATTTTGTGTTTGGTCACAATGTATACGAACATTTTTTTTTAGTGTTCATAAATTTATTGTTGATATATAAAATAAATATATAAAACAAAACCAAATTTTCAGTTTTTTGTGTTTTGTTTTTTTTTCACATAAATGCACCGTTCCATTATTGGAACCGTGGGACAATATACCTTTGTAAATTAAAGTAGAACTGAAAAAGTTAAATAGTCTGTTTGTACTTGTTTTGTTCAACGGTTTTAGTATTATTAATAATATTTATTAATATTATTGTTTAGGAGGGTATCAACGTACCCTCTTAAAATTTTTATTGAAATCTGATAGCTGGAAGATCGCTTGGGATAATATGGGTTAAGATAAATCTTAAAAAAAACAAACAGAAATTTGTATCACGAAAGATTCTTTGAGGTGATTCATCGGTAGTGTACCATTTTCATACAACGAGGGTATCATTTATGATCGAAAAATGAGTTCACAAGCGTTTAATTTGTCGTAAAGCTGATTCCTAAAAGATTCGATTATGATACAAAATGCTATCTGGGTAATATATCTATTGCTATTCAGAAAAAAACAATTTAAATTTCCATATTTCGAAACTTTAAGAAAAAGTTTAAACACCTACAAACAAAAGCCCACACAAAAATTTCCAAAAAAGCTAATTTACAAAATAAGAAAAATAGAAAACAAAAATATAACTTCAAAATAACTATAATTAATTAATGCATATAATTAAATAAATCACATAAAATATTTTTCATATTAAAACGATTTCATACTCAACACCATTCAAAATAAACAAATATGTTGTTTATTAAAGTTAAATTATTTATGCATAAATCATAATATTATTAATTAAATAAAATTATTTTGAATTTCATTGTAATTTAGTAAACACAGTAAATAATACATTTGACCCCGAAAATTATTTGTTGACATTTGTCGATTGTGGTGAGGCAATTAAAAGTAGAATGAATTGTTGGAGAAATTCGATAACAATTATATTTATTTAAATTATATTACAAATATTAGTTGTCTAATTGATTTTATTACTTTAAAATTAAACGGAAATCGTTATCAATAAATCTTTTCCATTTATGCTATTAAAAAAATGTTGTAACTATTGCCCCCAAAATATTTGGAAGGTTAAAGAAACTTTCTTGAAAAACAGAAAATTATAAGCGGAAGTAGTCAACAGGTCATTATTGTGTATATCTTTAATTAATACATTAGAAATTTCTAAAGAGGTTTAAGAAAAAAATTATTACCACCTTTTAAGCAAACAAATAAAAGATAATTATGCGGTAAGTAATTTATAATACGTATAAGAGCTAGTCGGAGTATAAAATTAAAGTAGTATAAGTACACAGAAAGAAAAACACTCGGGATAAATTAAAGGCTCAGTTAGCCAGGAGTAACAGTAACAGTAACCTTACCGTAAAAAAGTAAGACCAATCTATTTCTTACAGATTGAGACGTAACATCTTACTGCTAACTGTAATCGTTCTAATTGCTTTACATCAATGGTGGGCGCTCCATAGCACAATTGTGCTGAGAGATTTCACACGTATTCTTACAGGCATACCTAAACAAGAGCGGAAGGCGGAACGTTTTCTTACGCTTAGCTTTTACGCTGATATGCCATACCTAAACAAGAGCGTCAACGTTGTGCCAAAAACAGTAGTGCTAACTTTCTTGTTTAATAAAACCCACATAACAGAAATAAATAGAAGAGAAAAAATCGCTAGATTGATAAAAAACAGCTAAATTACCATTATTTATTAACAATAGCGGCCAACTTCACTATTAAACGCGCTGTCAAAATCGGATTTTCCAATTGTAAAGCGTTGACGCCGCGCTATTAAGGGATGCTTCATACAAATTGTATGGCCATGAGAATTTTTGACAGCTAGAAAACGCTTTCCGCTCTTGTTTAGGTATGGCTGTTAGCCTCTTAAGTTTAGTTTTCGATGAGACAGCGTCGAATGCACATGAAGAGGATGCTTACATATTTTCTTATATTGTTTATATTTTTTTCAAGAGAATTTACCCAGCAAACAAACACACGTGTTTTTTTAAAACTAGTTCAGTTTTAATGGAGCCTTCGTTTTACATAAATTAATCTAGTTTTTACTTTTTTCTCTGCAATTTGAACTATTAAAAAATGTTTTATTTTACTTCAAACGCGTAAAATATTAAATAAGGAAATATAATGCACCATTCTATTTCAAACGCTTGGCTTTGTGTTTGGTGGGCACTTTTTCATCTCACTAATACTAATAAGCAGGGAAACCAGAAATATGCAATTGCATGTTTTTCCTTGTGTGACTAATGAAGGCAGAAACAATATATTTATCCGTTTTAGAGCTTTTTATGAATTTTTGGCATCGATTTGTTAGTGCATATTTTTGCATATTTTACCGTTTGAAGCATTTTTTAGCATATTTTAGTTAAAAGAGCGTTTTTGCAGCATTTTTTAGGTTTATAGCGATATTTTGCCGTTTTAATGCATATTTTGAAACAAATTAAATTTTTTAGATGCCTACAATAGCTTTCGCAGTAAATAAATTTTTTTTTTTTTTTTTTTTTTCTTTCGAAAATCTGTTACTTCAATTTCGACATCTACATTTAATTATTACTCTAAAATTGTAAGACAAACAGGTTGTCATTAAGGATAAATGTTATGCGATTTGTATCTAGACCAATCTTTTAGAATTCCGATCGACTCAGAATCACTTTTAAAAGTGATCTAACGATGTCCAACCATCCGCCTGGCTGGTTGTCTGTCCATGTTAGCCTTTTGTGCAGAGTACAAGTTCCAATTTTGTAGATAATTTGATCAAATATGGACAAAGTCTATGCAAATGGTGAGAATCGGTCTATAATTTCACATCCAAATTAGACTCTTTGTGTCCGCAAGCTATCTAATTACGATGGTATTTAAATTAAATTCTTGCCAAAAATATTTTACTTCAAATTAAATTATTTTCGAATCGGTTCACATTTGCTCAAAGCTCCCATCCTTAACTAGCCTTAAATTCCTTTTAAATGTTAAAATTACTTACTTTAAGTGCGAGTCGTACTCAAAAATTCTAGTACTAATAACACTAAAACGTACTTAATACAATACAAAATGGTATCATGTACTTTCAAAAATCAATCCCAAAATGTCTTAAAATAATTACGAAATTCTTAAACCAAGTAAAAAACAGATGAAACTTTTCGTTGGTAGTGCCACTCTGAGAGTAAAATTTCTAGTGAGCGTTTTAATCCATTCAACTAATCAAAGTTTGTTGCAGACACTACAACAACAACACACAAGTAGTTAAAAAACGATTTGCTTGTTCTGTGTAGAAACAAAACAAAAACAGCAGAACAAGACGAAAAGACATTATTTTCTTGTTTAAAAAGTAAAATAGAGAGCTTTTGCTTCTCATTTAGTTTATACTTTCAGTTATATACGTATATTAAGTTTTAAAATTTTAAACCCCTATCGAGATTGATGCTGGTGTTTTAAAATTCTAAAAGGTGTAAAACGGGTAAGTAAATCAATCATAATTAAATTTTCCTTCTATTTTTTGTTCTGGTTTATTTCAGGTACGAATTCGGTATTGAATCAACTTTATAATACTTGAATCAAGCGCATTTTGAGATAGGTTCAATCTTAGTTTTACTTAAATCAATCTCATTTTCGGATTATTTCAAGTACGAATTCGGGATTGAATATGCATAAGTTAAGTATTTCCCGAATGAAAATTCGTACTTGAATCAATCTTTCTGTACTTGATTCAAGAAAATCCGTACTCACCGTACTAAGTATTAATACCGCTTCGGATTGGTTTGAGCACGGACAGATTGATTTGGCTTTTTAGTGTATGACACAGTCTTCTAAATGAGAGACTTTAAACGTTATTCTATGAAAGTTTGTGTATAAGACTTTGCTATGAATATAAATGAATATGAGTAGAAAAGGGCAGTGTAAGTCAACCCTTTGAGAGTTAGGCCTGGAACAGAATAAAGAATTACGTTGTTCGCTCTTTGAATATTCATAATTTAACATCTTTTCTTATTGCATATATTAAAATTGTTTGCTTTGAATATTAATAATAAAAAAAATTTTTGATTATTTTAGCAATTACTATTTATTTGTTGTTTTAAATTTCACAAAAAAACTATCTTTTCTACAGCCTTCTTGGTAGTTGGCATCAGTGATGCCAAATGTAGGGAATTTTCCCTTTTTGTAGGGATTTTTTCGAAAAATTTCAAGAGTAGGGGAAAAAGGACAGATTTTTTATTTTAAGGCAAATGTAGGGAATTTTAAAAATTATATCTCAATTTCAATATAGTAACTAAAAATACGTAAATATTCATCTAATTTTAATTTTTCATATTCAATAGCATTTTAGTACAAATGTAGTATTTTTTAAAAGAAACCATATATTATGAGTCCTAACAGCCTGGAAATCTATATATTAAAACCATGTATCCGAATATTCTTCGAACCACATAATATATAATTAAGTGGCAAAGTATATTCGCGTTCGCATTGCGAATTTTTCTCTTATTTTTGCTATTCTGGCATCACTGGTTGGCATAGTAATTCAAAATGAATTACGTACAAATGAGGTAATTCGCTCTCAAATTTTGTATGACAAATTATGTAATTTTGATTATAATTGGGCTGTGAATTACGACGGAGAGAGTGAATAACGAAAAAACGCTGCCGTATTAATAATTAATATGTGGGTGAAGATAAATATGTCGAACTAAATATGTTTTGACGTAACATCTTACGTCTTCACATATTTAAAATTCGTTTTTCGTATTTGGGACAATTTTCCAAATATGTTTTAATATTTATGACAAACTATTAAATATGTTTTCGTATTTGTGACATATTTAAAATATCAAATTACTAAATATCTTCGTATTTGTGACATATTTAATGTAATTCAAAAGAAATTAATAAGTTTATTAAAAATGCAGATTCTCTGAGAGATTTTTGGAAATTGTGGACAAACTGGAAGGCCTTACAGGACATGACATACCTCATTTTAAAGATAATTAAGCCCACTTTTGTAATCCATTTCGGTTTTTGAGAAAAAAACCTCTGGATTACAAAAGTGGGCTTAATTATCTTTAAAATGAGGTATGTCATGTCCTGTAAGGTCTTCCAGTTTGTCTACAATTTCCAAAAATCCCTCAGGAATCAGTACTAGTACATCTGAGAGTTTAAAAAATTTTTTTAAAATAGCCCAGAGGTTTTTTTCTCAAAAACCGAAATGGATTACAAAAGTGGGCTTAATTATCTTTAAAATGAGGTATGTCATGTCCTGTAAGGTCTTCCAGTTTGTCCACAATTTCCAAAAATCCCTCAGGAATCAGTACTAGTACATCTGAGAGTTTAAAAAATTTTTTAAAAATAGCCCAGAGGTTTTTTTCTCAAAAACCGAAATGGATTTTTTTGAAATTAATTTATTTGCAATCTATCTACTATAAGACATTAAGCAAATGTGGTAACCTAAGTAATAAATAACAGGAGTTATGTAGCCCCAAAGAACTACATAGCTATATACAAGTTAATTTAGATAAGATTATAAATGTACATATGTAAATATTTACAAAAAGCATGCGTATTATAAAGAAAATACGACTATTTATACGAAATTTTACAGTTTTTATGAAAAATTAATAACTTTTATTTAATATTTAAAACTAATTAGATATTTAGTTAGTCTTTTTATATTAAAATTTATGATTTTTGAAAAAATACGACTTAGAGTGAAATTCTCATGAAAGTGGTGTGTGAGTGATATGGCCACTGTGTCCAAACCCTTCGATCTCAGGGAATCAAACCTAATGGAAACCTTTAATTTGGCTAAAGTGCTTATAGGTTATTGTAGCCCTGTCCATAGTCTTCATTTTCCATTAGGTTTGATTCCCTGACATCATGACAACATAACATAAAGAATGTTTTCGGCGCTGAAATACGCTTTGGAACGGTTTTCTCGCATTAAATCAGCGCTCTGGCCAGCTCGGCGCCCACTATAACCTGTTCGCGCTTATTTGTACTAACTTGAATAGTACCAGTTTTCTTGCATTGGTTCTCGCAATAAGCGTCAGTCGAATCGGCTCGGCAACAAGCGGCAACTCTGTTCGCACCCTAAGAGCCTTCTCTGAATATTAAACTATAGCCGGTATTAAAGACAATCAGCCCTATCGTGGTAAGGTAGTGCCAAGTCTAGCAAGTTCATCTGCACGAATGTATAAAACATTATTCTGAGTTTCATAAACCAATTACAAACAAAAGACAGTAGTATAAGAACAAGAGCTCAGTATAAGAGTGGAATTAAAATACCGAAGTTTTTGATAGTTAAAGCATAATCCCAAGTATAAGATTTGTCTATGATTATTGAACAGTAATTGTTTGTAAATAAATATGTATGTAATGTAAAAAAAGATTTTTAATATCCATATAATTCAGTAACAAATATTTAAAAAAAAATCCTTAACTTAAAAGCAATAAACCTTTCTTTAATATCCAAAATTTCCTTTTGTATTCTTAAAAAAAGGGGGGTGCCTTAAGACCATGTGAGATAAGGCCATGATGGCTTTATCTCTCATTCAATAGGGAGATAAAGCCTTTTGTTTTTTTTTTTTTTTTATTTGAATGGGAGATAAAGCCATCATGGCCTTAGCTCACATTAGCAATATTATAAAATGGCTTTATCTGTCATTTCAGTTCCGGAGACACTAAAGTTAAGTATTGAAATCTGGCTTCACATACTAAAGTTTTTTTGCGTGGCAGCCTGCGGCCGTGCTTAGGGGTTTTTCCTTCAGTAGGACGCGGCAGGTGGCTTCGCTGAATAAAGTTTTCTTTTTCATTTGAATGGGAGATAAAGCCATCATGGCCTTAGCTCACATTAGCAATATTATAAAATGGCTTTAGGCCGCTTTAGCCGACCGTAAATATAATTAAATGCAATGTAAAGTACCGTAAAGTACTGTAAGCTCGTTTGTGCACTTATAGAACATGTAAGAACGTGTCAGCTGTTTTTCACAACCAAAAACAAAAAAACATTAGTATACATAAAACAACACACACAGTGATGAGAATTAAAAATGTTGAAATGGTGACCGCTTTGCAGAAAAAGTACCAAGTGATTTAAATAGTATTAAAACTGTATTTCTTGCATGTATAAATAAATAAATAATTTAATATTTGATAATAATATTACAGATTTACAAAAAACAAATATGTATTATATCATATTCGTACACATGTTCTTACATTCACCCCTATCGTGAATAAAAATTCCTTGGGAGTTTTTTCCCTTTTCCCATTTTTACAATTGAATTAACATAGGAAAAATGGAAAAAGGGAAAAAACTCCCAAGGAATTTTTATTCACGATAGGGGTGATTAAGTTCAAAATGTGCATACACCTAAACAAGGTTTTGATACCACTAAAAACCAGACTTTTTTTGTTTGTGGATATGTATACATTTGTTAATTTTATACATCTAAACATATATTTGTATAAATGAAAATACGTATGGATTGTAACTTATTTTGTCAAAAGTCCACAGATATTATAACTGAAAAAGTACCAAACAAAAAGAATGATTTTACCCGCATTGCATTTAAAATATAAGCAGCCCATCACTATCTACAACTGTCACGTAACCTCGTAATGAAATTCTATTTTCTACAGGTTGGCACGTTAAGGTTAAGTGACATTACAGTCAGTTAAGCATTTGCATTGCTTTCCATATAACAGAAACGATCTGCTGTTTACATTACATTTACATTTCTACATTTACGGTCGGCTAATGGGACCTTTTATCTCTCATTTCAGTTCCGGAGACACTAAAGTTAAGTATTGAAATCTGGCTTCACATACTAAAGTTTTTCTGCGTGACGGCCTGCCGCCGTGCTTAGGGGTTTTTTCCTCCAGTAGGACGCGGCAGGTGGTTTCGCTGAATAAAGTTTTCCTGCGTGCTTCGCAAGAATAAAAAAATGTTTTTCAATGATAACTAAAGATTTTCCCTTTTACAGAAAGTTAACACCATGAATAACAATATTCTGAAAAAACATTGCTTTATCTCTCATTGGCGAAAAAAAAATATGGCTATATCTCTCATTTCGCAAAATTTTAAATATGACCTTACCTCTCAATGATTGGGCAATAAGGCCATTATGGCTTTATCTCCCACTCAATTCAACCATCATAAATCCATCATGGCCTTATCTCACATGGTTTTAAAGCACACCCACCCCCCACACGAAAAAAAACCCCATAATAAAACCTCAAAATAAGAGGACTGAAGTTTTTTTTTTTTTTTTTTTGCTTAAAAACTATTAAAACCAAAAAAAGTTTTTTTAAATTAAAATTCCAACATTTGTTGATATTAAGTTACAAAAAAAAGTTTGTTGAACTTTTTAACTGATATCTGTGTTTTTCTATTTTGTATGACTTTAACGTATTTTTGTTTCTTGTTTTTCAAACGCTTCACCATGGTGATAAGGAAAAACGTATAAGTTTGTCATTTTATATTTATATTGAATTCACTCATTTGTTTATTTTTTAAAGAAGTTTCCGGTATAATTTTTTTCCAATAATTTTTCGTACAAAAAAAAATTTAATTTTAAGTTTTATGGGTCCACTCGATTCTATTAAACGAATTAAACAAGATATAGTAGTTATGAGGCAAACATCGTGGGCTTAGAGAATGCTAATTTTAATTTCTAAAAACCCAAGACTTTTTGACTTAGACCAAAAGGTTGCTGTGTGAAATTAGAATCTTATTGGAAATACAAGATGTTCTTTTTCGAAAAAAAAAATCGAAAATACATTTATTTACTGCTTTTAACTGAATACAAAATTTGGTGAAGGACACATAAAATTCTTTGCTTCGGAATACATACCTTTTATTTATTCTTGTTCTTAAGTTTTTTTTTTGTATTTGTGTTATTTTTTAACATTTGTTAGATAATTAAAACAATAACAATAACAGAAAAGTAGCAGAAAATGTTCAACTTTAGAAAAATATCACTTGGTAAATAAGAAAACAACTCTAAAAGAAAGTTAAAGGGCAAATATCAGTCAATTTGTTAGGGAACTGCTTTAGCAATAAGAAAAAAAAAATTAAAAAAACTAACTTTAAAAATTAAAGAAAACGAAAAAGTAACAATTTATAAAATTTATCAAGAAATAGCAGCTGAGCTTTAAACTTTTTTAGAATCTCGACTATAGCTCTTGCTTAGCAGCAGTAGCTACCTTACCACCACTGCAAAGCAGATTCTGTATAAGTAGAATACATAATATAAGTCAGTAGTGTATGTATTAGAAGTTTTCTAGATACAAGACTAGAGTAATTCGAGTTTAAGAAAATTTTTGAAGTTTAATGCCGTTAGTAACGTAGTAACTACCATCATGTAATTTGTTTGAACTCTTCTCTCAACGAAACGTTCTTTAAAAAAAACATATGGCATTTCTTTGGAAAACCAAAAGAAGAATATCAATCTTAAGAAAGAAATCACAACTAACAAGAAAAATATTTAGAAAAAGAAACTCATACAAACAACTACAGCACGAACAAGAGCCTGCTATTTTAAAAGTAAAAGAAAATCTTGTAGCAATATTTACATTCTATCAGTGTTGCAAAATTGAAATTTCGAAATGGTACTGAACTTCAACTAAAAAGAGTATTTTTCCCAACAAATGGTACTTTTTGTTAAAAAAAAAAATTAAAACAATAATTTATGAAAATATAAGGAACAAAAAATATTTTATTGGAATTCATTTATCTAAATATTTAATAGCAAACAGTGTTAATATTTGAGGTACACATGTAAATAATATTTCTGTTATACATAAGCGTCAAGCATCCCATCCATTTACAATATTATTGTATATTTTATTCGCCATATTATTTCTATATTGCACTATATTATTTAATAAGTGGCACAATGTTTCCAATTAAAATATGGCGCAACTTTTATTAAAGAAAAAAACATAACCTTTAAAGCAGTGGTTTTCAACCTTTTTGAAGCCGCGGCCCCAAAATGATTTTCATAAAATCTGGCGACCCCTTAACGTTCTTGCTCTCAAAGGTTAAAAATATTATTTTAAAAAAAGAATATTCAATGGAAACAAAGCAAAAACATGACATTTCTTGTTTCCTATTCATTAAGGTAATTTAGACGAGATTAATTTTTAGTCACCTACAGTGAGTCTTATAACTATCTAGCTAAAAAAGCACTTAAAATATTAACTCAATTTTCAACAAATGATCTGTGCGAAATGACTTTTTTTACAAATGGTGAACATTAAAACAAAAAAAAAAAAAGAAATAAATTAAATTTAACAAATGATTTCTGTGGCATTTTGACAAAACATCTTAAGTCAAATTTAAAAAGTTAAAAAAAAATGTTGTTAATCATGCGAATTTTCATTAAAAAAACATTTTTGTTTACGTATTTAAAATTTTGTATTATTAACGAAATTTTCCTTTAATTTTGGTTTATTTTATTATTTGATTAAAATCATTTTTTCACCGAAATTTTTTTAAAAACTTGTTGCTATCTTATCTCGACTTAAGATGTTTTGTCAAAATGCCACAGATTTGATTTCTTAGGTGTCACAATTGCAACCACGTTTTCGCATTCAATTTAAAAATAATCAAGCCCAGCGTTCGCATAATTTTGTTTGTTTTTTAATTAAGAAAATTAAATTAAAAAAAAATCGATGTATTTAATTTAGATCAGCTCGCGACCCCCGAGAAAGTTGGCCGCGACCCACCAGGGGGTCGCGACCGACCGGTTGAAAACCATTGCTTTAAAGCAAAACAATATAGTACATTATTGCCAACACATTTCACAGTATATTGCACTTCTTTTCTGAGCCGCTTAAGGTACGTTTTTGTAGTGTTTTCTAAAAAAAATATTTGAAATAGTTTATAATTTATGAATAAGTAAATAAATTAAAAATTTTATTTTTGTCAACATAAATTTATACTGGTATATTTATATTTATATATTAACTTTTGCAAAGTTACATTATTCAGACTTTTAAATACATACATATATTACATACTTAGAACTTAGTTCCAAAAAAAGTTTAAAACATTAATTTTTAAAAATAAATAAATTTTGTATTATAAGATAAAGCAAATTTACTTTAATAGATCATAAGAAATATTATAACTACAACAGCAACTACCAGTTGATTTTAATAGATCTTTAGTTTGTATCGTGTCTACGCGTAAACGATTTTTTCCTTTGCTTTTTATGCTGGGTACACACAGTGCAACCTACATGCAATCTGTTTCAATGCAACCTCAAAATATCAAAGCGTTTTGATGTTGATGCAATCTAGAATGAATGAAAATGAATTTAATTCACTAGATTGCGTAAACGCGTTGCATAGTGTTTACCCAGCATTACATCATCTTGCATTTGAAATGTGCGTTCAATTGATGCTCTGAAATGTGGTATCGATAAAATACCAAATTCAATATGTTGATTACCATAGTCTTTTATTGTTTATTACACTGGTTTACAGCCAAAAAATACCAAGAACACCACATGCCTAGATATGTTAATTGGGGCCTCCTGAACACGAAAATCGCTGTAATTTTTTTTCCTAAGTACCGTTTTTTAGATAACGGTACTTTTGTGTTTTTCGGTGTATGGTCCCACTCAAACCCTTGTGGAGCCCAACCAAAAAGTCCGATCGAAATAAATGGCATATCGTTGGAAAGGTAATCGAATGACTTTTCCATCGATATGCTACAAATTTTTTACGTTTTTTTTCAAAATTTTTCATTTTCATTTCGTTTTTTTACTACGTTATATTAAATATCTGGAATGTTTTATTTCTTAACCACATTGTATATTTAATAACCAACATTTTAAGCGTAGTTTAAAAAAAAATCGGATGAAAAATAAAGTTTTTATTAAGGATTTTGTGGAACGACAATATTTTCATCTCATATAAAATTCCGTGTTTTTTAAATCCATCAGTTTAAACGTATTTAAAAAACAAATCGGACTTTTTGGTTGGGCTCCACAAGGGTTTGAGTGGGACCATACACCGAAAAACACAAAAGTACCGTTATCTAAAAAACGGTACTTAGGAAAAAAAAAATTACAGCGATTTTCGTGTTCAGGAGGTCCCAATTAACTTATCTAGGCATGTGGTGTTCTTGGTATTTTTCCAAATTAAAAATTTGTAAAGCAGTGTTATTAGAAAAAAAGTCTATGTTCTTATAAAAGAATGGTTTCCTAGCAAATTTGAGCTGTTTTACTTGAGGAAATTGGGCTGGAAACTGGAAAATTTTATAATTTCCTGTATTTTCTACTTCTAAAGACATTTTTATATACTTATTTTACATGGAAAAAATATGTTATGTTTACACTCTTTCTTCATAATCTCTCCACTACAATCAATTGAAAAAGGAGTATTAAGTTTTTTTGTTAAGGAAATTTGAAGACATTTATGGTAAAATGCATGGTGAAAAATCGAACGTTCGCGATCGGTACACAAGCCAATTAAATAAAAACCAAGAGAGATATTTGCTTTTGTAAATTGTAAATATGAAAACTTAAACTCGATGAAATCCATCTTTTGTACTAAAGGGTGCGTTCGTAAATGCATCACTGCGCTGCATCAGAAAAGCAAACTTTTTTAAAACCGAAAAAAAAATAATTATAATTTTTTTTTATTGTATGACTATTATTTTTGTGGAGTATTTCACAATTTGTTGGTCCACAGTTACTTCACTGATAAATATATAACGATTTGAAATCACTGATGCAGCGCAGTGATGCATTTACGAACGCACCCAAACATAGAGCTAACCAAATGCTATCGAATCGCAAAAAAAATGATAGGAAAAGTTTTGTTTTCTATATTATTGGTACATCAAAAGCGTACGAACGTACGTTCGTGGCCCCAGGAAATGCCAATATGTGAAATGTCAGTAAACATTATTTTCGTTCTTAATATTGGCTATATTTTTCCAAGAAATTTAAATATACTCAGTTCTGAAATGCTTTATCAATCAAAAAGATCCGCTAGAACACGGAGTTGAGAATCGATATTATTATAGTTGTCTTTATCGTTTGTAAATAACATAAATAACAACAGTATTATGCTATTGGTTTTTTCCGGAAATAATAGTTTCTGGAGTGAAGCTGATTATCACTTAAGGTTTTATTTTCAAAATAAAATTTAGTTCTTATTGTCGAATAAAATGATTTCACAGTTTCTTTTGCTTTATAAACCATTTCATTAACATTGCATGTTTCTATAAATATGCTGTTCATTTGAATTGAAGTTTTCCACTAACATATTATTCAATGCATCCCTTTTTAAACATTTTCATGCCACTTGTATGAACAAATGTCCCATTCTGGAAAGAAAAATATTAATCCTGGCGTCCACGCTTTGCATTTCAATATTAACGTCGTTAATTATTAAAAAAAAAAAAAAAAAACAACATAAATTTTGCAACAAACACATGATGACCAAAGCCTGCTATCCAAATGTTCACATCACAGTTAAACAGCTCAAAGGATAAAAAAGTACTAAAAACAACGCGGGGGTACTGCGGTATTTTTAATATGAAAAAGTACCAAAGTACTGAATTTTTCAACACTGCATTACCCCGGGTCTCCACGTAGCAATATTTATTGCGGCAAACGTCAAATTTGATTGCTCCATAAAATTTGCGACGTATAGACCGCATATTGCCATCAGTGGCAATTCATTGCGCAATGATTGCTCTTCTTATTGCTTGAGCAATTATTGCTTAGCAATCTGCTGTCAAATCAGTTGTAATTTATCTGACATTTCATTTCTCTGTACTGTTGGTTATTTATTAGTGTGTTTATTATAAAAGCAAGTGAAAAAATACTTCAACAAAATACAGAAAAAGATTTTATATATACGTCAATATTAACAAAAGCAAACGACGAATTTGTTTTTTTTTTTTTTTTTGTATATTTTTATTTTCTCAATAGAACAATACAAGTTTTAGGTTTTTTTCATTCGCAAATAAACCAAAAAGCAATACAAAACACAGCTACGATAATTACAATTAATTATTTTATTAATTTAATTAATTAATTTAAAAAAAAAACATTTGTTATAAATACAGCCACAAAACAACTACTCGAGGTGAAAATTGCAAATTTATGGCAAAGCAATAACAAGTGTTCTCCAGCAATATAATCAGCAATCATTGCTCCATTGTTCTGTCATTGTTCTGCCGACGTTATTGCTTGTACTGAGCAATAAAAATTGCTACGTGGAGACCCAGCGTTATATTAAAGAAAAAGCAAAAACAGCTGCAGCTACAAGAGAGCTTCTCAAAAAATCAAGATATTTTTCTTTTAATAATCTGTCAGGGAACGAAAACTATTTTTATGCACCACTAATCTGCGAATCTTTATGCAAAACCCCAAACAAAAGAAAAAATAATATACATATAACAAAAAAATTAACAACAAGTTCTCTTTCGCCAAAAACAATGAAAACAAATAAAAATAAAATGAAGAAAAAACTAAGAAGAAAAATGTGCGTGAGTACTTGAATGGTTGAATAACACAAAAACTGAAACATGTCTGCAACATTAATAAAAAACAAAAAATAACAAGACGATTTATAATAGCAAAGAACTAGTACCCTGTAGTTTATGTAGTATTGGTTACTTTAATTTTATATTGTGGATGCTACTATAAATGTTTGTCTTTTAAATTTTGACATTCGTGTGTATTTATAAAACAATAAGAAGCAATTGCACCCACTTTAGGTTACCTCGAACCACTCTTGCGGCTAGTCTGATTAAAAGACACAGTTGTATGTGTATAAGGAGACATTCTACGTATAAGATGGTGGTAGTTTTTGTATAAAAAAAATATAAGCCGATTTAAAACTTGAATAAAGGAAGAAAGTTCGAATATAAAACATTAGTTTACGTCTAAAACGATGGTATATGACTGTAGTCTAAGTAAGATCGGTGTTTGAGTTTAAGACTGAAGTCTCAGATTTTAGTCTAATATAACCCAGTAAAAAATGTGCTCCAAAAGGAGCAGGTTTTACATATGAATTCATACCTCAAATCGCTTCAAACCTGCTGATAGGATGCCTAATTTTTGTATGGGTTGTTCCCGGTTTGGAGGACTATTTTGTGCCGATAATAAGCGCTTCTTTATATATGCAAGCAAAGCACTCCTAAAGAGCTTTTTTTGAGGGCTTACTGTATAAACATAGTTATTAATGTTATGATTTTACTTGTTTAAATGACATTTTTAATAATTTTCGTAAACCATAAAATTGTTTTTATTCTTTTCGCTTTAAAACCTTCTTCGTTGTCAGCACTAAAAATGCAGCTTTTTGGTATATTTTATTCGTTATCATTTACTGCTGTATTAGAGCTCTTTTATTGAATCGCTCGATTATGCACTTTTTCTCTCAAGTGCTTCAAAAAACTAGATTTTTTTTTACTGGGTAAGACGGTGGTCTAAATACAAGACGGAAATTAAACACTATCTAAGATAGCCGGAGTTTATATCGGGTGATTTTTTAGCTATTATGTTTTTGGTAACACTGATTTAAACAGCTGACGCACGTTTCGTCTTTTGTTTCACTGTAAAACATCTTTAGTTTGGTCTATAATTTAACCATGAATCGTCTTACAAACGAACAACGCTTGGAAATTATTGAATTTTATTATCAAAATTCGTGCTCTGTTAAGAAAGTTCATCGCGCGCTTCTTGTGTTCAGCGACGAAGCTCATTTTTGGCTCAATGGGTACGTTAATAAGCAGAATTGTTGATTTTGGAGTGAAGATCAGCCAGAAGCATTGCAAGAGCTACCAATACATCCACAAAAAGTCAGTTTGGTGCGGTTTATGGGCTGGTGGCAACATTGGACCGTACTTCTTCAAAGATGATGCGAATCGTAACGTAACTGTGAATGGTGAGCGCTACCGTGAGATGATATCCAACTTTTTTTGCCCAAAATGCAAGAGCTTGACTTGCATGACATGTGGTTTCAACAAGACGGTGCCACATGCCACACAGCACGCTTAACAATGGACTTATTGAGAGGCGAGTTCGGTGAACATGTTATTTCACGTTCGGGACCGGTCAATTGGCCGCCTAGATCGTGCGATTTAATTCCTTTAGACTATTTTTTGTGGGGCTATGTTAAAGACAAGACAACATTGAAATTTATTCATGAGATACCGGCCGAAATGTTGGAAAGAGTATGCCAAAATTGGACTAAGCGGATGGACCATTTGAGGCGCAGTCATGGTCAACATTTGCATGAAATAATCTTCAAGCATTAAATTATATGGACCGTACTATCGATTCAAATAAAGATTTAATGAATTTTATGTGTTTTTTTTTTAATTTTCCTACAGCTCTTAAAAAATCACCCATTATAAGGTGTAAGTAAAAGACTCAAACACTATCTGTGGTCGCCAACAAACAAGACAAACATATTTTGTACAAACATTAATTTTTCATTTTTGTTTTCAATGAATACAGACGACGATAGTGCTGCGCCAATGTTGCTCGTTTTTTGTTTAAAACGAAGGAGAAATATGAAATCAAAAAGAATTTGGAGTTGAGAGTAGTTTAAACAACGAGCTATTTTGTGGCAACACTGAAAAAATTTTCTTCACAGATCCAATGAAATTAACATTAAAATTCAACCTATGTAACCTTTCATTGGATTAATGAAATGTTTCATAAAATCAATGAAAATGTTGCATTAGTTTAATGACAAACGTTTATTTTATCCATTTTTTCAATGAGGATTCAAAAAACCAATGAAAATTGTGTCATTGATTTTATTAATCCTTCTTTAATCCAATGAAAGTTTACATAGGTTGAATTTTAATGTAAATTTCATTGGATCTGTGAAGAAAATTTTTTCAGTGAAGCAATGCGCTTAAAAAATTTTAATTTACGACTGAAAATGATTTTAAAGCTTCATCTTCAACGTTTTCACTCTGCAAAAACTTTGCCAAAATGATTACATTTAGCACTAGAAAAAACAAAAAGTTTGACAAATATCCAACATGTCTGCCAAAAATTAAAAATTTTTAATATTTCTGCAAACATTGCTTCAAATGTTTGTTCAAACAGCAAACTCCACAATTAACAACACAAAAAATTTGTACAATGTAAAATGTTGGCATGTTTTCCAATCGATTTATGTGGTTTATTTAATCCCTTAAGTAAGAAAAAAAGAAGCTCAGCTGTGTTTTCAACGCGACCTGAAAATTGAATTCGGCTTGTACATTATCAAAATACACCTTTTCAGCTCAATTAGAACCAATTTCTTGTCCAATGACTCTTGAGAGAAAATAAAATACCGGCTTATGGCAATATATAATGATGATTGACTTAAAAGAAATGTTTTCTGACTGTTGGTAAAAAAGAGTTAACTGTAGGTTTATTAGCGCAGAAATATGTACGTGCTCATAAGTGCAATCAAATGAAAACAAACTTACACTCGCGCACACTTGCTCAACCAAACGAGAACACTGTGCCTAGTTGTTTGTTTGTTTTATGAATGAATATGCACTCGTATTTTAGATGAGGCTTAAAATACTTATTGTTATATTTACACTGGCAAAGAAAATTGTTAAAAATGCCGAAAAGTTTTATCAAAAACGAGGAAGGGAGGCAAATGTTTAGGAATGCCTTATCAGAAACAAGAAAGGGAGGCAAATACATAGGAATGCCGGGTTTAGCAGTTATTACGTATATATTACGTTAAGGTTAAGCGAATGAAAATAATCAAATAAAATTGCGAAATAAAATGCTAAAGCGAATGCTAGTACGAACGCAAAAAGCAAAAATAAGCCAATAGTCTGTAAATGCGAAAGCGAATATTCACCGCACCCCTAGCTTTTAACCAATTTGAAAAGTTGCAACATGTTGAGGGAATATTTTATCCACAAAAACTTCTTTAATGTAATTTAAGTTTCAGGAGTTTGTTAAAGTGTGAATATTTTTTGAAATATCTTAAAAACGCCAAAAAAAACATAACTTTTTAATTATGTTACAATAATTTACATACATATACATATTTATTATTTTAAAAACACAAATTTCCGCTGCTAGTGTAAACAACATTTGCCATGTTAAAAAAAAAGTAACAACTAACAACAGTGTTAGCGAAGAATTAGTCAGGCATGTTTTAAGATGAAAATAGGAAGAAAAAGAAAACCCAACAAAATGGCAATTATGGTTAAATATTTACCACCAGAGAGGAACAAGTATACAAATTAAAAGTTTCTAAAAATTATTAAATTCAAAAAAAAAATTATATATCCGAAGAGTAATAAAAAGTTGTGGAATTAGTTCTGCAGTGGCATTTGTTGGTAATCCCCAATCAACAACAAAATTCATATTTTGTTTTCTCTGATTTTCATTTTTACACTTTACTGCCTTTTTCCTAAGCACGTCAGAATTTTTTGCCAACCCATTGTTCAGTTTTCTAGTTTCTGCTTTAATTATTTGTGAGTTCGGATTATAAATTATTAGAATATTTTTAAAAAGTAAAAAGTTACCAAATAAATCCAAAAACTCCCAGGACAAAATCTTGTAAATTTTGTATTCCCAAAAATTACTTTGATAATAAACTCGCAAGTGCACGGCTTAAAAAAACTAAACTCTGGCAGCATGCTTTATTTTTGCGGGAGCAATATAGCAAGTTGTTTTTGTTTTCATTTTGTTTTTTTTTAACCTACTTACAACTACAATTAATATTGAAAGAATTCCAACCAATATTGTAGTGGGGAATGTAAGAAAAGATGAACTCACTGTTTATTGTTGATGTTTTTTTTTTAAACTTTGATATTGTTACAAGTAGAACTGTTGCTTATAATTCTTATACGCATAACAGTTTAATTTGGTTTAATATCTTTAGTTTTTCAAAAATCTTTTTGGATGAAGTTTTCTGACGATCTGGCCTAAGCAACCAGTGGAATGCGCATAGGAATAGCTTATCCCATTAACAATAAATTTCAGTGTTTTTATCAATAATAAAAATTGGGGGAATTAAGCACGACTAACAAAATCTTGTAAATTCCCAGAATGTTTACAGTACGTTGTCGAAATGACTACAATATGATGTTATTTAAGAATTGAGTGTAAGCAAAATGAAAACAGCCTGTTATCAAAATAAGGACAAATGTGGTCGAAATGACAACAAAGTGTTCTTAAAGAAGTAAAGAAATCGAATTTAATAATTTTTAATATTTTTTTTAAGCATAAGAAAATTTTAAAGGGATTTCAAAAATCTTTTTTAGAGAACCAAAAACAGATAAGAAACGAGAAGTCGACAATAAATGAATTTGCCAGGATTTAAGCCCTTTGATTATTTAGAGGAAAGACCTCTCTTTATATTTTGAAAACATAAGGCGAAGAAATTTCTAGTTGATGGGGTAAAATTAGGAAATTGATTTTATAAAAAATTAAAGTGAATGTTTTTTTTTTAAACATTAAGAAATTTTGAACTTATAACAAGGCGAGTTAAGTACACTTTGACAGTTAGATCCAATTTGTTTTGGTTTTGTTAGCCGGGTTTTTGAGATGTGGTTTAAGCTTAAACTAAGTTTAACGTAGTCTGAAACTCGTATTTTTCCGGCGAAATGTGATTTTTTAATTATTTCATTAAAAACCAACATTTTAAGCAAAACTAAGCTAATCCCTCAAAATTTTGTACACAAGCTTGGTGATGGCGGCACAAATTTGTTTTCAGACTAACTAAACCTAGTTTAACTGAGATCATAAAAACCTAGCCTTAAGGCTAAAAAGTCAGAGCAAGTTAAACTCTCTCTTAAATCACTAAACATATAAACAAGTGCTGGGAAACTATCGATAGACTATCGATATTATCGATAGCCTTTAAATATCGAAAATATCGATAGGAAAAATATAAATATCGATATTTTTATTATTTAAAATATAGCTATGAAGACATCTAATAGCAGATATACACACACAGTTTTTTGCCGCAAATTTTTACTTGCTATTATTAATTCGCGCTGAATTACAGCAATGAATACAAACAACAAGAATGGCAAGTGGTATGGATTGCTTAGCGTTTTACTGCATATTAAAGGCCTTTAAGTCGAAATGTGTACATGTTTAATAAACATGTTTAATAAACATTGTTTATATAGGGACTGAAATGTCAAATATTAGAGGATAAGTCCGCTAGATTGTTTACCTTTTAGGGTTTAGAATTTAGAAAATTTTTTAAAGTTGCAATGGAATAGCTTATAGTCCCTGTTACTTCGGTTCTTTCAGAAAGGTACTTATCAATTTTTAAAAAACTGCCCTTTAAAATAACGTGCGTATATACAAAAGTCTCATACATTCAATAAAGTGATAAAAACAACGGACTGTAGCCTTATAAAAAAATAAAGTTTTCCTGCGCAAGTACAAACATTCAGTCGATAGTAATATCGATATATCGATAGTGAAATCTGAACTATCGATAAATATCGATAGTAGAAAATATCGATAGTATCCCAGCACTAATATAAACCATCTTTAAACGCATAAAATTGGGCGTCAAAACTACCAATACACCCCATATAAATTTGATAAGATTTATCGTAGTGCTGCTATGTTATTTTTTTAACCATAAATAACCATTTATAGTTGTTAAGTTTAAACTACATATTTGGGGGATTCACAAGGTGTCATAAAGTCACAAGTCTTGAAATAATAACATGAAAAAATACGACTGTTGTGAACAACCTCTAAAAATTTAGTGTGATATTTTGAATTTAAATCAGCTGATTTAAAACAAATAAAATAAAATAAATATTCACCTAACTTTAAAATTCTAATTCATGAATTATTAAATTAAATTAGATCTTACCTGACTATTTTCCATTTTTTAGACGCAAATCACAAATAAATTTGGTTTTGTTTGCTTACCAACCATCAGAGTCTTAAGCCGATATAATTTAACGCCGCAATTGTTTTGTTGCAAAATTTACTGGCCGTAGGCTAAATTCGGATATTATTCGGATAAAACTATACCATCAACGCCGACGGCTACAAAAACTAATGCGGATCGGATCAGCCGCTCAGCGCAGGTCTCTTCTCATTAATTACGACAGCACAATAAACATAGCAAGCAAAGTTCTATTGATTTAAGACACTTTTTGTTTACAAAGCAACAACAATATTTTTAAACCATTGTAAAATGTTATAACATTATGACAATATAACATGATATCACACCTTGTGAATACCCCAATTAATTCAAGTTTAGTTTAACTAAGTGCCATTAGTGTTTTGCTAAAAATGGAACCGTTAACACTAACAGTGCAATGCAAAAAACCTTTGTTGTTTTCGAATTGTTGTAGTAATGCCACCACCTGTAGTTTAATTCGCCTTGATCAATAATATACTTGATTTGTTTTTGGTGGTTTAAGAGCACAGACTATTAAAAGCTTTCAGAAGCTTTTTGAGCTCATTTCAAAATGTTCATCGTCATGTAAATGAAAATTAAACAAGAGAATATTGTGGCAAAAAAGTTTTTTTTTTTTTTTCTTTGTTCGAAAGTACCCAAATATTGCACATACCTGTTGTAAGCGAATAAGCTGCAACAACAAGTATGCACAAAATTTAAGAAAGAAACATCGTGTTCAAACCCAAAAAAAAGATTCAACAGCAAAACTAACAACACTAGTAAAAGTAGGTTATTTAGCTAAAGTTAACATTTAAAGTTTGATGAACAGACAGACAGACTTAGCTAAAAAAAAATACATAGACAAAGGGGAAAAACGCAAGCGACTTAAAGAAAAATTGCTGGTTTTATATGTTAAATTTAATAAAATACAAAAAAAAATATTCTGGTAAATGAACCTTATAATTTAAACTTTCAAAAAAAAAAAACGATAAAACAGAATTTGAAAAAAAAACTGCCAAAAAGAAGACCTTTATACGTTATAAAATCTTATTTTGAATTTATAAATTTTTTTTTTTTTTTTAATTTTATAAAATGCCAAACAAAAGTTAGAAGTGCACAACGTTGATGATGACCTCAAAAGATCAGGATTTCAACATAATTCATTTTATTTTTCTTCTTTTTTCTTTCTGTACGAAAAGAAAATCATAATAATTATTATGCAGGAAAAAACAAAATGATTTAACGTAAAAGAAAAATAGGGAAATAAACTACAAATAAAAAAACCAAACAAAAAAAAGACAATACATAAAACGCTAGACAATAATCGTGAACATCCGTATTAAAGAAAAATCAGAACAAATGTTATTATCGGTCTATGTTAGCATTTTCCAGCTACAGCGACAACATTATGCATCTAATTTAGCAAAAATACAAAGATGGCTGAAACGTCAAGAGCAAAAAAAAAAAGACAGAAGCAACAAAAAAGCAATCATTACAATAGTAACCAACACAAATATGTAATAAGAAAATTATTTTATTATGGCCTTTTTTATCTTTTTGCATCTTCGAACTTCCACCGGAAATTTATTTAACAATATCAATATCAATAACAACCAACCAATAAACAATTATACGAGGGTAATTTGAAAAAACATTTTGGTAATCTACGATTTAAAAGTAAAATAAACATAACAGAAGCCGGTGAAAAGGAAGGACCTGACGGATTCACTGGACTCAAAGGAATCGGAGCAACGGACTAGAGAGTTAGATTGTCATGATATCTTGATTAGAATTGACAAAATTACCGGAATACTGAATACGAGAAATTCTCTTTGAATGTCCAGCCCAGCACAATTTTTTTTACAAATTCCCTTAGTAACTCAAGACCTGGGCCCTGTTTCCAAGATACAAATCTACAAGTAAAATACATTTGAAACAAAAACAAAAATTTGAAAAATCTTGCTTTTTATGTATTTTACTTGTAGTTTTGAGAAACAGGGGAAATTTAAATCGATATCGAATGCCACAATTTGATTCCAGTTATAAATGTTCCAACGGCGACAAGAAACACAATAGTTTATTATGGATTATGAAAACGTTGAGCAGTTGTGTAATTTTTTGAATAAATAGTCATTTCTAAAGCTATCGCCATAAAAAAAGACTCGAAGATAAAGAAACTATTAAAACTATTAAAAGTGATAAAATGTATATTATCTAAAAATTCTAAGGATTTTACAAGAACGAATCAAGCCAATCTTTGAAACCCTCATCGAAAGTAAAGTGTATTCCAATGAGAACGATCTGCATCGATCGAAACATATGGCAGTCGGACAAGTTGCCAAGCCTTGCCATGATATAATATTACGTCTTTATGGCTGGTCGGAATATTTCGGGCGTTTTTGGGCCAGTGCTTTCTTTTAACGAATTAATTGTGTTTGTTGCAGGCCCCTGTGATAATTTAGCTTGATTTCAGCATCTCATAATAGATGGAAACCTTCCGGGCCCATCAAATGTAAAGCGTAACCTTGTTGCCAAGAATATTCCACTTAGTCTTGTTGGCGGGGTTTTACATACAATCTCTTGCGCTTCGGGATATAGTTAGTTATGGATCTACTTTTTTTATGCAAAATCATCTTTTAACGTCTTTTGCATTAAACTCACATTTTTTCAGAATTCCTTGCTTGTGAATAAATCTTGCTATTTAAAAACGGTTTTAAATTGCTGCTTAAGTGGCTTTTAATGATTTTACAAATTCTTCTTGAGGTTCACAACAATCTTCATTAAACACTCGCCCTTTGTTTAGAAGCTGAACAATCTAATCTCCGCTGCTTAAGGAATAGCCAGCAGCATCTGTTGAATAGAAACAGCACCTAGGGAGATCCGCCCACAGGTCGAACTTTTCCACAAGTGTAACAAAAATCAGCCCTTGCAGTGAGCTTTCAAAGACCTCCCCTTTTCCGCGACTTCTTTGAGTCCAAACCACAACAACCTCGTGATCTCCGAAGGGTCCTTAGCCAATGGTCAGTCAGGTGCCAACAAGGACTTCTGACTCCCTTAGTACCAGATAGGATCTTTGGTCAGCCGCGAAATTTGCCAATTTAGAATTCTGAAGAGTTACAGATATTGGCTGCACCAGATTTCCCCAGAGCATATAACACCAGAAGGTGAAATATCCTTAAGGGGCTCACAACATACCCCTGGAGGAACTTTTTTGTTTAATAGCTAAGAGACTAAATAACAGATGTTTCCTTTCCAATACCATATAAAATATTTTAAACACAAACCATGTGTATAACATACGCCATCTTTAATGAATCCTGTATTTTTAAATTTTACCTTTTTAAGAAAAGTTAAAATCGCCCCAAATTAAAAAGAAACCCTTTTAAAAGGGCTTTTTCAGCCTGCCCTCATTTTGAAACAAACACTCTTACAAAACACCACTACCACCACCTCTAATACATGTGCAACTGTGTATTTATGTGTAAATAAATGAAAACTTAAGATGTGTTAAAAGTTGTATAGAAAAGAGGTTATTGGTAATTGTATTTTAGCCTTAAGAAATAAGGTTATTCTTGTGTATGTGTTACAAAAACAATAAGAAGAAGTAAAATAGAAAAACTTCAATTTTACCTAAATACATTCGCACATTTAGACAAACACAGCTGTCTAATGGATTTTCAATAGAAAGTATATAAAACTATTAGTAAAGGGAAGTAGCAATTATCTACTAACACTGGTATATTAAGCTTTATGATGACAATGACCACACTATAACAAAACTAAAATTTTTATTTGAAAATTAACACATGGGGATCGCAAAATTTGACGATAAGTTGTTTTCGAAAAATGGAAATGTCAATTGACATCTAAAGATCGTGCGATCTGATACCTCTTGATTACTCCTGTGGGGCTATGTGAAGTAACTGGTTTATGCTGATAAGCCAGCAATAATTAATGTCTTGGAGGCGAACATTCGTGTCGTTCGTGACATACGGCTAGGGTCGTGGTATTTGACACCTTTTGATTACTTCTTTTTGGGGGCTAAGTGAAATCACTGGTATATGTTGAAAAGCTAGCAACAATTCACGCCTTGGCGGCAAAAATTGTTAATGTCGTTCGTGACAAACGGCCAAGGTCGTGCGATTTGCCACATCTTGATTACTACTTGTGAAGTCACTGCTTTATGCTGATAAGCCAGCAACAATTGATGCCTTGGAGAAGAACATTTTTCGTGTCATTCGTGACATACAGCTGGCAATGCTCAAAAAAGTGGTTCACAATACCAAATGCGTTTCGTCTAGAAGTGCCGGGGTGCCCATAATCATCTTTAAATGTTTCGTCTTATTTTCTTCAATTTTAAGTTCTATCGGTCTCAAAAAAAACACCCTTAAAAAGTTTTAGGAAACCATTTTTGCTTTCACCCAATCATTTAAAGCCATATTTATCGACAAACAGCTCTTATTCTTTGCATAAGGAAAAAACCCATTGAGTGGCATTTCATTTCTTATGATACTGATTTTTTCCTATTGTTTCAATTTGATTCATTTCACCACTTTGATTATGCCCACAAAAGACATCACGTCTTAACTTTTTTTTTCATTCTATAAAGTTGTATTTTTTTAGTTGGTTTGGCCCTTTTTTCCACAAAGACATAAAGTAATAATAAGATCATAATGATGAATATAGAAAATCCATTTAATATCGGATGGAGAAGAAACAGCACGTAATAATCATAACGAAATGGTACGATGAAAGAACGTTGTAAATGGTCGTTTTAGTATTTTTTTGGTTACATTTTTCATGTAAGGCATATAATTGAATCAAAAAAGGTCTAGTAAAATAATTCTAAATGTAATTGAAAATTACAAAAATCGTGATTTAGGATTATTAGAGAAAATTTCCTATAGGAGTTTGTTTATGTTTTAAATTATTTCACTCAATAAAATACTACACAAAAATTGTTGAAAATTTGTTTTGTCATGATGGAAATCCTTTGGACACATTTGTTGCTAACTTGACCATCTTGAAATCAAAACACAGTCAGAAACACTGGTTTAAAAGGCCCAAAAATATTAATTCCTATATTAGCAAAGAGATCACAAAAGAATGTAAATTATTTTTTGATTCGATCAAATGAAGCTGCCTGAGTGTTCATCATGTTCATGTACTCTTATGATGTTTTGACCTCAAGATGAAGTTGTTTTCGTCTGTGGTCATCTGTGCATTATTTCTCGTGGTTGCCATAGGAAACCCTCTAAAGAAGAATAGAAATTTAAAAAACGAAAGGAAGTTTTTGATTTTTTGAAACTTTAGTAACCACAAATAAATAAATATCTTGGTTTATAAAAATATTTGAAAATGGTACTTTTTTAAAAATTGTTTAGAAAGTGGCAAAGCCTACTGTCCCTGTTATCGGAAAAATGGTGCCGTTCTATTCTCCATTTTGGTGAAATTAAGGTAATTGCTTTTGATATTTCCAAGGCGTTTGACAGTGTCTGACATGGTGCACTCTTGTCAAATCTTGTTACATTAGGTGTCGGCGATGATTTCTCTTGATTTTTATCGAGCTTTCTTAGATGGGGTTGCGTCAAATGGGTTCAAGATTCATTCAGGATTGCCGCAATGCTCCGTTCTTTCTCCTACTATAAAGGGTGGTTAAATTTCAAGGGCCGATGTTGATTTTGAATAAAACACAAACTATTTAGGAAATTATTGTGAATTTATTTTATTATGATATATTGGTATTACTCAATTATGTATGGAACAAAATATCGGCCAAATGGGCGCCGCGACCACGGCGGCACACCTCCATCCGAAGGTCCAAATTTTCGATGACCCTGAGGCATAATGGAGGTTCTATGCCGTTAATGTGCCGAATTATCTCATCCTTTAGCTCTTGAATTGTTGCTGGCTTATCGACGTACACCTTTTCTTTCAAATAACCCCAAAGAAAAAAGTCCAACGGTGTCAAATCACATGATCTTGGCGGCCAATTGACATCGCCATTACGTGAGATAACACGGCCATTGAATTTGTTGCGCAAAAGAGCCATTGTTTCGTTAGCTGTGTGGCAAGTGGCACCGTCCTGCTGAAACCACATATCGTCCACATCCATATCTTCCAATTCGGGCCATAAAAAGTTCGTTATCATCTCACGATAGCGAACACCATTCACAGCAACTGCCTGACCGGCCTCATTTTGGAAAAAATACGGCCCGATGATGCCGCCAGCCCATAAACCGCACCAAACAGTCACTCTTTGTGGGTGCATTGGTTTTTCGCCAATCACTCTTGGATTCTCATTCGCCCAAATGCGGCAATTCTGTTTATTGACGAGTCCACTGAGGTGAAAATGTGCCTCATCACTGAAGATGATTTTCTTCGAAAATTGATCATCCACTGTTGCCATTTCTTGCCACCATTCTGCCCATTCACGACGTTTGGAATGGTCAAGAGGCTTAAGTTTTTGAGTCAATTGCACCTTGCAAGCGTGTAAATGCAAGTCTTTATGCATAATGTTCATCAACGACGAGCGTGAGAGGTGCAATTGTTGGGCACGACGACGAGTTGAGGTGGACGGCTCTTCAGCCACACTATCGCGAACAGCAGCAATATTTTCTGCAGTACGAGCTGTACGAGCATGCACTGGTGTTCTCACATCTTCTAAAGACCCGGTTTGCTCGAATTTTTCCACGATTTTTGCGATTGTACGCACATTTGGACGATCAAATTGACCAAAAAAATCACGAAGTGCACGATATGCATTTTGATTTGAACGCCCATTTTCATAATAAGTCTGGATAACTTTAACAGGTTGTTGGATTGTGTATCTCTCCATGGTTCAAATTGAGTAAGTCTGAAATAGAGAAATGTCAAATAAAATTCGGAAAAAACTTGGCGTTTAGGTGTGGTTCACATTCAACATCGGCCCTTACAATTTAACCACCCTTTATTTCTTATTTTTCTAAAAGATCTCCAATGTAAAACTTCTAACTTTGCCAATCGTATTAAATTGATTATAGACCACGCGTATCCAATGTTGGCCGAGACCTTGACATAATCTCGTAATGGGGTCGTGCGAATAGGGTCGATTTCAATTCCCAAAAGACCCAGGGTTACATACTGACGCTTAAACGCGCGACGGATCAAGGTGCTTCATCTGTTTATATGGGTGGTATAATTATTGAGGAATCAGAATCTCTTGATGTTCTGAGCATGAAATTACAATGTGATGCCCGATGGACAAAACATATAATCAAGGTTTCGAAAGAAACATTCAAGTGCCTCAGTTTTTTTTACTCCACTCCATCGGGTCTACCTACAGTTTATACCACATATATACGACCGCGAATAGAATACAACTCATATGTGTGGGTCGGTGCTTTAAAGTCTATTTTGGAGCTTCTAGACCGCTTGCAGGAGATTACAAAGGTTCTCATTGGTGACAGTAGGGTATCTAATTCAACTGACTGCCATGAGCACCGTCGAAATGTGGGTTGCATTTGCCTGTTTTATCGTTACTACATTAGGATGTGTTCTTATGATATTATGGAACTGGTTTCCGAAACCTGTACGTTTGTTCCTCAAGAGCACATCCTCTTAAGGTCATCGCACAACGCATTACAGGGAAAATTCGTTTTTTGGACGGACTGTTAGTATGTGGAATAACCTTCCTGCTGAAAACTTCCCTCTCACCTTCAACATGAATAAGTTCAAGTCGAATGTTCACAAGCACAACACCATCTATCCTACTTTCCATAACCTATTTTCCTAGTTCTAACATAATGCAATGCATTAGTAGGTGTCATCCCCTGAGTAAGTACTGGTACTGGTCTTCATCGTGTCTAAAACAAAATTTTCTTTAGACATTTTTCTCTCCTCTAGGCTAAGGGAAAATTCTCTATAGAAATTTGTGTAAGTAATTAAGGGCGAGACAAAATTATGTCTTATTACCAGTCATTATCCAATAGATATGTAGGTTTCATATTAACTGAGAAACGGTTTAAAAATTTATTATCTATTCTAAGACAAGATTTTGTTTTGAAAGTTATATCTCATCTAGGATAAGAAAAAAGATCCCTATAGATATTTATGTCTCATTAACGGCGAGACAAAATTATGTCTAATCTTTCTTTGCTGAGCCATGATGTTTCTATAAAAATTTATGTCTCCGCTACGCTTAGAAAAACTTCTTATATATATTAATATCTTATTTAGTCTGAGACAAGGTTTTCTAAAGAAACTTATGTCTCATCTGGAATAAGAGAAAATTTCTAATAGATATTTATGTTTCAATTATGGCAAAACAAAATAATGTCACCTCATCCTTGAGTCCATCAATTCTGAAACAAAATTTCTTTCAGAAATGTAAATCTTATTTTAGGTGAGACCAGATTTTCTATAGAAATTAATGAGCCTTATTCCGGTTGTCCGGATGACGACAACATCGACTGTGTGGTTTTTTGTAGAAGATTGAAGAACATTGGCTGTGTGTCACTTTAATCTATTACAAAAAACGATACTGTCGATGACGACAACGACAAGGACAACCGGAATAAGGCTGAATATCTCATCCATGCTTAGACAAAATATTCTTTAGAAATGTATGTCAAATCTTGGATAAGAGAAAATTTCCTATAGAAATTATGTGGTAGAAGGACAAGACAAAATTATGTAAAGGGTGGTCCAACCTTAACGCACGATGCTAATTGTAAATGAAACAAAAAGTTTTCAGAGAATTATCTTAACATTTGTTATCGGGCCTGATTTGAAATCACGTTCTTTTGAAATCACGCGTGTGATTTTGTAGTGTTCTGAAAGGCATACCGTTTTTGTGTTTCTCGGTGTGCTTTCGGCAATTGTAGATCAAACCAAAACACACAGAAACGGGACACTAAAATATCACACGTGTGATTTTAGTAGGCCCATGTGATTTGAAATCACGTGATTTGAGTAAAAGTGATTTGCAGAAGAAGAAGGTTCATATTTTCAGTGACTCTGAGACATAATTGAGGTTCATGTTAATGTGCCTTTGGCCCTATTACTCAGTTGAGTTGTAATTAAGACAACTGGTTGTGATCAGTTGTAATTTTTGTTATGTTTTTGTTCGCAGAAATTACAACTCATCTGAGTTGAGTTGTAAACCGTTATAGGGTTTTCATTGATTTTGAAAAAGCATTTGATACTCTGTCCCATTTAGCTATATGGAGTGCACTAAAATGCAAGGGCACCCCAGACAAGATTGTCGACGTCATTAAGGCTTTGTATCATAATGCAAGCTGTCGTATTCTTCATGAAGGCTGTGTTAGTGACAAATTTCAAATTAGAACCGGAGTTCGACAAGGTTGTGTACTGTCACCACTCCTCTTTAACATTGTACTGGACAACATAATGCAAAAAGCCTCACGCACGCAAAGGGGAATAACATGGGTACTTAATAGTAGACTAGAAGACCTCGATTATGCAGATGACATCTGTCTTTTATCGCATAATTACAACGACATGCAAGCTAAACTTAACGCAGTTCAGGCTGAAGCAGCAAAAACTGGTCTTAAAATAAATATTACCAAAACTAAGGTAATGAGAATAAATGCCTCCAACAACAGAGCTTTTACAATAAACCAACAGAAACTTGAAGATGTCTCAACGTTTTGCTATCTCGGCAGCTTGTTGACTACAAAAGGAGGCTCTGGTGATGACGTTCGAAACCGAATTAAATGCGGCAAACAAGCATTCGGTCAACTTAACCCAATATGGCGATCGGCGCATATCTCAAGGAGAACCAAGTTGAACATATTCAACTCCTGCATTAAATCTACTCTTCTCTATGGCTGCGAATCTTGGAATGCAGCCCCCAAAGACCTTAACTCATTGCAAGTATTTATAAATCGATGCTTGCGGAGAATTCTGAAAATATTTTGGCCTGTTACTATAACTAATACAAGATTATGGAACGAAACCGGTCAAAAGCCCATAAAAAGTGAAATATTAAGAAGAAAATGGCGCTGGATAGGGCATACTTTGCGAAAGCCCAATGACGACGTTACAAGAAACGCTATAGAATGGAACCCCCAAGGTAGCCGAAGAAGAGGTAGAGCATCCCACACCTGGCGTCGCCAAATCGAACTTGAAGCTGTCACACAAGATAAAAGCTGGAACGAAATAAAAACCTTAGCATCGGACAAATCACAATGGAACCAATTTGTTATGGCCCTATGCTCCTTATAGGAACCACGGGAACTAATATATATATATATAGGGGCCTTTAGCTCTTGAATTGTTCTTGGCTTATTGGCGTTCACTTTTTGTTTTAAATATCCCCAAAGAAAGAAGTCCAACGGTGTCCAATCACATGATCGTGACGGCCAAATTACACCGCCACGACGTGAGATAATACGGTCATTGAATTTCTCGCGCTGTGTAGCTAGTGACACCAGCCTTTTGGCACCACATATTGTCCTTTATGACCATTTACGGTAACTGCTTGGCCGATCTAATTTTTCGCAGAAGTATGGCCCGATAAAGCCTCCAGCCCAGCAGCACGAAGTGCACAAAATAATTTTTAATTTGAACGCCCATTTTCGTAAAAGGCTTCAACAATCTTAGCGCAATGCTCAATTGTGTACATCTCCATGGTTAAATTTGTCAAGGTAGAAAGGCCGGTGTGAAGTCTCATTCACACCTTCACCAAGAGACCAATATGGTCCATTGTGACGATTATTTGTCAAACACGGAATCAAAAAAATTTCAAAAGTTGGGCAAAATACTTTACGTTAAGGTGTGACTCACAATTAACACCATTCATTATGGTTTAACCACCCTTTAATAACATCCTATAAAACTTTGTGTCCTCAAATTTCTTCAAGAAATGTATGCCCCATTTAGTATGAGAAAATAGTTTCTAAAGAATTGTATGCCTCTTCAAAGTTGAGACAATCTTTCTTATATTTACGTACCATGAGAAGACAAAAGTAACTAAAAAAAATTATTTCTAGTTTTAGTTAAATTAGAAATTAAAAAAAGCAGTTGGGTTTACAATCTCCTTAATTTGAACATTTCTAGAAAGCGATTGAAATTTTTGTGTTTTTCTTAAAATAGAGAGGAATATTTTTTTATTAAAAATCATTTCCAATAATGAAGCATGTTTTTTAAGACAACTTCCCATTAGTTTTTTTTAGAAACTTTAAAAAATCTATTTTTCAATTTAATTTTTATTAATAATCTCCGGATAATCGCACAGCTTAACAGCCTCTTGCGCTATTTTCTGAAAAGCAGTCTCTCTAAAGTGAAAGGATAATAATTTATTTAAATCGCTTTTCAATTTATTTTAATTTTTTCCATAAAATGTCACAACAAACAGGTGTTAAGATGAAAAGTAAATTATGCCAAACAGATATTCAATATTTAAATTTAAGTTTTTCCTCTCAGTGAAGACTAAAATAAACATTTATGAATGAATGAATGACATACTTTGTTTACGATAATGTTTGTTTTTCTTTCTTCTTTTTTCTTTAAAAAAAAAAAAAACCCCAAAGTTTAAAAAAGACGCCGCAAACGACACACAGTCACTGGGTGAATGAGCCATTTCAACAGAGTATAAAAAAAATCAATACTTCATGTTTGTTTTCTTAAATGTACAATAAAATGCATTTTTATTAAAAATCATGTATTTTTATCTAAAAATTTTGTAAGAAAACAAAAAAAAAAGTGTGACTGCCATAGACACTTCAAGTGGCAGCGAGCTGTTGCACTTTAAGTGCTACACTTCTCTGATTTTTTTTCTGTTTTCCTCTTCCTCAGCTTTTGTTGATTCCATTTAAAAAAAATTTCTTTGTCAAGTTGTTATAATAAAAATAATTTTATTCATTTTCAAACATTTTGTTCTTCAAGTGTCTGTTATAATGCGTATCTTTTATTTTATTTTTTTGCTTTTTTTTAATTTAATGTTTACAACACAAGTTTTTACGATTAAATTGTTGTTAAATGTTTTTTAAAATCATAATTTTTCTACACAAGTTATTTTACAAATAAAAAAAATTTATGACATTTTTAAAAATTTTTGAAAAGGGTGGGGGTAAACAAAGAAATTTCGTGATTTGTTTGGATACAATTTACAATTGTTTAATTATGACTAAACAAGAGACTTGAAAAAAAAATTGGGGGAGAATATTTGTTCCATGATGACAATTGCGTTTAATGAACTTTGTTGCTGATTAATTGTTTTTGTTTCATAAATGTTTATAAACATTTTCGTTTGTTAAATCTTATCGACTGTAGGGTTGGGTGTTTAAAGTCAGAAGTGTGCTTGACATTTGGTTGAAGACATAACATTTTGCAGTTGATTTAATGTGAAAAAACATGGTGCTAAAATTTTATTTCTTTTTTAGTAAAACATACATACATTTCTTCTCTGCCTTAACAACACACAATTCTTAGAAACAAATGATTTTTCAGCCTATTTGAGACATAAATTATGTATGTATGTATATAGCAAGTTTTAAGTTGAGACAAACATTTCTTTTCTTTGCTAGAATAAGCAATTCTAAGTTTTTGTCTCAGCCTAAATCGGATAGAAATATTTATAGGAAATGTTGTCTCAAATTAGATAAGATATAAATTTCTCTTCCATAGTTTGTCTTAACCTAACGAGATAACCTATAAAGTTTTATTTAGAATTTTGTCTTAGATTGTTTTCTCTCGAGATCGAGGAGATTACTCCCACAGAGACGGTACCGCGACCAAGTCAGGTCTATTGTATCCATACCACTTTAGATGGCCAAAAGACCCTCTGCTTCCCAAAGGAACGCAAGTAGGTCTTTTGTCGGTGTTGCACCTACTCGGGACGCGCCTATCACGTCGCGCCCTAAGTGTATCCTCCTGGCCTATGCCAGCGCCGGGCAGTCTCACAGAGTATACGCATATATGGGAGTATATACTCCCGAGAAAGATCAGTTCCTTTGCCTGGCGCATTTCCGGGAGCGATACCCAGTATCTTCTATGCTGCCTGAGAGCTCAGTCCTCTAAAAGGGACTCGGAAGTTGCCCAACTTAGCCCACAAAAGGGCTCGGGACCCACCATTTGGGCGGTTGAGCCAGTCCTAGGCAGCTCATCAGCCCTATCGTTTCCTGGGACCCCTGAGATCTCCGGCACCCAAGAGAGCGTCTCTGTTCCAGGCACCCAGCTCTTGTAGCCTTCCTTGGCATTCCGCCACCAACTTCAAGGAAATTTTCCAGAAAGAAAGTGCTTTATGGCCGCTTGACTATCAGTGAATATCCCAATGCTGTTTCCAACCATTCCTTTGCCAAAAATGTTGATACAGCACACATCAATAGCGTGGATCTATTTTGTTTTTTTTTTATAACCAACAATCAAAGAGGTTTGATTTGAAAATGATTTGATATCAAACGTTTTCTCAAACGATAAACGGTTGATAACGATTTTAAAATCATTTGAAAATCATAGCAATATCAACAAAAAGCGGATATTATTTTCAAATTGAAAAATGCCTTTATTTTTAACTTGCTTTCAAACGTGATTTTCAAATTTTTTTCAAATGAGGATTATAATACCATGTGGAACATAAATAAAAGTATTTAGTTTTTTAAATTTTAATGCATTATTTATTCAAATAAACTGTGAGATAAACATTCGGCACCATAGTTAAAAGATGAAATAATGTTCTTTTCGTCCTCTAATTCTTGAAAAGGCTAAATACTTAGCTTCCTTTTATTTTGTTTATTTTTGATTTTAATTTACCAATTAACATTTTATGTCAAATGTTTATTTTCATATCATTATCAATTTGAGTTTAAATGTTAAAATCAAACAATTGAAAAACGTTTGAGAATTGTGTTTGATGTCAAATGATAAAAATCATTTCATATCAAAGGTTTGACTTCGTGTTTGTTTGGTAGGAAATCTAGTCAAAAATAAGACCACTTTAAGACTCGGCATGTTAGGGGCGCAAGTCACTTGCCGAGTACAGCAAAGTAAATCATTTCATATCAAAGGTTTGACTTCGTGTTTGTTTGGTAGGAAATCTAGTCAAAAATAAGACCCCTTTAAGACTCGGCATGTTAGGGGCGCAAGTCACTTGCCGAGTACAGCAAAGTATGTACTCACCTGACATCTACAAACCAAGAGTTGCGCAAGTAACTTGCCTAGTCTGAAAGGGGTCTCTAACTAGATTTTGCTTGAAATGTTTAAAGTACTTGATTGAGTTGCAGTGTAAACGGGCCTAACCTAAATGAGACATACATACATTTCAATAGGAAATTTCTAAAAGAAACTTTATCTCAACCTAAATGAGATATCAATTTCTAAAGGGAATTTTGTCTTAGGGTAGATCAAACATCTTAACTTTAATTTTGCTTTCTTCGACATTAACATCTTATTTAATTGCTTTAGTTTTTAACCCACTTGAGAGTAATTTTTTCCTTTGCAGCATTAACATTAAAGAAAAAAAATAAACTTTTAACGGCCAGGTCAGTAAACATCTTTCAGTGTCAACAACTCTTGAATGTCGCTTAATTGTTTGTTTGATGTTTTAATTATTTAATTTGCATATATTTTCTTTTTTAATCGTATGTGAAATATGTAGAATGGAAAAAATTCCTCAAAATGATATTTTACGCAACTTGTCGTCGAGTAGCTGTGCCGACGACATAAAAATAAATTTTTTTTTTTTCACTATTATGAGGTGATAGACCCTTAATAAATGTCAACAAACTTGTGTTGTTGCATTGTGTTTTAGAAAGATAACAGTACATTTACTCGCCCATATCTATTTCTTTATGATGATGGTGATGGCGATGATGATGGAAATGAGCACTAAATGACAGGCCATATGCAGCTCTATGATATTTATGTATGTAGTTCAACCCATACAGATGCAATATTTACATTGAAACACCCAACAATGTAAACTTGAAGCAAATAAAGTGGGCACACAAAATAAATTTTACAGAGTTTTCTGTATGTGTTTAGATGCACGCAGAGAAAAAACATGTTTTAATATGGTCACTTCCAACAAAACTATGTTTAAGGAAAATTGTTAACATATTATAGTTAATTAAACCATATTATTGTCTCCAACAACCATATTATGGTTAAATTAGTCATCGATCAAGAAGCCACAACCCTATTATGGTTGCCTCTAAACATGTTATGGTAAAATATGACAGTAATTTGTTCTTTAATTAGCAATAGTATTTTAATCTTTTCCAAGAGCAACATACTCTGGTTAAAAAACAACCATGCTATTATAAGTGTTAAGCATAGTTTAGTTATTATTTATCATAACATGTTCGGAGGCAACCATAATATGGCTTTGGCTTCTTGATGGAAGACTTATTTAACAATAATATGGTTGTGGTGGACAATAATATGGTTAAATAACCTAAAATATGTTTACAATTTTCCTTAAACATAGTTTTGTTGGAGGTGACCATATTTAAACATGTTTTTCTCTGGGTGTGGGATAAAAGTGGGAACCTCTATTTCTCTGTACTTTCAAAAAGGAAAAAATATTTTTCAAACGTCTTAACGCGTATAAACCGCTTGCTTAGTAATTGGAGCCAGCGTTACCGTTAAAAATTTTCAAAAAGGTTATTTTCACTAAAAACATAAACGTTACGGATGCACTACCACGTGGTAAAGTAAAAACATACAACAATATAAAAGCTGGAAGTTCAAAAAGGGGCACAAAATGATACAAAAGGGGATTTAAAATAAAAAGGCATAGAAAGTGGCAAGGTAGTCAAAAAAGGGGCAAATGCGACTATAGTCGCATAAAGGTAACGCGAATTGCAGCTATTTTAATCGATCTGACTTACGCTACACTCTTGCTCTCTTTTTAGAACAGTTAACATACCAACATACCCGTGTTTGGACACCAATTTACTTTCTTTTATCTGGAAGACAGATCTAACTTACCTCCATGGTAAAAGCAATTTTTTTAAAGTCCCTTATATGACTTCTTAAAGTTCTTTCTCGCCGTGATTTTATTCTAAACCAGAGCCATCCTGTTTCCCCTAACGGCTTGTACTGACAATTTATAGATGTCACTCCCCATGATTTACGTATTCTAATTTTTCGCATTCGCAAAAATTTAATTTAATTAGTCGCATTCTCATTCGCTTAACACACATTTACAAAAACCCACAGCTGGGTTTAAGATTAACGTACCTGTTAATGTCAGCATAACCTAAAGGCTCAGTTAGGCGAACGTTGCTGTACCCGTAATGTACCGCACCGTACTGTAAGGACATTGGTGCACTTATAGAACCGAGGCGAATTGACTAGAAGGTGAGGTCAACTCTACAACTACAATGCGTCTGTGGTCGGGTTGTCAAAATTATTGCTAGTAAAAACAAACAGGTTTGTTTACATAAAAAACTAGTTTGTATACAAACTTTGACAAGTCGACCACCGAAAAAAAACACCATATGTTGACTTGACCCCACCTTCTAGTCAATTCGCCTTGTATAAAACGTTTAAAAACGTGTCATATGTTTTCCCATACATAAACAAAAAGCAATAGTATACATAAAACAAAACACACAGTGATGAGAATCAAAAATGTTCAAATGGTGACCGTTTTGCAGAAAAAGTACCACGTGATTTAAATGGTATTAAAACAGTATTTTGTGTATGTAAAAATGTTAATAATTTAAATTTTTAGCATACATATATTGTAAATGTGCATACACCAAACAAGGTGTTGATCAGAGATCAGCAATGAATCGCTTTTTCGCTACTCATACTGACTCATGCAATTGTAAGTATAAGTGCGTAGAAATCATTTAAACTAAACTACTCTTATTCAATCATACTCACAAGAGAAATATTTATGAGTGCGACGTCGACATTATACGCATACTCATAAATGACCTCAGCTTGATTTATAATTTCAAGAAAATACTTATAATACTCACAATGATTCAAATCATTTAGCTCATCCATTTACCGTTTTAACACAACAGAGACAACACACAACTTAATAATCAGCGCTGCCAGATAAATTTGCCGAAAAATCGTCTACTTCATACATGTTACTTTAGTAAACTGTAATTGCCAAATCGTCACTTTGCTAATTTGGGGACAAATCTGGCAGCCTCGCATTTTGCTTCGCCTATACACATTGACTTGAGTAGATTCTAAATCAAACACTACAAATGTTGGTAAGTATGAGTACGATGAATAAAATGAAACTTTTGAGTGAATATGAGTTTGAATCACATTGGAATAAGTATGAGTGCGTATAAGTACAAGAATTTATGAGTCATGATTTAGCTCTACTCACTTTTTCACTACTCATTGCTGATCTCTGGTGTTGATACCATTTAAAGTCTTTTATATTTATTTATTTATTTGTATTTTGTTTTGTAAGTTGTTTTGTCGCAATTCCATAGATATACTGAAAAAATTACTAACAAAAGAGCAAAATTACCCGCATTCAATGCAACATACAAGCCGCCAATCACTGTCCTACAAATGTCACGTATCAACGGCATGAAATTCTATTTTATACAGATTGGTACGTTGCAACTACGGTACATTGCATTTCGGTTAGCTTTTGTATTGGTTTTCACATAACAAAAAGCGAACAGCTGATGGATACAGTACAGATACGCTACAGCAACGTTCGCCTAACTGAACCTTTACGGCGGTCTTAACACTGGGTGAAAACAATCTACCAACGTCCGCATGAAAAACTAACCCACAGGTGTCAACTTGGCTACAAAGCTGTCTAAACTATGTACTTGCTTAGAAGCTGGAGTTATCTAAGCTCCACTGAAAATCCGTTTCTTTTATATAGCAAACAACACACAAGGGCATTCGCCAGAAGGCCGAACTTTACCTTAGGTTACGGAAAAAATCAATTCCTTGCCCGGAACTTGGTTTAAACTTCGTCAATAAGATTTAAATTACAGCCATTTGGTAATTCCAGAAGGGATCACGTCTAGGGCTCATCTTATTTCCTGGGGGTTACTGCTGGTACCAGATATCATTCTGAAAAAAATTACCAATTTTAAGCCTCAGAAAGGCACCACTTGTATACCTCGAGAGGGCAATGTGCAGAGGCAGGTGATCCTTGAGGCGATATCAGCACCCAAGAGAGGCGTGGTGGAGGTACCCTACAACAAAAACATTAGCGGAGATCAGTATTAAGCTTGCAAAAAATCAAATGCAAAATATCGTAGCACTTTAATGAAATCTTTAGAAAACTCTGTTGGAATTTATTTTTATATTGAACAAAAGTGTTACGGCATTTTGCATTTTCTCTTCTGAAGGCTTAATACTGAACTCCGCTATTGTTTTTTGTATAAACTTATTTGTATACATTCTTTACAACACTTTACTTTACTTAAAATGCCCACAATCACCCAGCCATCTGTAGAGACATTTATAATAATGTTTTAAAAAATAATAATCCAAGTACTTTTTCCATATTTGTTGTAATTGAGCATACCTAGACAAAATAGTGATGGTGCTAGTTACCATAATGCTGGTACAAAAAGTTCATCATTTTAGGCATTGTACTGTTTTTTTTCTTTTATACTCTTTGACTAGCTGTCATGATACTTCCTGTAATTCCAAACGACCTTAAGTTGCGTCATTTATACACACACACAGTGTGTTTCATTCCTTTCTGCCCATAACTTTCAACTCTTCTTAAAAAAAATTAAAATTATGGCAACAACCAACCAACACTTTATTTGTGCGTGTTAAAGTCTATGTAAATGTGCCCTTTCTTGACTCCCTGCGTATTTTTTTTTTTTTTTTTTTTATCTAAAAAAAGAGAAAAATAAATAATCATGCTGCTTTTTTTAAATGCAAAAACACCATTATCACGAGCAGCAGAAGTAGCATCTACCTTCTTCCAACCTCTTAAACAGCACTGGGGCATGTTGCATTTGAGTTAGAGAAGAAAACACTCCGTAGGAATAAGTTTTACGTTTTTGAGAAGAAAAGTTGTTTTGTTGTGCAGTGTTAAGTAGAGTGTAAAATCGTAATGTTACTGTAAAATAGAAAACAATTTCAACGATTTCACTTGGAAATCTTGAAAAAAAAATAAACGCACTTAAAGCAATAAAAATATTTAAACGATATTAAATTTTAATAAAATTACAGGAAAATGAAAATAAGTTGCTAGTGGTAATTGAAATAGTAATTTTGCAAGCGTTATGCATACTTAAGAACAAAAATCTTGTTCTTCAATTTATTTTTAGAAGGGCGGATTAAATCCAATTTTCGATTCCAATACGTCAAGCTTTTCCACACAACTGAAATAACTTAAGATTTTCCAAGTAATATCACAAATATTAACAATGTTTTGCAAACTTAATTTTGGTCTTAAGACTGCGTTAACATTAGTTGTATTTAAGATCTCCTCGCAGCAATTTAGACTTAACACGTTGGCTCATTCCAATAATTTTTTTTAATAACAGTTTCACGGTGATTGTTATTGTGTTATTTCGTGTTCTTACTTTGTCTTTAGTAATTTTTGACGATTGGTGAGTGTTTTTAGCCTGTGATCACCGGTGGTTCACATGGCACTTTACTCATAAGTGTTTTAAAGTAATGCCATGTGTACCACCGGTGGTCATACATGTATAGAGATTTTTTTAGTTTTATTATTGTTGGAAGAAGCGCCGCAGTAAAAAAGGCTAAAAAAGTAACAACATATTGTGGTCAATGCAATGTGAACCTGCCTTATGCCTGGAGTGCTTCAATAAAAATCATAAATATTGTGACTTTTCTACATTTTTTTATATTTTTTCTTTCTTAAGCATTTAATTTTAAGTTAAAAATGAATTAAAATGTCCAAAAATAAATTAAAAATAATAAATAGTTAAATAAAATGAAAAAAAATATAATATGCAATCAATGTTAAAAATTCGACTTGTGTGAGCAGAGCCCTAAAAAATTTATACAGTAAAAAGAATATAGTTTTACCAGGGTGCCACTGCATAAAACTGTTATCTATTATCACCAGGCCGAAAATTATTTGATAAACAAGTAAAGTATACATGTGCACCACCGGTGGTACACATGGCCTCATAGTAAAAAAAAATGTGGCCCTCCGGTGGGTCACATGGCAGTCAACGTGTTAAGCCGAGGCACCAGGTAATCGATCCCTTTCCAACTGAGAGTTAGATATTCCCGTAGTAATAGTCGGCTGCGAACTTTTAGAAATGTGCGAACTTAAAACTCTTAAAAAAAACTTAATATATTGGCTACAACTAAAGGGAGAGCAACGTCAAGAGGTTCGACAAGTTTGACACACAAGGAAGTTTTTGGGTATTTTTAAAAATATAAGCGATACATGGTACCAAAACGATGGTCGCTGCTACATAACGCATTGTTTACATAGTAATAGAAGTACAAAAAGATTGATTCAAGTACGGATTTTCAATCGCGAAAAACTTGAAAAAATATCGGTATGTATAGAGTTGAAAACTTTTTTGAATTTTTTCAGAAGCAAACATCACGTTTTTACTTAACTTTTTATTTTGTCGAGTTAGGCCTTCTAGCTTCTTACTAGTGCTGGGAAACTATCGATAGAACTATCGATAGTCTTAAACTATCGAAAATATCGATAGGAAAAATATCAATATCGATATTATTATTATTTAAAAAACATGTCTTCATAATGTTACAGCAGCTATACACACAAGGGGTAGAATAGTGTAATATGGAAATCCTTAGCAGCAAGATTTCGATACGCCAGAACCCCCAATTTTGTGAAGTTTCTAAAAAAACGCATGAGCCAAAAAATTAGGGGTGTGGGATGGGGGTAAGTGGCTCCTCTTCGGGGTCAAAGCTAGGGGAAAATTATACAGAAGCCAAAAAAAAAGCTTCACAACAGTCCCTGAGTCGCTCCTAGAGGGGTTAACTGTAAGACTGACTCCCACTTATATTTCCTCCCCTACATGTTTTATTAACACACCCTACAAAAACAATGACAGTCATTTAATGCATCATCTGATGGGCATTGCTGATGGGTTTATACTTCAGAAGTTTCAATCATTTTATTAAGGGCAATATGAAAAAACTGATGTAAACATTCGTGTACGTGTGACATTTTCCCCACTCATACTTGTGAACTTTAATATATATACGTGAATTTAATACAAAATTGATAGTGTGCTAGTTTATAAGTTTTGTATGTGTAAGTTTACATCAGCCATTTCTTGTAGGGATACTAACCCCCTATCTGTGCTTCTTAAGGGGGCTCCCATACTTAATATTATTTTTATAAAATAACCCGCCACCGCCCTAACTATCCCCAGAGTGCCCCTAGAGGAGTCAAATATATGACGTACCCCAAATATTTTTGCTACCCGAACAGAAAATACCTAGTCTCCATCTTTAATCATTAGGGTTGTCCCCATACGAAAATTTCGAAAACGGCAGAGTTGCACAACGTATGTTCGCATAACTCAAAAATGCTTTACTTTATTGAAAAAACTAAAAAATTAAATTTCCTTTGAGAAAAGTAAAATTTTTTCAAATATGCAGTCGTTTTAGAAACAATATTTTTTTTTTTTTTTTTTTAAACTTCGACATTTTAATAAAAAAATTATTTTTTTTTTCTGAAAAAAAATATTGTTTCTAAAACAACTGCGCATACTTTACTTTTCTTAAAGGAAATTTTATTGCGGAATTTCGATTTTTTTAGTTTTTTCAATAAGCTAAAGCGTTTTTGAGTTATGCGAGATAGTTTTATGATGTTGTAAAAAAAACAATGAACGACCATTAGAGGAAAAGTCCGCTAGATTTATTACCTTTTGGGTTGAGAATAGAGTTTCTACGCGGGAAAGAAATCCCGGGTATTCCGGGACATTTTTTAAAAATTAATCCCGGGAAATTTTTTTCGGGAATTTTCGGGAATTTCAAATTAAATTTTAATTTGCTAGCATCGTTAAAATCAAAAACGAGCAATAAAAATATATTATTTACTAAAAACAACCTGCAAATCGAACTATTTTTCCCACGCCAATAAAAGGTCTTTTTAATTGCTGATGAAATGTCTTAAAAGCTTCTTGAAGTAGAAAATGTACACGATACACCATTATAGAAATAGAATCTCTGATGAGCTTTTAAATGCTTTAATAATACAAAAAAATTTTTGGTTAAAAGAAAATTCATTTTACCAAGTTGCTATTAATAATAATTACTAAATATTAATAAGTTTTAATAATTCGTGATATACATACATGTACATATGAATGTAATAATTTATTTGGTTTTCTGTGGAATTAATAAAGCTAATTTTTTTGGACTGTTGTATATGTGTATCATTTAATGAAATGATTGTTGTATTCAAAGAATCCCGGGATTCCCGGGAATACGATTTTTTTTGTTTGATTTCCCGGGAATAGAAAAAGTCCAGGAAATAAGAAAACCTAGTTGAGAATCAAATCCAATTTAGAACATTATCTTAAGTCTGAGTTCACACGGCTGATGTCTTATTGACAAGATTGCTACTTTGTAGGGAGAGGGACGAGGGGAAAAGAAACGACTACACAGATGCATGTACTGTCTTTACGTTTAGCTTTTTCATTCGTTGTTTAATTTTGTTATTGTTTTCAATATCAAAAAAGCACATGTCGTCAACATGACATGAATCATTTGAACGCCAATTCATGTTCAAAGAAGAAAATGGAAGAATCTTGTCAATAAGACATGAGCCGTATGAACTCAGACTAAGTTGCAATAAAATATTTTATAGTCCCTGTTACTTTAGAAAGGTGCTTATCAGCATCACAATTTTTAAAAACTGTCATCTAAAATAACGTGCGTACATAGATACGTCTCATACGTTCAATAAAGTGATAAAAACAACGAACTGTAGCCTAATAAAAAACAAGTTAGTTTTCCTACTTGAGTACAAACATTCAGTCGATAGTAATATCGATATATCGATAGTGAAATCTGAACTATCGATAAATATCGATAGTAGAAAATATCGATAGTATCCCAGCACTACTTATTTCACATCCATATATAATTGCAAATATAAACTAAATGAGAAGCAAGAGTTCTCAATTTTACTTTTTAAACATGAAAACAATGTTTTTTCATCTTGTTCTGTTGTTTTTGTTGTTTCTGCAAACAACACGTTCTGTGGTGTTATTGTAGTTTGATTAGTTAAACTTTGATAACTTAAATGAGATTAAAACGCTAATTTGGTAATTTTACTCTCAAAGTGGCACTACCAATGAAAAGTTTTTTTTTTTTTTTTTCTTGGTTAAATAATTTTGTAATTATTTTAAGAAATTCCGGGATTGATTTTCGAAAGTATTACCATTAAGGGCTAATAAATCAGAGCAAGCTAAACTCTCTTTTTGGTTTAAAATGTGTTTAAACCAGCAAATCTATAACTCAGTAGCTCGTTTCTGTATTTAAGGCATCGTAAAATTTCTTGCAAGAAGTGTGAAACAAAAAATTCCATCGTTTCTCGATTTATGAGATAAAAGTGTTTCTGTATTTGAATGCGAAAACATACACAACAAATTCTGTTTATACTGGAATATTTCCAGTCAAATAAAAGCGAAACGTCAACAAAAGAAATAAATATAATAAAAACAGGGCTGCCAGATTTGACGAGTTATCGTCATCTTGACGATTTTTTGTTCCGATATTAACAAAGTGACGTTTTAATGATTTTTCTCTAAAAAAGTGACGAAAGCAAAAGCAAAAGCAAAAACAAAATCAAAAATATTTTATAATTTTGTTTTTACTTTCTATAGAAATTCATCTTGAATTTTTAAATTTTAAACACTTCTTTTTTGTGGCGTTGAAAATTGAAAAAAAAATAATATGAATGTCTGTAGAAAGCAACAACAAATTTATAAAATATTTTTGATTTTGTTTTTGCTTTTAATGAAATTGTTGGCGTTGCGTTTTACACTTAGTCTTCGAAATAAGATAATTGTAAATATTTTTATATGTTTGTTTATTAGAAAAAAAGATATCTCTAGAAACAAGGGTTAAATTTTTATATTTATCCCTATTGTGAAAATTGTCCTCGAAATTGTTTGTCTCTTCCCTAAAAAAATGTATCGGCAAAAGTAAAATTTCGAGGGACGTGGCTTGTTTTGAACATTTAAAACTTCTTATATACATATACAAAATATGATTGATATTTGATATTCTTATCTTATATGTACACTTTTGTGCCAAAACCATTATCCCGGCAAGAAAGAAATTTGTTTGTCTCCCAGTAAAAACTTTTTCAAAATGGATAGCTTCTTTCACTCGTTATTTAGTAGCTTTCTTCCATAAGAACTTCGATAACTACTTTTTTCAGGATATATTTAGATAAAAAATTACTTTATTTTGAATTTGTTCATTTTGGCACAACCCTTGTAAAATTCATTAGTTTTTCAGTAGAATTGCATGTAGTGCTTTTATGTGTTTCTGATTACTTAACATATTATTTTGTAGGCGAAGATTTTACTGGGTTTTTAACCCGTTTATTTATGAACCGATTTTTTTAATTTTAACTACCAGGTATTCTACTAAGTCTATTTCAGGTAAAAAAGAAAAAGATTATAGGAATAGGTAAATTAAAGATTTATATCTCAGCCATTTGTAAACCGATATAGTTAAATTTCAATTATATACTATTTCGGACTACAAACGATATAAATATAAAACAACGTCTTAAATTTATAATACTGTTATCAAAGCTGATTTAAAAATTTTCCATTTTGATCTCGGTTTTTGTAAATATGTATATATCCATTTTAAAAAAGGATGTATGTTTATTTTATTAAGCTTGGTTTCTTTTTGCTTTTGCAAAAATATTTATTTTATTTTTTGTTTAAAATTATATTTTCTCATGCCTTTGTGTAACTTCTCCAGGGAAAAATAACAATTTCAAATTGTTATCGGATTAAAGAAAATAAATAATTTTGTAAAAAATAATCCTCCAGCTTAACAAAATAAATATATAAATTTAATGAAATTATTAAATACCCATGAACTTTAACTATGTTTTTGTTTGATTATTTTTATAATAAAAGTCGAAACAAATTTGTTTAAAATTGATTTTAAATTGCACGATTCTTAAAACAAAAGAGACGATCTTTTTTATTTTTTTCTCAGGAAATTGACGATTTTGACACAAATTTATCTGGCAACACTGATTAAAACCAAAACATGAAAAGGCTAAAAAAAAATTGAATATAACAAAATATAACAATTGTTTTTTGTTTATTTTCATCATATAAATTATGCATTCATCAGTTATATTCCTTCTATTTTTTTATTTATTTTAAAAAAATAGTATATAAACATATTTTAAATTCAAAATATCTACATTTTGTTTTTCTCGCCACCAATTTCAAATGTGACTTATTTTGACAGTTGTTGAAAGAAACTTTTCGCAAAATATTGTTATAGAAAAACTTTTTCTCGCATCCTTCCAATAATTGCTGGAAAATTATTTAAATGACAGATAATTCTCGCAAAAAAAGATACAGAAACACTTGGGTGAGAAAAACCATTTTTTGTTTCATTTCACACTATTTTTGTTGCAATTCACACGTTTCATGCGAAAAGTTTTACGATGTGAGAAATACAGAAACGGGCTACAGTAAACATTAAAACCATCTCTAAGCGCATAAAAATGGGCGTTTAAACTACCAATACAAACCATATGAATTTGACAACAGTTATCGTAGTGCTGCCATATTATTATTTTTTGCACTACACATAATATATGGAGCACTGATTCACAGCTGTTAAGTATAAATTACATATAAATTTAAGTTTAGTTAAACTAAGCCAAAGTTTAAGTATTCATTGATTTATAAGCCATTAGGACTATTTTAAGTGCGTTTTAGTGTGTTTCGTACTTGAATTTGTGAGTACGACTCGTAATTAAAGTAAGTATAGCAAACTCCCGATCAGGTCGATATCATTAAATTTAATTCAACAAAACTTTGAATTCATGTTTAGAGAAAGGACCCTCCTTGTGAAAAAATAATCTTTTATTTTTCTCCAAAAAACAAAATATAAATATTTTAGTAGCGTTTTATATACTTCTCGCAATTTCATAAAAAGTTCTATTTACAAAACTAAATTTTTTACCACAAAACAAAAATTATACAAAAATCAAAACGTTACTTATGCGCCACCTGTGTAAACTTTGTTAAAAAAATTAATTTTTTTTTTTTGTACTTTTCTACAATTTTTTACAAAAAAAAAAACAATATAAGAAAAATAATTTCCTTTTTATACAAAAATTATCATTTATTTAAACTTAGATTTATACAAAAAAATACCATTTTTATTAAAAAAAAAACACAAAAAGCACTTTTTAGTTAAAAAATTTGTTTAAAAAATTTCGATTTATTTCTTCAATTTTGTTAAGTATTAAAGTACAAAATGAGGGCGTTGGTTAAACAAATCTTTCAATATTAAATTACTAAATTTAATTAAACAATATAGAACATCAGTTGCGAAATGTGTTTGGTCTATTTTGGTAATTACAAATGTTTAAAAATAACAAATATCGATCAAAAAAAAAAAAAAAAACTGGGGGAAAATTAAACGAGCAAAAAAACAACAGGCGAATTCTACCTTTTTCGTGTTCAAACTCATGTGTGTGAAAATAAAGAAAATTTGTTCACCTACAAATTCAAATGTAATTCGTAGGTGAAACATAAAAAAAAAAAACAAAAAATCGATTATCGACCATAAAATTTGTAAATGAAAAGAAAAAGAAAATATCCTAACCCCGGGTCTCCACGTAGCAATATTTATTGCGGCAAACGTCAAATTTGATTGCTCCATAAAATTTGCGACGTATAGACCGCATATTGCCATGAGTGGCAATCCATTGCGCAATGATTGCTCTTCTTATTGCTTGAGCAATTATTGCTTAGCAATCTGCTGTCAAATCAGTTGTAATTTATCTGACATTTCATTTCTCTGTACGGTTGGTTATTTATTAGTGTGTACTCGAGGTAAAAATTGCAAATTTATGGCAAAGCAATAACAAGTGTTCTCCAGCAATATAATCAGCAATCATTGCTCCATTGTTGTGTCATTGTTCTGCCGACGTTATTGCTTGTACTTAGCAATAAAAATTGCTACGTGGAGACCCAGCGTAAAGAAACACAAGAAATAATTTAATTTTTAAACATAAAACCACAAATACAAATACAAATGTTTGTACGTACAATATTTTTGTTATTGCCACAATACATATGTGGGAACGAGTAGGAGAGCATTCATCAGCAAATAGGCGAATTGTAATGAATCGTGTTAAAACAATTGAAAGCTAAATTTGTATTTTATGGCAATTATTTATGTATATGTTGCTTTTGCAAGCAGAGGGTGGGTAATTGCGACATTTTGTTTGAACTCATTTTGTAGTTTACGATTAATATTTGAAATTACCGATAAGATAGTTTTTTACCAAATTTTTTAAATAATATTTTTCTGTATTTATTTTGGTTAAGATTAATGACGTTAAAATTTCGTCGAAAATTGATTGTTTCGTATATTCAGTCAATTTTTGTTGTTATTTGATAAACTTTTCTTGGGAAAATTTTTTTTACGAGGAAATAAAGATATTTTTCAAACTGTTTATATGTATATACATATGTATTGAAAATGTTGTTATCAGTGAAGATAATTTTGTATGAATGAATTGTTGACATACTTAGATTTAATGTACGTAAACATTATAAAAGACTTATAAAAGGTTTATTAAACAAATTTTCATTGAAAATTTGTTTTATTTTTATGCATAAGGCCGTTTTATTTTTTACGAATAAGGCCGTTAGTCTATATTTTAATTACTGGATTTTTGGTATTATTTGTATAACGATAATTTAAACGCAAGAAATAACCCAACCAACCAAATCAACGCCAAAGCCGAATACACGCAGCACTAAAGCTATGCTTTGTATTAAATGGTATCGCAGACTCCTTCCTATTATCACAGGGGCCCGAACACAGTTGACTCGTTAAAAGTGAGCATTGAACGAAAACCGACCAGACATGAAGCCGTAATAGTCCCTCATGATAATATGTACTCGACCACACGTTGCAATAACAGTAAAAAAAAAACTCCTAAGAACCTGGTGGTGCAGAAGTTTTGCCCTACCCGCCTTATATTCAAGGGTTGCCCCGTGCGAATACAAACTTTTTCACTGGTATATGCAAGCCAAAACTGACTTAATTCGTTCTTAGTAAAAAAAATTTGCAGTTTATCTGGATTAAAAGAGGTAGCTAGCGCTACTTAAAACTGAACGTAACAAATATGGAAAATATGTGGTCGAGTTAAAGCGCTTTGTTACGTATTGTGAGCGCATAAATTAGAAATCATTTAAGGGTATGTTTACATCTCAGGGGGGAAACGTGACTAAGTATGAACAGAAGAACTTTCCTTGTAGGGCTGCCAGAATATTTTGTGAAAAAATCGTCAATTACCTGACAAAAATAAAAAATAAACGTCTTTCTCGTTTTGAAAAATCGTCAAAAAAAAAATCGGAAAACTTAAAATTTAGCTTTTTTAACAGTTTTTGTTCGAAAAAAAAAATTAAACATTCAAACAAAAACGTAATAACTTCATAAGTCTCATGAAGAGCGTTTTTAATCGTCGATGAGCGCAATTTTTAATCGTAGAAGATTTCTCACACGGAAGAAACTGTAACACGAGTGAGATTCTTCCATAACACAGCGAAAGACGCTTACTTTAATCGTTGTGGGAATCATTTGAGATGTGGGAAAAGATAATCTGACGAGTCTTTCAAAAGGCATGAATCGTATGAAACTCATGTAAATATTATCTTATAACTCGTGAAATGCTGGCAGTATAATTAGGTTCATTCGATGATGTTTTCACTAACGATAAACAACGTGTAACATTGAATTTTTGTACTCTGGAAATAATCATTTAAAGATTTTTTTTTTTATCGATAGTCTGAAAATATCGATAGGAAAAATATAAATATCGATATTTTCAGTATTTAAAATACAGATATGAAGATATCTAACAGCAGCTATACACACACAGTTTTTTGCCGCAAATGTTTACTTGCTATTATTAATTCGCGCTGAATTACAGAAATGAATACAAACAACAAGAATGGCAAGTGGTATGGATTGCTTAGCAGTGCTTTTTAACGCTAAATAGACCTTTAAGTCGAAATTTGTACATGTTTATATAGGGACTGAAATGTCAAATATTTTTGTAATGTTGTAAAAAAACTGCAAATCCAAATGCAATTGCAAGCATAGGACAAAAAATTAACGACCATTAGAGGATAAGTCCGCTAGATTGATTACCTTTTTGGGTTTAGAATTAAGAAAATTGTTTAAAGTTGCATTTAAATATCTTATAGTCCCTGATACTTCCCAAAATATAACCCCCCAAAAGTTTGTACAGAGAACAACAAAAACGATTTTTGGGGCGTTATTTCATTTTGTTTGGTGTGTTATTTAATTTTTTTAATTGGGGTATTATTTCATTTGAAATAAAATCAATATGAAACAGAGCCCCAATATATTTTTTGGGGGATTATTTAATTTTGAAATTTATAATGAGAAAGTTTTCGGGCGCAAGTATTTATCCACTTTTGTATACAGAACAACGGCTTCGATAAATAAAGCTACCCTGCATAACCGGCCTTCGGCCGGGCGCAATTACTTTTTACTTTATGGTATACCAAACACCGGCTTCGCTAACTTAAGCTTCTCTGCGCAGCCGGGTCGAGTCGGTATTTTTATACTATAGAGGAGAAAATCCTGGCGCTATGCAGAGAAGCTTAAGTTAGCGAAGCGGGTATTTTTTATACCATAAAGGAAAAAGTCATTAGCCTTAGTTGGCGAAGCTTGTGTTTGGTATACCATATCATGACATCTATCGCATGATTCTTTTAGGCAAAACTGTATAATTAATTGTATTATTTCATTTCGGAAATTGGGGTTTTATTTCATATGAAATAAGCCCCAAATAATTAGGGAGTTATTTCATATATGTTTGGGGGGTTATTTAATTTCGCTGTGGGCTAATTTCATGTTAAAAATTGGGGCCTTATTGCATACGGGAGATTATTTAATTATTTTTTTGGGACGTTATATTTTGGGGGGTTATTTCATGCCGCCTCAGAAAGCTACTTATCAATTTTTAAAAAACTACCATCTAAAATAACATGCGTATAAACATACGTCTCATACATTCAATAAAGTGATGAAAAAAAGGACTGTTGTAGCCTTATAAAAAAAATGAAAGTTTTCCTGCACAAGTACAAACATTCAGTCGATAGTAATATCGATATATCGATAGTGAAATCTGAACTATCGATAAATATCGATAGTGGAAAATATCGATAGTATCCCAGCACTAGTACATAAACAAAAGCGGCACGCGTTTTCTATTTGTCAAAATTTATCGTGCGGCGTCAACGCTTTTTTTGGTCAATCTGGCGTTTTTATCTTCAGTTTTATGTTTAATTTTGTAGGCTTTATTAAACAAGAATGTTATCCCTACTGCCCGTAGGGTTTATTAAGGTATGGCATATAAACGTTAAAGTTAAGCGGAAGAAATCATTCCGCATTCCGCACTTATTTAGGCACGGCTGTTACCTGTCTGTTTTTAGAAAACAAAAACAAAATTTCGAGTGAGAAGAATTTATATTGAAAACAAGAACAAATTTTTGTGTTTTATTGTTGTTTTCAATATAATTTCTCACACGAAACTTTGTTTTAATTTTCTAAAAACAGGCAAACATTCCAAGACTAAACTCAAAATTCCCTTTACATTGCCAGAAATAAAATACATAAAATAATCACGCCTATCGTGAATAAAAAGTGACAGTTATTTCATTGCAAAGTTTTCTTTTTTTGGAGACTGAATAATATCGTCACTTTTTAGAAAATAAATCAGCAAATCGGCACTTTGCTAATTTCGGAACAAAAAATCGACAAAATAACGATAATCGTCAAATCTAGTAGCCCTGCTTCCTTATAAGATTTTTAAAGACGCTGCGTCTATGCTAATTAGGGAATATTTTACCAATTCTATTTAAATATCAAATCAAAAGGCATTTCTGTAGAAAGCAACAACAAAATTACAAAATATTTGTGACTTTGTTTTTGCTTTCAATGTAATTCTTTGGCGTTGCGTTGCGTTTTACATAATTAGGGCCTAATATTTAAATAGAATTGGTAGACTAGGCCCTAAGTGTTGACAAAAGCAGCGGAATAGTTAAAAAAAAATTCGAAAATTTGAAAATTAAGTCTTATAACTGTTATATTAATAATTTTAACAAATTATTTAAAAGAGGAGCAAATGATGAGGGCGTGCTATAGTCGTTGACTTTTTTCTTGTATAAAAACATGCAATCTTTAACTTTTTTTTTAATCTTTAGAAAATGGTAGATACATTTTATATATTTAAATTTGCATTTTTAAATAATTTTTTTATAAAATGTTTATCCCTACACTTATAAAATTATTACAGTAACTGATTGTGGGTTATTTAATTCGTTTTCTGTTCTGTTAAGATTGAATAAAAATATAGTTATTTTCCCAGTAAAAACTTCGCCTACTTTTTTAAAATGAATAGCTTCTTTAACTCATTATTTTGTAGCTTTCTTCTATAACTACATCTATAACAACTTCTATAACTACTTTTTTCTGGATGTATTCAGGTAAAAAAAATAATGACTTACTTTTTAATGCGTTCATTTTGGGACATCCCTTGTAAAATTTATTGGTTCTTTCAGTAGAATTGTAAGAAGTGCTCTTATGTTTTTCTGATTACTCAACACATTATTTTGTAGACGAAGTTTTTACTGGGTTCCGAATAATTTTATTTTTTAACTTTTATGTTTTTTATTCAAAAAACAAACTACCAAAAAATAATGTTTTATCGTATTTATTTTGATATGTAGTTTGATTTTTGTCGTTTAAAATATACATATTTTTTAATAGTAAAAATCATTCAATTTTAAGGAATATGCTGTTCAAAAAATAAAAACTTTAAAAATGAATGTAAAAATCAGTTGTTTTAAATGAAATGTAAATGATCCGTTTTTTAAATGAATTTTAAGTTGTTTAAAATGAATTTTCGTTTGAATTTAACTACATAATATTTCGAGTGTATAATAAAAAATACTAACTTGCAGGGAAAATCGAATTTTTTTTTAAGACTTTGTATTTTGAAAAAAAATTGTTGGCAGCACTGATGCTAAAACAAAGCAATTGATAAATTTAATTAAAACCAACCTGTCGAATGCAAGCAGATATTTTCAAAAGAACCATTAAAAATTTAAGTCATTAGTTAAAAGTTCATATTTCTTTGTATCTTTATATTTCTGTATACATTTCTACCCGTTTCAAATGTTTTACTAAAAGTTTTTGTTTAGTTTGTTATAATTTTTAACCCACTTAATTTCTTGTTTAATCTCATTTCATTAAATACTGGAAAGACTATTCATTATTAAGTATAAAAGCCCGTGAATAGGACGTCTTCTTAATAAATACAATAAAAGTTTTCCTTTTTCCACTTTTTCTCGCTCTCGTAAATTCCGACAACCTTGCTGTCAACGCTTAATGTTTAATTGCCTGCTGCCTGATGGTTTCACAATTTTCTTCTAACATTTTTTTCCAGTATAATGAGTTTTCCCTTTAAATTTAGCATGATCTTAAGTAGTTTACACCTGTTATTCCTTAACTTAAAGAAAAAAGACCGAGAAACAAACATACCGACATACAACAAGTATGTATCTGTAATAATTCTTAATTTTTTGTAGAAAAAGTACTATTTCTATTTATTGTTTTTTTTTTTTTTTTTTTTTGCCAAGCATAAGTACTTTAGGAAGATAATCCCATACATTCCAGAGGTTGAACAGGTAAGAAAGGAAATCTTTTATAAAAAATATTTTTTTTTTTCTCTTCAACCAATATAATTTTTTAAAGTTTTGAGAGATTTGTTGGAAACACTGCTGCTTTTTGTTTGTGCGTTGAAATTGGTGAATGAATTTTTACCGTTTAAAATTGTTGGTGTAAACCCCATATGATTTTTTTCTCTATTTAGTTTACACAATCGATTCTTTTCGGTTTTGGTTCAGTTTGGTTTTGATTTGTAAAGCAGTAGTAGAAGTTTTGTATGGATTTGTTGTATGGTACTATAGACATACTGTTCACAAAGACTTTTATTCACCCACGTCTTTAAGTGTAAAATACGTTAAGAAAAAACCACATAAAAACAGCTGCATTACGGTGTGAGACTGTGGAAGAATCGCTTGCAGACAAACAGACAATGTGACTACGGACAGAGCATTTAAGGAGTGGATTCGCCGTAAAGATTTTTTTTCAAAAAATAAACACAATGTTCCGACATATTCAAGGGTATGAAAACAGATCTCAAGGTATGAAAACCCATTTTAACTTTGAATATTAATAAAAAAAAAAGTCCCATATTCATATGGGCATTTCTCCAGAATGGTCTACCAGGATGAAAAAATAGAATGTTGATTATCATCGTCTTTTATTGTTTATTATTAGAAAAAAATTCTATGTTCTTATAAAATAATGGTTTCCTAGCATATCTGAGCTGTTTTACTTGAGCAAATTGGGCTGGAAACTGGCAAATTTTATATTTTTCTGTATTTTCTACTTTTAAAGATATTTTTATATACTTATTTTACATGTAAGAAATATGTTATGTTTACACTCTTTCTTCATAATCTCTCCATTACAATCAATTGTAAAAGGAGTGTTAAGTTTTTTTGTTACGGAAATTTGAAGACATTTATGGGAAAATGCGTGGTGATAATAATAAAAAAACATATATGTATGAAGGTAACAAGTGTCACGTGCGTAATATCACGTGCGTAATTTGCAATTTATTTTTTCTTCGCCAACCCATGCATAGTTGCTTTTGAACAAAACATGATTATAAAGGCCCATTACTAACCTTTATAAAAAATTTTTCCGAAATAAAAACCTCCTACAATTCACTTACTTTCGCACTTTTTCTTACGGTCCTAAAGGGCACTTCTATTTTTGTCACGTGAGTAAGTCAACTTTGATTGCATGGCATTTGGGTACCCAGTGCTCAATTTACCATTATATATACTTTTTAGAAAGAACTCATCACAAACAATGAAACGATTCTAGAATTCATTCTAAAATTCCAATCCACTTCTATTTTTTTAATATTCAAACACAATAAAACGCGTACAAATGTCGCGTGCATAACCAGAGAAACACCCATATAGAACATTTCAGTTTTATTAAAGGTTTAAGAAACGAATTTTCTATGAAAATTTGTTCAATAAACCTTTGCAAAAATAAATGGCAAAATTGTTCCATATCTTGCCCCTAGTTATAATTGAGTGTGAAATAATACCCTTTTTACATCTGCGTTAAGTACATTTTTATGCAAGCATGTATTTCTCTTGTATTTGCGTACAATTTGTGTTCTATTGAGATCAATGGTTATATTGTAATGGATAAAAAAAACTTTGTTTTTCGTTTGTTTTACTGTTATTTAATAATTATTTTTTTTTTGTGCAAAGTTTTAACAACAATTGTTATGGATAAAAAAAAACTTTGTTTTGCTTTTATTTAATAATTTTGTTTTTTTTTTTGCGCATAATTTTTAACAACAGCTGACTTTAATTATTGAAAATCAGTGTTGTTAACGCTTATTGGAATTCAAAGAAAATTTAATGTTAAAAATCGCTACCACCGCTGCGAATATCGCTTAATAATACAAACTGCATTTCATATTTAACACGCTAAATACACATTAGTGTTGAGTGTAAAACGTTGCTAATATTTTGTTCCATTGTAATTTAGAAAAATGTATCACTTTGTAAGGGTGCGTGTAACCTGATAAATATATTACACAAATATAATGCATTATTATTTTTTAGAAAAGAAAACACCATTAAACTGCAGCAGAGAAATAAAAAGAAATATCGATTGAAGCCTATTTGGCTTAAAAAGACATTAACCCGGAATTCGCGGGAATAAAAGAAGAGCTTTTAAACAACAACAAAAAAGTCAAATTTTGTTTGGTTTACACTTATCGCTCCTTTGTTGCAACGTAGCCATATATCAAAAAAATGCATATGATTACCGCACCAGGATTGCAGCCAATAAATTGTGAGATCACACGGTTGGCATATAAAATAGACCAATAATTAGTGCATTTCGACAATATTGTGATCCTGCCTTTAGACATACATAGCCGCTTTTACTGCACTGAAAGAAAATCAACTTAGTTCAAGCCGAAGAGGTCTCAATAGCATGGTAAGAACAGAATTACAGCCTCCTGCTTAAGTTTGTGAATGGAGCTCAATACACGTGAATACTTGAATAGGTCTTATAACTAACTTCCTGTTCAACTATTTCGAACGTTAACATTCGTATAGAAAACTTCTATGAAAAACACTTATGGGTCGATTACGGATGGCAACGCCGCTCATGTTAAAATATAAATTTTTTTTTTTTTTTATTTTATATTTTTAAGCATGAGCGGAGCGGAGCAGTGGAGCCATTTGAGTTTTTTCGTTGCAAAAATCATAACTTTTAAACTAAATGATAGGTAACACTAAGTAGAACACTTTTTGAGATAATCCAATATAACCGTTATTTGTGTTTTTAAAAAAGATGATGTGACTGAATTTTACATAAAGATTAGGCGTCAAATTCATTTGGTAAAAAAAATTGTCACGTAGTGTAATTGATCAACATATGGAATGGGTTAATGGGTTAGCAAATTTTATGGGAAGTAAAATAAAATATTTTTTAAAATTTTTAATTTTTTATGTTTCTTTTTAAAGGCTTTTATGATTTAAAATTATTCCAGGGAAGATTTAAAAAAATTTTTTAATTTTAAAGATTTTGTTATTCTTGATAAAAAACACTGAAATTTATTGTTGATAGGAATGTAAGAAGAGACAAAAGCTAAAGCTATTCCTTTGCGCATTCCACTGGTTGCTTAGGTCAGATCGTCAAGAAACTTTATCCAAAGATTTTAGAAAAACTAAAGATATTAAACCAAATTAAACTGTTAAGCGTATAAGAATTTTAAGCAACAGTTCTACTTGTAACAATATCAAAGCTTAAACAAAAACATCAGCAATAAACAGTGAGTTTATCTCTTCTTTCGTTCCCCACTATAATTGATTGGAATTCTTCCACCATTAATTGTAGTTGTAAGTAGATAAGAAAAAACAAAATGAAAACAAAAACAACTTGCAAAAGCATGTTGCCATTTTAGGTTTTTTTAAGCCGTGCTCTCGCCAGTTTATTATCAAAGAAATTTTCGGGAATACAAAATTTTAATTTAAAAGATTTTGTTATTCGTTCCCAATTTCCATTCTTGATAAAAACACCGAAATTTATTGTAGTGGGGAATGTAAGAAGAGATAAACTCACTGTTTATTGTTGATGTATTTGTTTAAACTTTGATATTGTTACAAGTAGAGCTGTTGCTTATAATTCTAATACGCTTAACAGTATTATTTGGTTTAACATCTTTAGTTTTTCTAAAATTTTTTTGGATGAAGTTTCCTGACGATCTGGCCTAAGCAACCAGTGGAATGCGCATAGGAATAGCTTATCCCATCAACAACAAATTTCAGTGTTTTTATCAATAATGAAAATTGGGAATTAAGCACGAATAACAAACCCTTTTAAATTAAAGTTTTGTATTCCCGAAAATTACTTTGATAAAATGTTTTTTTTTTCAATTAATTTTTTACGCCTTAATTTTTAAGGTTATTTTAGTAGGTATGTTAAAAAAAAATGTCCAATATGAAATTATTTAAATACTTATATTCTATCCAAGGTAAAATTGTACGCTTACAAGGATGGCGTTATCATTTTTTCGAAAAAAAAGTTGTTTTTGGTGTATTTAGACGAGCTTTTTTTGAAAAACTTTTTTTCGATTTTTTACTCTTTTTTGTTATTAGAAGTAAAATTTTAGATGTGTAATAGTACCTCAGGATACGTTTTACGTATCAAAAGATCGGAAATCTTTTCTGAAAACCTCGGAAAAATCGGTTTAAATATAAAAAAAATTTTGACCAAAATATAAATTTTTAAAAATACCTATTTTCGGGATCCATGGATCTCCCTTAGTCCAACTTTTAAGAAGTCGGTACATAAATCTGTCGAATCGGTTAAAAAATGGCCGAGTTATGTCGAAAACACTGAAATTACTCTTTTTTTATTTAATGAAGTTGTTGTATTTTTGTATTTTCGCTATGAGATTGTAACAGTTTTCTTTTTATTTCAACTAAAGCTGCAACTTGTTGTGGCCAAGCTTAGTTAAATTATTTAAAGTACTATGTAGCAAATATGCTCAGAAAATATGGTTAAGACCATGAAAACGGCTACTGCCGAAAGAGTAGGTAATCTGATGAATACTTTGTTACTTATTTAAATAAAAAAAATAAACACACCTTTTAAAACTTACCAAAAAAGTAGTGATAAAACGGCAATATTTCTGACACTTCAATTCGAAAGTGCATTTTTTTTAAAAATCACCTTTTTTTGATTTCTAAAAAATTTTCGAATTTGAGCAGCTTCGCCACCTTTAATTTTTATCGAATTAAGGAAAACGTTTTGGAATTGTAATCACTAAGTAGCTCTTTATACGTTGTATTCATTCATTTCACAAAATGTTGTCATCAAATTTTGTATTTTTGCCACGGGCTTTAGGCAAAGGCGCTACTGTGCAGCGTTGCCCGATTTCGCTGCTGACAACTCAACTTCAGTTCAGCTGTCATCCGTAATTGACCCATTAGTTTTTCCCTCGAACATTTTCTTTTCCCAACACATTTTTAGGGGAAAAGTAAACAAATAGTTTTGTTGGAGATGACTTTATACAAAAATATGTATTCTTTGCTTGTATTTAGCTCGGTGGAAAAAATGTTTACTTAACAACTTTTAAAACTTCATTCCTTTAATAACTGTCCGCTTTAATATTGTTTTGATTATAATAAAATAAAAACTATAAATATTTTCTTAGCTGCATCGAACAATCACTTTAGTTACTCATTCAAACAATTAAGTTTTGCATAATAATTGTTATGCCAAAGTTTGTAATTATTGCCGTTGTTTTTATGTCTGTCTGTCTGTCTGTCTTTTGTTTATGAAAATCTAGAAAATCGGGTCGTTTATTTAACCTGGGGCGTACTACGAGTAGAAACATAGACACAACAACGAAACCACAAACCAAACATAAGCCAGAGAGTGAATAACGTCGTTTTATAGTATTTCCGTCCTCTAATTATACTTGGTTTTTTTTGTTTTACGTTGTAAATATGTTGTTGTTGTTGCTCGATTTTTTAACACCCACAACTATTTTGTAGTAGTTTTTTGTTGCAAAATTTATGAGTTTATGTTTTTTTTTTTCAAATATTTTTATCTCCTGACTGAATTTTATACGGTGAGCTATGAATGTGTGTGTGTGCCTTTGTGTGTGTTGGTGCAGTTAAGTATGAGATTTCATTGAATTTCGTCAATCCACATCCATTAAATTAAAATACCCGCTTATTTTACGGGCTGTATTTGTGCGCACATCCAACTGGCTGTGTGTGCGTGCATCAGTATTTTCTTTGTGATTGAATTTCATTTAGTTTTTTATGGAGATTTTATCTGCAGTTTTATTAACACTTTCGTTTTTGTTTTTCTTTTTAAAATTCGAGTTTTATTTATGATCTATACAACAATATTCTTATTTCTTTGAAAAGACGTCAGCCAACTGCTTAAAAAAACTCTTTAACATTTTATAAAATTTCTTGTTTTCTGAATTTTATTTCCTCTTTAAGAACGTTGTCTATTACGCTTTATTGTTAATTTTAACATATCAAAAGATTTTGTGATTTTTTTTATTTTTTTTTGTTAGTATTTTTATGACATCTTTATCACGTTTTTTGGGTCGGACGACTTAATGAACACATTTGTATGAATTTGATTTTTTTAAGTGTTAAAAATCAGTTGTTTTGAAATTAAATATTCAAACAAGAATTTAAAAATTTTAATGATTTGCAATAACATTTTAGTTAGGTGGAGTCAAAAAAGTTTAAGATTTAATACAATGAAAATGTATGGCCTTGTTAGTTAAAAAAAATGTATTCAGATTTAATATAAAAATAATTAACGCTTTAAAGAAAAGAAGTTATACAAACTTTTCCAGGTAAAGCAGAGAGGCATTATAGACGAAGAGTTTATTTTAAATGTAAAGGCCCAACCAGAATGTGCATAACCAAACTTAAGCTACTGTCAAATATAAACGAAAAAGCCTCTCAAATACATTTAAAAAAAACAAAAACAAAATAAAAAACAATTCATTCCGTACGGAATGTGCGATTAGTTTCGCACTTTGCCTAAGCAAATTACAGTTTCATCAATTAAAATTGATAATCATTCAGGAAAGCAAATTTCGATCTACCAAATGTTTAAACACAATTTGGTTTAAGGATTGATGTTTGACTATTGACGTCAGCAGTCGTCGATGGCTGCGAGTGTAAGACGGCAAATCCATCTGAGGAGATCGAGTGGTTGCGATCGAAACATGTCATGGTAACCTGCCGGCCAGGGTTCGAGCCCGAGCCACGTCAAGAATGAAAGATTATCAATAACAATTTTAATTAATTTTCATGTTGTAAAATTCCTTTCTTCATAAAAATAATTTAATGAAAATTAAATTTCATGAACTTAAGCCTAATTAAAATATTAAAAATTTGGATTAAAAACCATAAATAGTTCAACAAAATAACCACAATACTAATTATTGTTAAAGCTAAGGCACGAGCTCTATGTGTACATTTGTCCTTCAAGTTGTGCTGAAAAAGGTCAACAGAAAAGAGAAAGACAAAATGAAAAAACAAAAAAAAAATGTACTTGGACTTCAAGAAAAATTCTTGACAAAAGTACGAAAAAACAGAAGTAAGGAAAAAACATGTAAAATCAATTAAAATTGATAATCATTCAGGAAAGCAAATTTCGATCTACCAAATGTTTAAACACAATTTGGTTTAAGGATTGATGTTTGACTATTGACGTCAGCAGTCGTCGATGGCTGCGAGTGTAAGACGGCAAATCCATCTGAGGAGATCGAGTGGTTGCGATCGAAACATGTCATGGTAACCTGCCGGCCAGGGTTCGAGCCCGAGCCACGTCAAGAATGAAAGATTATCAATAACAATTTTAATTAATTTTCATGTTGTAAAATTCCTTTCTTCATAAAAATAATTTAATGAAAATTAAATTTCATGAACTTAAGCCTAATTAAAATATTAAAAATTTGGATGAAAAACCATAAATAGTTCAACAAAATAACCACAATACTAATTATAGTTTCATAAAATTTAACAAAAAGTTCCTTTAAGTTTAACATGGTTTTACACATATGATTTACATGTATTCGCTCAGTTGCTTAAGCCACGTTATTCACATTCTGGTTAGGCCTTAAGTCATTGTCCAGACTTGCAATTTTTGTTGCAGCAATTCTTGAGTTTATTGGTGACAGAGGTGATAAGATTGGGGTGGGATACTCAGCTTCATGTACTCTGCAATTGTGTTTTGTTTTGTAATTCTCGCACTTTTCAATTGTATTTATATATAAAATATAAAGTGTAGAATAGGAAAAATAAGTTAAAAATACAAAAGTTGCAAGACTAGGATTTCATAGTCTGGACACTAATGCAATTAAAAATAAATTTTAAAAATTGCAGCAACAAAATTTCAAGGTTGACGAAGACGACTAGTAAGTATCATAGTCTCTTTTAAGGTATTGTTGTGTTTTGAAAACGATTTGAATAGAAACAAAAAAAAAAGAGAATAAAACCTAGTTTAGTTGCAACCATGATACAAATATACAAGGTAGTTCCACTTCTCTCTCACAATATTTTTTTTGAAGTTTATCGGAATTATTTGAAGTAAATTTTTTTGGAAACATTAAAAAAGCGTTGCCACATATACAAAATACAACAAATTTCTTTTTGGAAATTATTAGTTAAAATGTGTTATTTGTATTAAAAATTATCCATATTTTATTTAGATTTTAGTTTAATTGTGTTTAATTATTACTAAATAAATTTTAAACAAGTAAGAATGTATACTTGGCCATATAATACCAAGGCGAATTCTCTACACGTGGCGGAAAAATGCTGCTGACTTTGACAGTGCAAACCAATTTCTTTTGGTCTTTCAATGTTTTGTTAGAAATTTAAATACGAAAGTTCTCATATCCAAATTGCTTATCACTATCATTATATATACCAATACATTAATATGGAAGCTATAAATATAAAAGCTATGTATTTTTAGGAGTGGTGTTTAGTAAAACCTTTTATCAAATAAGCACCACTTTGAAAAAACTTTGGTAGGATGATTTATATTGAAATTATAAACCGATTTGCACCATTTTCAAAAGGCTTGTGTCAGTTAAAATGTTTATAACCAATTTAATATTATCTCCGAAATTGTGTACTTTGTTCGTCACAATTTTGCGTACAATGTTTATATGGTCATATAGCCAGCCGGATATCGTTAGATCGATTTTAAAAGCGATTATGGGTCTAGAGTAGTTACGTCCAAACACATATACCTTGATATTTGCATTTGCGGTAAATGGCTCTTACAATTTGTTGTTTCTTTGCAAAGTAAGCAGCAACCATTGTTTTCACCGCGAGTTGATTGGCTCTTGTGCTCTCGTCGATGTGAAAGCACTACAGCTATTTTGTGAAAGCTCGCACAATGTGCATATGAGTTGGACATAACTGGTTTAAAGCCTAGACTCTAAAACCAATATTTTTATGTGTTACACACATTTGCACAAATTTTTTCGCATCAAAACGTACATACTTCTGTACATACATATGTAAATAGGTATGTATCTGCTCTTGCGAAATTTCGAGCTTCACAATACTTTTAAATAAATTTATCGGTGGCTGATATTTATAATTCCATATTTCTTGAAGCTGCAGTTTTTTTTATCTTATTAAAATACATATTTGTTTTTTAGTTTTTTTTTATTTATTTACAAAAATATTCAGTCTTTTAATATAAATTTTATTCAATCTTTTGTAAATTAATATTAAATTTTCTTAAACTTCAAAAAATAAATAAAACAAAAACAGGAAAACTGGATTATTTAATGAAATATGGTAGCACTAATTTTGTTAATTCCCATAAACGTCAGAACGTTAATATGGCGATAAAAAGAGAGAGTGGAACTACCTTCTGTATTTGTATCATGGTTGCAACTATGATTGTGTAAGTGTGAAATGTGTTTATTTTGTTGTTTTATCTTCACATGTACGAAATTTTAAGATATAATTTTTTTTCCGAGAAAATTTCTGGTCTAGTCGTCCCCCTATAACTACATTAATCTGCCCTGATTTTTTTAAATTTTAATAAGGAATTGTGTGACCGTTCATGTTTTGCATGTGAAAAGGGACAATCACGATTTGCTCTAACCCAGCAAAAAATGTACTCCAAAAGGAGCAGGATTTTGCTAAGAAAATGCAAAATAAGTGCTTACACGCATGCCTAATGGGGTGCATGATAATTGTAAGGGAAGTTCCCGGTTTGGATGACTTCTTCCTGCAGATAATAACACCAATTTTTTTTTACTGAGAAGCTCTAATGCATGGCGATTGCATCGCCGCCTCCTGTTAAGTAAGCTCGACTTGTTCTTATGCTTTGCATTTAAGCAGGAATGGCAAGGAGAGTTTTTTTTTAAATAAAAATTTGCCTCTTAAATTTGTTATTTTTTTTAGCTTAATTGTAACAAAACACGTTTTTTAACATTGACTTGTCGGGGGTGTTCTGGAAATCGAAAACACAAAACGCAAGTATTTGGAAGTTGTTTTTAATAAACTTTTAATCTAATTTTTGTTATAAAATTCCGTTTAATAGAGAACTATTTGTTAATATTTATCATAAAATTCTTTTATTACAGAAATCTTATTCAAAAACGAAGTGTAAAATTCTTGAGTCTTGCGTTTTCGATTTCCTTGTAACAATCACCCTTAATCTCAATAACTTCACAATTTTTCTTGGGAGTAATGCAACAAATACGCAGTCTACGCAGTAGGTAATCAGATAATTTGTCCCCAATTGTAATAAAATGAAAAAAAAAATTGTACCTTTTTCAGCTTTTAATAACTTTTAAATTTTCGGTCACGATGGACCTTTTGACGGAAATGCCCATATGTTTTAAAGGTTAAATTTTTCAAAAGTTATTAAGATTTAAACTTTGTTTGACCTGAAAACCGCTTTTAAATCGTTAAAATTTATTTTTTTGTTCGAGACCGATTGGTCTACTAAATAAAATTAAACATGCGAAAAGAAGTCGTTTGGTGCACGTCATAGAAGCAATTAGTTTAAAGCAAAATAGTGCAATTAAGAAGGATCCAGTCTTTTCAGAGCAGCAGTTGGTTCCAATACAAATGCCGAATTTTCAATAAATATGTATGTGGAAAATAAACTAAAGACAATCCACTGTTTTATTGCAATTTTCTAGTCAAATTGTTTAACCATTTTTTTACCTCCAACATAAAAATTAAAAAAGACAACAAATATATAGTAACCCAATAAAAATTTTTACCATTTTGCGAAGCACTAAAGGTACATTTAAAAAAATAAGCGCACAATTATGCGCTACGCAATAAGACATACAGAAATGCAGTAAAGTAAGTGAAAGAACTCTCAACAACTTTTATAAAAAAAAAATAACATTTCAAGTGCTACGGCATTCCCTTACTACGAAGCAGGTTTGTAAGGGAGAATACTAAAAAATAACTGTATCAAAACATTCAGTGTGTAAAGATGATCGTTACATCCAGTGTGACCCTTTAAGCATTTTCACTGCTAAATTTAGCATTATTTATTTTGATTTAGCAGCGAATTTTTCAAATAGCATTTAGCATTATTTTCAGCATTTTTTTAATATTTTTTTAGCATTATTTAGCATTTTTTAATCTTAAAAATTTTATGTATTGCTATTTCACAATATAACTTATCACTTCTGTCAATCTCTATAATTGTATTTTGTCATTTATACAAATGCATAATAATAGCAACCCTGTAAACACCAAAAAAAAGTAAGTAAGTAAGTAAAAATATTTATTGAGACTTTTTTTCTTTCAATAACAAAGAATGTGATAGGTACAATGCAAAAAACTTAGAACTATGTTGTGTTGTTCTAATGCACATTGAATGAATAAGCGGCTTGCAGAAGAGGAAAGGATAAAGTATAGCGTACAATATTAACATAGATCAACAACAATGCTTGCTCCCGGCATTTACAGTGACGTTCAGAGTTGTATCTGTTAACTACTTAAAATTACATAACAATCGAGACCAAAGGTAATAAATAAATTAACAACTAACTAACCAAATAATAATACAAATCTTATATTACATTATCTTATATCTTATATCACGAATTATAAAAAAGATGTTTGGAGCAATTATGAACAGTAAACAATAAAACGAGCGTTCCAAAAAAAAAATAGAACAGTCTGTAGGAGAAAACCGAATCATTGCGTTAAAAGAACAACTATGTATAAATAATTAATTAATTAAATGTATATATTTATATATATTAATAAATTAATTAATTAAATTAAATTAAGTTAAGTTAAGCGAATAGTACAAGAAAAGCACTAAAAAAAATTACAAAAAACAGTACAGTACATGGGTTTAAGTAATTCAAATTCCCTTGGGAATAAAATATAAGGGATAAGTATAAAACAAACTATCCTCTATGATATCCGGGATGCGTTCCCTGGTAAAAGTTCGGTAGGGTATATGCATCCCTTTCATTTCCCATGTCCTCACATAAAACGCCCACTGGTGAGAGATAAGGAAATGTTGACCAATTAACATTCCTTTCAGATTCATAAATCTCGTTCATGAATATGTTGTCGTGATGTTCAAGTTTTTCCACAAACTTTCTCTGTAACAGGAGTGCATATTTACATAGGGGCACTATGTCTGACTTCTTGTAGATGTATGTGTTGGAGAATTTTTTTGTAAAATTTTCAAAATTTTTATTGATGCATTTTCTCAGTATCCTTCTTTCGAAGATTTCCAATTCCTTAGCCACTATTGGTGAAATAGTGAACCAGATCGGAAAAGCATACACCAGGGTTGATCTTATAGTGACTTTGTATAATAGAAGTTTAGTGTTCTGGGGGAGGTAACTGCTGTTCATCAAACTGGAGAGCATACCCGATATGCGTTTGGCTTTTTCAAGGAGAAGTCTGCCATGGACATTAAACTTTAACAGATTATTAAAATTTACCCCAAGGTACTTGATCTTAGACTTAAAGGGAATCTCGATACCATCGAGGGACAAGTGCAGGAGGTTACTCTGGGGCACCACGAATCTTGCGCATTTACCGGAAGCATTTCTAATACATATAGCCTCAGATTTTTCAGCGTTTATCTTAATTCCCCACCTTTTGTAAAAAACATTAATGTAACCCAGATGAAAAGCAACATTGTGCAACGCTTGGATTGGGGATTCATCGTGTGAGTAGATCATGCAGTCATCTGCGTACAGTATGGCTTGTGAGTTAACAGCTGTATGGGGGAAATCGTGTAAAAACATGTTAAATAATAATGGTGCCAGCACGCTTCCTTGGGGAACTCCACTTTCCACTGTGCCAAAATTAGATGTTGATTCATTAATCTCAACGTTGAATTTGCGGCCGGAAAAGTAACTCTGGAGAATTTTTACTATGAACGGGTCAGTTCCAAGATTGATAAGTTTGAATAGGATTCCTTTTTGATAAGCGGAATCAAAAGCCTTTTCGATGTCCAATGAAATAGCCACGGTACATGTTCTATTTCTCAAATTATTAACAATGTCACTGTGAAATTTCAAAAGTGCGTGTTGTGTGGAGTGGAAACGTTTGAAACCAAATTGTGATTCAGATACTGGGTCGAATACAAATTCATTTTCAAGTTTTACTTTCAATACTTGTTCGAATATTTTCCCGATATTAGATAGCAATGATATTGGGCGGAAATCTTCTATTTTACAGCTGTTATCTTTCTTTTTAAGGGGTATTATTTTGGCCGACTTCCATATTGTGGGAAAGTATCCATTATTTAGACAATTGTTAAAGATTATAGTAAAAAAATTAATAGTTGTGTCAGGGAACTTTCTAATTATGAAATTTGATATTCCATCAAAACCGCAGGATTTTTTGTTGTTAATTTTCCTTATAATATTCTTTATCGTTTTAGAAGAGGTGAAGTGGTATGCATCATTATTTTCCAAAGAATTGAATGAGTTTTCAAAGGTATAAATGTGAGGGGGTAAAACATTGAGGCATGATGAAACACGGTCTTCCAAGCCGTCGACTGCTCGTTCAGGAATATTTTCAGTATAAACAGATGCGTAATATTCAAGGAATCTGTTGGCGATTTCTGTGTCATCAGTTATGATGGTATTGTTAAAAGAAATTTGATTGCAAAATGGTGATTTTTTGTTTCCCAACATTTGATAAATTTCTTTAAAAGCTGAAGGACCGGGTTTTATATTCTTCAACCTTACTTTTAGTTTTTTTGCATGTTCTACGTTTACAAGTTCTTTTATTATAGTTTTTAAAAGTTGTATTTGTTTAGAAAGAATGTTATATTCACAGCTGAGTCTGTTTCCTGTGCGATGGTAAATTTTTTTTAGCTGCTTCTGCCACCTGTGTTTTATGGTAAAGTATTTTTTCACGTTTTCTGATAATTGAATTTTATTATTCTTCAATTCAATTCTTTCCGAATGAACATTGTGGATTGATTGAAAGCTGGAGTTGAATTCATTTATCAAGGCATCAATTTCCACATTCTGTAAATTTATATTTTCAGCTGGCATTATCCTCAAGGAGGCTCTTTCAATGTCATGTCGAAAATGGTTCCAGTTAGTATTTTTATATGAAGTAAAAATACGAGGGGACCGCAATAAGAGTTCAGATGGGTCCAGTTGTAGTTCTAGCTTGATTGGGAAATGATCTGAAAACGTGGGCAGGCTTGATGTTTTGAAGTTTGGAGTACCGTTTAAAAGATGTGTACTAACAAGAAAATGGTCGAGGAACGAGGACCCATTTGGGAAAGATGGACTACTATCGCAAAGGCGTGAGATATCAACAGCGTGGTCTTGAAGCCATTTACGAAAAACTCTACCATTTGAATTATCGGTGTGATCGCCCCACGCCGGGTTCTTGGCATTAAAGTCTCCGCCCAGAATAAGCCCATCAAAATTGCCAGCTGCATCTAAAATTGTAGTTAGACCATTGTACATTTCGGTGACAGGAAAATTGCAGGGAATGTAAACAGACCCAATCAAAAAGTTCTTTCGCAGATTATTTGATTTAGCAACGATTTTAATGAAAGTACAAAAAAAACCAGTCCCTTCTATGTTAATACGATTAAAAGATATTGATTCTTTAATTACGATGGCGACCCCGATAGAGGAGTTATCGTACAAAAAATTGTAACCTTTAAGCATAATTTTTCCGTTTTTCTTAAGATGACATTCCTGGATGAAGCCAATGTCAATTTTGTTATGAAAAAGTGTATTATTCAGGTCAACTCGACGACTTGTATCCACAAGTGAACGAACATTGAAGGACAAAAAGTTTAATAATCTAAGGCCCATAGGTGCTTTTAACTTTATTAAACAGGCGTAAAAATTCAGCTTTAGCCTCGATCTTTGGCATGTTTCTGTATACACTAAGAAACTTGTTAATCTCCTGCTCTAGAGTAAGTTCTGGTTCCATAAAAAAATTAGCCAGTTTCAAAAACTCATCTATGACTGGGGGTTTATTTTGGGAATTTTGTTGAGAATATGAATTTTGATCAGGGTAGAGAACCCTTGCAAATGATGTACCCGGTGTTACTGTTAATGAGGGTATGGCCCTGTTGACGTTTGCTGAAACGATTAATTTAGCTTCACGATCCTTTCTCATACGCTCTTTTTTATTTTCTAGATATTAGTATTGTGGTTATTTTGTTGAACTATTTATGGTTTTTAATCCAAATTTTTAATATTTTTAATTAGGCTTAAGTTCATGAAATTTAATTTTCATTAAATTATTCTTATGAAGAAAGGAATTTTACAACATGAAAATTAATTAAAATTGTTATTGATAATCTTTCATTCTTGACGTGGCTCGGGCTCGAACCCTGGCCGGCAGGTTACCATGACATGTTTCGATCGCAACCACTCGATCTCCTCAGATGGATTTGCCGTCTTACACTCGCAGCCATCGACGACTGCTGACGTCAATAGTCAAACATCAATCCTTAAACCAAATTGTATTTTAACATTTGGTAGATCGAAATTTGCTTTCCTGAATGATTATCCATCTTAATTGATTTTACATGTTTTTTCCTTACTTCTGCTTTTTCGTACTTTCGTCAAGAATTTTTCTTGAAGTCCAAGTACATTTTTTGATTTTTCATTTTGTCTTTCCCTTTTTTGTTGACCTTTTTCAGCACAACTTGAAGGACAAATGTACACATAGAGCTCGTGCCCTAGCTTTAACAATAATTAGTATTGTGGTTATTTTGTTGAACTATTTATGGTTTTTAATCCAAATTTTTAATATTTTTAATTAGGCTTAAGTTCATGAAATTTAATTTTCATTAAATTATTCTTATGAAGAAAGGAATTTTACAACATGAAAATTAATTAAAATTGTTATTGATAATCTTTCATTCTTGACGTGGCTCGGGCTCGAACCCTGGCCGGCAGGTTACCATGACATGTTTCGATCGCAACCACTCGATCTCCTCAGATGGATTTGCCGTCTTACACTCGCAGCCATCGACGACTGCTGACGTCAATAGTCAAACATCAATCCTTAAACCAAATTGTATTTTAACATTTGGTAGATCGAAATTTGCTTTCCTGAATGATTATCCATCTTAATTGATTTTACATGTTTTTTCCTTACTTCTGCTTTTTCGTACTTTCGTCAAGAATTTTTCTTGAAGTCCAAGTACATTTTTTGATTTTTCATTTTGTCTTTCCCTTTTTTGTTGACCTTTTTCAGCACAACTTGAAGGACAAATGTACACATAGAGCTCGTGCCCTAGCTTTAACAATAATTAGTATTGTGGTTATTTTGTTGAACTATTTATGGTTTTTAATCCAAATTTTTAATATTTTTAATTAGGCTTAAGTTCATGAAATTTAATTTTCATTAAATTATTCTTATGAAGAAAGGAATTTTACAACATGAAAATTAATTAAAATTGTTATTGATAATCTTTCATTCTTGACGTGGCTCGGGCTCGAACCCTGGCCGGCAGGTTACCATGACATGTTTCGATCGCAACCACTCGATCTCCTCAGATGGATTTGCCGTCTTACACTCGCAGCCATCGACGACTGCTGACGTCAATAGTCAAACATCAATCCTTAAACCAAATTGTATTTTAACATTTGGTAGATCGAAATTTGCTTTCCTGAATGATTATCCATCTTAATTGATTTTACATGTTTTTTCCTTACTTCTGCTTTTTCGTACTTTCGTCAAGAATTTTTCTTGAAGTCCAAGTACATTTTTTGATTTTTCATTTTGTCTTTCCCTTTTTTGTTGACCTTTTTCAGCACAACTTGAAGGACAAATGTACACATAGAGCTCGTGCCCTAGCTTTAACAATAATTAGTATTGTGGTTATTTTGTTGAACTATTTATGGTTTTTAATCCAAATTTTTAATATTTTTAATTAGGCTTAAGTTCATGAAATTTAATTTTCATTAAATTATTCTTATGAAGAAAGGAATTTTACAACATGAAAATTAATTAAAATTGTTATTGATAATCTTTCATTCTTGACGTGGCTCGGGCTCGAACCCTGGCCGGCAGGTTACCATGACATGTTTCGATCGCAACCACTCGATCTCCTCAGATGGATTTGCCGTCTTACACTCGCAGCCATCGACGACTGCTGACGTCAATAGTCAAACATCAATCCTTAAACCAAATTGTATTTTAACATTTGGTAGATCGAAATTTGCTTTCCTGAATGATTATCCATCTTAATTGATTTTACATGTTTTTTCCTTACTTCTGCTTTTTCGTACTTTCGTCAAGAATTTTTCTTGAAGTCCAAGTACATTTTTTGATTTTTCATTTTGTCTTTCCCTTTTTTGTTGACCTTTTTCAGCACAACTTGAAGGACAAATGTACACATAGAGCTCGTGCCCTAGCTTTAACAATAATTAGTATTGTGGTTATTTTGTTGAACTATTTATGGTTTTTAATCCAAATTTTTAATATTTTTAATTAGGCTTAAGTTCATGAAATTTAATTTTCATTAAATTATTCTTATGAAGAAAGGAATTTTACAACATGAAAATTAATTAAAATTGTTATTGATAATCTTTCATTCTTGACGTGGCTCGGGCTCGAACCCTGGCCGGCAGGTTACCATGACATGTTTCGATCGCAACCACTCGATCTCCTCAGATGGATTTGCCGTCTTACACTCGCAGCCATCGACGACTGCTGACGTCAATAGTCAAACATCAATCCTTAAACCAAATTGTATTTTAACATTTGGTAGATCGAAATTTGCTTTCCTGAATGATTATCCATCTTAATTGATTTTACATGTTTTTTCCTTACTTCTGCTTTTTCGTACTTTCGTCAAGAATTTTTCTTGAAGTCCAAGTACATTTTTTTGATTTTTCATTTTGTCTTTCCCTTTTTTGTTGACCTTTTTCAGCACAACTTGAAGGACAAATGTACACATAGAGCTCGTGCCCTAGCTTTAACAATAATTAGTATTGTGGTTATTTTGTTGAACTATTTATGGTTTTTAATCCAAATTTTTAATATTTTTAATTAGGCTTAAGTTCATGAAATTTAATTTTCATTAAATTATTCTTATGAAGAAAGGAATTTTACAACATGAAAATTAATTAAAATTGTTATTGATAATCTTTCATTCTTGACGTGGCTCGGGCTCGAACCCTGGCCGGCAGGTTACCATGACATGTTTCGATCGCAACCACTCGATCTCCTCAGATGGATTTGCCGTCTTACACTCGCAGCCATCGACGACTGCTGACGTCAATAGTCAAACATCAATCCTTAAACCAAATTGTATTTTAACATTTGGTAGATCGAAATTTGCTTTCCTGAATGATTATCCATCTTAATTGATTTTACATGTTTTTTCCTTACTTCTGCTTTTTCGTACTTTCGTCAAGAATTTTTCTTGAAGTCCAAGTACATTTTTTGATTTTTCATTTTGTCTTTCCCTTTTTTGTTGACCTTTTTCAGCACAACTTGAAGGACAAATGTACACATAGAGCTCGTGCCCTAGCTTTAACAATAATTAGTATTGTGGTTATTTTGTTGAACTATTTATGGTTTTTAATCCAAATTTTTAATATTTTTAATTAGGCTTAAGTTCATGAAATTTAATTTTCATTAAATTATTCTTATGAAGAAAGGAATTTTACAACATGAAAATTAATTAAAATTGTTATTGATAATCTTTCATTCTTGACGTGGCTCGGGCTCGAACCCTGGCCGGCAGGTTACCATGACATGTTTCGATCGCAACCACTCGATCTCCTCAGATGGATTTGCCGTCTTACACTCGCAGCCATCGACGACTGCTGACGTCAATAGTCAAACATCAATCCTTAAACCAAATTGTATTTTAACATTTGGTAGATCGAAATTTGCTTTCCTGAATGATTATCCATCTTAATTGATTTTACATGTTTTTTCCTTACTTCTGCTTTTTCGTACTTTCGTCAAGAATTTTTCTTGAAGTCCAAGTACATTTTTTGATTTTTCATTTTGTCTTTCCCTTTTTTGTTGACCTTTTTCAGCACAACTTGAAGGACAAATGTACACATAGAGCTCGTGCCCTAGCTTTAACAATAATTAGTATTGTGGTTATTTTGTTGAACTATTTATGGTTTTTAATCCAAATTTTTAATATTTTTAATTAGGCTTAAGTTCATGAAATTTAATTTTCATTAAATTATTCTTATGAAGAAAGGAATTTTACAACATGAAAATTAATTAAAATTGTTATTGATAATCTTTCATTCTTGGGTTCGAGCCCGAGCCACGTCAAGAATGAAAGATTATCAATAACAATTTTAATTAATTTTCATGTTGTAAAATTCCTTTCTTCATAAGAATAATTTAATGAAAATTAAATTTCATGAACTTAAGCCTAATTAAAAATATTAAAAATTTGGATTAAAAACCATAAATAGTTCAACAAAATAACCACAATACTAATTATTGTTAAAGCTAGGGCACGAGCTCTATGTGTACATTTGTCCTTCAAGTTGTGCTGAAAAAGGTCAACAAAAAAGGGAAAGACAAAATGAAAAATCAAAAAATGTACTTGGACTTCAAGAAAAATTCTTGACGAAAGTACGAAAAAGCAGAAGTAAGGAAAAAACATGTAAAATCAATTAAGATGGATAATCATTCAGGAAAGCAAATTTCGATCTACCAAATGTTAAAATACAATTTGGTTTAAGGATTGATGTTTGACTATTGACGTCAGCAGTCGTCGATGGCTGCGAGTGTAAGACGGCAAATCCATCTGAGGAGATCGAGTGGTTGCGATCGAAACATGTCATGGTAACCTGCCGGCCAGGGTTCGAGCCCGAGCCACGTCAAGAATGAAAGATTATCAATAACAATTTTAATTAATTTTCATGTTGTAAAATTCCTTTCTTCATAAGAATAATTTAATGAAAATTAAATTTCATGAACTTAAGCCTAATTAAAAATATTAAAAATTTGGATTAAAAACCATAAATAGTTCAACAAAATAACCACAATACTAATTATTGTTAAAGCTAGGGCACGAGCTCTATGTGTACATTTGTCCTTCAAGTTGTGCTGAAAAAGGTCAACAAAAAAGGGAAAGACAAAATGAAAAATCAAAAAATGTACTTGGACTTCAAGAAAAATTCTTGACGAAAGTACGAAAAAGCAGAAGTAAGGAAAAAACATGTAAAATCAATTAAGATGGATAATCATTCAGGAAAGCAAATTTCGATCTACCAAATGTTAAAATACAATTTGGTTTAAGGATTGATGTTTGACTATTGACGTCAGCAGTCGTCGATGGCTGCGAGTGTAAGACGGCAAATCCATCTGAGGAGATCGAGTGGTTGCGATCGAAACATGTCATGGTAACCTGCCGGCCAGGGTTCGAGCCCGAGCCACGTCAAGAATGAAAGATTATCAATAACAATTTTAATTAATTTTCATGTTGTAAAATTCCTTTCTTCATAAGAATAATTTAATGAAAATTAAATTTCATGAACTTAAGCCTAATTAAAAATATTAAAAATTTGGATTAAAAACCATAAATAGTTCAACAAAATAACCACAATACTAATTATTGTTAAAGCTAGGGCACGAGCTCTATGTGTACATTTGTCCTTCAAGTTGTGCTGAAAAAGGTCAACAAAAAAGGGAAAGACAAAATGAAAAATCAAAAAATGTACTTGGACTTCAAGAAAAATTCTTGACGAAAGTACGAAAAAGCAGAAGTAAGGAAAAAACATGTAAAATCAATTAAGATGGATAATCATTCAGGAAAGCAAATTTCGATCTACCAAATGTTAAAATACAATTTGGTTTAAGGATTGATGTTTGACTATTGACGTCAGCAGTCGTCGATGGCTGCGAGTGTAAGACGGCAAATCCATCTGAGGAGATCGAGTGGTTGCGATCGAAACATGTCATGGTAACCTGCCGGCCAGGGTTCGAGCCCGAGCCACGTCAAGAATGAAAGATTATCAATAACAATTTTAATTAATTTTCATGTTGTAAAATTCCTTTCTTCATAAGAATAATTTAATGAAAATTAAATTTCATGAACTTAAGCCTAATTAAAAATATTAAAAATTTGGATTAAAAACCATAAATAGTTCAACAAAATAACCACAATACTAATTATTGTTAAAGCTAGGGCACGAGCTCTATGTGTACATTTGTCCTTCAAGTTGTGCTGAAAAAGGTCAACAAAAAAGGGAAAGACAAAATGAAAAATCAAAAAATGTACTTGGACTTCAAGAAAAATTCTTGACGAAAGTACGAAAAAGCAGAAGTAAGGAAAAAACATGTAAAATCAATTAAGATGGATAATCATTCAGGAAAGCAAATTTCGATCTACCAAATGTTAAAATACAATTTGGTTTAAGGATTGATGTTTGACTATTGACGTCAGCAGTCGTCGATGGCTGCGAGTGTAAGACGGCAAATCCATCTGAGGAGATCGAGTGGTTGCGATCGAAACATGTCATGGTAACCTGCCGGCCAGGGTTCGAGCCCGAGCCACGTCAAGAATGAAAGATTATCAATAACAATTTTAATTAATTTTCATGTTGTAAAATTCCTTTCTTCATAAGAATAATTTAATGAAAATTAAATTTCATGAACTTAAGCCTAATTAAAAATATTAAAAATTTGGATTAAAAACCATAAATAGTTCAACAAAATAACCACAATACTAATTATTGTTAAAGCTAGGGCACGAGCTCTATGTGTACATTTGTCCTTCAAGTTGTGCTGAAAAAGGTCAACAAAAAAGGGAAAGACAAAATGAAAAATCAAAAAATGTACTTGGACTTCAAGAAAAATTCTTGACGAAAGTACGAAAAAGCAGAAGTAAGGAAAAAACATGTAAAATCAATTAAGATGGATAATCATTCAGGAAAGCAAATTTCGATCTACCAAATGTTAAAATACAATTTGGTTTAAGGATTGATGTTTGACTATTGACGTCAGCAGTCGTCGATGGCTGCGAGTGTAAGACGGCAAATCCATCTGAGGAGATCGAGTGGTTGCGATCGAAACATGTCATGGTAACCTGCCGGCCAGGGTTCGAGCCCGAGCCACGTCAAGAATGAAAGATTATCAATAACAATTTTAATTAATTTTCATGTTGTAAAATTCCTTTCTTCATAAGAATAATTTAATGAAAATTAAATTTCATGAACTTAAGCCTAATTAAAAATATTAAAAATTTGGATTAAAAACCATAAATAGTTCAACAAAATAACCACAATACTAATTATTGTTAAAGCTAGGGCACGAGCTCTATGTGTACATTTGTCCTTCAAGTTGTGCTGAAAAAGGTCAACAAAAAAGGGAAAGACAAAATGAAAAATCAAAAAATGTACTTGGACTTCAAGAAAAATTCTTGACGAAAGTACGAAAAAGCAGAAGTAAGGAAAAAACATGTAAAATCAATTAAGATGGATAATCATTCAGGAAAGCAAATTTCGATCTACCAAATGTTAAAATACAATTTGGTTTAAGGATTGATGTTTGACTATTGACGTCAGCAGTCGTCGATGGCTGCGAGTGTAAGACGGCAAATCCATCTGAGGAGATCGAGTGGTTGCGATCGAAACATGTCATGGTAACCTGCCGGCCAGGGTTCGAGCCCGAGCCACGTCAAGAATGAAAGATTATCAATAACAATTTTAATTAATTTTCATGTTGTAAAATTCCTTTCTTCATAAGAATAATTTAATGAAAATTAAATTTCATGAACTTAAGCCTAATTAAAAATATTAAAAATTTGGATTAAAAACCATAAATAGTTCAACAAAATAACCACAATACTAATTATTGTTAAAGCTAGGGCACGAGCTCTATGTGTACATTTGTCCTTCAAGTTGTGCTGAAAAAGGTCAACAAAAAAGGGAAAGACAAAATGAAAAATCAAAAAATGTACTTGGACTTCAAGAAAAATTCTTGACGAAAGTACGAAAAAGCAGAAGTAAGGAAAAAACATGTAAAATCAATTAAGATGGATAATCATTCAGGAAAGCAAATTTCGATCTACCAAATGTTAAAATACAATTTGGTTTAAGGATTGATGTTTGACTATTGACGTCAGCAGTCGTCGATGGCTGCGAGTGTAAGACGGCAAATCCATCTGAGGAGATCGAGTGGTTGCGATCGAAACATGTCATGGTAACCTGCCGGCCAGGGTTCGAGCCCGAGCCACGTCAAGAATGAAAGATTATCAATAACAATTTTAATTAATTTTCATGTTGTAAAATTCCTTTCTTCATAAGAATAATTTTTCTAGATATTTTTTAAAAAACGGACATCCTCTCCAGTTTGCGGGATGACCAGTTTCACCACAGTTTACACAACATGGATCGGTATCTTTTAGCACATTACGAGGACATTCACCTGGCAGATGTGGTTGTTTGCATTTGACACATTTGTACTCGGCACTACAATTTTTTGCAATGTGGCCCCATATTTGACATCTACGGCATTGGATTTCTTTTTCCTTCTTCTTTGGCATTTCCCAATTTACACATTGATTTAACAAATACTTGATGTGAGCAACATCATTTAATTTCTTGGCAGGAAGCAAAGTGACAAGAAAAAGACCGGTGTCTATGTTGTTTTTCGTTGAAAAGGCTGTGGTAAATTTAGATACTTTTGAGATCACACCAGGAACCATATTGTCTAAAACCGTCTTAATTTCGACAGTTTCAGTGCCATAATATAAGCCCCGTAAGACCAACGATACCTGTTTATATTCTTTAGGTGTAAATGAATATGATTTGATTTTTTTTTCTCTTAAAAGAGTCATCATTTCGGTGTGTACAGCGGCATCAGACAAGTACAATTTACTTTTATGTTGGTTGACGTTTTTAATTTTGAAAGAAATTTTTGGTGTTTTTGCTTCCAGTTGTTGCGCAAGTAGTTTTATATTGACATTATATAAAAAAATTGGTGGGCAAAACGATTTGCTGCTAGGTGTTGTGGGAGCTTTAGACCCAGATGATGTAGAATTTGTATTGTTGTTGTTTTTGTTGCTGGCGACATTACTGTCATTCACAATATCTAAATCTGCCAGAATAGCATATCTGTTGTGTCTGCTTGGGTCGGGGACCCCTACATTCAGTTCAGATACGTTAACGATGACTGGCGAATTAGCACCATTGGGCCTTCTCCTCTTATTTGAGTTGTCGTCTACAAAATTTTCATCCTCGCCAACGGCTGGATGCTGATTGTCAGCAGACCTGCCGTCCACATCACCCATCACAAAAGATAGATGACAATAACACAATTAAAGCTAACACGGCTTTGCATTTGTTTAACTGTGTTCGTTTTCAAGTAAAACTTTTTTTCCTTTTTCTTAATTATCAGTATAAAACGAAATTAATTACCAAAAAAAAATATAATCCAGTTTAAAGTAGTTTGAAAGTCATTCAACCACACCAAAAAAAATTAAAGAAGAAATGGTAGATTTTACTACAGAAGAAATAACGGTTTTGGAACAGCAATGGCAAAAGCTGAATGCATAAGAATTGATGAACCAAAGTTCAACTATTGAATTCTGGATAGGTTTTTAGAATATGATGAAAACAGATCATATTCTAATGGTATTTTGACCAACGCTTTGGAAATTATATAAAACTATTCAGTTGATGGTATGTGTAATATGTAATTAAATTTACTGTAAATGCTGTTGAATAGCGTTTTATGTTTTCAATGACAATTTTTGTTTTTACATATTTTTTGTATTTAATAATATATATCTCTGGCAATAAATAATAATGGCTTAAGTTGACTTAAGTGTTTTTAATTTTATTACATATTCTTATTATCTTCTTAACTTTCACAATACAACACACATTTCATTTTAGACAAAACCCTTAATATCGCAAAACACGAAATTTCGACTTAAGCCATTATTATTTACTGCAGATATTATTTACAACAGATATGTAGGTAGTATATCGTTACCTAAAACGCAAAAAACCCTATCTATTATTTCGAAAATTTTACAAAAAACTGTTTATAATTTATTTTTCTTCTACTTTTCTTGTAAAACCTAAAGGCCCAACCATAATATGCATAGCCTTGCTTAACCTACTGTCAAAAATTAACAAAAAGTCTCTCAAATGTATTTAAAAACAAAAACAAAACCAAAAAACATTTGATTCCGTACGGTATGTGCGATCTGTTTCGCACTTTGCTTAAGCAAATGACAGTTTCATAAAACTTAACAAAAATTTTCTTTAAGTACAATATGGTTTGCCTCATATGATTTACATGTATTCGCACATTTGCTTAAGTCAACTTAAGCACATTATGGTTGCGCCTTAACAGTTTTTTTGACAGTTGACAATGTTGCATATTTTGCAAACTGTAGGTTAGGGCTTTAAGCGTTTATCATGTAATATTTTGTAGATAGGGCCTTTTGATTTTTTGGTTAAAAAATCGCTAACTTTTGTCAAACTACTGAATTGTTTTTTTTTTTTTTTTTAATAAATAAATGTCTTTAATTTTTTTATGTAAACTTCATTTTATTTTAAAGAAATATAATATTTTCAGGTAAATTAATGTATAATTCATTCATTAAAATGATACAATTATTTAAGAAAATTTAGCATTTTTTTAGCATTTTCAAATTTTATTTTTAGCATTTTTAGCATTGTTTTAATCCCCATTTAGCATCCAATTTGTTTTTGTAGTTGTGGTCACACTGGTTACATCCAACAATATTTATGTACGCTGAATAATGCGCTTTATGTGTCAAAAATGTATTGCTTCAAAGTGGGAACTCGCCATATAAAATTCTTGTCTTCCGTAAGCGCAATAGTAAGCGAAACCCTTATGTTTCTCCCTTACAAACCTGCTTCGTTGGAAGCTCCATATTTTATTGGGAATTAATATATATTTTTTTTTATATTCCTGCAAATATCTCTCGTCATTCCCCATATAAAATGATTATTTTCTTAGTCAAATCTCACAATTATTTTGCAATTTTTGCAGAACTTAGATTTAAATGATCAAAAATATTGTAGAAAGTTCCTCAAACCCCAAAACTCTTAATATAGTCTTTAAAATTTTATTTTAAGGATGATCTAATTAATACATATAATAACACAACAGTCACATGTATAAATAAAATAAAATTTACTAAAAATAATAATTTAAAGGGAACAAAATATTGTAATTAAAAATTGAATTTTATTTACATTGAAGAAATTTAGGCCCTATCAGCTTGACAAAAATAATATTCAATAATTTAAAAACTTTTAGACCTCTGATTAGAAGTTATACTACTAAAAAACATTTTTTAAACACATGGGCAAATTAGCGCCAGTTTTTTCGTTACTATCTCTTATCACATTAATTTTGTAATTGTATTAATATACAGCAAATGTATATATTAATAATAACTATTAGTATTATTATTTCAAACCATGTAAAAATTTATTTAAAAGATAAGAGAAAAAATTTGTATTAACATTTAATGGTAGCACATCAATATTGAAACAAATATTTACACCCTTAAATATTGGCAAAATGATAAGATACTACAAAAGTGTTAAAGTCAATTTTATAAAGGGTGTTTTTTAAGCCAGATCATGAAAATATAAAAAATATCATAAATATGTAGCGATAATCAAAATTAAAGATAAAGATGAAATACTGAGGCCCGTTTTCACGACTTACCTTTAAAGATCGAAATAGTTAAAGGTACCTTTAGCACTAGTGAGGAATAAAGTTACCTTCAACTATTTTTCGTTTTCACAACTTCAGTATAAAATATACTTAACAAAATTAATTTTGCCAAAATAAAAATACGAACTGGCAACCACTTTCCTTTACTTTTCTCATTTTAAATTTTTATGTGCACAAATGTTTTTTAATAATGGCAAATATTAATGAAATACCGCGTACACGCGAAATTAACATTTTGTAAATTTTATTTGTCAAAATACGAGTTTGTTATTAATTTCCAAATTATACGTATACTTGGTGTTGCCATATATAAAAATATGTGAAAATAATATGGCAATCTCAAATCTAAACCTTACGACAAAAGTTAAAGCTAGGACGTTCCTCCCTTTACCTTATCCTTCACGTTTAGATTAAAGGGAACTTGTGAAAATTAAGAAATCATTATCTGTTCAATAACTAAAAATATTAAAAGTATAAAACTTTTATTAATCAACAATAGTTTTCCAATTAAACTCATTTATTCATTAATTGAACAAACACAGCTAAAGTTAAAAAATAATATCACTACACAAAATACTGATAAAAAGGAAAATATTTTTTTCAGTGTACGATTTATTCCTGGTTTAACGGATAACAAAAATATAAAAACAACAATAGAATCACAAAACATATGTTTTGCTTACACTCCAAACTCCACACCAGAGACCTGCGCCGTCAAGTTTTGTCGGCGGCGGCGGCTTGCAAAAATATTGCCGGCGGCGGCTCACAGCCGGCTTAAGCCGACTTAAACTTAGGCCAATTCAAAAATAATTTTTTTTTACCCACTTTCATATTTTAGTTTGAATAATAAAATTAATTTGCATATATACTTATTTTAATGCTTGTGGACCATTATCTATTCCTAAATGAGATTTTAAATTTTTACCGCAAAACCTTTGAAAATATACAAGGACTATATCTTAATCATAAACATTTTTATTTATTAAAAAAAACTTTTTTTATTAAAAACTAGCTGACCCGGCAAACGTTGTTTTGCCTAGAAAAGTATTGTTTTTGTGTATATTTAAAATACAGATACAGAATCAGGTACAGGTAATATTCGGTGAAGATAATTTATCTTTATTTACAAAAAAAAAAAAAAAAAGTGAAAATGTGAATTATAAGTCATTGAAGGAAGCACTTTGTGATAAACAATATTTTTCGTTTTGTTGTCAGGTGCGAAAATGAACAAAGCGGATGGCTTTCCGACACGGGAACATGCGACATACGAGTTGACCGTGTGAAAAACAGTCGTTCTCCAAATTAAGGCCACAAACACTCAATGATTGGCCTTGGGATTTGATGATTGTCATGGCGAATGCGAGACGAATTGGATATTGGATTCGTTTAAACTCGAATGACATATTGGTTAGGATCATTGGAATTCTCGGAATGAGAACTTCCTCTCCTTTAAACTTTCCTTTTAGCACTCCATACAAAATGTATGAGAAAATGAATTTTCTTTATAATATGTTTTTTCTGGAATATTTTAGACATTTTTTTGCTAACAGATCAAAGCATGATCAATTGCATAGCTTACGATTTGATTCATTTTCAATGGCACTTCTTGTTGGAAATTGTTCATACCAACATAGAAACCTTTGCCGGCTCATGCGCAACAACTTTACTAAAGACCATAGCATGATCAAATGATATAATTTATTTTGAGAAATTTTTAATGTTAGTGCCTACGGTCATTCGGTCATACAAACCTAGAAACCTTTGTATGGTAATGCTCAATAGCTGTGCTAAAGATCATAGCATTATCAAATGCACAGTTTATGATTTAACTCATTTCGAGTCATTTTCAGTGGCGCCAGCTGTCTTAAATTGGTCATATCAACTTATAAACCTTCGCCGGCTCATGCTCAACAACTTTGCTAAAGATCATAGCATCGTCAAATGCAGAGTTTACGATTTAATTCACACTGAGAATTCTTCTTACTTGGTCAGAGACCATTCCGAATTGATACGAATTGATACGAATCATCGAAATCGGTCCAGCCGTTCTTTAGTTATAAACGTAGTAACTAACGCCACTTTCTTTTATATATATAATAAATAATATATACATATATAGAAGAAGATAAAAAGAATAGAAAAAAATTTTTTCTAGTTTTGGTTATGCATTTCTTGTAGGGAATATTAGATTAAATAACTGTGGCCGGCGGCTGATTTTAAGCCGACTTTAGTCGATAAATTTTCGGCGGCGGCGGCTGTTAAAAATAATCGGCGGCGCGGCTCAGCCGGCTTAAGCCGTCAAGGCGCAGTTCTCTGCTCCACACTCAGCACAATTTTTTCAAATGTAAAAGCACCGATTGAAAAACAACAACAATGCAATGTTGTGTATGAACTTGAATGTATGTGCCGGTTCACACACGTCAAGTTTGACTCGTCAAGTCTTGAGCTTTCATATCTTTTCCTCTCTCTCCTAAAAACGCAAGACTTGACGAGTTAAACTTGACGTGTGTGAACTGGCACTATGGGAAATGACGAACAGAAATGCAATCAAATATATATAGGTACGACAAAACGATCATTGCAAACAAGAATGATTGAACATAAAAACGACATAACAAAACTTAGAGAATCAACAGGGTTGGCAAAACATATTCTGTCATCTGGACATAAAATCAACTTTGATGACGTTAAAATTTTAGACATAGAGGGTGGAGAAAGAAAAAGGTACACAATAGAAAGTTTATGTATACAACAAAAAATAGAAAGAACAATGAACAAAAAGGAGGATACTGACAATATTAATACAGGCTATAGAGTTGCAATATAACTTCAGACTGTGATATTAATTTTTAAGCTGTGGTTTTAATTTATTTTTTGTGTTAAATGTTCTTTGTTTTTTGTAAAAATTTATTTATATTTAGTTTAATGTGAAAATTACTGTTAACTTTGTAAGTTTAAAGAAAAAATATTTGGTGTATTTATGTTTTATTAATGTATTATAATTTTTTAATTAAATAGACGTAAGTAACCCTGATGAAGTCAACAAATAATTGACGAAACGTTGGAAAATATTTAAAGAAAAGTTTTTTATTTACATTAACGGCCATTTTCACCAAGTTCAGTTATAATTAACTATCGCTGTCAAAACATATTGGTAACCGGAACTTTAATTGAAAGTTAGTTTTAACCGAACTTGGTGAAAATGGCCGTAAATAATATAGGCCTAATTAATTAGCTGACTTGATAAAATTCAAACATAAAATATTATTAAAATTTGGCCAAATAACACATTAGTATAAACAATTCAATTTTATTTATAAGTATGTATATATTTATATATATTTAGCTAATTCAAGTTTTTTATTTAATTTGTTTCCGGCATTTCGTGAATATTATGTTCACTTCTTCAGGGGATTTGTAGTGAAAAATCATATTTGAATTACATTAATTTTTTTATTAAATTTTAATCAAACACGTTTTTTTATTCGATATTAATACTTGGCATAAACATTTAAAAATGATTCGGGGCATATGGGCACAGCGGTAGCAAAGCGCATCCTGGACGTCCAATTTTGTGCAATATTTTGAAGCACTGATGGCCGTATGTTACAAATAATACGTATGTATGTCACAAATAATAATCGCCTGCAAGACGATAATCTATCAGTATAAAAATGGAAATAATCGCGAGGTGACAAATCACACGTCCTTGGAAGCCAATTTACAGGTCAATTTCTTCAAATCAACCTTTCACCCAATTTTGATTTCGACATGTAAAGGGTTGCGGTTCTTTAGAACCACATCTCGCCCGGTTCAATGTTTTCCATATTTTCAATTAAAAATTGATGGATTCATTGACCGTAACGCTTTATTTTTAAAGAAATGAGGTCCGATGATGCCACCAGCGTGTAAACCGCACCAAACGGTGTATTTTTCTAGATGTAATGAAGTCTGTAGGATCTGTTGTGAATTGGTTTGACTCACACAACATGCGGCAATCTTGCTTATTCACAAAACCCGTTAGGCCAAAAATGAGCTTCAACGCTGAGCACAATTTTGCGATAAAACTTCGTTTAATGATTTTTAAAATAAATTGGGATAATTTGGTAGCGTTGTTCAAGCATTAAACTATTCATGATTAATTTCAAAAAGTGAGGGCAGTATGTAAGTTTGTTTGATTGCTAACCCTTTCTTTAATTATTTCGGGCTTAAAAAACACCCTTTGAATTATAAAAGCAGGTAATTACAATTCATAACAAAACTAAAGAATTTTAGTTTTAGATTATGGTAGCATAAAAAAGTTTTTGCTGTTTATCAACAATAGAACTTGCCTAATTTTTCTTTAGAGATATGGCAGCAGCTCTTGCTGATATATTTCAAAACCAGAAAAGGGGTTTTGTGTTGAATTTTGTTTAAAATAATTGTTTAAATAAAGTTTTGCAAAGAATAGTCGGCTTCTTCGAAAAAAACTATGGCGAATATATTCTTTCTCTCTAAAACTGTTGCTAGATATTGTATAAGACGCTTTAAAGGGCAAATGAGTTCTGCCTCGGTTATTTAGTTAACCTTGACGCTTAAATGGGATCACATATATTTTTAAAACAGATGAATGCAACCTGGAATTAACCAAACATTCAAATGACAGAGCTCCTTGGGGTCCAATGGACTTCATTGGGTTTGAAGTTGTGCCTTAGTGCTTAACTAAGGTGTTACGGTAGCCATTAGCCTCTAATGGGTGCAAGCACCGGTCTGACTATTGGTGAGGTCTCCGTAAGTACGCTCGATGGAGGTCTATGGAAGGTGAATTTTCAAGGTATAAAGAACTCACAAAATGGTTCAACGACGTAGAGATACTTTCGGGGAGCACGTGGTGGCTGAGGCTTATACCCAAAGTCGCGGGTAGAGTTACTTTTACATGGAAAGCTGCCTTTTCACCCATGTGGGAAAGTTCGGCCTGTGGATAGACGTAGATGCTGCTGCTATTCAACAGAAGCTGCTGGGATCAGTGGAGGGTAGATATCTCCGGGGTGGGTGTAAAATTTTTGGTGAATTATACACTCGAATTGCTACCTGTGTAAGCAAATGATCCTTCACTCACACAAGGGCATTTGGTAAGTGCTTAGTATTAACGCACAATGTGGTGGAGATCTAACGTGAAGGTAGGTCGCAAGACTGGTATTAACGTAAATCAATATCACACTTTTTAATGATTATAGACGAAAAAAATTCGGGAAGGTAGCAAAAGTTAAAGGATGTAGGTGAAAGGGATAAAACTTGCAAAATAATTCAGCAAACAAGACCCTGTCTTGATGAGTACCCTTTGGCAATTACCTGACCCAAGCAATCATGTACTAATATTGCCAACTTTGTTTAGGTGTGTTCCGAAGGCATGTAGGGAGACTTCCTAAAGATGTTTCATATTTTAATGTTACATCCTCCGGGGAAATCAGATCAGTCAACACCGCGGCTGACCAGAAATCATATCTGTTACCAAGGGAGTCAGAAGTCCCTGGAACTTTGGTTCCAGCACAGTGATGTCCAAAATGTTAATTGTGGTTGTATAGCTTTATATTAGTATTAGTGAATAAAGAGTAAGAATCCGGCGCATGTGCACTCGTCGCTTGATAATCGACGACTGAATTGTGTACTCTTGTGGACTAAATGAAAGAGTTGGTTTGGTATCTTCGGGGATTACGTGGTGTTTTTAATTTAAACGCGGGAAGGAGGATCTACAAAAAGTCGGCTTTAAAGGCTGATTTTCTGCCTTGGTGTAAATGAACTGCTAGTGGATCTCTCTTGTTGGGTGTTTTTATCCAACGGAAGCTGTTTGCTTTACAGCAGAGGAGGTTAACAGCTCCAGCTCCAAAACAAGGGCACGAAAGTGTACAATTCGAAAAAATTATGTATATAAAAAATTGCACATGGAGTCGGTGGTTACCGCAAATTTTCACATAGTTCAAAAATAATCTTTGGGTTAGGTCCTAACGTTAATTCCATTCGACTAATGTGTGTAGGTGTTTGTCTACCAACAGGGGCGTTAGTAGGTTAAGTTATTTGGTCTACTTGTTATTTAAACTACTAGTCATAAAGTATTTTACTAACGTTTATGGAGAATGCATCTTGCTGAAATATGCTTTACTTCAGTTGAAGGTGCATATCGAAAAATTGGATTAATAGATTTTTTACTTCAAAAGTTGTAAAACTTTTTTTTATAGCGGAATCTATACATTGCTAAAAAGACATAACAAACTATTTGCAGTTTTAATTGAAATTAAACCGTGTATTTTAAAAAACACGGCGTGAAATTATTTGTACAACGAATATAAAGTTTACTTAATAAGAAACACAAATAACTAAAAAAATATCTTAAGACAAGAAAATAAAAATTTACTTGAGAAAAAAAAACACAAAAGAACATGTGTTTCTTAAAGAGAAAAAAACATTCTTAATAGACGGAAAAAAAAATTGTTAACTAAAAATAAAACTTTGTATAGGTATTTTTTTCATTTATAAAATTAACAAAAAAAAATACTTTCTAAAAATGCTGCCTAAAAAAAAACCAGGAATAAAATGAAAAAAAAAATAGTTTTACTGGCAAAAAGATATAAATTATATTTTGTACACAGAAAAGAAAAACATAAATTGGATAAAAGAAAAGAAAATGTAAGAGGGAACACCCTCTTCCAACCTATTTTTTTTTTTTTTTAATCTTATTTTTTTCCTGGCCTGTTTTATCTCGTCTTTAACACACATTTAAATGTTGACTGAAAATCTCATAAACACGTGTCATTTAAAGTTAATATTGCTTTAATATTTTCGGAAAGGAATATTTTTTAGCCGTTCCTTGTTTTTTAAGATATTTTCGTAGAAACATGTATGTGTTTATTTTAGGTTGGGTTAAAAATACTTTATTTAATGGAATATGATGAACATTTATATTAAAAATTATAATACGACAAGGAAATGTAATAAATATCATAAATATTTCATTTAAAAACAAGTAACAAAGTATAGTCGGTCAAGCCCGACCATATGATACCCTACACCACAGTATTTAAAAACACATCATGCTTATGTGTCCATATAAATATAGATTTATCTATGTTTATAAACTTCATGAAAATCGGTTTGAAAGTGTGTGAGAGGCAGAAATTGCCCCCTACCTCCCGTTGTGGTCCTATTTTTGAAAAACTGTATAGCTAATGTGTCCATATAGATATGGATCTATCTATGTTTTAAATTTCATTAAAATCGGTTTGATAGTTTCTGAGAGGAAGAAATTTCCCCTCTCTTCCCTCGTGGTCCTACGATTCGGCCCATTTTCAATAGGCTTGGTCCTTGTGCCAATAAAAACCTATGACCTAAATTTCATCAAATTATCTCCAAAATTGCGACCTGTACTTTGCGCACAAGTATACATGGACAGCCAGCCAGCCAGGCAGCCGGACGGACATCGTTAGTTCGACTCAGAAAGTGATTCTAAGACGATCGGTATACTTTAAGGTGGGTCTAGGACCAATAGGCGTTACACACATCAGCACAAATGCATAATACCCTCTCCACTATTGTGGTGTGGGTATAAAAATTAATAAACAAACTGCCTGTTTAACGATATCGAACGTCATCGTTCGCATAGAAAATTACATTAAAAACAAAAACAAACTTCGAAGAATGTTCGAATTTTGTTTTTGTTTTAAATGTAATTTTCTATGCGACCGATGACGTTCGAAATCCATGAACAGGCTGAAAATAACTCAAAATTAAAATTAAAAAAACTCTAAGACCAGAGAAACTCTTTAAGGGAACTTCCAAAATAGCAAAACAACGACTTAACTTAAATGCAAAAACAAAAACTTCTTTTTTCATCGTAAGTGTTGTTAGATGGAGTTAAATTTGGTTTCGGTACTTGCGCAGCAGGTCATACTTAAAAATTCCTGTTGAAAATTAAAAAAAAAAAAACATGTTTGTTGTCTACACTTTTTCATAACAAATATTAAAATGAAAATAAGAACAAAAAATAAAAAAAAGGAAGGGAGTTGCTCACACATTAAAGGAATTATTTACTATTTTTATAACTTTATTTATATTCTTCCAAAAGATTTTATATATTTTTATTATTGTGACGCAAACGCCCCAAAATTTCATAAGTATCCTCAATTCATTCATTATTATAACGCCCTTGTATCCTTTAATTTCTGAGCTATAAAAAGGAGTATAATTTTTTGTAGGGCTTTAAGGCGTTTAAGAAAGTATTTTTAGAACAGCTCTTCTTTTTTTTTTGTTGTTAACAAAATCTTGTTTTTATGACCAGCAGATATTTGCTTAAAAAGGGAATTGTGAAAAAAACAAATATACGGCCATTTTCTGACAATCGCACGATTTGAAATCGTAAAACGCCAAATTTATTTTATGGTGTTCCTTAACGCGTGCGTTTAGCTTGCGATATGCTGTAGTTTCTTACAAATATTTTAGTTCCCTTTTGTAATTTTAAGTCGCCAAACTTCATGCTATTGCGATTTACAGCACACCTAATTTGCGATTTTAAGTCAGAATCGCCAATGTTAAGCGATGCGAGAGGCGATACTTTTGCTATAACAATGCTACAAGATGTCAGAGAAATAATGTAAATACGAGCAAAAAGTACACATACAACGATGCCTTATATTAACATATTGCCAATTACAAACCAAGAGAGCGATAACATGCTATAAACCATGGTACCAACACGTCGACCAGTCGACCACAAAGGTTTTAAAAGTAGGCCGCGAAACTAGAGTTAAACAAACCTAGTTGGAAATGATACATTTTTTTCTGTACAGTTATGCGGAGAACTCAAGGAATTGAATTGTAAAGTCTTTACAATTTCAAAAATCTACAGACTATATCAGCACTGCACAATTTTTTATTTTTATTTGCACAAGAGGTTAAGATATCTTTGATTTATTTCAAACTTTTTCAATTTTCAATTGATGGGACTCAGGAAATAACGATGTTTGGGGCGCGAAACAGGAATGGGAGAGCGAAAAACGAATATTGCTGTCCGCGTGAACGTGGTTTAAGAATTGCAATGTGGTAATTTTCCAATCAGATTTTTTTACACTTGGTTAAAGGTTGTTTAAAATTGCAACTTTTAGTGTAAAAGTTTATCGTTGTGTATTTTGTAATAAAAAGTTTAATTTATTCCATTTTTCCAATCAAAAAAACTGAATACTCTTATGGTAACAAAAGTTAAAAATTTTACTTTTTTTCTTTTTTCAAAAAATCAATAAAATATACTTTTGAAATCTTCTTAACTTTTAGATATTTTATTAAAATATAAAGGAACAATACCGTGTTAAACATTTAAATTTCCAAAAAATGTTTCAAATATTTTAAATTACATTGTGATAAAGAATGAGCTATATGATTTGAATTGTTTATAACTTTTTTAACTTTTATTTTTCTTTGGTTTTTCAGCATGTTGTAAAGAAGACTTGGAAAATTTAACACATCGGAATACAACAGCTGGACTGTGCCTGGACTGTGCCATTCGTTATCGAAAAAAAGAAGAGGAAACCCGTTTTCCTATTAAATGGTCATGTCAACAAGCCAAACTGCAGTTAATCAGCGATAATTAAGCCCACTTATGTGAGCTGTTTTGTGCGGAGTATCGTCCGAAAAGATAATTCGCCCCTTTTTTTAATAACATTGGTGTTTCAATCTGTCAACGGTGGTGCATACCGTACGATGTTGGAAAATTTTTATAGGCCAGATTTGGAAAACGATTTTATTTGCGGTTCCAAAAAGATGGAGCTACTGTTCATACTGTAGGCGCCTTAATGTCTTTGGAAATGGCCGGTTTGACGAATGCATTATTTCGCGCACAAGCAATATTTACTCCATGTTTACGGGATTTAGCAACATCTGAAAGTTTTCTTTGGGGATAGGTATTTAAAAGTTTACTATCCAAGAGCCATCCCCCAACACAAAAAATAAAACTGTTATGCTCATGACCAATCATAATACGCACAGCAAATTTACAAATTGCAAATTTGCACAACGACCTTCGTGATTACTCTTTCTGTATTATTTTACTTTTTATTGTAATTTATAACATGTATAGGTACTCCTGCTTTATAATTATAACACTCTGTCTTTTTGAGAGGGATTTCAATAAGTTCAATAAGTAAATAAATTAAATTAAACTCTTTTTAAAATAAAAATTTTTGGAGTAAAAAAATGTATAACAGTAACAATATGTGAATTAAAATGTTTCTTTTATTCATATACCTAAATACTTTTCCCAACTTTCATTCCCCTTTTTTAGATTTTTTTTTTTTAACTTAAAAATGCAATCATTGTTGCTGCAGTATAATTAGCTCACTTTTCATAAAATCCTTGCAACCCCTTTTTTGCAAAAATATACACACTCGAACCAAAAATATCTAAAATGCATTTATTCATTCATTCAATATAATGAAGCATGTTATGATAATAATTGCAAGAATATTGTTATTTGTAATTTTGCAAATAAATTTTCAAGTATACTTACATGCACTTTTTGACAGTTGCAGTCAAATACTTTATACAAGAAGAGAAAAAAGTGTATTTTTTTCAATTTAATAATCCACATAAAAAGAATCCATAATAAAGTTGCACAAGGAAAACACAAACAAGAGAAATTGTTTGAACCAAGAACCAGGACAACAATAGTCAGTGATTATGTTGATAAAACGACAATGTCGACGTAGACGGCAGCAGAGTTAGCAACTTCAACTTTTGTAGTAAAATAAAAAATAATTAAGCATTTCCTCCCTTGTTGCAAGAAGAGTAGTCAAATACGCGCAATTCAAAATTCCAGGCGGCAAATTTTAAAAACATAAAAGGCTGTAGAATCCTGGTGATGGGTTTGTTGCCTTGTTTTTTAGTGCCGATTTAACGCGAATGGTCAACATAAGTTTTAAGAAAGGGGAGGCTTTGAACAACAACAAAAATATTTATGTTTTAGTAAATTGTTTTTGGTTTCTCTGTTTTTTGTTGTTGTTTTCTGTGCAGATAATGATAAATGCTTATTTGTTAGCTAGTGTTGTTCTTGTTGTTGCCATTGCTTCGATGAGGATTTTTTTGTTGTTGCTTATATTTTTGTTTGTTAACAACAAAAACAACCCTGACAAAATTAATAATTGAGCAGGCTGAGTATGAGTGCCAAAAAAAGTTCCGTTATTAAAAATTTATTATTTTTATTGCTATGTATACCTATCCACAATTTTTTTTTTTTGTAAAAAAATACGCAATTTCAATTTTAAACTAAAATTCTTATTTTTTAACAATATTTAATTCTGAGTAAATTTTAATTTAATGTTTGCTTTTTTTATTCACTAAACATAATTTTACACTCATTTCTTATAGCTGCTGCAGACTGCAGTTTTCTGTATACAAACACATATACAAACTTTCATATAAACTTTTGCAGGATAAAAGGAAAAAACAAAACTTTTTGTTTTTGTTTTGTTGTGTCGTTGTTGTCGCTATTATTATTGTTGTTGGTATTATACTTGGTTGTTATTGCTGCTGTACACAAAAACAGGATTTCAATGTCTGGCTCTGAAGACCACAAAGATGAAAAAGAAAACTTTTTTTAATTTTTTACTTTTATATTAAACACTACACAATTATTTCTCAATTTTTGTTTGCTATTTGAAATTCTAATAAGAAATCATTCCACAAGATAGGTTTTTTAAGTATTTTTCCAACATAAAAAATTTCAAATACACTTTTTCCACGAATTTATCTTTTATAGGTATTCCTTCATTTTTTTGCACACACCAAAAATTATACACACAAATAATTTACAGTTATTTTAGATATGAACTGTACATACAGATATATACTTTCAGAATTTTTTTAATATTTCACATTTTGTATTGATTCGCTTTTTTAAATATTTATCTTTATTTTTTGCTAGAAATATTTAAAATTTTATACTTTAAAATTTCCCTTAACTCTGTTTTTCATTAATTATTGAACCGATTACCGCAAATTCGCAAAAAATAAAGCACTGAATAAAATTCGAACATAGATAAACCACCTCGTTCAACTGTCATTTTTCGACTGCACAAAAATAGACCGAAACAGATGTCTGCAAAACAAAAACAAACTGAACGAAAGTTTTGTTCGTTTTGCAGAAGTTCACGGAACAGTTGCTTAATATAGTAGTAGTGAAGGGAAAAAAGTGAGCAGCATTTTTTTAAATTTAAATGAATAAAATAATTTGAATTAAAATGCGTTAAACACCCCATCCATTTACAATATTATTGTACATGTTATTCGCCATATGGTTTCTATATTGCACCTTTTATTAAATAAAAAACATAACCTTTAAAGCAAAACAATATCGTAGACAGCCTTTGAATATCACAATACGAAAAATTGAACAATTATACTGTAAGTATATGAACCGCTTTAGAATTTTAATAACTTTTTGATTAAGGCAATAAAATATGTATTAAATATTGTCAAGAAAAAGTTACTGCCTGTTCAACGATTTAGAAAGTATACAGACGTTCGCATAGAATTTAATATGGAAAATATTTTTAAAACTGAGTGTTTTTCGTATAAATTTTTTATGCGAACGATAACGTTCGAAATCATTGAACTGGCAGATAGTTTAATTTTAAAATTTATTTTGACTAAATAAAATAAAAACTTTAACCAAGTTTATTCGAGTTGAAAAACACTAGATCATAATATGTTTAGGGACACATGCCTTTAACCAGTACATATTGTGAATCATAATAAATTTATATCAACCTGCTTATGGCTCAGACGTTAATGACTAACAAATGTAAAAATTGATAACCCTTATTAAGATATGAACGACAAAATAGAAAGATGCTTAAAAAAACATTATAAGAAAGTCAGTTAAATATTAAGAAACTACGTATAAATAAAAAAACTACGTATAATAAATAATAAAAAACTACGTATAATAAATAATAAAAAATATTATCTAGTTAAAAAAACATACTTAAATGAAATCGAAAATAGAACTGAACAAAATATGCTTGAATTGAAATAATTTCAAATAACTTAAACAAAGCGGATATAAAACTTTATATTTAAAAAAGAACATATTAATTAAAAAACTCGATAGCATTGGTAATGTTTCAAAATTGCCAAAAAAAAATACAATTGACTTGACACCTTGCTATCAAGTCATATTATTATAGTATCCTAATATTTAACAATAGTTTAAAAAAATACTAAAAATAACTTTGATAATATACTTGCATGTGCCCGCGCAGAAAACTGAACTGGCAAATTGATTTTTTTTTTTTGTTGTTTTCTTGCGAAGACAATAAAATGAAACAATTTGTTTTTTAATTTTGTTTTTTCTTTTTATGCACTTAGTCTGATTTCATACGGCTCATGTCTTATTGACAAGATTCTTCCTTTTTCTTCTTTGAACATGAGTTGTCGTTCAAATGATTCATGTCATGTTGACGAAGTGCGTATGCATGTGTGCTTTTTGATATTGAAAACAAAATACAACTACAATTCGGAATAAATCCAACCAATTGTAGGGTAATGTAAGAAAAGATAAACTCACTGTTTATTGTTGGTGTTTTGGTTAAGCTTTGATATTGGTACCAGTAAGACTTATTCGCTTTAGGGATTTATGTATTTGTATAATATTTTTGGCTTTTCTAAAATCTTTGGAAAAGGTTTCCTGATGAGCTGGCCTAAGCAACCAGTGAAATGGGCATAGAAGCTAGCTTTCCCTCAACAATAAATCTCAGTGTATTTATCAAATATGAAAAATTGGGAACTTAGCACGTCATACAAAAATCTGATGAATAATAACTTTTGTATTCCCAAAAATAAAAAATTTTTTTTGTGTTTAAAAAAACGGTTAGTGCATATTATGCTTTGAATTGATTTAATTGCTTTATTTTGCAATGCACCGTGTTGCAGAAGAGATAAGAGGCAACTTCGATGACATTAATTTATTGATTTCTTATAGGAAAAAATATTTTGCAAAGCACCTTGCGTTTTGCCGCATATTAAGATATGTATCCCGATTTATTTTTCCTCCACAGTCTATAACAATCAGGTGGAGAACATGGTTTAATTTTGCTGAAATTGTCAATAATTCAATGATGTGGTGCAAGAATTCAACGATGGTGATGCAGTATTAATAAAAAATAACAAATTTACCAAATGTAAAGGCTTAGATAATGTTTGTGTCTTCAAATTATAGATTTATCCCTGAGGCTTTTGTGAAATTAGAGAAATCTAATCCATTGAAAAAGAAAATTACATTTATTTATAAACAAATTTAATGTATGCAGCGGAGGGTAACTTAAGTAAATAAAGTCGTATCAAGCTTGATAAAGTTTTTGGAAAAATTAAGGATTCAAAATAATAAAACAAGCTACGGTATATTTAATTGAAATTTATAAGAAAACAGCGTAGTGGAAAATAAATATACCACAAAGAAACTATCAGCATTTAGTCATGCACCGATAATTTCCGTTTTATTTTCTTTTGATAAATAGTTAGTAAACTTTACTTTTGAAAATACTCAAAGAAATTTATGTTCTTAATTCCCGTCCCGGGAATTCAATCATAACCAGCATAGAACATCTAGAAACAATTTGACACAAAAATGGCTAAGTCAATTTAGAATTACTGAAGGACCCAGAATATACAAATGTACTTTGTAAGACTTTAAATGGATATTAAAAGAGATTCACATGGAATGACAAACATAGTATACCTTCATACAACACTGATCATTAAGGGTATAAAACTGTAAAAATATGGTATTAAATATAGTAAATTTAATTTCTCCTTCATGCTTAATTTGTTAAACGGTACACTTATAAAATTATTACAGTAACTGATTGTGGGTTATTAAATTAAAATGAATAAAAATATAGTTATTTTTCGAATAATTTTATTTTTTTACATTTATGTTTGTTATTCAAAAAACAAACTACCAAAAAATAATGTTTTTCCGTATTTATTTTGTTATTTAGTTTGATTTTTGTCGTTCAAAATATATTTTTTAATAATAGGTAGGTAGGTAGGTAGAAAGGCCGGTGTGAAGTCTCCTTCACACCTTCACCCAGAGACCAATATGGTCCATTGTGACGCCTTAATTAAAGATAGCTAAGAAGGTATAAAGTAGGTGAAATAAGCAGCTAAAGCATAAGACAGATCCGAAAGATAGGTAGAAAAGAAAGGAAAGAAAAGAAGGTAAAGGACCAACCCCGAGAGAAATCCCACTAAAACCCAATCCGCCCTACGTGCGGTTAGCACCCAGTCTCCCCTCGCGCAGCCAGGCCATCCCCATTACGAATCCTATCAGATTCTTGAGTCCGCAACCCGAGACATCCCCTAATTCGCCCTGGAATCTACTGCCCAGCCACCTCAACCTGCTACCCTGCAACCTGGGACAGTGGCACAGAAAGTGCTCAACTGACTCCAACTCCTCAGGGTCCTCGCACAACCTGCATATATCCGACAAGTCGGATCCCATCCTCACCGCCATCCTGCCTATCATACAGTGGCCCGTGATAATTCCTATCATGGTCCTAACGCAGACCCTGCTCCTGCCCAACAGCGACACCGAATCGGACTTCCTAAGCACCGGCCACAGTGTCCGTGATACCCGACAGTCCGTTCGTCTCCCCCAGGCCCGATTGGTCACGCGCAGTATCCATTCCCTAATTCTACCAAAATAGAAGCCCAATGGAGGCCTAACCGCCTCCACACAGTCAGGATCCTCCAACTCTGAGCCCTGTCTTGCCAACTCATCAGCAATCTCATTGCCGCCTATGTTGCAATGACCCGGCACCCAGCACAACCTTAGCAAATACTCCCCTAAGGCTCCCCTCAGAGCCCTCCTACAATCATCAACCAGCCTGGAGTTCACAACAGCCCCTTACGGCCATAAGAGCCGGCTGGCTGTCCACATATATAGTGACCTCCGAGCCCGTATCAATGTTGTCCCTCATCAGTTCCACAGCCCTCCAGACCCCCAGAACCTCCGCCTGAAAAACAATGCAGTCGTCAGGAAGCTTATATGACCTTCTTATGTTCAGATCCTCAATGTAGACCCCTGCACCCGTGCCCCTCATCTTCGAGCCATCAGTGAAAATAGCAAATCCACCAAATAATCTGCTTTTTTTATAGTAAAAATCATTTAATTTTAATAAATATGCTGTTCAAAAAAAAAAAAATTTAAAAATGAATGTAAAAATCATTTGTTTTTAAAGAAATGTAAATGATCCGTTTTTTAAGTGAATTTTAAGTTGTTTAAAATGAATTTTCGTTTGAATTTAACTACATAATATTTTGAGTGTAAAACTGTTTCAGAATTCTACCTTCGTAATGTTGAGCATTTAGTTTCTATTCGATCTTTCAAAAATATATTTCCTAAGAATTCAATCATTTAATTCTAATTGTGCAAATGAGCTCTGAATTTGACAATGTTTATACGAATATCGATTTCTATGGTCCTTTTGGCATCAAAAATAATGTCTTAAGTGTCTTAAAATAATTTTAATCTTAAGTTTTTTGTTGTATAATAGATAATAAATTTAATTATTTAAAGAAATATTGTTAAATGAAACCATTAGAGAAATAAGAAAATAAATAAATGTTAAAATTAGAACGGGAATCGCGGGAGTATGATTTTTATTTCTCGCTTTCCTGGGAATCCAAAAAGTGTGGGAAAACTCTTAGCCTATGGCATAATATGGACCTGTCCTCAGGAAATTTTTCAATGTAATTTATTATCTGTTGAAACTGACATACAAAATTTTACTTAAATATCTTTTTTTACTACGGGTTTATGCGTACTAAAGCGTTTTCCGAGAGTTGGCTTTGTATAGTGCCTATGGTTATTTACTTATTATAGGCTGAATTAGTTATGTGTTATGAAACTACAACACACCAAACTTTACTAAAAAAAACATTACTCTGTACGGTTTTATGTGCACTAAAGTGTTTTCCGACAGTGGACTTAATATTGGGCCTATGTTTGACTATTAAAGTTATATCAAACAAATATAATTACTCTCAAACGGCAAAAAAATTATATTTATAAAAAAATCAATTTAATTTAGCAAATAAGAGTTTTTGCACGTACTCTGGGGATCAATGCGCCATTAAATTGGCTAATATTAATTTTAACGGAGAAAAATTACCTTTTTTGTGACCAAAAAAATAAAGTTCAAAAACTTGCTGTTATTTTCTAAGAAAAAAATAAAACTAATAGATAATTTCTATTTCCTGAGGAATAAATAAAACTCAAATATAATTTTTATTTTCGAGAAATGAAAATCAAGAAGTATATGGTGTTTATAGAACACGAGCGCCTTACTCGTCAGTTCAACTTACATTTAAAACAAAAACAAAATTTCGAAATTTGTTTTTGTTTAAAATGTAAGTTGAACGGACGATTAGAGCGCTCGTGTTCTCTAAACTACACAGTAATTTTTATTTTTGATAATTACATAAAACGTAAGAAATAACTTTTATTTCTGACATACATATAAATAAAACTCAGAAAATAACTTATATTTTTTGGAAGCGAAAAAAGCCAAAAAATAATGATTAATGAACACAATTGGATCGCACGCCGTAAGAACGTAGGACACAAGGACGAACATTTTCACAATTCCGTCGTAAACATATTATGTTTTATTTTAAAATGAATGCTAAAAAATTTTTTAAAATTTTTGTTTATTCTTTCCTTCTTTTATTTTTCTATTAAATATTCAATTTGAAAACCCAAAAATAATTTCATTTTATATTATTAATTTTTTCTTTTTCTATGACCGGCGGATGAAATAGAATAAGATCTATGTCGACGTACGACGTAGATACGCTATTGTACCAGGTATTGTATGCTTTTGTATAAAATGTTAGACGTTTTAATTTGACGACGTATCTACGTCGTTTATACGGTGCAATTGGGTCCCTACGGTTAAAAGTATTTTTTTTATATAAAATATTTACGGTCCCTGATAAATAGTCATTCAAGAATCATGATTTAAAAAAAAAACGAAAGAAATATTATTTTAACATTAATATTTGTAACTCCCTGTGTATCACTTTACCTACTTTTTTCTGCAACCCTAGGGAAATGCAATTGTCAAAAATTTTATTGAATTGTTTTGACATTTGGCTCATCCAAAAACAACACACATTCACATAAAAATAGAGAAATCGGAATAAATACTAATACTTTTTTAAAATTTATTTAAGTTTATGTTACCAAAAAACATCTAAAATATTAAAACAATATGAGTGGTGCACACCGTGAAGCGGTACAAAAACAAATCCATCAGGATTGGGCCAACCGTGAATACATTGAAGTTATTACGGCCAGTATTAAACGTATTACCGATTTTCTTAATTCATTCGATATGTCTTGTCGTTCACGCCTTGCTGTTCTAAATGAAAAGCTGACCACTCTGGAGAGACGCATTGATTATTTGGAAGCCTGTGTAACAACTGGCGAGACCTTGACATAAGAAGGACCTGATGTGGCTTTTTAAATTGTTAAATAAAAGTATTAAGTGTTTTGGAATTGGAAAGTAGGGGAGAATAAGTGATGATGTTAATGTGTGAATGTGAGTGCAGTCATGATACTGACGATGATGACGATGTTGTGACAAGGACTATGAAGTCATGTATGAATTTTCTGTTTTGATCATCAGCATTAATAGTTTAACTTTTTTTTGTATATCTAAGCAAAATTATTTTTTAAATTTAATTCTATAACTTGCAACAAAAATACAATTATTCCCTAGAAATGCATTTTTTTATATATATTAAATAAAACTATATAAAATATTAAAATAAATATGCGCTTGTTATTTGAATTATTAAGGTTCAAATAATAAACTTCTAGTTCTTATTAGATATAGCAAACTGTGTATTACGAGAGTACGCTACAGAAAATTTAATTATATGAAACCTATAAAAAATTATGAAACGACCATTGCAAAATTAGATGGTAGGATAATTTCTAATCATATAAAATTAATTTGTGCCAAATTTAAAAACAATCAGTTCTAAATACAAACAAGTTAGAGTGCTATATTCGGCTGTAACGAATCTTTGATACCCTCCACCGACAGTTCGAATGTTTAAGGAGTAATATCTGTACGATGTTATTATTATCTTAAACTGTGACGATTTGTTATTAATTATGGTTTTAGGCGACTAAACTGTTTTCCCGTAGTAGGGTTTATATGGGGCCTAGGGTAAATAATGGACGGATCATCACGAAATTTCACAGCGTCATTTCTAGTCCTTTAAAACTGTTACGTACCAATTTCTGTTATGATAGCATTATTAATTATGGTTTTAGGTGTACTAAACTGTTTTCCGGGAGTAGGGGTTCTATGGAACCTAGGGTAAATTATGTACCGATCTTCACGAAATTTCACAGTATCATTTATAGTCCTATAAAACTGTGACGAGCCAAAATTTGTTATGATTGCATTATTTTTACGGTTTTAGGCGTACTAAACTGTTTTCCGGTAGTAGGGTTTTTATGGGGCCTAAGGTAAATTATGGACCGATCGTCGCGCAATTTCACAGTGTGATTTCTAGCCCTAAAAAACTGTGACGTACCAAATTTTGTTACGCTAGCGTTATTTTTTACGGTTTTAGGAGTACTAAACTGTTTTCCGGGAGTAGTGTTTATATGGGGCTTAGGGTAAATTATGGACGGATCTTCACGAAATTTTACAGCGTGATTTCCAGTCAAATAAAGCAAATGTTTCCAAAATCTTATCTCATTCCGTGCCATGTTCCAGCATTTATGTTATTTTTTGTAACAAAATTATCAATTTTTTTAAGGTGGTGGTTCCACATTTTGATTCATAGCTCTGGTCCTACTGCACCGATTTTGCTGGATTTCAATCCCAAACTGCTTAGGATAACTACAAGCAATTTGGCACTAAGTTTGTTCATTTCTTTTGAGTTGTTCGAAAGTGAGCGTGTTTTCAACAGACGGACAGACGGACATGGCTAAATCGACTTAGAATTACTCAAGGACCCAGAATATATATACAATATGGGGTCTGAGGTGAATAATAAAAAAGTTTCACACGGAATGACAAACTTAATATACCCTCTTCACAACTAATTGTGGTGGAGGGTATAAAAATGAAGACTTTAATTCAGAAATGAACTTTAAAATTGGTCGAAATTAATCGTTTTCAAAACGATCGGTTTTCATCACAAGCCTTATTGTGTATACAGATAGAAATATAATTTTTTTAAAGAAGCTGGTCGACATGGATCCATAACTTGCTTCTTTACGAACCGAGAGATTTAAAAATAGGCACCAAAAGTGTTCTATTCTGTTGAATCGGTCGAAAGTGAGGCGGAGACCGTTATTTGTCATACGTGGTGCAGCTAATATAAAATAATAATATATGTATGTATGTATTTGTTTAATTTTTACAGAAAATTGGTTACCTATGAGAAAAAATTTTCCTTAGGACATTCCTGTTAATTGTGAAATTTTCGATAGGCTAATTTTTTGTGAAGTTTTTATTAAATACTCCACCCACTCAAAAGATTATATCGGCAACGAAAGAATTTTTTCAACGAAAAACTGCTCTTAGTTGGTGAGAAAGAAAGCCTTTCTTGGTTATGGCGTAATTTTCTATAGAATACTACCATCAGTTGGTTTTCATTATGAGAGACATTTTTTTGGACAAAGCTTATTTTTTATAATATACATCCGCATTTTTACCAGAAGTTTGCTACAAGGTGAGTACAAGGTGAGGACAATGTTTCGCTGTTATTTTGAATTTGCACACAGTTGAGAAGAAAATTTCTAGCAGAAGGAAATTTTCTGTACCAAATTGTCCCCAATTGGGAAAGTTTTTTTTTTTTTTTTTGGAAAATACTTTGCAATAATTAATTTAAAAATTGGTCTACAGGTACGGTAACACTTGGTAAATATTTAACGAGAAAAAAAATGTGACCAACTGGTGAACTAAAATATAATTCCAATATTTATTTTGGTTATGATAACACGTCTTAAAAAAATTTAAATAGTACACACATATTAAAAAATGTTATTTTTGTATGGTATTCGCGATTTTAATCAATTCAGTTTTCTTAGTAAAATGTGAACAAAATCAAAAGTTGCGCACCGATAACAATTAACTAAAGCTCATTTCAATCAAAATATGTTTCACTTACTGCCGGGCCCACAATGTCGACAAAAACATTTCTTTCGCATATTTATATTGAAAACAATAAAAAAAACTAAAATTTGTTTTTGTTTTCAATATAAATATACGAATGAAATGTTTTTGTCGACATCGTGGGCCTGGCACTAATGTTATTAGACAAAAACTGTGATTTTAGTCGCATTTTTATTGTTTATGAATTTTTAATTATTATATATTATTATTTTCAAAACTTCAAAATATCTCTGAAACTACTGGGCAAATTAAAAACCAATGTAAGCACGGTATGAACATAATATTGTTGCCGAATTTTGAATTTTTTATTAACTGAATATGGTGAACCGTTTTCAGTTATTTCATTATAAGTAGCAGAAGTGCCTTAATTTTGGACATAACGGTATATCGCGAAAAGTCAAGCTGATAGAAAAAAACTAAGTGCAGACTTGGATAATCAACAAAAACCTTGTTTCCTTGTGTAATCGATACTCTAACATTTGTGGGAATTTTTATTATTTGTATTTCCCAATATTTCAGTCAACATTGTTGACCATCTTCAGGTGTTATTTAAAATTAAATAAACAAAAACAAACGGGTGTGTTCTAGAATCCGAATCCACTCGAAAGTGGATTACTTCAGCATTTTTGGTGTTCTGCATTTCACATCCAGATGCTTTTATTCGTTTTCAATTAGAGTAGTAATTGGTGAAAGTAAAACGAATTGACTTTTATTCTTATATGTGATAACATTTTTAACAAAAAAAGAAATTTTGTTTTTAGCTTAAAATCTTCTTTATCCAATTTAATCAAAAAGTTATCGTTATCTAAAACGCAAAAGGCCCTCACTAACCATACATTTAAAATCAAATTTTTCATTGATTATTACATATATAATTATAGCTCATTTTTTTATGTTTTTTTTATGTTATTTTCAGACAATTTGTTTTTTTTAATCGATTTAGCGATCTCAAATTAGTTTTTGGGTTTGTTTAAAATTTTGCCATGTTTCGCGAATTTTAGCCATGTTCGCAATAGAAGCGATTTGTTTCTGTAAGTTTTCTGATTCTTTACAGCTTTCACGATTTTTAATAAATAGTAGACTTTTTTACCATGCCGCTGTTAGCAAATTTTTGCGAATCTTCGCGAATTTTATCATTTTTTCGCCATTCCTTATAGTCTTAAAAAATTTTTCGTTTTCAATTCGAGTCGAAACCTAGAACATACCTGATAAAATCACTTTTTGGAGCTGTTGTTCAGCTGTATGCTTTTGTCAACTGTTTTTTTTTTAATAACTAGGTTTTAGTCTAACTATCGCCAGGGTATTATATAGTTTTTGGAACCTCATCAGCATATTCATCGGTAAACCTAAACCTTCGTTTTGTAAGTTGAAGAGCTTCTAGAGTATATTGTTCTCCACCATTAAATCGTGTGAGTTTTTATGGTACTCTACCAATCGCTCTGAGTTTTTTTCTTGGTTCCCTACCACAAACTGTTGCTCGGCTCAGTTATGTGAAGTCAAGCCATTAGCTAATGTAAGATAAACCGCACGAAAAGCTATCAAGCACGGCCTGTTTGTCTTTAAAAGACAACGACAAAAACGCCCTAGATGCTTCTCCGCCCAGAGCATTTTGATTACGAAAACACAGTGTAATCAAATGATTTCAAAGTAAGCAAAAATGAAAAGTCAACAAATAGACACTTTAATCATATTTTCTACGTTTCTCAAGTTTTTATTAATATAAAATATACAATTATTTGTTCATAAAGCCATTTACATATATTCCATTTAAAAGTTCTCACCAACATTGTATTGTAAGGAATTAAAAAAAAAATGATGAAAGAAATTTATCACACGCAACAAATATAAAGAAATTTAAGGAAAGAAAAAAAAACTTATTGCTATTGCTCAATTGCAACTATAAATTAAATATATTATACTTAAACATTATTAAAACATAAAATATTAATAACAAGTAAGAAAGTATAGTCGGTCAAGCCCGACCATATGATACCCTACACCACAGTATTTAAAAACACATCATGCTTATGTGTCCATTTAAATATGGATTTATCTATGTTTATAAACTTCAGGAAAATCGGTTTGAAAGTTTGTGAGAGGCAGAAATTGCCCCTACCTCCCCTCGTGGTCCGATTTTTTTAAAAATTTATACATTTTGTGTCCATATAGATATGGTTCCATCTTTGTTTTAAATTTCATTAAAATCGGTTTGATAGTTTCTGAGAGGAAGAAATTTCCCCCTATCTTCCCTCGTGGTTCTACGATTCGGCCCATTTTCAATAGGCTTGGTCCTTGTGCCAATAAGAACCTATGACCCAAATTTGATCAAATTATCTCCAAAATTGCGACCTGTACTTTGCGCACAAGGTTACATGGACAGCCAGCCAGCCAGCCTGCCAGCCAGCCGGACGGACATCGTTAATTCGAGAAAGTGATTCTGAGTAAATCGGTATACTTTAAGGTGGGTCTAGGATCACTATTTTAAGACGTTACATACATCAGCACAAATGCATAATACTCTCTCCACTATTGTGGCGTGGGTATAAAAATAAATGAACAGCAATTAAATATATCGCACTTGATCATAAAGAGGGTATTAACTCAAAAGTTTAATTTTTGGAAAAAATCGGCACTTATGACTGTATTCATAAAAAAAATTTATATTGAATAAAGGGTTAAAGGAAAAAATTTACTATCAGCCCAATTATGAATACAAATTTCCCGGGAGTTTTTTTCCCATTTTTGCAAAAGAATTTACATAGGAAAATGGGAGAAAGGAGAAAACTCCCGGGGAATTTTTTTCATAATTGGGCTGTATAAAAATTGTCCTTAATAAACGTTTGTTAAATTTAATAATGTTGGTTTAAAAATATTTTTTCCTATGTTCATAATGTTAAATTAAAAATTGTTTTGCTTTTATAAATAATGTTAAAATTTTGCGTTAATACCCTTTTTATGTTCAAGGGCGATAAAATAATTAAAAAAAAAATTCAATAACAAAAACAATACTTGATTAAAGTAAACGGGCATGTTCTGACAATCGCAAAGCCCTAAACATTGGCGATTTGACTTGAAGTTGCATAATACGTTTACTGTAAGTCGCAATCGCAAGAAATTTGGTGACTTCCAACCTCAAAAGAATGCTTAAGGGAACTTGAAGAAACTATGGCAGATCGCTAGCAAAACGCACGAGTTTCAGAACACCATAAAATAAACCTGGCGTTTTGCGTTTTCAAATCGTGCGATTGTCAGAACATGGCTGTTATATATACATTTACCCTTAACGTGGTTGGCGAATTTAAAATACGCCTGCGACTGTTTGGTTATAGATTAAAAGAAATAAGTTTACGATAAGGGTGATTAATTAATTTTTTTTTTATAAAATAAAAATAATTCCGAAAATTTTTAAAGAAAGAAACAAAAATTACATAGCCCTTTGAATTTTGTTTATATACATTTCCAGCATCATTGAGCCGCAAAGTACTATACAGTGATTTACAAAATCATTCACTTATTGACTTAAAATTTTGGAATTATCTTGGTATCCATTTAACGAGTGCTTTTGATTGTAGAACAGTGCAACCTTTTAATAGCTTAAAAATATTTAATTTGTTTAAATAAATCTTCCATTTTTCTTTGTTTTGCCTAAATTTATAGTTTTCTAACCATAAGTTTAATATCTTTTTTCGGCTTTCTTAATATTTTTGTATTATCATAGATCAGTGGCATCGGCGTCTCTTGACAGGGTGTAAAGGAGTATCTGTTTAGTAGTGTCGCTAAACAAACTAACATTTGTTGCTGTACAAAATGTTGAGCCAAACAAGATCGCGGCCCTAATCCAAATGGTAAAAATGCACATAAAGGTCTTTTTTGAACATTTTTGGAATGAAAATGATCAGGATAAAACTTTTCCGGATGCTCATAGAATTTGGCATCGTTGTGAATAGCTGCTGTGGGTATTATTAAATGATTGCCTTTGTTTAGCATAAATACTGTGTTAGGTAGTTCGTAGTCTTTGGTTGTAAGGCGCAAGAGGAATGGGTAGGGTGAGTGTTTACGAAGCGTTTCTGAAAAATGTAAACAGAAAATTAGAATTTTAAATTGTTTTTGTTTTTTTTAAAAAAAAAAACCTGTAAAAATGTATCTCATTTGCAGAGAAATTTGTTATAGAAAATTGCTTTAGGCCCGGCCCCTATTACGGTTTACAACTCAACTCAGTTGAGTTGTAATTTCTTAATTTTTGTATTATGCTTTACAACTTTGCTAATAACAAAAATTTCAATTGATCACAACCAGTTGTCTTAATTACAACTCAACTGAGTTAAGTTGTACAAAAAATTGCTCTTATGTGCGAAGAAATATTCAGCAGAAAATTGCTCTAATGTGCGGTGAAATTTTCTTTAGAAGATTGCTTTCAGTTGCAAAAATATTTTCTACAAATTTAATATATGTAAATCGAGAAAATGGGATGTCTAAAGAATCTTTATAATGTTTTAATTTAAGCTTACCGTTTAAAACTTGCTTCACATAAACCATTTCCTTTACACCTTCCTCTGTTAATTTATTTTGATATTTGCTTAATATTTTACGAATTTCTCGTCTGGTTTTCTCCTGTATTTCCGGTTGTAAAGCCAATTCATATAGACAGCAAGTTACAGTTGTTGTACTTGCTTCCAGACCAGCTGGTATAAAACTGAAAGCTTGTGCCGTAATCTCCGCATCGTTTACTTTTTCAAATGATTTATTAGTTGTACATATTTTACGAGTGTCAGACCAGAGTTGTAGAAAATCATAGGGCAACTGTTGAGTTCGCAGAAATTTCCGTTCGTAGAGTTTATCGTTAATAAGTTTTTGAAAGTAATTAGTGGCTTCCAGCGAATACAAACGATATTGTAAAAGGCGAGCTAGGCTGGGAAAACAGAAAGCCAAAAAGGCTTTGTAGATATTGTTATTTTGTTGTGTATAATTTTTACACATTTTATGAAACTGTGTTTTCTTATAGCGCAAGGAATCGCCTTCTAAGCCAAACGCCAAGAATGAAATTACATCAATATTGAAACCCTCGACTAGTTCGGTGATATTGCAAATAAATTCAGGTTCATTAAGTTTTTCTTGTAGGGATTTGTCGAATATTTTTTGTACTTTGCATAGAGCCAACAAAATATTTGTCATTTTCTCTTGCCATTGAAAAGCTTTGGATCTTAAATTTAAATGTTGCCACTCAATGCCATCCATTTGTAATAAATTCATTGATAAGGGATCGTCGTTTGTATTGTAATATAAGCCTCTATCCATAAAAAATTTAGAGTCCTTATTTAAAATTTGATTTATAGAATCTATGTCTAGTATTAAAAGCATGGGTTTTAGCCAAGCATAAAATCCAATAAAAGGTGCTTGACCTTTGTACTTTTCATACAGAGTTTGTAACACTTCTGCAACATGTCTTTTACGACCTACACCTTTTAAATGACCCCAAGGTTTTTTAGGTTTTTCATGTAAAATGCCACGACGTTTCCAATAACCCAAAACAACCTTTACCATGAAATAAAAGAAAGACGCAGTACCCACAAAGGTGTAAAATAAACGTTGTAATAGCTCCATTGAGGCGTAGGAAAAAAAATGCTGTTTAAAGCTTTTGCTGGCATCCAATTTACTTCTTTTTTTTTTTTGGTAAGTTAAAAGGGTTTTTAATTATTGCACAATGCTTTTTTTAGTTTTAATTTAAATTCTTTTTATAGGTGTCTTAATTGGTCATGTCTTTTGTATGGTTAATGTAAAACTAATTATTACTTCCAAACTGTATATTGCGATAAAAAATTCTGAATTCTTACATTCTTATCAAATTCACAGGGTTTCGTTAATTAGACGGGCTGACTGACTGCATTGCATACTTTAACTGCTTGTGGGAATTTGTTTTTAGAATGTTAAAAATAGTTAAAAAATTCTTATCAATGTTTTTATAAGCTTTTCGATTTTGTTGTCATTTCTTTTAAGTTTGTTTAATAATATTTTTTTTAAAGTTTTGTCCCTCAGGTTATGTGTATCTAGAAGAAGAAAGTTTAAAAATATATGTTGGTTTATTTAAAAGAAGTTTAGGGGGGGTATAGATGTTTTCTTAGAATATATATTTCCAAGAGTTTGTTAACAGTTCCTTTATTTATTTTACTTTAATTTTATTATTTCCTTTTGCATTTGAATTAATACATTTACAATTAACTTATCGTAACTCATTTAATGTATGGTAAACATAAGTTATAAAAGGAACTATCCACAAATTCTTTAACGTTTTGCCAACGTATAAAGCCATCTTTTATGAGATTGTGTATAGACGCTGGCACACCAGAGTAATGGGGATCCTAGAAAGAAAAGAAAAATAGAAAATATTTAAGATCTTTTTTTTACAGTTGAATATTTAATATTTATTTTGAATATTTAAGCCAATCAAACAGGTTTTTTAATTATTTTAATACATCATAGTTTGTTTAAATATATGTATAATTGAAAAGCCAAAATTATAGCTGAAATTTAATCTCACATTCAATTTCAATTTATTGCAGGTAATATAAAAGCCTCATTAGGCCAATAAACTATATTACAAAGAAATACACCTGAGTTAATACTAAAAATATTAAAATTTAGAATTTAACTTAAATCCCATTCCCATTCGGAAAAGTTAATAAACATTTGTAGGAAGCTTTTGCATTCGTAGAACTTTACCACTAACTGCATGTTTAATCACAAGCGCAATACTCGCTCCTTTAACTTACATCTAAAAAAAAAAATTTGTGTTTGTTGTACCGAAATAATAGCCTTTTTGGTTGTTATGTTTTTGCTTTTTCGCAAGGGTGTAACTTTTGACGTGAATTACTTTTTTGTTTTAAATGTTAGTTAAACGAACGCGTTTTGCGCTCAAGTTATAAAAACAGGCAGTAAGACATTATTGTATACAAAAACTACATATAACTTTATACTTGGCTGCAACCTTAAAAAGATGTTATAACATTAAAAATAGAAATTAAGAAATCTATCCTCAGAAAACTGCTCTTAAGTTTGAATACTTTCTATAGTTAAACTGCTTTTACATTAAGGGAAATCACGATGGGTAGTGCAAAATGTGCAAGCGATGCAAATGCGTGCAAAAATACACACATTTGCACAACTCAACAACAAAATGTACGTATTTGCAATTTGCTCTTTTTTACTTCGTTTGTACTAAAAAGTATTTGCTCAGTTGCAAACAAATGTAAGCAATAACATTTGACATATTCAGGTGTGTGATGAAAATCAATCGATTTCAAAACGAACGTTTTTAAAAGTTGTGATGAATTTCGAACGGTTTTAAAATCTATTTCTGAATTAAAGTCTTAAATTTTCGTTCAGAATACACTTTAGTTAACGTATATAATATAAAATTTTAAAGAATAAACACTGAACATAAAAGGAATATGCATTTAAAATCTATTTTAAAAGATACTGAAAACGATATTTTCGGTTTCAAATCGTATGGTTTATAAATCGATTTCCATCACATACCTGATTAAATGCCATGTTGATTTTAAGAAAACTTATAACTTGAACATTTTCGCAGGTTGTAAAATAAAATAGAGAATTAAATTTAATATTAATTAAAAAAAAAAACATTAGCGGTTTTCACCCTTTGTATTAAGTGTACAACTCTGCTTTACTTAATACGGTTTTATAATACATAGCGTGAGCGTCTTTTTCGTTAGTTTTGTAAATTAATGAAGTTGCTGAGTGAGGGAAAGAGACGGATATAGTTTCTTCAACAGTTTCTTCAACAGTTTTATTCTGGTTTATTTAACAAACTACAGATTTTTGTGGGATTTTTCAACAACAGCGTAGTAAATTTTAGTCTTATACATTTTGTTGTTGCGGTGTTGTAAATCTTAGTACTTTAACTAAATAAATAAGATTCACAAGGTCTACAAAGGACTTTACTATCAAGGGTGAAAACCGCTATTTATTTTAATTTGCTTGTGTATAATTGTAAACAAATGCAGATTTTTTACAGTGCTGCCAGAAGTTTTTAGTGTTGCCAGAATACATTTTTAGAAAAATAGCATATTTGCACAAAAATAAAAGTGGTATGCTCACGATCAATCATAATATGCACTGCAAATTTACACACTGCAAATTTGCACAATGACCATCGTGATTACCCTTATTAAGATCAAATTTTTTATATAAAGCTGCTCTTATTTATTTATTTGCAATATATTCTACAAAGTAAATTCATAAAATATAAAAAAAAGGCGCCGGGTAACCAGACCATATGCGCCCGTTTAGGAAAAAAAAAATTAGCCTTAATATAGATAACTACATTAAATGAAAGAATAAAATATAAAAAGTAAAAAATAAGAGATTACAATTCAGTTAATTAGAAGTAATAGTAATTTGTACATTTATAGAAAATAAAAAACTAGTAACTGTCATTAAACATCTTGAATACTGTGTTGTCTTAAGCATCTTTGGATTTTTAGAAGATTGGCATTAGTTGCACAATCAAGAATCCTCTCCAGTGGTTCATCAATTTTCGAAATTTGGCATTCAGTCAGCATATGGGGGATGGTGAGATAGACATCACAGTATCTGCATTTTGGTGGATCTGTCTGTTCATAGTAATGCTTAGAGTTGAAAACGGCTTTACCCACTCTAAGGCGGGCCATCATAACACATTGTTGTCTTGTTAAATTTCTGTTGTATTTGGGTCTGTTAGGGGTCGGATTTTGTTGTAATTGAGAAAACTTAAAAGGGTTTACCAAGGCCCTGGGAAAACATGGTGTTTCCGAAATATGAGGTAAATTTAAAGCTCTTTTAGCGCCATTATCAGCAGTTTCGTTGCCTTGAATCCCAATGTGAGCTGGAATCCATAGAACCAAAACTTGTTGGTTTGCATTTTGTAGGCCTAGCATATCATCATAGGCGCCATTATGGTTTTTCAATAAGGCTTTCGTGGCACTCAAGCTATCAGTACAGATAAGAGTCCTTTCGTCATGTTCGATGGCATAAATAATCGCCATTTTAATGGCAGCAATTTCAGCCGTAAAAACTCCAGTATGGTCAGGCAAACGAGCTTCGTTCACCGTTTCAAACTGAGTCCCCGTGATTTGTCTAACGATAGAATATGACGTTAATTCATCCTTAAAGGATCCATCTGTATAGTAAACTGTACTAGGAGCGAACGAGGACATTTTTTGAGCAAAGATTCTCTTAAAGCATGATGGGTTGGTGGCATTCTTGTTGTAGATACTTAAGCTGTCATCTATTCTAACAAAAGTGTTTGAGCAAAAAGGTGTAGTTGGCTTTTGTGGTATGGAGATGTTACATCTTCTCAAAAGAGAAATTACATTTTGAATGTTTCATTTGTTTCAGAACTGCTTCTGGCATGTTACGTACAACACCGTTAGAAAAATTAAGAGCAGAGGCAAAATTTACTGATTTTCAAACACTGTTGGAAAGGAGTGCGGTTAGTATGGCATCCAGATCAATTACCATATCATCCGATGGTCTACATGATCTGTTTTGGAATCGTCTTGCATTAATGGTAAATGGTCCGCCATCATCCATTCAAAGCTGCTCTTATATTTGGATTAAAACTGCTTCGTTTTTATTTTTCTATAGAAAACTTAGAAAACTGCTCTCATATTTGGATAAATTTTCTATAAAAAAAACTGCTTCGCTTTTATTTTTCTATTTAACTATTTTCTTTTCTTAAAACTGACACACATTTAAAAAATGTTTCCTAGATAGCTGATCTTACATTTGGATACATTTTCTATATAAAAACTGCTTTAAAATATATAAAATTTAAAAAATCTACACATTCAGCCAATCCCACGATGTCTCACGATAATTTTTATTTAATTTTGGCACTTTCCAACAAACACGGAGGTTTTATTTCAAATTGAGAATGATTTGAAATCAAACGTTTTCTCAAACGACAAACGTTTGATAATGATTTGAAAATCATTTGAAAATCATAGCGTTCTCAACAAAAAGGGGAAATTATTTTCAAATTGAAAAATTTTAATTTCAAAAGATTTTGTTATTCGTGCTTAATTCCCAGTTTTTATTATTGATAAAAACACTTGAAATTTATTGTTGATGGGATAAGCTATTCCTATGCATTTCACTGGTTGCTTAGGCCAGATCATCAGGAAACTTCATCCATAAAGGTTTTAGACAAACTAAAGATATTAAACCAAATAAAACTGTTAAACGTATAAGAATTATAGCAACAGTTCTACTTGTAACAATATCAAAGTTTAAACAAAACACATCAACAATAAACAACAGTGGGTTCATCTCATCTTACATTTACTTTTTGATAATAAACAGGCAGTGCACGGCCTAAAAAACACTTAATTGACAACATCTTTTGTAAGTTGTTGTTTTTTCATTTTGTTTTTCTTAACCTACTTACAACTACAATTAATGTTGAGAGAATTTCAACTAATTGTAGTGGGGAAATGTAAGATGAGATGAACCCACTGTTGTTTATTGTTGATGTGTTTTGTTTAAACTTTGATATTGTTACAAGTAGAACTGTTGCTATAATTCTTATACGTTTAACAGTTTTATTTGGTTTAATATCTTTAGTTTGTCTAAAACCTTTATGGATGAAGTTTCCTGATGATCTGGCCTAAGCAACCAGTGAAATGCATAGGAATAGCTTATCCCATCAACAATAAATTTCAAGTGTTTTTATCAATAATAAAAACTGGGAATTAAGCACGAATAACAAAATCTTTTGAAATTAAAATTTTGTATTCCCAAAAATTGAAATTACTTTTTGATTGAAAAATGCCTTTATTTTCAACTTGCTTTCAAACGTAATTCTCAAATGTTTTTCAAATGTGGAACTTAAATAAAAATTTTGTATTTTTCTAGTTTAAATTCATTACTTATTTTTAATCCAAATTTTTAATATTTTTAATTAGGCTTAAGTTCATGAAATTTAATCTTTATTAAATTATTTTTGTGAAGAAAGGAATTTTACAACATGAAAATCAATTTAAATTGTTATTGATAATCTTTCATTCTTGACGTGGCTCGGGCTCGAACCCTGGCCGGCAGGTTACCATGACATGTTTCGATCGCAACCACTCGATCTCCTCAGATGGATTTGCCGTCTTACACTCGCAGCCATCGACGACTTCTTCCTTTCTTCATAAAAATAATTTAATAAAGATTAAATTTCATGAACTTAAGCCTAATTAAAAATATTAAAAATTTGGATTAAAAACCATAAATAGTTCAACAAAATAACCACAATACTAATTTCATTATTTATTTAAATAAAATGTGAGATAAACATTCGGCACCATAGCTTAAATATGAAATAATGTTCTTTCCGTCCTCTAATTCTTGCAAAGACGAAATAATTCGCACCTTTTTATTTTGAGGATTGTAGCACCTTGGTCATTCAATGAACTTATAATTTCTTCACTTTCCCGTTTTATTTTTTTTTAGTTCGTATTTTTAATCATTTCAATGACAAATAATTTTTATTTTTCACAAAAAATAAATCGTTCACTTGTAAAACACATTTAACCACGAAGTAAAAATTTTACTTTAAACGCCATTTTTAATGTTTACATTTATTTTTCGCTTAAGTATTGCCAAGTTTAGTTTTGATTTGAATTTAACATTTGATACCAATTTGACATCAAATTGATAAAACATTTGAAGTCAAATGTTTATTTTTAAACCATTATCAATTTGAATTTAAATGTTAAATCAAACAATTGAAACACGTTTTAGAATTGTGTTTGATGTCAAATGATAAAGTCATTTCATATCAAAGGTTTGACTTCGTGTTTGTTGGGTTCCAAATTAATTTAAAAATAAAAAAGAACATTTAAAATAAATTTATACCGCCCCCTCCCCTAGATTTTATCCTGGCTACGCCCATGTATTCGTGTACTGTCATCGGGAATATGTATGCCTGCAAAGTTTCATCCATTTGAATTTGGTAAAAGGGGGTCAAAAAAACATTTTACCAAAAAAAAAAATTTTTGCCCCCCTCCCCCCCCTTCCCCCCTAGATTTTATTTTTTATGTATGCCTGCAAAGTTTTATCCATTTGCATTGACTATATTAAATTAAATTAACGTTACAAGATTTGATTTTCCGAAGTGAAGCTAAAGAAAAGGTTTCAAAAAGCAATACATTTGTAATTTTTTCTGTTTCTAAATAAAAATTTTCAATTATATTACGTAGGTATTTTAATGAAATTGCGGTTTTAACTTTAAAAAAGTATTGGATCATTTTTCCCCCAAGTGCATAAAAGGGTTAATTTAAATTTTTTTGTCATTTGACCTTTAGGTGGCGATTTTTTTTTTTCTTTTGAAGTATTTATTACCAATTGCAGAAAAGGGTTTAGTTAACTTTCATCAAAAATACCCAACGATATTTCGTTATCAATTTCACGATAGGTATATTCAAAATTACCAAACAAAAAAAAAATTACCTTTGACGATAAGCGTGGTGGTTGAACAAATTTTCAAAATTTAATACTTGTAGTTTGTCTCAAAGAACACTAAATAGCATTAATCGAAACTTAAGAAAAAAGATGAACTTTATCTATTGATAAATTTTTTATAAAATTTTTTATTTTCATTCTCTAAGGGTTTTTAAACAAGTTCCTAATGTGCAAATCCCAATTTGTTGGACATTGTAAAGGAACATTTCTTAAAATTTGAAATAAGAGATTAAAAAAACATCCCAAAAATTTTGTCCGTGTTTGTTGTTGTGTTTTTGCACATTTGCTTTTTTCGCAAGGGTGTAACTTATGAAGAAAATAACTTTATTAACATATTCCTATTTCAAAGGAATTTATTTATTTACTTAGGTTTAACATTATAATATTAATATTTTAATGCTAAAAGTATAGATATAGCTACAAGGCCTTAAGCTAATCAAAGGAATTTATATACATAGGTATTACTCTAAAAACGATCTAAGAACATTGATACAAGTTATCTTATCTAAAAAATGTAACTTTAAAAATTGGCTATTTAATAAATATAAATAGATACTTACCACTACTAACAAATAAGTCTCCTTGGTAGTAGTATAAACTCCCGCAATACCCTTTGATGCAGCATCCATATCACCACCCATCATTACAAAACCACCATAGTCATTGAAATATGAAACTAAAGTATCCACATAATCCGACAATTCTTCACTACTTGTAATGTGTACAATTTTACAAGGCACATCGTATAGTGAATCAACAACATAAAATATCTCCAATGCGCCAATCCAATCTCGTGAGTCCACAAAACGTTTAGGCTTGTCTTCAATGCCTACCAAACACTCCTGAATTTCACGCAAACTGGGCACATGCAAATCATGGTAACTACCGCGCTTGTGCAAAATCCATGAGATCATGGATTGTAAAGTGCGGTAGGCACAACCCCAACCATGATCTTGCTGACCATCACATCCATAATGATAGTAATAAAAGTCACCACGTGTTAAATATGTTTGGCCGTCCACTCCAACGTCATCGCCATAATACGCCAGTGCGTTTGAGAAAGATGGCAAAGGTATTTGTTTGATTATATTATGCAGTAATTCATATTTGTATGTTTTTTCCACAATGGCCTTGGCTTGATCCTTGACAATTTGCTGAGCCATTCAAGGTTTTCTTTTCTTACTTTTTATTATGCAAATGAACTCTCGATAATTGTTTAACCAATTATTTTCTAATTATTTTGGACTTTAAATCTTATTTGTTGAGCTTACTTGTTTATTTTACGTTATGCAAACTTTTTTTATTATTACAAAATTTTTGACGGCTAAACAAAAACAGTAAACTTGTTTAAACTATGGATTTAATAAGTATGTATTAATTGCGTGTTTTGTAGCTTTAAAAAAGCAGAATTACAAAATAAAATGTGTGCTAACGCTGCTTGCAAAGTTTTTAATGTCTGTTGTTTTGTTTTTTTTTATCTTCTATTTTCTTGTAGCTTTTGCCTTTTTTGAATTTCCAATATTTTTGTTTTGGTCTGATTTTTCTACCTGTCTGTTAGATTAAGTGCTGCCAGATGAGGGGATTCATTGCCAAATTGGATTTGAGGGTTTGCAAAATGTGGAGAAACGGTAGGCACTTTTAAGTTAAACTCTCAGCAATTAGAATTTCCAGAAACTAGTCTGTTGTTCCAATAAATTAAATACTCTGAAATTAGAAATAAAAGTTTGACCTTGCGGCTTAAATCTAGTTTACCGACGCAGCTCCAAATAAAAAAAAAAAGTACCTAGGTAGATAGAAAATTAAAAAATAACAAGAAAAAATAAAAAAGTTGGCGGAAACGCGAGTTATGGACGTTTTAAGTTTTTATATAAAAGTGTGATTTTCCACTACATTTTTATCTTTATATGGTCAATATTGGTATCATTTTAAAGCTTTTGACTTAGCGAAGCCGGTACTTACTATCCCAAATAGGAGCAAATCTTTGCGCCCGGCCGAAGGCCGGCTATGCAGAGTAGCTTTACTTAGCGAAGACGGTTCTTGCTATACCATAGAGGAGAAAATCTTTGCGCCCGGCCGAAGGTCGGCTATGTAGGAGTGTTTTCGTTTGCGACGCCCATGTTTATAATTTGATTACGTTTGTATTACACTTTTATTAAAATAAACTACATACTAACCTGGAGCACTTCTGTAATATTTTGATGTAAAATGCAAAAAGAATGTAATGTGAGGTAAAGAGATAGTAATTTTCAAATAAATTTTGTATATCTAAAAAGATATGGTCAAAAGCTTTGAAATGATACCAATATTGGCCATATAACGATAAAAATGTAGTGGAAAATCGGACCTTTATATAAAAACTTAAAACGTCCATAACTTGAAAACTAAGCGTTTCCGCCAACTTTTTTATTTCATTTTTTCTTCTTATTTTTAAATTTTCTATCACCCTGGGTACTTTTTTTTTTTATTTGGAGCTGCGTCGGTAAACTAGATTTGTTCCGACCTTGCAACCACCTTTAAGAGCCACTTTTTGGGTTTGAGATTAAAGTTAATTTTATTCTATAATTAGCTAATCTGAGAATTAAGTTAATCTAGTATCAATTGAATTTGATATTTTTGGGTGGTGGCTTAAACCATGTAGCGCTACCATACTGAGCACAAATAAATGGTAACATTTTTTGCAAATATCATCTTTTTATCAAGCAATATGCAAGGTATATTTACACAAGGTAAACTCGTTGGCCCATATGTTTGTCAGCTGATTACCCCTAGTTGGAAGCTTAACGTCAAATTTCGTGTATATGAGAAAAAATTTGTACATGTGTGCGTTAAATTGTTTTTTTTTTATATGAAGACAATTTTGACAACTCCGTTCCTTTTATAGAGCAGCATGTATACACTCCCAAATGAGTCTACCTTGTGTAAATATACCTTGGCAATATGGATGTTTTCAAAGAAGAGGAAGAAAATGCGCGAATTTAATATTGTTTACAAGGTAGAAATTTCACTCGTAAAACTGCTCTAAGTGGAGAAGCAGCTCGCGCTTTTTGTCATTATTTCTTAAGGGCAAACAGGTCGTTTTTGTTTGTCTGCTTTTGTTGCGTTTTGCGGTGTCACCCCGCATTGGTTAGTGTTTCGGCGTCGTTTAACTGTACCGAGTTACAGTTTTTGCGGTATCTGCATTAACTATATGCAATCGTTTTTAACCTCAATTTGAGGTTTTGTTTGGTGGAGAACCATTTATATCTCATGTGACTGGTGGAGAACCAATATAACTCAGACGTTTTACTGGTGGAGTACCAAGAAAAAAACTCAGAAGATTACTGGTGGAGACCAATATACTCTGGAGCGGATTCTGGAAGCTCTCGCCTTCCTATGCGAAGGTTTAGGTCGAACGAGGACTTTGCGGTTGAGGCTCCTAAAATTTGTGTGATACCCTGGCAATATAACTATGATTAGTTCGCCAAAAAAATTTTAGTTTTAAGAAAGCCAAAAAAAAAAGGTAGAAATTTTTTGCGTTTAAAGAAAAAATATGTTACAGAAAAAATATAGAATGGAAAAATTATATAAAAGTGATAAGCAATGTTTTAAAATGTATTTTTTGTTTATATTTCTGCAAGTTCTTTATGTTAAACATATGTATGTTGACAGTTTAAGTTTAGGTTTAAACCACCACCGTTGGCCGCTTAAACTAGCAAAAAAAAGTTAAAAAAATACGACTCAAAAAGTAAATACGGAGATTAAAGTTAATTTAATCGCTAATCTCTAACCCAAAAAGTAGCTCTAAGTATAACAACCGACCCAAAATCACTATGAGTCGGTCTAACGATGTCCATCCGTCCATCCTTCCGGCTGGTTGTCTACTCATGTTACCTTGTGCATAACATATCATTAAGAATCACGCGACAGATATCATGATATGATATACCAAACACAAGCTTCGCCAACTAAGGCTTTTCTGCATAGCCCTCCTTCGGCCGGGCGCAATGACTTTTTCCTCTATGGTATACCGAACACCGGCTTCGCTAACTAAAGCTTCTCTGCATAGCGCCAGGATTTTCTCCTCTATAGTATAAAAATACCGACTCGACCCGCCTTCGCAGGGAAGCTGTAGTTAGCGAAGCCGGTGTTTGGTATACCATAGAGGAAAAAGTCATTGCGCCCGGCCGAAGGCCGGTTATGCAGTATAGCTTTATTTATCGAAGCCGGTGTTCTGTATACCAAAGTGGATAAATCCTTGCGCCCAAAAACGTTTTCATTATCAATTTGAAAATGAAAAAATCCCCCAAAAATATATTGGGGCTTTATTTCATAATGATTTTTTGGGGGATAATTTCATATGAAATAATACCTCAATTAAAAAAATGAAATAACACCCCAAACAAAATGAAATAACGCCCCAAAAATCGTTTTTGTTGTTCTCTGTACAAACTTTTGGGTGGTTATTTCATTATTTTTTTGGGGGGTTATATTTTGGGGGGTTATTTCACGCTGCCCAATATCTTACTACCACATAGGCAAAACAAAAGGAAAAATGTGTTTTTTGTGCATGTATGTGTGGCAAAAAACCAAAAAAGTAAACAAAAATATACACGAATAAGGAAAATGTAAACAACTTTTGATATCGTTGAGGAATAAACCAAATAAACATCTGGCTTCTTAAGCAGACCTATTGGATAGACCTTGCTTCAGCTGTTTTATTGTGTTGTGTAAATATGCAATACAGAAAACTGTTATGAGTACTCGGATAATCTTAATAGAAATTGGCTACATACAAAATTAACCCTTCGGTCAATAGCCGGGTAACTTTTTCAACTTAATTTATATTGAAATTATTTTACTATATCGTCAGCTCAGAATTGGTTTGGCGTATATGCCAAAAAGTCGGAGTGGAGAAAAACGACAAAGAAGATTTACATGAAGATTTCTCAAAATGTACCCGATATAATTTTTTTTATATTTTTACCACTGCTTCCGGTATATGTTTGGAAGAAAAATGTAAATTTTTGCGCACTTTCATGAATAAAGTTAGAATTTAATAGTATTTTTTTGAAAATGAAAAATATTGTTTTGTGCCGCATACGCCACTTTTCTAAAAAAAAATTAAAAAGTGGCTTTTTGTGCTGCATACGTATACTTATTACTGTGTATTGAGTAACCTGTTGTTGAGATGAATTATTTTATTTTTATTTTATATTGTATTTTTTTTTATTTGATTTTATTTTACAAAAACAGAAAAAACAGTTCTACTGTTATGAAAAGGTACATAAAAAGCCACAAATCAAACTTAAGTTGTTTAATCAAGAAAAACACTAAAAATTTAAAACTTAATATTGAGTAAATTTTTATAATAAGCTTTATCAACACGTGGAAGAAATATAAGCAAGTCTTTTATGTCTCTATTTTTATCGCTGGAAATAAATGATGGTTTCGATATTTTCAAAACATTCGTCAACAAATTCTCAGGAGTTTTCATAAAATTTTTTGATGCAGACTTAACCAAAATTGCATTTTTATATTTTTCCACATTGGTAGAAGTTTTATAATATACATATACATATGTACATAAATCAGTATTTAAACTGTATAGAAGTGCTTTAATTTTAGCAAAAGGGACTTTTCGAAAGTCGATTTTATTTGCTTCCAAGGAGTATGTGCGAAAATCGTTCGGAAGCATTTCCATAAATGAAGAGGACTATGAATTTCAATATTCCGGTCAATAACACCATGGACACAGTCAACTTCTTGAATTAAAGAATGTCCTGGTTCTGAAGAATTTTGTATAACGGCATCAATATTATTTTGTTTAATGAACATTTTGATTGCGGTTGCGTTAATTCGATTTTTATTTTGAGGTACGCAAGAATCGCTCCATAATGTCAAAGTTTTAATTAGTGGATATTCTTTTATTTATTCATTTAAAATTTAAATTAAAGCACTAGCAATATTGTTACCACTCCGACCGCTATGAGCTTCCGTCCACAAGGCACAATAAGTAAAAGTTGGTATATTTGGCACAATAATGGTTGCTATAAGATTATACATATTTAATTTTCGTTTGTAGTAAAATGTTGAAGCATTTCCCTTAGATAGGCTAAAAGCAGTTTGCAAATAATAGCAAACCGTACACTTGGTTGGGTCCATTATTTTATAAAACTATTTTTCACAAATTAATTTTCTTGTTGTCATTTTATTTTGCTTTAACTACTTTTTTTCTTACGGCAATGCAGCAAAGCAACAGTAAAATTTATTTTGTATGTTTTTGTATGAAGAATTTGCTACAATCGCCAAACAGTGGCTTGTAGTGTAAAACAAAACTTAACAAATTTTGAAACAGTTGATATGCAGCAAAATGAATGCTTTATATCTCAGAAACCACAAAAAATTTCGCGAAACAGATTTTGGATTCAAAATATATATACCCCATACCTAACTCAATTTGTTTTTAAAAATGGTCGGTAGGTCAAACCAATTCTGAGCTGACGATATATCTGTGACATTTTGACAAAACATCTTAAGTCGAGATAAGATAGCAGAAAAGTTTTTAAAAATAACTCGGCGAATAAATTATTTTTATCAAATAATAAAATAAACCGAAATTAAAGAAAAATTTCGTATATAATACAAAATTATAAAAACGTAAGCAAAAATGTTTTTTGAATGAAAATTCGTATGATTAACAACATTTTTTTCAACTTTTTAAATTTGACTTAAGATGTTTTGTCAAAATGACACAGATATGTATTTAGATTTTTTTTTTTTTTTTGTTAGAAATCATTTTAGCTGTTTTTCAGTGTTCAGTGCGTTAATATCTACCACTGGCTGTTATTCATAACCAGGGAAACCGTAAATATGCAACTTTTTATGAATGTTAGCATCGACTTTAGTGAAAAATATAAGTGATCACTGATAAACGTCCATTTCACTATCAGAGCGTTATTTACGAAACTATTTTTAGTTATTTTTTTCCCCCATTTTAACAGGACAATATAGATTTTTAGTGAAAACTGCGTGGGCACATATACACATCCTTTTCTCGATTGAAGCGTTATTAAGGAAGCTACAACCCTAAAAATGGTTTTATTATGTAAAAATCAAAGTTTAATGAACAATTTGAGTGCTGCCATTTTTAGATTTTATTAATATTTTAGTATGTAAAAATTGTTTTAGTGAAAAATATGAGTGATAACAGAAATAATGTCCATTGCTATATTGGAGCGTTATTTTAGAAACAACGGCCATTAACCTTTTATTTTACATTTTAGCATGTAAAAATCGATTTAAAGCGAAAACCATGAGTGATCACTGATAAACGTCATTTCTCGATTGGAGCGTTATTTTAGAAACAAAAGCCATTTGTAGTTTTTTTTTTTACTAAAAAAACAGTTTTTAGTGAAAAATATGAGACCACAGATGAACGTCAATTTCTCGATTGATGCGTTACTTACGAAACTACAGCCTATTTAGCTCTTTTAAATTTAAGTATTTCACAGATGAACGTCCATTTCTTGATTGGAGCATGTTTTACGAAGCTACATGAGTTTTTTGTTTCACAAATTGGCATGCAAACATAGATCTTTAGTAAAATTATGAGTGATCACAGATGAACGTCCTTCTCTTGATTAGAGCGTTATTTACGAAACTACAGCCATTTTTAGTTTTCCTTCTTTTGAGTGGAACGTTATTTACGAAACAATATTAATTTGAACTATAATAATATATTAAGTTTTAGTGGAAAATATGAATGATTACTGATTTTTAGTGCAAAACATGAGTGATCACGGATTCAGACAGCGTTTAAAAAACTGGGGCCTAATCACCGCATTCGATACTATCGTATCGAATAAACTATCGATGTTTTTTGCATATGATAGACACTGACGTATCGAATGAAAACTCGATAAATGTAATGTCGAGTTACTCGATATCGAATGCTATTATATCAAATTAAATACATTTCATTCGATATTGAGTTTCATGATACCAAAATAAATAATTTCGATCAATTTTGCTCGATATCGTATGCGGTGATTAGACCCCTGCAGTCAAAGTGGAAGAACTGCCATTTCTTCCACATCTTCGTTTGCCATTGGCCAAAAGAAAATTGTTGCTTTTACTTCTTGAATTCATTAAATGTAAACCAGGGTTGATAAAGTTGGTAAAATTGTACTTTTTTGGTAGAATTCAAAACTAAAAAGTGCAATGGTACCCCCGTGACTCATTTGGTACTATTTTAAAATTTTTCAAACCTACATATTTATAATTGATATAAAATGGCAACTCTTATTTACTGTCCAATGAATATAAGCGGAGTTTAGTGTTTGCTGCAAATCAGAGAACGGCTTTGTGCAATTGCAAAAGATCGCATTAAATGAACAGCAACAAATACACTCGCTTGCGGTCATACAATCAAATCAAACTTGCGCAACCGCAAACATTCGCTGCTGGTTTGCAGTCATTCAAATAATGCACATCGTGCTTTGTTATTTATACAATCGTTAGCTTCGTTTTTTAATAAAGATGTTTGTGTGTTCGGTGCGGTAAAGAAAAAAAAATACAAACAAAAAAGCAAGAAATCAAGCAATTATTACTTATGAAGACATTCAGCAGTAACTATGTAGTACAAGAAAAAAATATTGAAATTAAACTAAACGAACATATCGTTAGCTAAAATGCAAAAGGACGTAACTAACAAAAATATAATTTTACAGGAGAAGCAAAAAACTTTATTAAATGAAAACTATAAACATGTCAGAAAACATGCGTTAATGGGTCATCCATGGAATTTTTTAAACAGTTTTCAAAGGAAACCATTTCATTATATTTTGTTGAAAAAAAAATGAGTAATTACGTAATTTTTCATTTATAAAATAAACACACTTGTAGTTAAGTCCCTTTGTTTTTTGTTAATAAAAGCGCAATTTTTGATCCCAGAAGTGTAAAATTTTGTGTAGACATGTAGTTCAATGGCATTTATAATAATCAATAAAAAACGCGATTTTGAATTTTTTGTTAGTTACGTCTTTTTGCATTTTAGCTAATGATATGTAGGTACAAACAATTTCCATAGAAACAGACTTTTTTTCATCTTAAAAAGTACAGTAGCTCTGTATGTAGGTACAATGTATTCTTGTTATTGTTGTTTTTATTGTTGTTAATTTTAACAAAGCGTCTCATCGAGTGGTTTATTGTTGTTAATGTTAACAAAGCGTCTCATCGAGTGGATAATGACTACTTGTATGCAAAAGTATAAGAATGTGTTCCTTTTGAGTTTACACAGTTATGTTATATTGCGTGCGCAACAAAAATGCAAATAAAGCACTTTCAATAAAACACGAATACATGCAAACATCAAATGCGTACGAAACGATGTAAAAATTACCAACGTTGAACTTTGTTTTGCAAGCAAAGAGTGAATGTAAATTTGAGCGTATGAATAAATCAAGAAAAATAGTGATTTTGCAGTTCTCTGGTGCAAATAGACTTAAGAAAATCCTAATGTCGTAGATTTTTTATGAAATCTAAGGGAACCTCTATTTTTTGTTGTTGGATTTAACAAAACAGCTATGATATTTTGCATTTTCTCTTTTGCAAGACTATTTGCACTAAACACTGAACTCCGCTACTGTGAATAGATTTTTGCTCTTGTTCATTGAACGATTGCCTATTCCACATTCTAAATTTAGTATCAGCGGCAGCATATAAGCGTGTATTTTTTGATGATATTGACAAGTTTTTGAAAGATAAAGGAAACCACTTCTACAAAAGTTCTACATAGTAGAATGTCGACTTCCTCTCAATCATATAACCAAGGCGATCGGCCGAGAATATCGCTGCCGTACGAGCCAGTGTTGAGAGGTCCCCAAGAACATCCCAAAAACGCCGTTCTCAGCAGTTGGGCATGGCTCGGTCCACTTTACAACGGATTATTCGCGTTGATTTGCATTTGTTCCCGTACAAAATTCAATTGACGCAAAGATTGTTGCCTGTGGACAAGCCTCGTCGATTGGAATGGGCCCAAAGAGTCATCGAAATGGCCGAAGATGACGAGCAATTTTGGAACAAAATTATCATGTCCGATGAAGCCCATTTCACATTGAATGGGACCGTAAATAAGCAAAATTGCCGTATTTACGCCACTGAAAATCCTCAGGAGATTCAAGAAGTGCCTCTTCATGAGGAAAAAGTCACAGTTTGGTGCGGCGTTAGTGCGAAAACGGTCATTGGGCCGTTTTTCTTCCAAAATGAAAATGGCCATGCTGTTACCATCAACCAGGAGCGTTATCGCGACATGATGACCAATTTTGTGATGCCAATTATTCGTCAAAAGTGTATGAGGCAGTTCTGGTTTCAACAAGACGGCGCTCCACCGCACACAAGTCGCATAACAATCGATTTTCTGAAGAATTTGTTTCCGGGCCGTTTGATGTCGAAAAGTGGTGATTTGGACTGGCCACCGCGTTCGCCCGATTTGACGCCGCCTGACTTCTTCTTGTGGGGATATTTGAAGTCAAAGGTTTACGTTAACAAGCCAAGGACCGTAGAAGAGCTCAAGGACAACATTCGTGAAGAAATAGCCGCTATTCCGGCCGAAATGTTGGCGAAAACGATGGAAAATGCTGCAAAAAGGGCACAATGAGAGATATCATATTCAAAAATTGATGTAAACAAATCTACTTGGAACAAATTAAATGATTAAGATTGCCAACCGCCAAATTTTTCTTTTTTTCTTTGATTTTTTTAAAAAAAACATGGGTCCGTCGAACATGGGCAACCCTGTATATTATTTCTAAAGCACTTTTTTTTGTCGGTTGCAAATATCTCCCATACCACCGCATCAAATTTAATGAATGATATCTCATTTTAAAGCTTATTTTTAACACTAATGACGAAAAATAATTAGAAATTGAAAAATTAATATTTTCATTGATAAAAGATTTGTACGGGCAAAAAGTTAACGAAGTATTATAAAAGCATTTAAACATATGTATGTATGTATGTAAATATGTATGATATATATTATGATTTCTAATATTTTTATACTTTTAATAAATTGTATTGAAGTTACTAAAATTTCTATTAATTATTTTTATTTTATGTTACAAAAATGACAACTAACGGTGCGAAATATTCGCACGGGTAATCTAGTTCAAGATTATTTTGGAACGAATTCATAATATTTTCAATTAATTCGCCAACAAGATTGTTGTCACGTCAAAAAGTAATCAACAGAAATTTGGAACAGTGGAACCCGCTCCATTATTATTTTACTCCGGACTATTTTGAAGGAGATATTACAAGCGCTGAATTAAGTTTTATTTTATTCGGACTTTCTACTCCTTTCCTGTTTCTGCAGTACATATTGAAAATTGTAAAAACAATTAATTTGGAAATGCAATCCGAAGATGCTCGTATGCACATATGTACATATTATTAGAACGCTTAAAAATTTTATTTTCGTTTAAAATTCGAGATTGCATTTTGAGAAATATTCGTAAATTTTCCACAAAAAAGACGATAAATTCTAAAAAGTAAATAAAAACGCTCTATGGCGACCATCAAAAATAAATGGATTTCTCGACCCTAACAACCGCATGATACAGGTGTGGCTAGACCAAATACAATTTTTTGCCTCTATTCTTGAATATTTTGAAAAACTAACTATTTTGCAAAATCTGGGGCTCGAAATTCATTTTGGACCTATGGTTTCTTTGGCAAAGTTTCTTGGAATGACTTATAGAACAAGAATCGCGATGTGCTTTTTTTTGTTATCTATACTTGACATGTACAAATGAATTTTAAGTACTTTTTGTTTTTGTTGTATTAAATTTTTGTTTTTAAAAATAAAAATTTATAAAAAAATGATTTGGTAGTACTATTGGGGCCGAAAAAGTACGACTTAAAAAGTTCGTTGGTACAATATTGGTTTTCTCATTTTAAACCCTGGATTCAGGTCCTTTTCTCAATTGGAGCTATTTTTAAAGCAGACCATACACGATTCAATTCAATTGTCAACTGAGTCGGTTGTTGTCCAAATCAAAGCGTGTATGGCCTTGTCAGTTGATTAGTTTGACGGTTGTCGAGTTGGTTGAAGAAAAATCAAAAGATTTTGATTTTTTCAAGTTGACTACTAAGTCTTTCAATTCGATTGTACTGTGTGTGCTCAAATCTCTTGATCAGCTGTCAAAATTAATTTTTGTAGTTAAGTATTTTAAAAAATGTCTTTTATTTCATTAAATTTTAAAATCTTTCAATTCAGTTGATGAAGTTGTCAACTGAGTTGAAAGACTTAGTTGACAACTGAATTGAACCGTGTATGGGGCGCATAAGAAACTACAGTCATTTTCAAATAAAAAACGATTTTTGATGGAAAATAAACGTCTTTACTTACTTTTGACTTCTTGTAGATCCATAAAACAAATTAAAATCCTTTTAATACTATTAATATTGTTTTAGTAATATTCCTCTTTTTTATTTTTCATTATTTTTATTCACCTTAATATTTAAATTATTAACAATAGTATTTATTATTTATGTATATGTATGTATTTTTATTATTATTAGCAGTATATTTAATTAAGGTGGCAAAATATTTTTCTTAAGTAGCACGGTGTACATAATTTTAGGTTTATTTGTTTGCGAAAAGAATTTACTCGAAATAAATTGTGTTAAATAAAGGGGAAACCCCTTTTTTTAATTATCATTTTAATTAAACATTTTTCTTTAACATAAATAATTTAAAGCACTTTAATAGTTTGCTGTTTATTGTTATCGATATTAGAAACGTTTCTTTTTTAAACTATAAAATAAATATCCTACACTGAGTAAAAGATTTGTTCGTTATAATCAAATATATATGTAGTTATAAATTATATAAATAACAGTTTTTTTTAAAGATCGTAATAGATTTTGCTTAAAAATTTAGTTTTTATATTTTGCTAATTTTGTTTTTAAGAATTTCAAGAAAAATTAAAGCCAAAAATATGATTGTATTTGATTAAATAATATTCATGAAAGTTAAACTTTAGGGAGAAAAGACTGTAGGATTGTTGTTAAACATATTTTTTTATTTACATTTTAAATAAATTTAGATATTGTGCTGTTGAAATTATATAATTTTTTTAAAAAACCTATTTTTTTTTGTTAACTTTTTTTAGATTATTTTGTTATTTTTCTATATCTAATATAAAATTAAAAAAAAAAAAAAAAAATATACAGGCCTGTCACACATTCCAATCGAAATGGCTGCAATTCCGATCGAATTTGTTAACATTCTTTATTAAATTTTCGTTTTTCGAAGAAGCCAAATACGGCAGGCCTGATGAACCTACATATTTTGTTTAATAGTTTTTTTTATAAGACACATACATAATTAAAAATATGTACCATCAATATATGTTTAAAAGTCATTCAAAAAATTTTGAACATTTTAGTACAAAACTTAAAACGGAAATGTTTCAGTCAGTATTGAAATAATTTCTAGAAGTTTTTATTGCTCGATGATCGAAAGCGTTCGATTTTAAATTATTGTTTATTTAACAAGATATGCAGCGTTTAAAATTAAAAAATTCAAAAGGAATTTCTGTAGAAAGCAACAAAATTATACAATATTTTTGCTTTAATTGAAATTTTGGGGTTGCGTTTTAATAAATGTGCCCTTAATCTGAGCTGAATTGTTTATTTTAATATAACGGGTGGTTAAATTTTAAGGGCCGATGTTGAGTGTGAACCTCACCTAAACGTCAAGTTTTTTTCTGCATTTCATTTGACATTTCTCAATTTCGGACTAACTCAAATTGAACCATGGAAAGATATACAATCGAGCAACGCGTTAAAGTTATTCAGGCTTATATGAAAATGGCATTTAAAATTAAAATGCATATCGTGCACTTCTAGATTTTTTCGGTCAATTGAATCGTCTAAATATGCGAAAATTTGAGCAAACTGGTTCTGTAGGAGATGTGAAAACGCTAGTGCATGCTCGTACAGCTCGAACTGCAGAAAATATTGCTGCTGTTCGCGATAGTGTGGCTGAAATGCCGTCAACCTCAACTCGTCGTCGTGCCTAACAATTGCACCTCTCACGCTCGTCGTTGATGAACATTATGCGTAAAGACTTGCATTTACACGCTTACAAGCTGCAATTGACTCAATAACTAAAGCATCTTGACCTATTCAAACGTCGTCAATGGTAGGAATGATGGCAAGAAATGGCAACAGTGGATGATAAATTTTCGAAGAAAATCATCTTCTCCTCAGTGGATTCGTCAATAACTAGAATTGCAGCATTTGGGCGAATGATAATCAAAGTGATTATCGAAAAACCAATGCGCCCACAAATAGTGACTGTTTGGTGTGGTTTATGGGCTGGCGATATCATCGGGCCGTATTTTTTCCAAAATGAAGCCGGTCAGGGGTCTAATTACCGCATACGATATCGAGCAACATTGATCGAAATTATTTATTTTGGTATCATGATATCGAAGGAAATGTATTGAATTTGAAATAATAGCATTCGATATCGAGTAACTCGACATTACATTTATCGAGTTTTCATTCAATACGTCAGTGTCTATCGTATGCTAAAAAATTCGATAGTTTATTCGATACGATAGTATCGAATGCGGTGATTAGACCCCAGGCTATCGTGAGATGATAACAAACTTTTTATGGGCCGAATTGGAAGATATGGATGTGAACGATATGTGGTTTTAACAGGACGGTGCTACTTGCCATACAGTTAACGAAACAATGGCTCTTTTGCGCGACAAATTCAATGGCCGTGTTATCTCAGGTGGTGGCGATGTCAATTGGCCGCCAAGATCATGTGATTTCACACCGTTGGACTTCCTTCTTTGGGGTTATTTGAAAGAAAAGGTTTACGTCGATAAGCCAGCAACAATTCAAGAGCTAAAGGATGAGATAATTCGGCACATTAACGGCATATAACCTCAATTATGACTCAGTCATCGAAAATTTGGACCATCGGATGGAGGTGTGCCGCCGTAGTCGCAGCGCCCATTTGGCCGATATTTTGTTCCATACATAATCTCAAAAGTAAATATTTTGACATTGGCCCTTTTAGCACCAAGCTACAGATATATAAAAACTGCTACATTCAGCCCTGCCGAATCTTTTATTTACCCCTCACCACGATATGATAGTTAGTTGGCTGTTGTTGATGAGTTCGCAAACAAATGTGAAAACAGATTTACACCAGCACCAGTCATATGGCTTAATCTCGTAGTGGAGCCTAACCACTGGGTGACAAACAATGTTTTCAAAATCAATAACAATAATTTCAAAATCAACATCGGCCCTAAAAATTTAACCACCCTTTATATATCAGAACTAAAGCGCACAATCCATTATACAATCACTTACACATTAGCGATATAATTTTACAATACGAAAAATTGAACAATTTTACTGCAAGTGTATGGGACGCTTACGGAAGTATGCCAACCAATATTTGCTTGATGATAAGTTACTTCGGCCCATACGTTGTTAGTTCTAAACACATTTCAAATTTTTATTAATTTTGAAAATTTATTAGTTTAGTTTTTTCTTTTAGAAAATCGCTGCATATATATTTTTAATAATCCAAAAGTCATTTTCCTAAGACCAAAATTAAATTTTATAATTTCTCAAGTCCAAAATAACAGGTTGTAGAAATTTGTATTAGAAACTTAACGAATTCGAAAATGTTTGCTTTCAAATCGAAATACATACTTAATTTACCACACTGAAATTGGCAACAACTTTTGAATTGCAAATACATGAATAATTGTAAACATATTCCCTCGTATTCATAAAAAAGATGTTTAAAATGAAATTGGAAATTTATGTTTATTTAACCCTTTCAATACGATATCTTTAAAGGATACAAACTCTTTTTTTATGTGTTAAGTTAATAATGGGCAAAATGATGTTCCTTCAACTGCTTCTAAGTTAAAGGTAACCAGTACCCATGTTCTGTAACTTTAGTGAGAACTTCTTGCATCGAAAAGATGTGAAACAAAATATTTCATCGTTTCTCGAAAAGTGAGAAAAATGTGTGTCTGTAACTCGTTATAAATGTCACATACACACAGTAGGGATGCCAATAGGGATTGATTTTAGAAAATCCCGTGATTCGGGATTTTTTTAAAATAAACAACACTTTTTATTTATTTGGGAATTTTCAAAAGGTATTATATATGTATATAACGTATATATATAAAAAAAAGAAAAATAAGAATTATAAATATAAAAAATACAACTTAAATATAATTTTTAATAATTTTTTTTTTGTATAGAGTATAAAAATTCAATATAAACGAACATTTTTGTACACAAAAGTTGATATATTAAAAATCCCGGGATTTCCGGATTCGGGATTTCCCGTTTGGCATCCCTAACACACAGTAACACATATCCAAAATTTACTAAAATTGAAAATTTTTCAACGACGGCGACTTTAATGTTTGTTGTTTGCAAACGAGCTTTGAAGACATTCGTATATTTCATAAAAATGTTAAAAGCAAAATAATGAAACAATGAAAAATGTGCCAAGAACAAAATATTATTATTCTTTGCGTTTTGCATTTCTAATTGTTTTTTAATGTTCAAATTTTGTCTCGCCCCGTTTTTATTCGTGAGTTTATTTGACAGTTCAAAGCGGGAACTTTTCTCACCAAAATATTACAGACACACTTTTTCTGTAAATTGGCGAGCAATTTCCTTACGTGACAGCTTGTACTCGCCAAAAAAAAGTTACAGACACAGTTAAGTAAGAAAAACAGCTGTTTGTTTCAATTTATGGCATTTTTGTTTCATTTCACACATTTCAATCGAAAACTTTCTCGACGCGAGAGTTACAGAACATGGGCACAGGACAAGAAAAATGTTACGGGACAGGGTTGTCCTATCAATAACTTACTACAGACCTCACGCGTCCAAATATCACCAATAAAAAAAAAACAAAACCAATGAATTACTAAAAGTATTCACGTCATTTTTTTACCTTTGCAATTGTGCAAAATAGCATAGAGCAACCCCTTTTGTTTTCACCTTTTCCGAAACAATTTAATAAGCAACGCATCTTCTTTGTCAAGATAGATGCATGCACTCGTTGCGATTACTTTAAAAAAATATTCCTTATAAAATTGAACCGTAAGTTTCTTTAAACATAAAAAATAAATAAATTTGTTTAATTTACAATTCGAATTTATAACTTTTCTACCACAAAATTTTTTCACACAAGTATTTTTATTGGTTTATTTTTAAAAAATTCAATCTTAGTAAACATTACAATTTATAATATTTTCAAATTTATTTTTTTGTATCTGAACCGATTTTTCAGAGTTTTCAGAAAATATGTTCTACTTAAGATTTCTGATCTTTGGATATATAAGACGTAACCATAGGTCATATGAAAGCCCTTAAAGTTTTTATTAAAATTGTTATGTTTTTTAGCCCATTTTTGTAGTATGTATTTTGCTCATAAATTGCCCATTGTTTGACCGGTATGACAGATTTATATGCCGACGTGTTAAAGAAAAATTTTACAATTTACTTGGGTTATAAAACTTTGACTCGGGAAGATCTATAATTCCCGAAAATGGATATTAAAAAAAAAAAAAAAATTATATTTTGGGCATAACTTTTTTGTATCTGAACCGATTTTTTCGATTGTTAAAAATTGTAAAACGCAATATAAATTTCTGCGATTTTAAGTCCAAATGGCAAACGTTAGGTGATTTGGATTTTAAGAACATGCTGGAATAATTATGTTATAATTCATTGGGAATATCCAGTGGCTCACATGTGCCCCGTTAATTTTTAAAGGGTTAAAACATAATTAGAAGTTTCCGAATTTTAATTCTGCAATTATTTTAAAATTCGGAGATGAAGACTGAAATACCGACTATTGAATTTCAGTTATTTCAGATAAAAAAAGTACATATAAAAACTACTGAAATAAATTTATAAATTTCCGAATTATAAAATTGAAAATACCAGGGTAAAACTTACGGCATTTGATATTGATTGAAATGTTCTTTTAAATTGTATTCGATATCAAATGCTATAATTTGGCTCAAGTTAAATGTCAAGCATTAAAAAAACACAAGTTTATTTCTTTTTATAGTTACAACTTTTCGTTATTATTTCCGAAACTGATTTGAAAGTCACAGAAATTTCGAAATTTCGAATTTTATTTCAGGAATTATAAATAACTACAAAACAAAGTTTTGAAAAACAATTAAAAATGATTTTTAATATTATTACTGTTGAAAAATTTACCTTTAAATTGGTTTTTTGTTTTCAAACCTACACAATTAAGTTTTATTTTTGTTTAATCTACTTACTTAATAGGGAGGGAGGTTTATTTTTTCTTCCAAGTTTTTATCTATAAAAAGTAATTTTGTTTTCAAAAATGTTAATATCTCTTGTACACATGTACTATAGTTACAAAGTATTACAATTTATTACATTTGTTTATGAAAAATAGTTTGAGTTTATTCTTTGCTTGTTGTGTAATAATGTCGATATAATTTATTTGTTGGTTTTCGTTTTCGTTTACTTTTCTTACAGCCAGGCCCACGATGTCACACGTTAACGTTCGCATAGAAAATTACATTTAAAACAAAAACAATTTCTAAAATTAGTTTTTGTTTTAAATGTAATTTTCTATGCGAACGTTAACGTATGAATCGTGGGGGTGGCTGTTAATATTTTTTTATATTCAGGTATGTGACAGAATTTGTACAAAAGTAAAAATTTACACATTTTTCAATTCGTACCGTTAATGTTTTGCTATTTCGAATAAAAAATTTAGTTTTAGATGGAGAAGGTAAAACCGTTTTCATTTTGACTTTCGTTCAATTTTGTTTTCTGTGACACACCTGATTATATAACTTTATTTGACAGTTTCAAGAGGTCGAAAAAAGATTAAAAGTTATATGGACAAAAAAAAAAAAAAAAGTATGTAAACCATGATAGAACTGGGATGGAAATGTTCAAATGATAGTACATTTCTTGATAGTATGTAATTGTTATTTAAAAGTTGTAAACAAAATCGTTTTAACTAAAATCGTATCAATTAATTTTGGTGTGACAATGGAAAAGTAGCAACTGTTGATCGATACGATGATACTTGAGAATTTAGATTAATTCTTTGGGATTTAAAAGTTCATCTAAAGGTTTTGGTATTATCAGGTCTGTTACACATTTCGAGCGAAATGGTTGTATTTCCGTAGTTGGAATTCCGATCGAATTTATTAATTATCGGCCCTGTAGTTCTGTAAAAGTTCTTGAAAAGATAGGTGGCACTTAAAGTATGAAGAATAAAAAAGGTGATAACTATTAATATATACTTTCAAGAGGATCGTTTTTAAAATTTTACTCGCATTCGATTACGAGATCATGGGTGCAAAACTTTTTCGAATTAAATTTTTGATTTTTTTTTGAATTTTTGAAAGAGCAAAACTCAGAATTACTTCCACTCTCGATTGGGATTCATTTCTGTGACAAGTGTGTATGTAAGAAAGTTTATTTGTGCTTTAAATGGATTTTTTAGTAGGGTGATAACGTTAATGAGCGAACATATTTAAGTTAAACGGTTTAAAAAGCTGAATGATATGAACCTTTTCGCATAATTTTGTTTTTATAGTATTTAATTTTCATATTGTTTTACTTGTGCCAGCCAAAAGTTTAGAACTTATTCAATGGAAAATAAAACACTCATTGTGAAAGTACGATGGATTCGTTATAAAATAGTCTATTAAAACGATTTAAAAACATATCGGAAGGAGGGCCGAATTGTGAAACTACGATGGATTTGTTATAAACAGCCTATTAAAACGCTTTGAATTCATATCGTCAGCTCATTATTGGTTTGGCGCATATGTTAAAAAGTCGTAGTGGAGAAAAACGACTATGAAGGTGTACATGAAGTTTTCTAAATATATACTCGATTGAAGAAACATGTAAATTTTTGTGAACGGTCATGAACGAACTAAGAAGTAAATAGTATTTTATTGAAAGTGAAAGATATTGTTTTGTGCCGCATACGTCACTCTTCTTAATTTATTTACTTACTGCTGTGTATTGAGTTGTTGACATTTTATTTTGCTTTTTCTTTAACATGAGTGAAAGTTATTTTGTACGAGTTTATAGAGAAATTTGCTGTATTTGCCAAACAGTGTAGAGCAAAAACAATACTTAATAACCTTTGAAATAGTTGATAAAAAGTAAAATTAATGCTTAATATCTCCGAAGTCATTAAAAATTTCGTGAAATAAGTTTTGGATCCGAAAAGGGGGTAAAATATACATATACCTCATATCTAATTAAATTTTTTTAAAAAAATGGTCGGTAGGTCAAAACAATAATGACATGACGATATGTCAAAACATATTTAGACACATGCCAATATAAGCATTGCGGAGTTTTAAAAAGGCCAAGAAGTTTTCAGTAATCAGTTTTTAAAAAATTATTTTAAATAAATTTTTCTATTACTTTTCCTTCGACATCGACAAACTGACATTTTGTATAGGCTTATCAGGATAATAGTAGTTAAAGTGTGTGTGTGTGTGTGTTTATTGTGTTGGATTTTTAGTTTATTTTTTATTTATTTTTTTAGTGTGTAAATAACTAAAATTGTGATTTTCTAAATAGAAAATATATAGTTTGTATATATTTTTTTAATTTTATTCATTTTCATTTCTAATTTTTAATCATATCGAATGTTGTGTATTTAAATATTTTTATAGTTTTAGTTTTGTGTGTAAACATTTTACATTTTTGTGTGTTATTTCTAGTGTACTCTATATAAATATTGTGTTGATTGTTTTATTAACAATATGATATTGCTAAATTTTCCCTTAATAAAAATAGAAGGGGCTGTTTTTTTTTGTAACTTTTTTCCCGATTTGTTTTTGTTATTCATAAGATAACTTATAGTTTAATATATGTAAATAACAATATGAGTTAAATGTTTTATGTATTTTGTCTTTTTCTTGTTTTTTTTAGCGATAAATTCCCTTTACCTCGCTTTTTGTTTATCATTTGGCGGCTTTCGTTTGTAAATCTTTATTTAGTGATATGAGAGAGAAGTTTCTTTTTCATTTTGTTTTAAGAGCTTTTGCAAGAGGGACTTCTATTTTATTTATAATTTTTCATTATTTAGCTTTATTATCTTCTGCTTTCTTTCTCTTGCAAATAAACACGTTGACTTAAGGGTTTGGTATAGATCCAATTGTCACCCACTGGTTTGAAATACTAAAGAAAGAAAAAGATAAATGTTAAAAAAAAAATCCTTTAGATAAAAATTTTTACAAACCTTATGTTCCCAGGACAATTCAGTTTCTTTTCTAGTTTTGGCTTCTTCTCTTTGAATTTGCTCAACTTTGCATTTAGCATTTGTAGCCTTTTCAATGTCATTGAATCTTTATTGAGGAAGAAAGGAAAATATAGAAAATTAGCAAATTAAAATGATAAAAAAAAAAAATATGAACAAATATTGCTAAAATTGGAAAAATAAATAAAACTTAAAATAATACTTCGTGTTTAATTTGATAAAAAATAATTAAAATTGCTGTTTAAAGTTCTGAAATTTAAAGATTTTAAGTGAAGTTTTTTAAAAAGGATTTTAAATAAAGTTTTTGTTTTCTTTAACAAAATCAATGATTTTTCAATATAATGGGTTGTGCAGCATTATGCGACATCCATAGTAACGTGGCAAATACCGTGGTCACATAAATACCCCCTTTTAATCATTCGTAATGTAAGTAATCAACCGAGACGGAGGTTACAAGGAGGGCGAGTCTAAGCAAAGGGGCTATGGCATCGCATTCTTCACGCCGGACGGAAGTGCCCCTTTTTAGTACTAATTATCAAATATGTATAACTTTCGCAAAGGCAATCTAACTAAAAGATAGGAAGCATTTACCGCACGAAGTAAAAACTGCCTTCTCACCGGGGTCTACAGACATCCCTGGTACCAGAAAGGATCTCTGGTCGCCCACAATCTGAAGGGATCGTGAAGATCTCTTGAGATCAGACAGTATTGGATTTTTCCCGCAGGATGTAACATCAAACGGTGAAATACCTTTTATGTAATCCCTAAGCCCCCTAAAGATAGGGAACAACTGATTCGCAAAGTTAACGTAGGTGTAAGACACCTTAACGCATTGAATTATTCGACATTCTACTACGAAAACCAGATTATTTCTGGTACAAATGACTTATTTTTTTTGCTTATTTTTCCACATAGACCGAAGATTTTTACCCAAAAAAGTTTTTTTTCTTTTGTTTAATTTGGATAATTTTGACAATGTACATGATAAATACACATAATGTGTGTTTTTTTTTTAATTTTTGTTCGTTTTTAAATTTTTGAGATGTGGTTTAAGTTCACACTTCGTTTAACTTAGCCTGAAACTCGGATTATTCCAGCAAATTATGATTTTTTTTTATTTCATTAAATCTTTTTCTAGTCTGTTTAATCTGCACAAATCTGGGGCCAAATTACCGCATTCGATATCGATCGAAATTACAATACAATTTAAATGGGAATTTCGATCGATATCGAATGCCGTAATTTGGCCCCTGTTTTCAGATTAACTAAACCTAGTTTAACTAAGATCTCCAAAACTCATCCTTAATAAAAAATGAACAGTTTTTTTTAAATTTTTACAAATATGGAAAATTTGTTATTTTAATAAGATAAATACACTGAAATTAATTGTTGAGGGAAATCGAGTTTCTATGCGCATTTCACTGGTTGCTAAGGCCAGATCATCAGCATAGATTTTAGAAAAGCTAATACAAATAAAACTGTATAGCGAATAAAAATTATAAACACTCCAAGTTTTACTTGTAACAATATCAAAGCTTAAACCAAACAACAGTAAATAGTGAGTTTATCTTTTCTTAAATTCCTCTACAATTGGTGGGCTTTTTTCCGACTCGAACTGTAGTTGTGGTTTAAAAAAAAATTTCTCAAGGCGAATTCATACATGTCCGCATGAGAGAGATATGCGAGCTGTCAATTTGTTTTCTATGGAGTTTCACATTTAGAATAACTATTCCTACATACAGCGTTGCTAGAATTAAGATTTTATCTTTTTTTTTGAAGATTTTTTGAACAAAATAAAATTTGAAGATTTTTAAGCTTAAGTTTGTACAACATACATAATTTTTTTTAAAGTTTTTTAAACAGTAAATTTTTAAAACAATGAGGTTTTAAATCAGCTTGTTGTCTACTGGTTTTACACACTTTTGCACTAAAATTCATCATTATTTCTGGACATACAAAACAAAAGAGCACCATAGATTCACGGTTGTTCATTTTGGGAATACTGATGAAAAAAAATTATTTACATTATTTTAATAAAAATCCCATTAGAAATATATTTAGGAAAATCCATATGGGCAAATCCTGCGTGACAAACGCTACATTCGCACGCGTTTTCTGATTGAAATATAAACATTTTTTGGCCTTTCAAACAAGATAGCTTCAACTTATATATAGTATTTAGTGACATTAACAAATACTTACGAATGGCATATATCATAATTTCTTAGCGGCAAATATTTGTTGCGAAATAATTGATCAGAAAGTTTTGTGACGCACGCTACAAAAAGTGGAAGTAACTTCAAAGGTTGAAGTGCGTTTTCCTAATTTTTTTTTAGCGAATTTAGCATAATACAAAATCTTATTCCTAAAAGGAAGACGACTATAAGAGAATTCTAAACGCACTTTTTCGCAGCCAAAAAATGTTGTGATTTTTCGACAAAAGCCGTGAACCCTTTGTGACGCACGCTACATAACGCACGCTACAGTTTTCTCAGTAGAATTTTATTATTATATTTTATTTATTTTAACAAAACAAATTATATTTTTATGCATTGCATTTCTTAACTAATGAATATCAACTTTTGTTTAAACGAAATTTATATTTTGATAATGCTAAATTCACGTATAACATTAAGAAATCAGCAGTGAGGTATGATTTGGTAAAAATTATTGCATTAATGATAATTTTTTTATATAAAAATGAAATTATAATTCTAGTCTTATATTCACAGAAAAAATTATTTTTCCAATTCAAACAAAAAATTTGTAGAATCAAACAATTTTTTGTCTAAAATCGGTCCTACAAACAAATTCGCATATTCAAACAATTTATTTGCATTTTGTTTATTGAAAAAAAACACCGATTTTTTCAAACAAATAATTTTACAGAATCAAACAAAAAGTTTACTGAAATTCATATAAATTTCAAACAAATAATTTTGCTGAATCAAACAAAAAAGTTTCGGCACAAGCAATGACGCGCACACAAGCAAGCACTGTTGGCGAAGATGAAGCAGAGCAGAGCAGAGCGGCCGGCTGGCTTTGAGACACATTTTTTTGTTGGAATAATTTTTGAACGAAGTCATATTTATACTCACAGTGTTTTTCTTCATCACTCACTGTTGCTTTATCCTTTCCTTTGCTAATGAAGAAATGTAACCAAAAACGGCGGCAGACCGACTCGATATGTTTTCCGCCATCATTCTATTTATGTATTTGATGTATTTAAACAAACTATTTGAAAAAATTGAATACGGGATTTTGTTTTTTTTTTACCAACTTTGAAACCAACCAAAAATTTATTTTGTTTCTTATAATGTGTTTTTTCTGTTGTTTAAAAAAATGAAACGTTTTTTTTATCTGCTATTGTTTTTGTTGTTTTTTTTACTACAAACCTCGTCACGCTAGTTTATCATTTTTCTTATTGCTGTACTTTTTTAAAGCGTCCAAAAATAGACTGCATGTGTTTTTTGTTGTAGTTCTTATATTTCACATAAAGAAGTGTTGCTTACAATCAATAAAAAAATGCAAAAAGACGACAACATTAAAGAGCGTTAAATATTTCATACAAAATTATGAAAACTTCAAACCAATAGCGCGCTTATTAAATTTTTGAAGAGTTGTCCACATTTTTGTTGGTTAAATAAAAATCAAACAAAAATATTGATTGAATCAGTAAAAAAATTTGTAGAAATCCAAAAAATTTTCAAACAAGCGTTTGTTTGAAAATAATTCGGCAATAATTTTTTCTGTGAATTCCATCAAAAACAATTAATTTGAAAAATTTTTGGTTGGTGGACTGTTTCTGGGAGTTGCCCATATGTTTCAATGAGCTTTTTTTAAAATGCAATTTTCTCAAAATGCCTTCGATATAACAACGGTATCAAAAAATATAGTATTAAATTGAGAACCCTTTAGATTTCATATGATGTATGAACTTCATAGCTCCATAACTAAAATTTCTTTGCCCAAAATGTATACATCTCTTATATTAGAATTTAATTACTTTCAATGAAACTTCTTTATATTTATTAGAAATTAAATTCATTTTAAATGTATTTTTTTGGAAAATATAACTAAAAATACAATTTTTAGCCTTATTTTGTAAAAATACCGCAATTACGTATTTCAATTTAAATAGTTTTCATAATTTCGTTAAAAAAAATAATAAGTTTTACGTTAAAAAATTTAAAAAATTTTAAGATTTTTCTCTTCAAAATAAGACTTTTTTTCGCCAAAAGAAGATTTTCCTTCCAAATCTCCTGGCAGCGCTGCCTACATACAAAAAAAAATCTAGCATAACTCTCTCTCACGATGCGGTCACCAGGGTTACCGTTGGAAATTTTCGAAAAGGGTCACAAAAAGGGGATTTTCCAAAAAAAGGGGTCAAAAAAGGGTATTTCAATAAAAAAAGGGTCAAGTTTTTTATAAGCAGTATTTCCCATTTAAATGAACATAATAAGACCAAGTTTTTTTTTATAAGCAAACAAAAAAATAATATTTCAGGTAGGAAGAGCTCAAAAAACTTAATTTTTTATGGAATGCTCTGCCCTGTTTTTAACACCTGACAAAAAGTTTATTCTTTATCATTATAGCTAATTTTTTAATACTTTTTATGTAATTTTCCGATTTAGCGATGTCAAATAAATTTTAGTGTTTGTTTTAAATTTTGCAATCGTTCGCGAATTGTAACCATTTTCTCGATTAAAGCGATTTTTTCCTGTAAGTGTCAGATTTTTTTTAAGCTTTTACGATTTTTAATAAATATGAGACTTTGCTATCATACCGCTGTTACCAAATATTTGGAAATTTTCGCTAATTTAGCAATTTTAACCTCTTGTTTTCATTCCTGTTAGGGCACTCTCAACACTGTCGATTCAAAAGGGGGCGAAAAGTTCAATACCTTTTTTTTTTGAATAAAACATGCTACTCTTTAAGAGAGCAAAACACCAAATTGCATTTTTTTAATAAAATGTCAAATTTTTGTTTTGAAAAGAAACCATCGTAAAAAATAACAAATATGTATATGAGTTAAGTTTGCTTTTAGGGAAATTGTACTTTACTATCAAAAATCAAGGAGAAGAAAGCATGGAATTGTAAGTTTATACTTTGAGTCTGTTCCATATCAAGCAATGCTTATTTCGAAAACATTTGTTTAGCACTTCTGTTCCGCAGTGTTGTCAAAAAACAAAATGTGAGAGATATTTCCAAAAAAGGGTCAAAAAGTGTCACAAAAAGGTTGATAATGATACAAAAGTATAATTTAAAAGAAGGGTCATAAAAGGTATCAACACCGTCGAAAAAGGGTCAAATTGATACTTTAGTATCACAACGGTAACGCTGGCGGTCACTTGTATGAATTCGCCTTGCTCTTTTTAACGACACATACAATTTTTTAAATAACTTCACTTAATACCAAAAAACAAAAAAAAAAAAAATTATGAGAATATTTCTGAAAATATACAGCCCAATTATGAATAAAAATTCCCCGGGAGTTTTTTCCCTTTTTCCATTTTTACAATTGAATAAACATATGAAAAATGGGAAAAGGGAAAAAACTCCCGGGGAATTTTTATTCATAATTGGGCTGATAATAAATTGGAAAAATAATTAAAGCAAATAAAAGTGCTATATTCGGCTGCGCCGAGCATTATACATATACCCTTCACTATAGTGTTGAAAAGCAAATTGTTTTCTAGCTCATATGGATGAGTGTAAACGTATCAATATCCTTATTCCGGGAGCAGATTTGTATGGGCGCTAGGTGAAAAAATATTTCGATTTCGCTTACATATATGTACATATCGTCGGCTGATAATTTAATTGTCGTATGTGGATTTTTTGCGGTTTTGAGTTAAAATCGATTCCTTAGGTTTTCCGACCTGATCTTTCATTTGGCGTAATCAGTTTTTCGATACCTCATACGGTTTTCGAGATATGTAGTGTTGAGTTTGTCGTATGTGGTATTTGCTGAAGCAATTTTCAAATTAAATGTCGTATGTAACTGCCAAACGCCACATACGACAAATTTCCATATAAAACGACCAAAAAATTGATTTATTATATAAATGTCGTATGTGGATTTTTCATGTCACATACGATTTTTAAAAAATTTTGTGTTTAAATGTCGTATGTAAACTTTTCGGAAGCAAAATGTCGTATGTAGCTATTTAAATGACAAACATGTTCCATTTTGCCACATACGACAATTTATAAAATAATGCTATGTTCATACGACGTTTCGCTCTTTAAAACTAGTTTGCCAAACATGCTGTTCATACGATTTATTCTTGTTTAATTTTGACATTTTTTTGTGTTGTTAGTGTGATTTTTTTTTTTTTGAATAGATAAAAAAGTAAATAAAACTTAAACATATATTCACCCTTATCGTGTTTGGCGTATTTAAAATACGCCTACGACTGTTTGGTAATAGATTAAAGGAAGTAAGTTCACGTTCTCTTTGATCTATTACCAAACAGTCGTAGGCGTATTTTAAATACGCCAAACACGATAAGGGTGATTATTTAATACTTTTATTAATATTATTATGTTATTATTATAACTATATTTTATTAAACATCAATTTTAATTTTGATTTTTTCTTTGTTTTGATTTTTGTTGAGAGCTAGTTCAGATGAACTAACGATAACTGATATCATAATTGGAGATGATAGTACATTTTTCCTGTTTCGCAGCCTGTTTCAAAATGAAACGACCTGTTTTGCTCTCAAAATTTTGTATGGGGAAACAAGTCGTTTCAATCATGTTTGGGGCGCGATACAGGAATAAGAAAGCGAAACACGAATATTGCTGTCCGTGATAACATGGTATAAGTTATAGGCATCAAAATTTTAAATTAACTAGTCAAATATTAGTAGTTTCTAGGGATGCCAATCGGGATTGATTTTATAAAATCCCGGGATTCGGGATTTTGAAATTTTTCGGGATTTTTTTTAAATAAACAACACTTTTTTTTATTAATTTATGAATTTTCAAAAGGTAAACATATATATGTATGTATAACATATCCCAGCGGTAACTAGAATGAGTAAAGAGGCCTTATAGAAGGCCTTATTTAGCAGTCACAAGCAGTCAGAAGCCCTTCTCGCCGCATTCCATACTTATTTATTTTTTACACAGGTTGTCATTGGGCGCAAGGCCTTCCCACTTCCTTTAAAAACAACTTCGATCCCTTCCCAAAGAAGGGAGTAAGGAAGATCACTAAAAATAAAAAGTAAATAAAACTGAACACCTTCCTTTATCTCTTCTCAAAGAAGGAAGTAGCAAATGTGTACTGAATATTTCAGAAGGTCTTTTAAAAAAAAGTTTATAGCTTCTAGAAGGCATACTTCTGAAGGCAGGATATCATGCGAAGCGAATCTTTCAGAAAGGAGTATAGAGGCCTTCTAAAAGGCCTGCCACTTGCGGTCCTTTCAATATTAACCGCTGGGATATTTTTAAAAGAGAGAAAAAAAAAATAAGAATTATAAAAATAAAAACTACAACTGAAAAATAATTTTTAATAATTTTTTTTTTGTATAGAGTATAAAAATTCAATAAAAACGAACATTTTTGTACACAAAAGTTGATATATTAAAAACCCCGGGATTAATAAAAATTCGGGATTCGGGATTTCCCGTTTGGCATCCCTAGTAGTTTCCCCTCCTAAAATTTAAAGAAAATCGCTTTGCTGAAACAAATTTATAAGAGTTCAAACTTCACACATACGACAATTAAATAATCAGCCGACGATATGTATTATATGTTTCGCTTAGTACACCGGAGAATGTGGATCCCTATTGTTAACTTTGACATTTATATTAAACTAGCTGTTTAACATTCCAGCATAACCCCAAATAAATCTAAAGTAATAAAATGTATTCTACAGATGTCGAACTGCTCTTGACTGAAAAGTGAAACTTCGAAGAGATTGACAATTGCACAGATCCATTCAACTTAAGAATTAATTAAAATAGTGCACAAAAAGGCTAAAAAAGTTACTTCAGTCTCAGAAAACGGTTTCCCTTAAAAAATATCTTAAGGAACTTGATGCAACAACGCACTCAGATTCCTCATTATGGCGTGCAGCTAGAAATCTAAAAAGACCAGTTATTTTATAGGCCACCATTAAGAAACTTGAGTGGTAGTCGGGCAAGAAACGATATTGAAAAAAAAACAATCTGGGGCTAATTCTGGCAGTCGTGATTGAATACTTTTTCGATTCGAAAGCAATTTTATTTCTAATTCTTACAGTCGACACTGAACGAATCGAAATTATTTTTTTAGTATTGCGAAAACTCAAATAAATGCTTTATAACACTGAAAAAATAATTTCGATTCAACTAAAAGAATAAGAATAAGAATAAGAAATAAAATTGCTTTCGAGTTGAAAAAGAATTCGATCACGACTGTCAAAATTAGGCCCCTGTTTGTGTTAATAATTTGAAAAACGTATTTAGCCCAAAAATTTCTCACGATATAGCAGTTGAGCTACCGCCTATTAATGTAAGAGCAGCAATGCCCCTTAGATTAGAGACAAGAGAAATCGAAAAGGCTATTTGTAATTTAAACACCAAGAAGGCCCCTGTCCAGGCAGAAATTACGACTCTTTTAAATATTATGTACCGCCACAACCCTGTAAATACAAAATTGTGACTCTACCAAAAATATGGTACCATCACAACACTGTAGATACAAAATTACAACCTTTTTTAATACCGTTTTTAAATAAGATTCAACACCGGTACAACACCCTGAATAAAAATATACGACTTTAGTTTTTAAAAGTCGTATTTACTATAAAACTATACCGCTACAACACTGTACATAAAATAATTCTATACCGCTACAACGCTATATATACAAAAATTTAGTCTTATTAATTTAATAGTGTCGTATTAAAATGAAAACCCAAAAACTATTTTAGGTTAGAAAGTATACAAATTTTTGCTTGTTTATTTAGCGAATTTGTATTTGTAACAATATTGAAAATAAGAGTCGGAAGACGGTTGTGACTACGTTGTAAATTCGTGAATCCAACATTGTAAATTTAGATTTACAGTACTGTGACAACACTAAAAAGAAGAGTCGGAAGACGCACATTTGGCGTTATCATTTTAATATTGCGACAACATTGTACATTTGGTAAACAGTACGTTGTATTGATATTAATAGTACCCCCTGCAACGTCGGCACAGCGTCGTGGTGATTGTCTTTTTCTGCCTGGGTGGTTATTGATACGACAAATGCTTTTGGAGCTGCTACATCACATAGCAAAGAAAATATTTTTTTTTAATTTTAATGCTATTTTACGCCATTAATACTACCCTTAAAAATGGAAGGTTTCCTTAGTTACCATCATAACAAAGCCAGGAAAATATCATACAAAAGTTGAGTCATATAGGCCTATTAGCTTATTATCTATCCAAAGCTTTTTGAGAAACTATTAGTTTCATGGAATTGGCCGTTTAGCTGTAAGAAAGTTAGTAAAATTATAGGCGGTCGTGATTTTTTGCTCATATCTCAGCCACCTGTGGAACGATATAGCTGAATTTTAATATCAATATATTCTGGACTATATGTAGCATACAAACATAGTACATGTATGGCAACCTAGTCCCCATCATGTCTGGGGTCATCGGGAAACATATTTCTACCAACACACAGACAGACGGACATCGTTTAATTAACTTCGCTACTCATATTTATAGACTTTTCACCTGTGGTGAAGGGTATAATAATAATAAAGGCCTCATCATTAAAAATATTTCAGGTTTGTAAAACAAATTTTCTATGGAAGTTCGATTAATAAACCTTTTATAATTTAAAAAAAAAAAAATATAATATGATTATGAGTTAAATACATAAATAAAATAAGTTATTACTTGAGTCCAGCGGTTACTTCCTTCCAAACACGCCTTGATTCGTATTCTTCCTGTTCAACGATTGGTCGAACTTGTTTCTTAAATATTGGTATACGATTAACATCGACAAATACTTCAGTTTTCTAGAAAATTAAAAATTTTGCGAAAAGAAGACAAAACAAATTTCACATTGAATTTAACAGGATTTTTTTGATTAATTTTAATTTTTTTTTCTTTTCTTTAAAACTCTCACTCAACACACATACTAGGGAGCCATTAGACTAGAGAATTAAGGTTTTTTAAATATGAAAATACAAGCACACAGACACACAAACACGCACACACACATACACACAGAGAAAGAGATTATTTAAAACTTTAAACATAAAAATTTAATTTTCTAGATAAACATAGAAATTTAGACCAGAATATTTAAGAGAGAAGTACAAGTAATCGACAGTTGCAGTGTAGGATGGACGGGGGAAAAAGAATGTGTTTTTAACAAGGAGGAAATTGTGTTATTAACGTTTTTTTTTATTACTTTCAAAATAGGCTTAAATACTTGTTGTCAAAGTAAACAAAGGAAGGGATGGGGAAATAAAGAAAATTATAGTAGGAAGGGAAATGGAATAAAATTAATAAAAAATGTGTTTATAGAGAAAAAGATATAAACAGAAACATAATTAGTATTAATATTATTGTTATAAAATTAAGGGGATTATTATATATACTAGACTATCGGGCAAGTTCTAGAAATCGAAATGAAGTGAAATTGAAATCGAACGAGATTTTAAGTTGAATTATTTACAAAATGACCGTAGTTTTTCGTAATTTTAAGCGTTTTTATTGCAAAAATAACAGATACTAAATGAATCAATGGTTTTAAGAATTGTTCTTTAAAAGCTTATCGGTACTCAAAAAATGAAATATGTATATGAAATTTCAGTACAGGGTCGTTTTTAAAATTTGCTCGAATTCAAATCCACTTCATTTCATTTTCTAAAACATGCCCGTATTTGCATGTTTTTAGAATATGAAAACAAAATTTCGTATGAGAAATTATTTTGAAAACAAAAACAAATTTTTGTATTTTCGGGCTTGTTCTGAAAATCACGTTATTTCAAATCACGTGCTTTTGAAATCACACGTGTGATTTTGTGGTGTTCTGAAAGTCATTCCGTTTTTGTGTTTCTCGGTGTGCTTTCGGCAGTTGAAGATCACACCAAAACACACAAAAACGGGACACTTAAATATCACATGTGTGAGTTTAGTAGGCACATGCGATTTGAAATCACGTGATTTGAGTTAAAGTGATATTTAGAACAGGCCTGTTTATTCTTGTTTCCAATATAATTTCTACCACGAAATTTTGTTTTCATCTTCTAAAAACAGGCTGTATCGTAGACTTTGAATTTTTGTAGGCGAAGGTAGAAGAAAGCATGCAGGTTAAATGAGCCTTTTAACAGCCTTCGTCGGCAATATTTAAAGACTTGACTGTTCCTCTTAGAAAAAATGTTATAGTGAAAATCCAATCTCAGTAGAAACGTTAATGATTATTCAGTATTTAAAAAACAAGTTTTTCTAAATACAGATTTAGTCTTGAAACATTTTTTTGGTGAAACTTTGAAATGTGTCTTTAAACAGAAATTGTTTTTAAAATTATTGAACATTTAAAAGAAGCATACAAATTTTGTTTTTTGAAATTCAAATTTTAAACTGAATTCAATTCTTTTTTTTTATAAACGTAAAAATTATTGAACATTCCGAATAAATTTAATTCAAACAGAAAATCAAAATCTAAATTTAATAGTAAATAATTATAAAAGTAATTTAATTAAACCCATTTGTAAGAGAAAAGAAAATAAAAAATAAAATAAATAAAAAGGATAAAGAAATACATTACATGAGTATCATGCCATTTAGCTTCCATTAAACCACTCCATTCGCCGGCAATTGAAACAAATGGTTTCTTTTCATTGGGAGAATAAATCTAAATAAAATTATAAAAAAAATTTTAAATAATAAAACTTTAACGCAAAACAGCCAGGGATTAAGAAAAACAACAATTGAAATTTTAATTTAGCAATCAAACCAACCTCACAAGAAACTTTATTACGTTTTCCACCATAAAATGGTTTAGTCAGAAATTCAACATGAGCATAGTAACCAGTTTGGGGGCATTTAATCTCCACTGAACCTCCTAATTCAATCCAAGGTACTGTTAAAATTGATCTATTAGACAACAGACAGAAATTGATATATTAATTTGAAGTAAATAAACTACAATATGCAAACATATGTACCTTCCATAACCATTGGGAAATGTTACTATATATTCTTCACCACGATCGACCAGGGTAACAACTCCTTCGCCTATATTATGTACTCCTACAGATAAACCCAAGAATTTCGATTTCGTCCAGACATGAGCAGAAAATGTTATTTTCTTATTAAAGTGTTCGGCATAAAACGCAGAAACTGCATGAAATATAATTTAAACTGTTACTAGAAAATATTTCGATTTATTTAAGGATAGTTTTACTTGGTGGATGATGCGAAACCTGTTCGGCTAAAAATGTAAGTTGATCTCTTCGGCACCAAGGTATAGGACCATCTTGAACATTATTCTCATCGGGATTTTCACCTGAAAATAAATAAAAAAGAGTTCGTTTGAAATTAAGACGCATTCCATTTTTATATGTTTAATATATATAAAAAAAAGAATTAAGTAAAGTTTCGAAAAGTTCATATTCAGTCATGTTTTCCAATGGACTTGCTTAAATACTGATTAACAATTTTTTGTATTAAATCATCACACTACAGTTGGGGAGAAAATCCTTGCACCCGGTCGAAGGCCCAACCTTGCTTTTATTCGGGATATTAAAATTCAGGATTCCGAAATTCGATATTTTAAGTTTTGGGCATATGCCCCCAACCCCATTGGGACATATAACATTGCAAAATTCAACCTTGGAACATTGTAGAATACATTCATTGTTTTGGAACTCATCCATTGCGGAAGACAGTAATAATGAGTAACACTACTTGACAAAATTTCAACAAAGTTGTGACCAAATGAATCTGTCAGCTAATCATTATGTTAAATTTTCCGCTGAATCCGAATATGAAGCCAGAATTGTCAAAAGTAGAACAGTTTTTGATATATTCCAAAATAACCGTCATTTGGTCAAAAAATTGTCACGTAGTGTAATCAGTAAATTTAGATAATTTGGTAGCGTTGCTCAAGCGTGAATCTATTCACGATGATTTGTCTGAGTATACTGGTTGTAAATGTCAAAAACTGAGCGCAGTATGACAGCTAATCCTTTCGTAAGTTCTATTTGTTTTGAAAACACTCAATATAACCAAAAGTTGAGACAGCTTTTGATTATAACAGCTCCGATATTAAGACCTGCCTTAATATCGTCAGCTCAATTTTGGTGTGACCTACCGACCATTTAAAAAAAATTGAATTAGGTATGAAGTATATATGTATATTTCGAATAATCCCTTTCTGAATACAAAGCCTATTTCACAAAATATTTTAGGTTCCTTAGATATTAAGCATTAATATTTCACAACTATTTCAATGTTTATTAAGTATTGCTTTGCTCTACACGCCACTGTTTGGCGAAAGCTGCAAACTCCTCACACAAAAATTTTGTTTTTTTTTTATTTTGTAAATCTCACTGTTGCTTCGCTCTATTTCCGTTAGAAAAAAAAAAAATAGTAATAGAAGAAGCAAAATAAAATGTCAACAACTCAGTACACAGCAGTAAGTAAGTAAGTAAATTTAGAAAAGTGGTGTATGCGGCATAAAACAAAATTTTTACTTTCAATAAAATACTATTAACTTCTAAGTTCTTTCATGAACGTTCACAAAAATTTACTTTTTTTTATTAAAAAATTCGCAAGAAAATTAACTTCATGTAAGCCTTCATTGTCGTTTTTCTCCACTATGACATTTTGAGCTAACGATTCATTGTTTGGAACTCATACATATTGCGGAAAACAATAATGATGAGTTCCGCTGAACATGGATGACTGATTTTCAAAGTAAATTTAGAGAATTTGGTAGCGTCGCTCAAGCGTGAATCTATTCACGATTATTTGTCAGAGTATACAGATAATAAATGTCAAAAATTGAGCGCAATATGACAGTTCGTTTGACAGTTAAAACTTTCGTAAGTTCTATCGGGCTTCAAAACACAGGTTTTGATTATAGCTCTTATATAAGACCTGCCCCCGCCGAATTTTTTAGCTTTTGGCAGATTTTGAATTAAGGCACCTTTTTCGATTTTATATATTTTGGTCATCTACCATTGACTGATTAGTTAAGTAATCCAACGTATAAGCCATTTAGATAAGATAAGATAGATATAGACAGTTTAGACGTACAGGATATCGAACCCAACCGCCAAAATAACATAAGTGACATCATTTTTAATTTGCGTTTTTTTTTGAATAAATGACTTTATTGGCAACACTTGCATCATCACCTAAAATGTCATGGTCATATAAGGTACAGTCACGATTTAATAGCAAAAACAATTTTATCGTAAGCGACAAATTTTATATAAAATTTATATGAAATAAAATAAAAAAAAAAACTCTCTTGTAAAAGTTGTGTTTTTCGCCTAAGTTATTTTCGCGGTTAGGGCTCGAAATGTTTATTCGACAAAATTTCTCTAGGACAGGTTTACATTTGATTTAAGTTCTCATAAAATACCCATTTACGAAAATCACTTTAACGCGCTTAAACGGTTCGATTTTTTTCCGATATAAAAGCTTTTGAAAGGTTTTCGATTTCGTTAATTTAGCTCCTCCATATATCAGTCCCTTTGTTGACCGATTTTCTTTTAAATTCTCTAAAGAATATTTGGCAGGCAATCTAAAGTAAAAGTTCGGTTTATCTAAATTGGAAATTGAAACGATTTGTAGACGGCAAGGACATGCCCAGCGGTAACTAGAATGAGTAGAGGCCTAATAAAAGGCCTTATTTAGCAGTCAGAAGCCCTTCTCGCCGCATTCCATACTTATTTATTTTTTACACAGGTTGTCATTGGGCGCAAGGCCTTCCATACTTCCTTTAAAAACAACTTCGATCCCTTCCCAAAGAAGGGAGTAAGGAAGGTCACTAAAAATAAAAAGTAAATTAAACTGAACACCTTCCTTTCTCCCTTCTCAAAGAAGGGAGTAGCGAATGTGTACTGAATATTTCAGAAGGTCTTTTAAAAAGAAGTTTATACCTTCTAGAAGGCATGCTTCTGAAGGCAGGATATCATGCGAAGCGAATCTTTTAGAAAGGAATGTAGAGGCCTTCAAAAAGGCCTGACACTTGCGGTCCTTTCAATATTTACCGCTGGGTGTTTAGACGATTGAAGATTTATTGAAAATTGTTTTCGTAGTAAATTTCTTAAGTCTTTGCACAAAATAATTAAACACTTTAAATATAAAAAAAACATTTTTGTCAGTAGATATTAGGGTATTCATTTAATCGACCTTTTGCTTTAATCGGTAAATCGCTCGATTAATTAACCGAGGTTTTGGTTTAATCGGTTTATAATCGGTTTATTTTGTTTTTAATCGGTTAACCGATTAATAAATTTTTTTTTATAAATTAAGTAATTTCAGTATATAAAAATGCATTAATTGCTTATTTCTTGGAGTTTATAAGTAAATACGAAAACAATAACATAAGTAGGTAACAAACGTCACAATTCTTAAACTAAAACGATCAAGTAAAAAAAAAAAACAATTTACAAATATGTTTGTAATATGCATTTTTTAATTAATGCACAAGGTGTGGTATCAAGTCATATCGTCATAATATCCTAAATAAAATTTAAGATTGTTTAAAGTAAATATTGTTGTGTTTCAAACAAAATAAAAATTGTAATGCTGTGTTCATTGATTCATCATGACTGTATAGTAGAAATCTAAATTATAAGCGGTATCTTACAACAGTCATATCGTTGGCTTAATATGCAAACCTGCTAACTCACTTTCAGCACATTTTACAGGAGAGAAAAATAAACTTTTTATTTTTCCTATTTGAAGCTTGATAGAAAATAAAATTACAGACAGTTTTACACACTTCAAGACTTAAATAGAAGAAAAACTACATGCTGGTCGACGAGGCGTATCTTTTTTTACCACACGGCATCAAAATCTCAATTTACATAAAAAGTGGATTTAGCCGGTTTGCATATTAAGCCGACGATATATATTCCTGTAATTATTTTAAGACATAAGTCTTTATATTTACTACCATGTGAATCCCCCAAATATTTACATATGTATACAAAATAAAACTGCAATAATTTTATTAGTTATTTCAATAGTTAAAGGACATCTTATAAAATAATCTTTTAGAAAAGTAATTTGGTTTAAATGTTTAGGATTAAAGCGATTCTTTTCTTTAGTTTTGGCAAAAGTTGACTTGCAAAAAATTCTTTCACTTATCGTAGATGAATATCTAATTTCTTAGTCCTTTTCCAGGATTATGCCATTAGAGTTTTTTAAAATTTAATTTAAAAATTAACACTTCTAATTGTTTCGGTTAATTCTGTTAAAAGACTGATATGAGAATATATGAAAATATATGAGAAGAAAAAATAACTAGACACATACATATAAAAAGTACGTGCAACAAAAAAAAGTTGTTGGAAATCAAATATTTAACCCACTTTTCGCCACATTCCTGTTGATCGATGATGCAGATAAATAAGCATTGAAAAACATTGTAATTTTAGTCATCGGGCGGCGGGAAATGGGTTAAAATGAAGATCACTGAACACCTTTTTTGTTTGTATGAAAAAATATTTTCTAAACAAATACAAAAAAATTATGTTATACAGTAGAATCCCGATAATTCGTAACCGTAAGGGACCGACCATTTCTTACGAATTATGAGGGTTTTCGATTTAGCGGGGTTTCGATTTAACGGGGTTAAAATTAAATAAATACGAATTAACGGAGTTTTTCAATTTATTTACTAAAACGATAAAAAAACAAAAAAAAAAATTGTTAATAATTAAATATATAATAATAAAAAAATAAACACACACACGAGCAAAAGCAAAAACCCACGCCAAAAAAAAAAAACGGTAAACAAAAAATCATTCTCACAATATTTCTGTTGTTTTTATTACGAATTATAAGTGGTAGTTAGCAAACAATTACGATTTATAAGAGGTAAAGAAGATTTTATTTGAAAAAAAAATTACGAATTAGCGAGGGGACCAAAATGTATGGACATTTTTCGAATTAACGAGATTTTTTCAAGGGACCGACAGTTTATTACGAATTATCGGGAATTACGATTTATCGGGGTACGAATTATCGGGATTTGACTGTAATACTACAAAGTATTGGAAGTTTTGTTACTTCGGTTAATCGGTTATTCGACTGAAATTAATCGGTTTAATCGTTAATCGAAAAAAGCCAATTTGAAATTAACCGATCAGTTAATCGGTTAGTAATTAATCGGTTAACCGGTTGACGGTTAACCGAATGAATACCCTAGTAGATATCAAATTTGTAATAAAATAAATTTCATGTATCTTATGTACTCACCAGGAATATCCCAATAACATTGAAAAACTTCACCTAATATTGGATTGTATGGTTTCTTGGCAACAGCACTTTTACGTCCAGCATGATAAGCACTTAAATACCAACGGCAAACCTGTACAATACGGTCATGTGGACTATCTAAATCGGCAATCCTAAAAAGTTAAATTATTTAAACATTAAGTATAAAAAATACACAAAAAAAAAAAAAAATGGTCATTGTCTACTTACTTTAAAAATAAATCTGGATGGGCAAAATAGTCGGCATACATTTCCAATAGGGAACGTCTTTCTAAAATAAATGTTGGCAGTACCACTTTCGTTAAGTCCATGCCAATTTTAACTTGTGATAGTAAATGTGATATCATTGATCCGTGAGCTTCCATACTAATACTTGTATCTTCTTCCTCTTCGTATAAGGCATCATAATCGATGGACTCTTGAGCCGAGAGTGAATTTCTGTTAGCACCAACACCGCTACCGCTTCCAAAACCGCCACCACCACTTACCGCATAACCACCCTGTGTACTTCTGCAAACATTACCAGCAATGTCACTAACCGTACTTGAGGCTGTTTGATATTCGTCAATTTCAGGCACAGGGGGTGGAGGTTTTGGTATTTCACTTTGCAGTTCAGGTGGTTTTTCATTTGTTGGTGATGTTTCTACTGAAAATCCACGAGTTGCACTAAAAATAAAAGGATACAATAAAACAAAAGTTATTGAATATTGTGAGAATACAATAAGTAATTTTTTGTTGAATTGTATGGATTTTAAACATTGATATTAAAATAAAAAAATAAGTTTGTGAAATGTTGTTATAAAGAGTTTGTTTTTTTTAACAAAATGAATTGAGGTTGATTTTGTGTGGAATAATTTGGTGAAATATTATCGATTGAATTTGGTTTTAAATTCGTTTTTTAATAATATTATACGATATTGGTAGGGATGTATGTATGTATAAAACGTGTGGTACATACATAGTTTACACCTTGCATGTAAAAAGTACCTAGAATATCTGATGAACTTTGGAGTTTTCGTTTAAATTTGGTTATTTGGTTGGCATCCGAGTGACTTAAAGATCTGATATGGCATTAAAAAAAGCTTATATGCATACCTATTTTTTAATTGTAATTGACGCCGTGGCGAAGCGAGCATCAAATAAGCCTCGAGGAATTATTTGGAATCCGCTTTACCCAACAGTAAGGCTTGACAAGTGTGAACTGTCACACAGACATAATGATATGCAAGAAAAGCTTAGCGATTTAGTAAGGGAGTCATGTAAAGTATGGCTAAAAATAAATACCAAAAAGACGAAAGAAATGCGCATCAACTCATCTATAAATGAACCCTTTAAAGAAATTGATGTACAAATTGAAAGGGTGACGAAGTACCAATATCTTGGTAGCATAATAAGCAAAGATGGTGGCGCTGCTAAAGATGTAGATAGCAGAATTAAAAAGGAACTTGGAGCATTCATAACTTTAAACAACGTATACAGCCTCAGAACGAAGCGTCCTGTCTGTGCTATTGTATGGATGCGAAACATGGTGCGTAACCAAGGAAACAAAAGATAGTCGACGGACATTTGTAAATCGCAGCTTGAGAAGAATTTTGGGAATATGGTGGCCTTATAGAATAACCCAGTAAAAAATTTTATCATTTTGCGAAGCACTAAAGGTACATTTAAAAAAATAAGCGCACAAATATGCGCTACGCAATAAGACATACAGAAATGCAGTAAAGTAAGTGAAAGAACTCTCAACAACTTTTATTAAAAAAAACAACATTTCAAGTGCTACGGCATTCCCTTACCACGAAGCAGGTTTGTAAGGGAGAGTACTAAAAAATAACGGTATCAAAACATTCAGTGTGTAAAGCTGATCGTGTAGAGCTGATCTAACAATTTTTATGTGCGCTGAATAATGCGCTCTTTGTGTCAAAAATGTATTGCTTCAAAGTGGGAACTCGCCATATAAAATTCATGTCTTCCGTAAGCGCAATGGTAAGCGAAACTTTTATGTTTCTCCCTTACAAACCTGCTTCGTTTGAAGCTCCATTTTTTATTGGGAACTTACGAACAGTTGTGGATGCGTACAAACATGAGGGATGTAACAGCTGAAATGCGGAAGAGAAAGTTTGGATGGTTAGGACATACTCTGCGTAAAGCACCCCAAGAGATAGCAAGACAATCACTAACATATAACCTGCAAGGAAGCAGAAGAAAGGCCGGCCAAAAATCACTTGGAGTCGTTCCACATTAAATGAAATAAACTCACTACAAGAAAACCAACGTAGACAATATAGCAACATTTGTGAACTAAGTGAAACAGCTTTGATAAGAGAGAGATGGAAAATACTTATAGACAGCCTAGTTATGCCTAGTATAGAGGCGGCTTTGAACTTTAATCAAGCAAGGCTTATTATTATTATTATATGCATACCTAGTAAAATTTTCAGAACTTACCCGAACTACCGGGTATTTAGGTTTTCATGCTTCTAATGCTTAACATATATCCATATATTTACATACTAGGCACATAATTTTCTTTTTATTTCTATTTCATATTTAAAACACGCATTTGAGGCATCTTAAATAAATATATATGTATAGGTAGTTCGTTGAAAGAGCATGAAAGGGCTCACTATAGATTTTGAACTACATAATAAAATTTTTATATAAATTATAACAAAAAAAAAAAAAAAGGAATAGAAATTTTATTTTATAATTCTAGAAAAAAAATATAAATTATTTAATTTTCTAGTACATTTTTTTTATTCTAGAAAAAAATGTATTGGCGACTGCTAAAGCTTAAATAAATCACATGCTAAAAATCACATAAAATAATGGCATGAGTATTTTTAAAACATTTTTTTTGGGATGTTATGCCTAACTAATTGTGGGGAATTAAAAAGTTTAATGGCTAATAAATTAGTGAAAGTTTAAACGTTGGTTTAGTTTTTTTACTTTGAGCCAAAAATCAGGGGATGCCCCCCACTAATGCAATGCATTGTGTTGGAATTAGGAAAATAGGTTATGGGGAGAAGGAAAGAGGGAGTTGTGTTTAATTTGAATTTTCCAAATTGTAGACGACTGGGAAGACTTTTGCCGGGAGTCTATTCCACATACGGCTAGTTCGATCAAGAAACGAATTTTCTCTGTAATGCGTTGTGCGATACATTGGACAGACGAAAACAAACGGATGTGATCTGCTGGAAAGGCGAGTACTACGGGCATGCACCCGCGTCTCAGGGATGAGCTCTCCGATCTCAGCTGAACATCTTCCGTGGTAATATCGATAGAACAATGCCGTTATACCCACATTCCGACGATGCTCCAAAGAGTCAATAGAGCTGGATACCCTACCGTCATTGATGAGCTTCAACGCACTCCTTTGCATCCGAACCAGAAGCTTCAAGATATACATTGAAGCACCTGCCCAGATATGGGAGTTGTATTCCATTTTCGGTCGGATATAGGCGGTGTAACTAAACATAAATTTATAAGTAGTTTAAACTCAACAGCTGTAAACCAGTGTCCCATGTATTATATGTAGCTTAAAGAATAACATGTGACATAACTACGATTAATGTTGTCAAATTCATATGGTCTGTATTGGTAGTTTAAACGCCCAATTTGATGTTTAAAGATGGTTTATATGTTTAGTGATTTATAGATTTGTGGGTTTAAACACATTTTAAACCAAAAAGAGAGTTTAACTTGCACTGATTTATTAGCCCTTAGAGAATAACAAGAGGATATGACCTTTTTTTACACTTCACGAACGTAAGTTTTAGCAAAAAACTTTACAAAATCAATAACAACAAGGTTTTCTTTTGTTTTAAATTTTTTGAATAAAGTCGCCATTTTTGATCGCAGGGATATAAAAATTTGCGTAAACATGGAGTTTAATAAAACGAACAAAAATCAATCAAAAACTCAATTTCGAAATTTTGCATTTAAGGTGACGATATGTATGAAGATTAGAGCGTACCACCTTACAAGGAAACCCTCTAATATAAAAAAAATCATATTTTTTGCCGAACGTAGGGGTCGCCTTTTTACATTTTTCGCTTTATCTTTGGCATTTACAGTTTGATCCCCCTAAGGGCCATTAGCCTCTAGTATCTCGTTCCAGTATTTATCCACCAGATCTCTGTTCGTACCACCCTAATGTCAGAAAATTAAAGCTCGCAAGAAACTATTAAACTTCTGCTAAAGAAGTTATTCGATTATTCCAGCAGAAACATTTTTAAATTTTATTATATAAAAATATATACCGTTATTTCGAAAATGGAGGAGGATGCACAACATATATTCACGTAAAACAGAAATTCGGCAATAAAATTAACTTTAATACTGTTTTCTAATATGTGGAGTCCTTTAAGAAATACATAAATATTTTTTTTAGCAAAAAAAAAAAAAAATTATTTTTTTAGCAAAATTTCGAAATTTTTGTATATAAAAAAAATCACAATAACACTACGTGACAAAATTTCAACAAAGTCGTGACCAAATGAATCTGGTAGCTAATTTGCATTTCAGTCACAGCATCTTTTTTAAAAACACAAATAACGGTTATTTTGGAATATTGGAATATTTGAAAACGGTTCTACTTTTGACAATTCTTTCAGCGGACAATTTTACATAAAGATTACGTGTCAAATTCATTTGGTCAAAAAATTGTCACGTAGTGTAATTGGACTGTTTAAGGCGACCCCTACGTTCGGAAAAAAAGGTTTGTTTTTTTTCGAAACTTCCTTGTAAAAATACATTATATGAGAGGGCAAATGGGTAATATTTTTTTGAGGTACGGGCCGAACTTAGCATTTACACATGCCACTGCCCAGTTGGCCACGTCTTTAAGGCATCCTCGAAGACGGATGCACGACAATGTTAATTCCTGCACGACATGTGAGGGACAGCGGGAACAAATCGTCAGCGACATTTTCGAAAAAGTGTCGCGAAAATCGTGCAGGACACAAAGAAAGACCATGTCGCCTACTTTATCATCAACGACTACAATTATTATATGGTTATCTAATTCAGACAGTTTTTTAATATAGTTGGAATTTTATTTTTATTTTCTGTTGTACGTTTTATATTCGACTCCTATAAGCAATCCTAAAGTTGACAGTGGAGTATTAACTGCATGAAATCCATTTTCCAGCCCGCGAATAATTTCATCAGCATTTTCGGTTGTACTGTTTATAACTAATTTGTAAATTTTTTGTAGGTATTTAAATCAAAAATTAAAAAAAAAGATGTGAGAATTTTTAGAAAACCAAGCAAGTAGGGATGGGCAAATTGAAAAATATATCGATATATATAGCGAATCGATATTTTTTAAGAGTATCGATATTTGATATTTCAAAAATATCGATGTATCGATATATCGAACGTATTTTGCTGAAACTATTACCAAATTAAAAAAGTTAGTATGTATGTATGTATATTTGCACGAATCTTATTATTATTCCAAATAAATATAGGCACATATATTGTTCCAAAAACCGCATAAAATAAATATTTTCAAGTTCGCTTGACTTAACTGTTTAAACTAGAAATCTGTAATGTGAAACCCCCGCATTTTTCTTAATTCTTCTTCTTATAAATGCCAATCATTTTAAGGCCCAAATACACTTGTAAAATGCTTGTCCAGCCGGCGAATTCATCGTGTACGTGTGCTTGACGTAATATTCGCCGTAATATCTAAATTTTTTGATTTTCCATCCAGCATCGTCGGTGTGACACATACAAACATATTTTCACTAATACTACCACAATGCTTGATGAGTATTTTGATCAATGTATTTGGGCCTTTAGATCTTCATACAAGGCGAATTGACGAGAATGTGAGGTCAACTCTACAACAACACTGCTTCTGTGGTCGGGTTGTCAAAAATATTGCTAGTAAAAAATAGGTTTGTTTACATAAAAAACTAGTTTGTATCATGGTGAAATAAAGGTGGCAGATGACGATTTTTTGCTCTTGCATTGTTTGTCTAATCTTATTTCAAAGTTTTGTTTATGATAACAAAAAGTCCACGTTTTGTGCTGTGATTATTGTATTTTATTAAAGTTTTTGATAATTTTAAATTAAAATAAATAAGATATTGACCATAGTTAAATAAAAATTGGCTAAAAATTTATTTATTTTATCACGTTCAGCGGCACGCTTCGATTTTTGTTTAAAGTATTTTTTGACGTAAACGGTGATATAATTGCCATTTTTGTTGTAATGTTGTATTTGTTGCCATAACGATGCCACCTGCTTATTACACCATGATTTGTATATAATCTTTGACAAGTCGAACACTAAAAAAAACCCCATATGTTGACTTGAACCCACCTTCTAGTGAATTCGCCGTAATCTTCATATTTGTTTAAAAAAACATAAGGTGCATGCAGTGATGCCGATTCTTAAAAAACCATTTTGTTTGAAAAACGGCTAAAATTTTGAGTTTTTAATGAAGACTGACTTTAAAAAATATCGAATTCGATAGTCGTATTTTAATATCGATGTATCGATATATCGGTATTTTAAATATCGGCGATATATATCGATATCGATAAAATGTCGATATTTTGATATATCGATATTTTTTGCCCATTCCTACAAGCAAGTGATTGCATAGCATTCAAGAAAACTCTGTCGTCAGTAGCTCTTATACAAGACAACTTATAATACAGTGTCGCTCATACTGTCCCACATAGAGTTTAATAGAGGACAACTTTTAAGACAAAGTCGCTCATACTGTCGTATATAAAGCTAAATAGAAGACACCTTTTAAGACAACGTCGCTCAAACTGTCGTGCACGACAATTTCCTGTAAATTGTCTTCTAGAAAACCTAAATAACAGGGGACAAGTCGTGCATACATCATTGACGACAATGTCGTCAACGGCAATCTGGCCAACTGGGTGCCGCCAGTACGAAAAACTCAACACATTCACTTTTTTTTACTAATACACTCACATTTTTCGCAACGGCAGCTCCAGTACAAGCAAAAATTGCATGCGAGTGGAAATTTGGCACTTGCTTGCCATTAAATGACAAAACGATAAACAATATTGCTCTGTTAAAAATTTAATGCAAATTTACTGGATTATTAGATTATTATTATTATTATTTAACTTAATAATTAATTTTTTGAAACGCACATTAATAAAAGCAAGTTTGTTAATTATAGAACATTAATATTCTTAAAATAATGCTAATATAAATAAATGTAAAGAATTTCCCCAATAATGTGCCAATATGATTAACACGGTAACTCTTTTTTGTTTTCTGGTCCTTTTTTTTAACTTGAGAAGTAAACAAATTTTGTCAAGTTGACGATTCAACGACATTTTTTAATTTGAGAAGTAAACAAATTTTGTAAAATGGCATGAGATTCGACTATTTCGAACAAATTTTCTTTGATAATATGTTTACAACTGTGGCATGCCACTTCTTGCATGTGTGAAGGCAAGGTAATTTACATGAATGTAAGTTATTTAAAAGATATAAAAAAGTTGAGGTTTTCATCTTATCTAAAAAACTTTAACAATGTCAACGTATTAGTTACGCTCCAACAGAACTTAAGCATACCTTATGCTAAAGTGCAGAGTCCTACCGCGAAAACGTTATGTCCCGATCGAAACAAATTATATGCGAATAGGGTAATTTCTTGACTTAATAGTTTTAAACGGATCTTGAAACATGTGGCCAATTGTTGTTATCATGAAATATTACGGCTTTATGTCTGGTCCCATATTTCGGCAGTTTTCGGCTAATACTCGTTTGAAACAAATCGATTATGTTTGGTTAAGCAGGCCATTGATCGCTCTTCCCACCAAAAATAGGGAAATGGATATTCGGCTTTGGCGGTGATTTGGCCGATATGCCAGACTTCATTAAGTATTTCTTTCGCTTTATGTTGTCGTAATGGATCGATCAACTTTTCATGGCATGTACTAATTTGATGCAAAAATAAATTCTTTTAATGATATTCAAGCAACATTTCAGACATTCATAATAGTATCGGAATAAACTCATGTGCTTCCCAATTTCCTTGTCTTTAGATAAATCCTACCGCTTGCAAACGATTTGCTGCTTGAGTGGCTCCCAATGATTTTTCAAGCTTTTCTTAAATTTAACAATAATCTTCACATTGCATATTCTTTATTTCATCATCTTCGTTTCGTGACAAAGTTACCATTTTTTTAACTGTACACCATCTTTCGCGCGTTGACATCGATGGCACATATTCAGTATAAATTTCGGTGAGCAAAAGATATGCTTCCGTTTAATTTTTCTTCTTCTTTACATTAAACAAGTTCAGCAAAACTTTCCGCAAATGATGCCTTGTTCGCACATATACGACCTTTTCAAAGCAAAACAATTTTGACCCTAATTATGAAAACGCAGCGCAACGACAAAAAATTACAATAAAAGCAAAAAACAAAGGCAACATTTTTTTACAATTTTGTTGTTCTTAAGTTATTCCTTCCTATTGCGTTTTAAAATTTTTAATGCCAAAAAATTAAAAAATTCCGTATGAACTTCTGTAGAAAGCAACAACAAAACTACAAAATATTTTTGACTCTGTTTTTGATTTTAATGTAATTTTCGGGCGTTTTACACAATAAGGGCCTTATTCTTTACAATATTTTGTTCAATGACTAAAAATACTATGGAATTTAACCGTAAAATTTACGTTAATTCAAAAAAAAAAAAAGGAAATAGAACGAAACATGCACATTAGGCCTATAACTTTTTCACACTTTTTGCGAATATCAAAAACGGCATAGTATAGTCGTGTAGAACATTAAAAGTTATTAATAAAAAATATGATAATTTTTTTCGGATTGTTAAAAAAGTTCACGCATGGATCGGGTGAAGTTTGAAAACAACCATTTTTATCTCACGGAAATTTTTAAAAATATACACCTGATATTTGTATATATTCTTATAAGTATCACTTAAATGCTATTTTGGAATTTATTCACTGCTTTAAATTTAAAAATTTTCCTACGGTTAACAATTCATCGCGGTTCAAAATTTCTTGGAAGGTTTTAGAAACTTGCGTCCCTGCGTGAGGTTTTTTTTTGCAAAACGACGGGAGATAGGTGTTTTCATTACTACAACATTAATGGCCACTCCGTGGTACTATGCCAAAAAATTTGGTTATAGCCCTAATGCACATATTTAAGCAGCTGTGCCAATGAGTTTACCTTGTTGAATGTGCCTCTATTGGCATCCTAGTCAGTGTTTAAAAAACTAGACTCCAAGTAGCTGTAGTAACGAAAAAACACAAAATAGTCTAGTTAAAAAATGTTAAAAACTTGTAGTCGTTCATTTACTATTACTACCGCTACCGTCACATTTTAGTAGCGGTAGTTGTAGTAGTAGCACAAAAAGAAAATAATTGGAGCAGCATAGTAAAAAATATTGTACTGCTCTCGCTACCTTTTACTGCTTAAGTAATTTTATTTTTTAAATTTTAACTACTACCTACCTCAGTAGTTATAGAAGGAGAGGACAACCTAGTTTTTGAAGTGGCAGAAGAATAACATTGAAGTAGTTGTTTAATAACATTGCAGCAGTTTTAGAATAACATTGCAGTAGTAGGTTAATAACATTGAAGCAGTCATAAAATAACATTTTGGTAGCAGTAGAAGTAATAAAAACTAAAACTATCTTTAGAAAAATAAGTACATGTGTGTTTTAATCAGTGTTGCCAGAAAATCACAATTTTTTTTTTTTTTATTTGTGTATTATTGTAATCTTAATGAAATAATATTACATAACTATAAATCGCCTCAGCGCCCAGTATGGCATTAAAGGGGCTAATGGCAACTACTATATCTATTATTCTAATTTATACAATATTTCCATACGTACAATAACTGAAGAGGAAAAAAAATATAAATACATATGTATATATTTATAACAAACAAGGCATTTTATTTAGAGAAGTGTTTCAACATTCTCGAGTAAATATTTCTTCAAATTATGTTTAAAAGTTGATAAGACCGAAATATTCTTTAATTCATTTGGTAACTGATTATATTCACTTGACCGATTGTACGAAATACGTTGTTTAGATAACTCAAGTCGACATCTCGTTATATTTAAATTTCTTGATTGCCTCGTAGTTCTATGTGTAATTGACATGTTCTCTTGAAACCATATACTGTGAGTACCAACTCCTTTTATACATTTAAACATATATATTAATAATTGTTTTTTATACAAACCACGAACAGGAAGTATCAATTTGGCATGATTTTTAAACAAATTTACTGTGAAGTACCGGAACGGTAGACCATATACAATTTTTAGGACTTTATTTTGTGCCGATTGTAAAGACTTTAATGTTGAAAATTTTTTATAGCCATATATCATAGGAAGGTATGTTAGATGTGAATGAATTAATGCGTAGGAAAGCATAAGTTTGGTGGTGGTATTTAATTTCTATTTAAATTTATAAAGAATGCCAATTCCTGATACTTTTGTCTTTAAGAAATTGATGTGGTGATCCCATAAAAGATTTCAAAACATAAATCTCCAATTTTTTAAGCTTATAACAAACATAGAACGAAAATTGGAAACTTTAATTAAATTCATCAATTTATAATTTTTGAAATTGAAATGTTTATATATAAACTATTGAGAGAAGCCTCATCAAAGGAATAAATTAAAAATTAATATTGTTTAACAAAATTTAACGCTTTTTAAGTTGATAGGAATATCGCACACACATTGTTACATCGTCATAACTACGTTATATTAATTATAGCTGGATTTCAAAAAGTCATAATACTTTGCAGTCAAAGTCAAAAATGCATCATCAAGCTTATAATGCACAGTTTGCTTTTTATTTACGCATCGATAACTTTTCTGGTGTATTTCGGGACAAATAACATTGTAAAGTTCTACACGGTTGCATTCTAGAATGCACTAAAAAAAGACTGTTGCTTTGCAACTGACGTTGTCTGCAAACAAACCGAAATCACATAACGAAAGCAGAAACAGAAATGTGTGAAACAAATTAAAAATAGGTCTAATCAACTTTAAAATTTCACAAAGCAATAAATCCGAAAAAAATACTTCCTGAAAAGTAAATCAGTTAAATTTTTTAGTATTATGGCTTTATTTTCCTTTTCTAAATCTATATTTTATGAATATGGACGTTATTTTTTAAATTAACTTTAAAAATAGGTAAATTTACGGTGTTTTAAAATAAAATTTGTATATTAAACATAAAATTCCAAACATTCCACTGCATTGTGGAATGACTGCTCATAAAATAAATATCAAAAGATATGAGTACAATAACTTCTTAATTATTGTTTAAATTTGTTCACAACATTTCTGCGAAGATAAGCAGTCGAAAATTTTTATAGACATTTTTAAAAAGTGTCAAGTTGCAACACTGTTTAGAATCATTCAAGCAACAACTACACATACGTTCTCATTGTTGGTTTATAGTTTTGCTTTTTATTTTAGTTTTTGACTACCTTCCTGTTATTATTTTACTACTTCAATGTTATTTACATACTACTTCAATGTTATTTTATTACTACCTCAATGTTAATGAACTACTGCCTAAAAGTTTTCTAGTGAAAAAAAAACTCCCAATGTTGTAAGTAGTAGCTATAAATCGAAAACCTCAATCAAACCAATAGAAAATTATTTAGTTTTTTTAACTGCTACTTCATTTTTGTTTTTACTGCTGCTACTCCATTTTTTGGTTTTATATTTTGCACGGAGCAGTAGTTTTAAAAAAGGTAATGCTCCAAAACAAGACAACTGCTCTTTTGCCGCTACTTGTAATTGTTTAGAGTACTAGTTTTAGTAATAGTAAAAAAATGTTTAGGTAATGTAGTTTTTTGAACACTGATCCTAGTATGTATCATTTAAACGAGTTACTTTCTTTTGTATTTTTTCAGTTTGTCATTACAAGTATTGTTTTTATTTTATGATTATTTTTTTTACTAATGTTTTTGTTTTTTTTTTGAACTTATTCTAAACAAATTATGTAATTTTTTTTAACGATAGGCGTAGATGGCAAATAAATTAATATATCCACCATCACTAGTAATTAACACTGACACTTATTTTATATTAAAAACAAACTTCTTAATTGAGCGCGTAAAAATTCCAAGGAAATGTTTTATTGAATTTTTCTTTTTTAATTTTAAACGGAAAATTTTGGAAATTTATCAGCAAAAACTTTGTTCTAATGGTTTTGTCATTGTTCAGAAAAATACACACACTGAATTAAAATCGCGTACATAAATATAAACAAACTCAGCTCAAAGCAACGAGCACATATTTTAAATTACATTACAATTGTCTGCCTGTTTTAACTGTAAGTTAAACGAACGAGTTTTTCGCTCGTGTTCAAAAAGCAGGCAGTATGTGTATTAGACTGGTCGCATCTTGTATGGGATTTTTTTTTTTTTAATTTTAATTGTTTGCGCTGCTTAAAATATGAGGTTTGGTGTAAGAAATCATGATCTAATTTTTCAGGTCAATACGACGGTGCCTAGCTGTGCCGGGTGGGGCCCAAAGTTCCCCATATTAAAAAAACATATTTTCTATCAGATCTTTATAGTTATACCAGTTGAAAAGCCGAAAATTAAAATTATGGCTTCGTTACGATCTTCCGCAGAAAAAGTACTTCAAGTGTGCCAAATTTCTGCTTCCTATATCATCAGATGGCTTCAGAAAGTTGCGGAAAGAATAGGACATACATGCAAACATCCTGACATACTAAGAAATTATACATTGTATAGATAGATTAACATATGTTCGCGCAACTCAAAAACGCTTTAGCTTATTGAAAAACTAAAAAAAAACCAAAATTACGCAATAAAATTTACTTTAAGAAAGGTAAAACGTTTTTCTTATATGCGCAGTCGTTTTAGAAACATAATTTTTTTTCTGGAAAAAAAAATAATTTTTTTTTAAAATTTCGGAATTTTTGTTTTTAAAAATTCATAAAAAATTGAAAAATGCAGCTATGCTTCTAATTTTATGCAGACATATAAAAACAACATTGAAAACAAAACAAGCTATTAAGCCAGGTACTCTGTTCAACATTTCACGTGAAATGCTGTCAAAACGCATATGAAAAAAACTTTTGCGGAATATCTATGAAATAATGTTGATAGAGTTGTACTCTGTTCATTTTATGAAAAAGTTCCGAAATGTTTCTGGCAACATTTTTTACAACAGCGAAATAAAGTAAGCTGCACTTATTTCACGTGGAATTTTAAGCAAACGCAAAAAAGGATGAACTGATTATTTAATAAGAAATAAAAAATCAATATAACACAACCGGTAACAGTTTTTTATCCATATTTACTTTCATTTTTATTAAAAAAAATTATTTTTAGTAAAATACATGTGGGGTTTGTTTACATACGCAAAACAATGTCGCATACTTTGCATGAATAAAATCGGCAAATTGTACAAACTCGCATGATAGGTAACATCGATACATGTCAAAATTTTCGTGTGAAATAATAAATGTTGCTTAACATTTTTCATAAATTTGAACAGAGTACACAGAAAAAATTATTGCCGAACTATTTTCAAACAAACGCTTGTTTGAAAATTTTTTTGATTTCTACAAATTTTTTTACTGATTCAATCAATATTTTTGTTTGATTTTTATTTAACCAACAAAAATGTGGACAACTCTTCAAAAATTTAATAAACGCGCTATTGGTTTGAAGTTTTCATAATTTTGTATGAAATATTTAACGCTCTTTAATGTTATCGTCTTTTTACATTTTTTTTATTGATTGTAAGCAACACTTCTTTATGATAAATATAAGAACTACAACAAAAAACACATGCAGCCTATTTTTGGACGCTTTAAAAAAGTACAGCAATAAGAGAAATGATAAAATAGCGTGATAAAATAGCAGGTAAAAAGAAACGTTTAATTTTTTTAAACAACAGAAAAAACACATTACAAGAAACAAAATAAATTTTTGGTTGGTTTCAAAGTTGGTAAAAAAAAACAAAATCCCGTATTCAATTTTTTCAAACAGTTTGTTTAAATACATCAAATACAAAAATAGAATGAAGGCGGAAAACATATCGAGTCGGTCTGCCGCCATTTTTGGTAACATTTCTTCTTCATTAGCAAAGGAAAGGATAAAGCAACAGTGAGTGATGAAGAAAAACACTGTGAGTATAAATATGACTTCGTTCAAAAATTATTCCAACAAAAAAATGTGTCTCAAAGCCAGCCGGCCGCTCTGCTCTGCTTCATCTTCGCCAACAGTGCTTGCTTGTGTGCGCGTCATTGCTTGTGCCAAAACTTTTTTGTTTGATTCAGCAAAATTACTTGTTTGAAATTTATATCGATTTCAGTAAACTTTTTGTTTGATTCTGTAAAATTATTTGTTTGAAAAAATCGGCGTTTTTTTCAATAAACAAAATGCAAATAAATTGTTTAAATATGCGAATTTGTTTGTAGGACCGATTTTAGACAAAAAATTGTTTGATTCTACAAATTTTTTGTTTGAATTGGAAAAATAATTTTTTCTGTGTATACTAGGCTTTAATGATTAAAATCTGTAAGCAAATTTTGATTTTATGTATTCACAAAAGATGCGGCGGTTTAATAAAATTCTTAAATTAATTAAAATTTTTCGTCTTTTGTGAATACATAAAATCAAAAGTTGTTAACAGATTTTAATCATTTATAGCTTGTTTTGTTTGCAATGTTGTTTTTTATATGTCTGCATAAAATTAGAAGCAAAGCTGCATTTTTCAATTTTTTATGAATTTTTAAAAACAAAAATTCCGAAATTTTAATAAAAAAATTATTTTATTTTCCAGAAAAAAAAATTATGTTTCTAAAACGACCGCGCATATAAGAAAAACGTTTTACCTTTCTTAAAGTAAATTTTATTGCGGAATTTCGGTTTTTTTAGTTTTTCAATAAACTAAAGCGTTTTTGAGTTACGCGAACATATGTTGCGCAACCTCCTTAATTTTCGAAATAACGGTATATCTCGAAAACCAAAGCCAACATAAAGAAAAAAGTTTCAACTTTCTTAAAGTTAATTTTATTACGGAATTTCGGTTTTTTTTTAGTTTTTCAATAAGCTAAAGCGTTTTTGAGTTGCGCGAACATATGTTAATCTATCTATACAATATATAATTTCTTAGTATGTCAGGATGTTTGCATGTATGTCCTATTCTTTCCGCAACTTTCTGAAGCCATCTGATGACATAGGAAGCTGAAATTTGACACACTTGAAGTACTTTCTCTGCGGAAGATCGTAACGAAGCCATATTTTTGATTTTCGGCTAGGCACCGTCGGATTGACCTGAAAAATTAGATCATGATTTCTTACACCAAACCTCATATTTTAAGCAGCGCAAACAATTAAATTTAAATAAAAAAAAAAAAAAATTGGGACCAGTCTAATGTGTATTTGTGTGTGTCTCTAAATTTGGTATGGTGCCGAACACAATGAAGACTGTCTTAATATTTGGTTGCGTACACAGCCCTGTGTAGTTCTCATATAGCTTCACTCGAACATGTGCGGTTCAAGTGTGTTCCGATCGAACAATACAAGAACTATAGATGGCCGTGTACGCAACCAAATATTCCCAACTTTTTCTTAACAAATTATGTCATTTTTTTCACAAGATAAGCGTAATAGATAGCAAATAAATTAATATATCCACCATCACCAATAACACTGGTCTACAAATTTGGAAAAAAATGGACTGCAGAAACGAAGCATGGTTTTTTTTTAACAAATCTGGGTGCGAATCTGGCCTAACTGGCCTATGACGTCTAGTTCTTTTTTTTTTGTCGCATTCTGGCAATACTGTAAAACAGTCAATACCAGTGATGGAAAATTGAAAAATTTTGATGGTACTGACCACCAAGCAAAAGAGTACTTTTTTCTACATTTTGGTACTTTTTTCAAACATATTTTTTTTTTCAAAATAAACTTAAAAATAAAAAACTCAAGTACATAACTTTTTTTGCTCATATCTCAGCTATTTATGAACCAAGCTGGCTAAATTTCAACAGCAAAATTCTTTTGAGGATATCTGTCATTAAAATATGTATAACAACAAGCAGATATACTTTTGATAAGAATAAATTTTGTGTCGGCAATATTGTCAAGAGGGATGTGGAGTCGGAGTTGAGGTTCTTGTGCTGGAGTCGAAGTATATTTAACCATTTAAAAGGTTCTACATTAAAAAAGAGTTTAAAGTCAAATAAGGACCAGTCTCATATATATTTACCATTAAGGTTAGATTAGGAGTCGGAGTTGGAATTTCAGCGGTTGGAGTAGGAGTTACTACTTTTTGTTGACGACTCCACAGCCCTGGTTGTCAATGTTAAAAAAAACAACGCTTAATTTCTAAACAAGAAAAAAGTACTAAGACGGACGTGGGGGTACCGTGATATTTTTAAAAGGAAAAAGTACTGAAAATAGTACCATAGTACTGAATTTTTCATCACTACTCAATACTGACACTACAATTTCACAATTATTTATTTGACAGAAGCCCAAATTCATTCTAAATCTTCATAATAGTAGCGTTTAAGCATGTCAGGGAGATTGTGTGTTATATGCAATATCAGAATCATTAAAATATGCATATTTACATTATTTTGGTTTTGCAGTCAGAAACTTGGACAAACCGTAGACACCGAGAATGTTTTGCATTTTCTTCATTCGCATTTAGATTTTTTTCCACAAAACCTAGGTGCAGTGAGCGACGAACAAGGAGAGCGTGCTCACCAAGATTCAATGACCATTGAAAGAAATTATCAAGGATTTTGGGACAAAGCATGTTGGGAGACTATTGCTGGATTCTAATACTTGAAACCGAACCAACAAAATACAAACGATGTTCAAAAAACGCCATTCACTTTTGAAAATTCATTGATTTTTAAATCAACTAGTGATTTTTCATGTAAAAAACGAATAAAACAATTTTTTGTATTTCGAAAACCTGACGTGATAGATTCGAATTCAGTCCACCACAATACCCTAGGAAATATATTTGGTTGATCCAGTTCAAAATTTTTTTGTCTAGTGTAATAAACACTTACACTTATTTTATATTAAAAACAAACTTTATCATTTATAAATCAACACAATTCTCAAACCCTTTTTAATTGTTGGATTTTAACATTTGAATTCAAATTGATAATGGTTTGAATATAAACGTTTGCCATAAAATGTTTTATCAATTTGATATCAAATTGTTATCCAATGTTATTCTCAAGTCAAAATAAACTTGGCAACACCTGAAGCGAAAACAATAAAAAATGCCAATTTAATGGTGTTTTCTTTTCTAAAAAATAATGATGCATTATGGTTGTGTAATATATTTATTAGGTTACACGAACCCTTACAAAGTGATACATTTTTCTAAATTACAATGGAACTAAATAATTGCTACGTTTTACACTCAACACGAATGTGTATTTAGCGTGTTAAATAATGAATGCAAAGTTTGTACTAAAAGCGATATTTACCACGCTTGTAGCAATTTTCAACATTAAATTTTCTTACAATTCCAATAAGCGTTAACAGCACTGATTTTCAATAATTAATGTCAGCTGTTGTTAAAAATTTTGCGACAAAAAAAATATAATTATTAAATAAAAGTAAAACAAACGAAAAACAAAAAGTTTTTATATCCATCACAATATAACTAAAAATCACAATATAACGTAAATTGTCCGCAAACACAAGAAAAAAAATACTTGCTTGCATAAAAAAGTACTTTACGCAGATGCAAAAAGGTATTATCTCACACTCAGTTATAACTGCGGGTAAGAAATGGAACAAATTTGCCATTTATTGTTGCAACATATTCAGAAAGGAAAACGACAACTTCACACATTTTTGCATATATTTTTAGAATGGAACAAAAACCCGCACGAATGGTTGCATATCGCACCTGTTCATCAAAAGTAACACAACTCAAAATTTACAAGTTTTCAGTAGAGGCAAAAAACTAATTCCGCCAATATGATGGAATTATTGTTATAAACAAATATAATGTTATAAAGGAAACTCACTAATATTTCAATAAAATCACAAAATTTATTTCTCTTCTTCCTTTTTCCGAAATTATTACGGATTTTTGATTTAATGCAGTTTTCATGAAATTTTTTGATCTACATGTCAATATTATTTCAAGTTATGCTTATCACAACCCAAAATCAACAGCTATTGATAAACAGATTTTTAACATGAAAACAATCACAACTCGAATTAATACAGTTTCGCTGATTCATTTGAGCACCATAACCCTAGAACACTTCAACGCAACTAAAATTACAAATCTTTAATTGAATCAAAACAAACAATATGAGTACGCAAAGAAAGACATAAAGTCATTTCTCTCATGAAATATTACAAATAGAATACCAAAAATTTTACAGTCGTTAGATATGGTAATCATACACTGTTTCCTTCAAAAAAGTGGAAAATAGAATTTTTTGAGTTGTGTTACTTTTGATGAACAGGTGCGATATATGGAACATTATTGTCAGAAAAGAAAACACCATAAGTTAAATGTGTTTAACAATTAAAGAAAAATTACATATTATGTGAAGTGAATTCGCCTTTATAAAACTTCAATTTCTTGTGAAAAAAATAGAAATTAATTGTGAACAAAATATGAATTACAAATTGTAAGAATGCGAATCAAAATTAAACGGGAACGTGAAGAAAATATAAGTTTGTTGTACGATCGCGGTGCTACGCCATGACAATCCTTAAAACAAAAATAAGCCGATGATTTCGCCTTTCCCAGAATTTGAGAACGGAGAGAACACCATTTCAGTTTAGATATTGTTTCAGCCTCCACTGATCTAAAATAAAACAATAAAACTTGCAATTGCATCTCACAAACAAATAAAAAGTTGATTGGTAGTTTCGGAGAGGAATTAATTGCCCTCTAAATCCCCTCGTGTTCCTATTTTTAAAATATACATAGCTTTTGTGCTTGTTATGGAACAGACTCAAAGTATAAACTTACAATTCCATGCTTTTTCTCCTTGATTTTTGATAGTAAAGTACAATTTCCCTAAAAACAAACATAACTCATATAAATATTTGTTATTTTTTACGGTGGTTTCTTTTTAAAACAAAAATTTGACATTTTATTAAAAAAATGCAATTTGGTGTTTTGCTCTCTTAAACAGTAGCATGTTTTATTAAAAAAATTCGCCCTTAATAATGTCAAAAGGTATTAAACTTTTCGCACCCTTTTGAATCGATAGTGTTGAGAGTGCCCTAACAGGAATGAAAACAAGAGGTAAAAATTGCTAAATTAGCGGAAATTCCCAAATATTTGGTAACAGCGGTATGATAGCAAAGTCTAATATTTATTAAAAATCGTAAAAGCTTTAAAAAATCTGACACTTACAGGAAAAAATCGCTTTAATCGAGAAAATGGTTACAATTCGCGAACGATAGCCAAATTTAAAACAAACACTAAAATTTATTTGACATCGCTAAATCGGAAAATTACATAAAAAGTATGAAAAAATTAGCTATATATAATGATAAAGAATAAACTTTTTGTCAGGTGTTTAAAACAGGACGGAGCATTCCATAAAAAATTAAGTTTTTTGAGCTTTTCCTGTAATATTATTTTTTTGTTTGCTTATAAAAAAACTTGGTCTTATTATGTTCATTAAAATGGGAAATACTGCTATAAAAAACTTGACCCTTTTTTTTTATTGAAATACCCTTTTTTTTACCCCTTTTCCTGGAAAATCCCCTTTTTGTGACCCTTTTCGAAAATTTCCAACGGTAACCCTGCTTCTAATTCTTATTCCCTTAAAAGTTTTATTTGTTTTATATCTTTAGTTTTTCTAAAAATCTTTGGATGAAGTTTCCTGATGATCTGGCCTAAGCAACCGGCGAAATGCGCATAGGAATTTCGTATCCCATCAACAATAAATTTCAGTGTTTTTATCAAGAATGAAAATTGGGAATTAAGCACGAAAAACAAAATCTTGTTAATTGAAAATTTTGTATTCCCAAGTTACTTTGATAATAAACTGGCAAGTGCATAGCTTAAGAAAACTTAACTGGCAACATGCTTTATTTTTTGCGAAAACAATAAAGCAAGTTGTTTTTGTTTTTTCTTAACCTACTAACAACTATAATTAATGTTGGAAGAATTCCAACATTCAGCTTAACAGTTTTATCTGTTTAATATCTTTAGTTTTTCTAAAAATCTTTGGATGAAATTTCCTGATGATCTGGCCTAAGCAACCGGTGAAGGGCCCATAGGAATAGCTTATCCCATCAACAATAAATTTCAATTTTTTTATCAAGCATGAAAATTGGGAATTAAGCACGACAAACAAAATCTTATTAATTGAAATTTTCTGAAATAAATACAACTTTCGGTATATTTGCTTAATCTTAGCAAATTCGGCAAAATAGAAATAGACCGGGAAATTAGAAACCCTATATGCTTGTTTAATTACTTTAGAAAATGTCAATAAATATTAAAACTCTTTTATTATTTAAATTTGTAAATGCTTAAGAACCAAAAAAACTTTTAATTACCACCCCCTTGTAATAAAAAATACACCATCAAACCCAGGTAGCATTTGGGTTATAATTTTTTGTAAAAATCACCCAAATGAGGAGTCTCTTCAGATCACTTGTGATAATTTAAACTGATTTATCATTTGAGCGATTGAAAAAGGATTCATATATAATTCATTCATATGTTCTAATAATAATTTCTAAGACTGGGTTTCTGAGATCTCTGTTAAACTAGTTTAGTTAATCTGAAAATAGATTTGTGCCGCCATTAACAAGTTTGTATACACAATTTTGACGAAAGAGCTTAGTTTTGTTTAAAATGTTGGTCTTTAATAAAATAATAGAAAAAAATCGCATTTCGCCGGAAAAATCCAAGTTTCAGACTACGTTAAACTAAGTTTAAACTTAATCCGCATCTCAAAAACCCGGCCTAAATATTTTGAATTTAAAACCAGGGTTTAAAAAACTGCAGTCAAATCCAAAAACTGTCAAACAGCGACTGTTTACATTTAATGAATCAGAAGCAAAAGCAACAGTTTTTTTTTTTTGGCCAATGACAAATGGAGAAGTGGAAGCAATGGCAGTTTTTCTACTTTGACTGCAGTTTTTTAAACGATGTTTAAAACTGATTTATCACTAGAGTGATAGGAAATGCTCAAAAAGGAATCAGCAAATTGTAATAAAACTGATTGTTTGAGGTAATTAATTTTCCCACAACGAGAGTATCATTAACGATCGAAAAATGAGCCCATTGAAGCTGATTCCTAAAAGATTCGATTATGATACAAAATGCTAGCTGGGAAATTAAAAGCAATTACAAGATGCCAAGGAAATTTACCAAATGAAAATATGAAACGGCTAAAGGACGGAAGTGGAGAAAATAGATTGATAGTGAAGGGAACATTTTTGAGTGCACTTTAGCTGAATTAAAACTAAAAATAGAAAGTATTTTTTGTGAACAAAAAGAAATGAGCACAAAATGTAAGGTCTGCTTTAATATAAAATTCTTAAATGAAATGAAATACCTTATGCTGACGCGTTTAACCCACTTTTTAAACATGTTTGTTTTTGTCAGAGAAAAATGTTTAAAGATTTTTTGTTTTTTATTTCAGTGAACAGATTGAGAAGAGATTGCAATTGTATGGGACAGCACAGTTAAATGTTTTTTTGTTTGTTTGCTTTTATCAATTGATTTTATTTAGAGTATACTTTTAGGATTACATTATAAAAGCTATTACGAGTGTATATGTAGGCTGGTTTCCAAAAACAAAAACTAGCAAAACTCTTAACAAAAATCCATTTTATGATTGTGGTTATAGATTTTTCTTAAGTTTTTTTTTATAAACTTTTATAATATTGTATGAGTTGGCAATTTTTTTTTTTTTTTTAATTTGAACACTAAAATTTAAAGTGCGTCACTCAGGTTTAATTTTTTTTTAACTTGGCAATTTATTTGGTATCACACTTCTAATTTTTGCTCAAGAGATTTGTTTTTAAATTTGTCAGATTCACGCATAAGCCTTTATTATTGTGCTGGTTTTTTTAAAGTAAATTTCTTCTATTAAACTAATGTTTTACTAATATTAAGATTAAAGATTACATAAATTATTTTTTTGTGTATACAATATATATGTATATTTTTTATATAAATCTTATTTAAGTCTGCACTTTTTTATTGATGTTATTGTATATATATTTTTGATTTTTTTTTTGTTGTTTCTTCAAAAGCTTTAAAGAAGAAATTCGATGAATTTTACACGAGTATGACTATTTTTATACAATGTTTTGTAAGCAGTTTTATGATACTGAATCTTACGTACTCAAATTATATGGATTTTTATTATTTAATGCATCCTTTTGTTTCATACTAAAATCAAGGGAATTTTATTTAAAAGAGTTCTTGCTTAAGAGTTCTTTTTTCCTTAACAACGATTTTAAGAGAGTAAAAAATCCTTAACGCATGCTTAGGGCAGAAAACGAATTGTTGTCTAAAATTGAGTAATGCTTTTCTAAAAAAACCGCATACTATTTTTTTATTTCCATTTTAATATACAAAAACATGTAATAAATTTACTTTAATATCATTATTATGACATGTATGACTCTAAATATTTTCGACAGAGAGTTGGAAAACACGAGAGAGTTCCGTTTTGAAATGAAAGGACAAAAAACAAATTTATGTGGAGCCGGCGAACATTATTCGTTGTTAAGGTAGTCCTACTAGTTTTTGTATGTACTACTGCAAACACGTATTATGTTTGTTTACTTTTTCGTAACAAGATTAATACAATTAGTTTGTGGTTTAATTTAATTAGTGAAAATATAATGTTAATATTTTCGATGATAGGAAGAAGCAGTAAGGGGATGCATATTTGCTTATATCAAAACTTAGCATAATTTTAGGCATAAACAAGGTGGCGTAAAAGTTGTAACCCGATGTTCTTGGACTGTATTTTTTTCTAATAAATGAGACCTTTTCAGTTTTGCATTTGGATTGTGTTTATTTGATGTCTCAATTTTTTTCCATTGAGTAGAAAAAATGATATCGAACAAGTGATAGCCGCCACAAATTATGACAATAAGTTCAATTTGTGGCATTTTGTATCCATAGGGATATTCAGTTTGCGGATTTCAAGAGTCTAAGGCTCGTTGACACAGAATCGCGACTTAAGAAACCACAAAAAGAAGTCTAGAACGGTTAAATCGGGCAATTTCGCATGGCAGTGCAAAACGAGACAAATCCGAGTTTTAGACTACGTTAAACTAAGTTTAAATTTAGTCCACATCTCCTAAGATCTCAGCATTGTGTTTGGAGTTTAAGCTACAGCCAAAACGTAATCGCTGAAGGCACCCCAAAACAATCCAAAGGGCAACCGGCTTCTATAATATTTTTAGAATTATAAAATTTTTTGTCTCAGACAGACCGAAATTATTGGCTGCGCTTAATGCCAAGTTTATTTAAAGATACTTTCCTTCGTTTAAAAGTTTGGAAGTTATGACCTAGGGATGGGCAAATTGAGAAAATATATCGTTATATTTTTTAAGAGTATCGATATTTATTACTTCAAAAATATCGATATATCGAACGTATTTTGCTGAAAATTTTCAATTACCAAATTAAAAAATTGAATATATGTGACGCGCAAAATAGAAAGAGACCTAAGGGTTTTGTTCAGGAGAGCCATTTTAAAGATTTAAATACGTTTATCTTTGGTGTACCATCACTGAGCGTGTTGGTATTGGTCTCATTTGAAAGCGACGCATCTCATGACGTCAGGAACGTGTTGGTCAACCTTGAAAACGCGCGTAGGTCATCCCTACCTCTTGTTTTGTGTAGTTGGTTTTTACTGTTCCCTTTACCGTACTGGTCCCTTTCTCTATGCGCTGTCACATATATATATATATATATATATATATATATATATATATATATATATATATATATATATATATATATATATATATGCACAAATCTTATGCTTATTCCAAATATATACCTATAGACACATATATTGTTCCAAAACCACATAAAATAAATCTTTTCAAGTTCGTTTGAATTTACTGTTTTAATTAGAAATCTGCGATGTGAACAACGGCAAACATTTAGAGTTTTTGATGACTGACTTTAAAAAATATCGAATTCGATAGTCGTATTTCAATATTGATATGTCGGTATTTTTAATATAGGCGATATATATCGATAATTTTTTTTAAATATCGATATTTTTTGCCCATTCCTATTATGACCTGAATTCGTCGAAACATCGAATATTGATTTATCATGAAGGAACAACTGTTTTAACTCTTTAGAAAGAAATATTAACTGGGTATGAAGAGTTATTTAAACATGAATATTAAACGTGGAAGCAATGAGCCACAAATGTAGGGCCCTAAGGTAATGCCTTATATTTGGTAGAATAAGAAAGGTGATGACTATTATAAGCTGTGAAATCCGCTTAAATTACACAGTGCTACAAAATTCGGGTCATCGCCGCCAGCCTCAATACCGCGAAATTAAACTAGACTATTGGTAGAACAAATCTGCCAAAGGGTTTTGAAAAGTTAGCTGGGGTTCCCGAAATGTCTGCCTCTAAAGTTTTTGATTTTTTTGAAAATGCGTTTGGTATAAGTCCAAAAAATATACTTCTGAGCTAAAATACTATTTCAGATGTCTTCAGTAGAATTGTATGGCTATTCTTTTTTTAGAATATATTAACCCACTAACACTCATTTTAAGGGGTAATTTTTGTCCATTTTTTAACTTCCACACAAAAGTATACTAAGACAGCACTTTAGAGGGTTAAAATGTTCCACGGATATTTTCTGCATCAAATTTTATTTGGGGTCTTCAAAGACCAAAAGTTCGTGCAATGTATGTATGTGTGGAAGTTAAAAAAGCGCAGTCTCAAAAAAAAATCAAACTTGGCAAAATGCGATTAAAGTTTTCAAAATGTACCTTTTTATACCGATTCAATAAAATGTATTTTGCTATAACTGTGGTTTAGTTTTTTTTTTCTGTTAGGACCAGCAGTCAGGGTATGACACCTACTACTGCATTGCATTGTGTTGGAACTAGGAAAATAGGTTATGGAAAGGAGGATAGAGGGAGTAGTGTTTGTGAACATTCGACTTGAACTTATTCATGTTGTAAGTGAGAGGGAAGACTTCAGCAGGAAGTTTATTCCACATACGAACTGTCCGGGAAAAAAAAGAATTCTCTCTGTAATGCGTTGTACGATTCACCTGCCAATCGACCACAAAAGGATAGGCTCTTGAAGAAAAACGTGTATTACGAGCAAACGTACGGGTGTCGGGAACCAGATCCCTAATTTTGTCAGAACATATCCCATTGTAGTAACGATAAAAACAGGCAAATACAACCCACATTTCGACGGTGCTCAAGGGAGTCAATAGAATTGAATACCCTACTGTCACCAATGAGAACCTTTGCCCTCTCCTGCACGTGGTCGAGAAGCTCCAAAATAGACTATGAATCACCGGCCCACACATGAGAGTAAGGAGATCAGATGGAGTGAAGTATATCCTACACCGTCTTAAAAACCCGAGGCAATTGAATGCTTCTTCCGACACCTTGAATATATGTTCTGTCCATCGGACATCACATTGTATCCTCATGCCCAGAACATCAAGAGATTCTGATTCCTCAATAATTATACTACCCATATATACAGATGAGGCACCCTGATCTGTCGCGCGTTTATGCGTCAGCACCAACATTGGGTTTTTCGGGCATTAAAATCGACCCTATTTGCACGACCCCATTCCGAGACTATGTCAAGGTCTCGGCCAAGCGTATCATTCATATTCTACCGCATAGCAACGACATCAGATACGCTTGGTCTGCATTCAATTGAGTATGAATGGCAAAGGTTACTGTCATCTGTCAAAGTAGATAGGGTTGGAAGTTTGACATAGAAATTTAGAAAAATAAGAAATGGAGTAGGAGTAGTTTAAGATAAAAACACTGATTTTTGTTTTACAAGAGGAGGTATGAAGGAGCAGTTTTGCTTAAATTTTTTGAGATATGACTATGTTGCAATAAAGGAGGACCTCAGCCTTTCCATGTTTAGAGAGAGAGAGAGAGCTTATATAAAGACAACTCTCAATGCTTTCGAGATTGCGTGGTTAATTTTTGGTGATCACAATTCAATAAGTTTTTTTTTATTATTCCCGCGGAACGTAAATAAAATAATCCCGGGAATTACCGTTTGCCAAGCCCTTGTATGTATGTATGTATGTACGTATGTATGTATTAAATTAAAACATTACCAACCATGTCATCGGTGAACTTCCAATACTCGCAAATGGATCATCATTCGCATCATAGAAATCCTCTTCGCCTTCACTACTCGAATATGATGTTTCCGGAACAATCATTGTTAAGGGTGCTGTTGTCACTAAAACGATATAAACAGTGAAAAATTAATATATAAAAAATGTACAACAATAAAACAAAACAAAGCTGTGAATGAATGTTAATAAAAAAATTCTTATTCATCTTTTAATTGTTGAAACATCAAGATATGGGTCATTTGTTCGCATATTGTTGGAAGCAAAAAACGTGACCATCAGTTGAATGGAATAGAAAACAAACAATTATAAAGGATATTGAATTTAATTTGTTAGAAACTTGTGAAAAAAGTTGGAAAATTAAATAACAAATTTATAGTTTTACCCAACAGAACTGATATACATATAAGAAATCCATATGGTGGAAATGACATATTTTAAAAAAATTTATTGCTTTTATAAAGCTATTAAAATTTTTAAATAAATGTGCAAATGAATGGATTGGGAGAGGGAGTAAAATTATATCAATTGTATATACAAGTTTACGAAAATCTGGCAATACTGTTTAATTAAAATGCATAAATTAAGAAATTATACTCTAGTATGTACCCCAAAAGCATCACATAGTTTCCATTTTCCATTAATGGAATAAAACATCTTCAAAACTTGACGTTTAAATCTTAACTATGGGAATAATCTAAAAACGACTAAGCTTCCCAAATTGATGTTCGTTTTATCTTTTCTATTTGATTGCCTCTAAGTAGCGTAATAATCTCATTGGATTTTATGTAATTGAGCATAATACACTTAAGACTTCCTTTAATTTCTTTGGCCCATTGAATGCTTCTGAGCTGAAATTTAATCCTATTAGAACTTCCGGAGGGTCAGTTGTATATTATTTAATTGCAAGTTATAAGATTAAGCAGCATGTTTGAGTAATGGTTAGTCACTGCAAGCGTTTGGAGCAGTGCACTCATTTTAAAATAAACAAATGTGTTACGTTTGTAAGCTAAATTTTGAAAAATTTATTCGGTTATCAATCAACAAATTATCAATCATCAAAAGATCCGAAACTCTGTTCTGTATCTATCTGTATCTATGATATACGTGAGTATGCAGGTTAACTCAAAACGGAGTTATGAAGGTCATCACCCTCCATCGTCTGTTTGAATTTGGAAGATACCCAATAAAAAATTTTATCATTTTGCGAAGCACTAATGGTACATTTAAAAAAATAAGCGCACAATTATGTGCTACGCAATAAGACATACAGAAATGCAGTAAAGTAAGTGAAATAACTCTTAACAATTTTTATGAAAAATAAATAAAATTTCAAGTGCTACGGCATTCCCTTACTACGAAGCAGGTTTGTAAGGGAGAATACTAAAAAATAACTGTTACATCCAACAATTTTTTATGCGCTGAATAATGCGCTTTATGTGTCAAAAATGTATTGCTTCAAAGTGGGAACTCGCCATATAAAATTCATGTCTTCCGTAAGCGCAATGGTAAGCGAAACTCTTACATTTCTCCCTTACAAACCTGCTTCGCTCGAAGCTCAATTTTTTATTGGGTATGGTTCTTTCTCACTTTTTTATCTCACATCTTTTTGTGCTCAAATATTGAAAAAAAACCAGTCGGTCTGGCTTGAGCTTCCACACTTGAAAGACGAAATCTGTCACGGACCCCAAGAAAACTGTAGTCCTTCAATTGGGAACTGCTGATTAAACGATTTTATTTAATTGTTATCTGATCTTTTAAGAGTTTATTACCAATTAAGTATAACAATAATTGGCAACACTACTAACATTGATATCTATTCTCACTTGTCCCCTGGTCCTGTTCTTAAAGATCAAAACATTGAGAACTTTGCAATGAATATTGAATGTAGGTATCGGAAGCCCAAACCAAAAGCAATATTCCAATTGTTTAAATTCAGTAGGATCTATGGGGCAGAATTCCTCAAGCTTTGACCTCTCTGATCCAATTTATGTACAAAAGTGTAAAGAAATTTAAAATAATAATTCGTACAATATGATATTCACAGCCCTTCAGAAATGGTGTTATAGCCAATTCAAAATTAACCGTCTCTTATTAAAACAGATCTTTTAAAACTTAGATAGCAGATAGCCCAAGTAGCTAGTGCTTACTTTTGTATACATATTAGTCTTATTAAAACCTTTTCTTTAGCTTCACTTCGGAAAATCAAATCTTGTAACGTTAATTTAACCGCCTTATACTCAATGCAAATGGATGAAACTTTGCAGGCATACATATTCCCGATGACAATACACGAATACATGGGCGTAGCCAAGATAAAATCAAGGGGGGGGGTTCAAAAAAAATTTTTTTTGGAAAAATGCTTTTTTGACCGCCTTTTACTCAATGCAAATGGATGAAACTTTGCAGGCATACATATTCCCGATGACAGTACACGAATCCATGGGCGTAGCCAGGATAAAATCTAGGGGGGCGGCCAAGATTTTTTTTAAATGTTCTTTTTTAAAAGAAAAGCGTTTCTTAAAAAAATTTTTTTTAAATGCTCTAATATTTATATAAGATTAATATTATTTAAAATAAGAAAAAAAAAATAAATAAAAACTTTAAGCATTTCACTATTTTTATATTTTAAATAATATCTGTTACTATTTCTAGCAAATTTAAATTCATAATTCTGGTAATTTATTTTTAGCATCTTTATATTTTTCTTATATTCATTATATTCGCATTTGTTTTTACATTGTTAGGAATGTGACATTTGTGTAGACAGTTTTCTAAGAAATATTATTTTATACTACTACGTTTTTAGTTTATTTTACACAATAATAACGAGAATAATGTTTATGATGACCTTAAATTTGCAGCAACAAAAAAATATTTAATCACGTGACATTCAATTAAGTCCTGCATACAAAAGTAACAAGACAAGTTGCAAAATAAAATTTAAGAAAAGGCAACAATAAACAATTTTCCACACAAGACCACAAGACACACATTCCATGGCTTTCGATTCAGCATGCATTCATTCATTCTAATTATAAAAGTTTTGTATTTTTTTTTTATTGCATGTAAGATTTTTTTCTAGGAAACTTACTTTTAATAAAATATTTATATTAATTACGAAAATAGTGGGAATTTTTCGTATCCTCATGAATCTTGAAAGTAGCACCAGAGGGAAAAATCTTTTATATATGACAAGTGATAAGAATACACCAACCAACAACCACTTAACAATACCACAAACTTAATAATACTAACTATGTCTGTCAAAACAAAATATCTGCGAAGTTTTTTTTTTGCTTTTTTTGCGTATTGTCATGTATGAGTGCCTGTTTGGGAGAGAGTGTGTTCGTGCAAGTAATGACGAAAAAAGGAAATGCCGGCCAAGCGCATGTTTTCTACTAAAGATTACAATTGTTGATACAGGCACACATTCGTACAATTTTATGCGGTTGTTAAGCAGGGATAATAAAGGGAGTTTTTTAAATTGTTCAAATTAGCTTTAAGAATTGAACGGTTTTTGCACTAAAACATGGTACCATAAAAAAATTCCCCAACAAAAAAAAAGTCCAAATTGGATTTTCTCCTTTATGGTATAACAAACACCAACTTCGCTAATTAAAGCTTCGGCAATGCTCAAGACCATTTTTAGAAGCTTTAATTGGCGACGCCGGTGTTTGTTATACCATAGAGGACATGCCATGAAGATAAGCTTTTGTTAGCGAGGCCGGTGTTTGTTATACCATAGAAAAGAAAATCCTTGGGCCCGACCGTTGACCGGATACTCAAAGAAATTTTAGTTAGCGATTTGGATTTTCGGGTATATGACCCCAACCCAAATAAGTATGTATGTATTTATGATTAAAACTACTACACAGAAAGCAAGTCACTCGGTATAAATTTAAATTTTTATTCTTACTTAAAGTACAAGTCTTACTCAAAAATTCAAGTACGAATAACACTAAAACGTACTTAAAACAATCCTAAATGGGATTATGTACTTTCAAAAATCAATCCCGGAATTTCTTAAAATATGTACAAAATTCTTAAACCAAGTAAAAAAAGAATAACATTTTCATTGGTAGTGCCACTCTAAGAGTCAAATTACATATTGAGCGTTTTAATCTCATTTAACTTATGCCACTCTAAGAGTCAAATTACATATTGAGCGTTTTAATCTCATTTAACTTATCAAAGTTTGTTGTAAACAACACCACACAAGTAGTTAAAAACGATTTGCTTGTTGTGTGTAGAAACAACAAAAACAACATAACAAGACGAAAACACATTATTTTCGCTTTTAAAAAGTAAAATTGAGAACTCTTGCTTCTCATTTAATTTATATTTTCTGTTATATATTTATATTAAGTTTTTTAAAGTAAAAACCATATCAGGAATGATGCTGGTGTTTTATCAGGTGATTTTTTAGCTATTATCTTTTTGGCAACACTGGTTTAAACAGCTGACGCACGTTTCGTGTTTTGTTTCACTGTCAAACATCTTCAGTTTGGTCTATAATTTAACCATGAATCGTTTTACAAACGAACAACGCTTGAAAATTATTGAATTTTATTATCAAAATGCGTGCTCTGTTAAGAAAGTTCATCACGCGCTTCATCCATTTTATGGTCAGTTTAATCGACCCACTGAAGCGGCTATTCGGTACATTAATAAGCAGAATTGTCGATTTTGGAGTGAAGATCAGCCAGAAGCATTGCAAGAGCTACCAATGTATCGGCTCAGCGAATAAAGGCCTAACGAACTAGCGCCTAAAAAAAAAAATGAAATAATGCCTAAAAATTACAACAAAAAATTATATAGGAATTAGGCGGTTGTTCATTATGAAAGAATGTCTAATATTTTAGGCATTCCTTCATTAAAATTGTTAGGTGATTTTTCATAATGAAAGAAAGCCTAACAATCAAAAATGAAAAAATGCCTAATTAGATATTTATTCATTTTTGATTGTTAGGCTTTCTTTCATTAATGTTAGGCGATTTTTCATTTTGCTAAGTGTGATTTTTATTACTATTATGCGTAAATTCATTGAAAACTAACAGTTGTATTTACGGTTAGACAAATGTTTTTGCAATTATATTTTCAGCATTTTAATTCCAGTTGTTAGGTTTTCTTTCATTAGGTGTTAATTCAGAATGAAAGAAACCCTAACAATTTAGACTTTCTTTCATTTTTATAATTAGACTTTCCTTCATTTTTAAAGTTAGACGTTCTTTCACTTTCTTCTTAGGCGTTCTTGTTTAGGCATTCTTTCATTTTGAAAAATTAGGCGTTAGTTCGTTAGGCCTTTATTCGCTGAGCCCAATGCATCCATAAAAAGTCAGTTTGGTGCGGTTTATGGAATGGTGGATCATTGGACCGTACTTCTTCAAAGATGATGCGAATCGTTACGTAACTGTGAATGGTGAGCGCTACCGTGAGATGATATCCAAGTTTTGCTTGCCCAAAATGCAATAGCTTGAGTTGCATGGCATGTGGTTTCAACAAGACGGTGCCACATGCCACACAGCACGCTTAACAATAGACTTATTGAGAGGCTAGTTCGGTGAACATTTTATTTCACGTTAGGGACCGATCAATTGGCCGCCTAGATCGTGCGATTTAACTCCTTTAGACTATTTTTTGAGGGGCTATGTTAAAGCTCATGTCTATACACATACAAATGTTGGAAAGAGTATGCCAAAATTGGACTAAACGGATGGACCATTTTTGAGGCGCAGTCACGGTCAACATTTGCATGAAATAATCTTCAAACATTAAATTATATGGACCGTACTATCGATTCAAACAAAGATTTCATGCATTTTTCTGAATTTGTATGTGTTTTTTTTTAATCTTTCCTATAGCTCTTAAAAAATCACCCATTATAATTGAAATTCTGTAAGGTGTAAAACGGGTAAGTGAATCAATCATAATAAAATTCTCATTCTAATTCCACTTTTGGTTTATTATTTAAAGTACGAATTCGGGATTAAATCAGCATTATAATTCTTTAATCAAGCGCAGATTGGTTCTATCTAAGTTTTACTTAAATCAATCAATTTTCCGATTATTTTAAGTACGAATTCGGGAATAAATCAACGTTATAATTTTTAAATCAAGCGCTTAATGAGATTGGTTCAATCTTAGTTTTACTTTAATGAATTTCATTTTCGAATTCTTTCAAGTACGATTTCGGAATTGAATATGGATAAGTTAAGTATTTCGCGATTGAAAATCCGTAATTGAATCAATCTTTCTGATTCAAGAAAATCCGTACCTCACCGTACTATTAATACCGCTTCGGATTGATTTGAGTAAGGATGGATTGATTTTACTTTAGAATGTATATAAGAATTATTAAATACAAATTTGAAAATAAAATAATCCATTATTTGTCGGGTCATTTTCACAATTTTTTGAATATAATATCCATTTTGTCTGGGAGTTCTTTAAATTTTTTTTTGGCCTTAATTCATTCCTTTGTGGTGGATTTTTTTTGGGCGTTATTTGATTAATTTATTTGTGAGTTATTTCATTATTTTTTTTTGGGAGTTATTTTATTATTAAATATCGCCCACGAATTGGGATTTATTTAATTCTTGATTAGAATATTGTTTAATTTTCTCTGGACTTATTTCTTTTTGCCAGTTTGGGATTTATTTAATTTATTTTGGGATTTATTTAATTGGGAGTAATTGCAATTATTGCACCTGGATCTTATATCGCGGTTTCAAAATTACATGTGTGTACATTTTGAAAATTTATAGAAATTTGGCTCTTTGTTGGTCTCAGTTGTTTGAAATTTAAACCAAAATCGATGGAAAAAGGATCCTAAAATTGTCAAGCCAAGTGCTAAATGTTGTCCGTAGAGTTGATTACATCGGGTGTGCTGTTGCTTTGCTATGAACGTTTTTTACAGTTGCTGTTGTTAGCCCTAAAACCAAAGCAAGGGGAAAGGGCATGGTTTAGAAACCACGTTTCAGAATCGCTACTTGTGTGTAGATGTCCAAACAGAAGAAGGCTGGTTATATTTTTTTATACCTTCTGTCTAGGATATTTCGTCGAACTGTTCGCTCTGCGCATTGCTTCGTGCTCAAAGGTCGGTAGCTGGTTTTGGTGAAGTCTCGATGTGTTGGTGTCTGGTGATATGCCCATGCTGCTGTTGCTTGTGCTGGGTCACTTGTGTTTCTGGTCCCTTGGGGCTTGAGATGGGAGTGTCTTGGTGGAGTAGCGGCATGCTGTCGGCTGATTTCCGGAACGGCCCCCTGCTCAGTTCGTGATTCCCTTTTGCTGCGTCGTTGGTTGCTGTTGGTCACTTGTGACCTTTGAGCCTGTCCGAGAGGGCAGCTGTGTTTATTGTTGTTGTATTTGTGGTCATTGTTTGTGCGTGATGTCCCTTGCTGGTGTCACGCGAGGTGGCCAAAGTGTCGCTCGTGAGAGCGGCTGTTTATTGTTCTGTTGTATTGTCTATTGGTGATGTTATAGTCCCTTTATGTAGATGTGTGTGGTATTTTTCCGCAATTGCGGAATTGTAGTTCCTGTGTCGCTGTTTGCAGTGTTGCGGTTTGCTGGCGTCGTGTGTTGCTGTTTGCTGTGGGCCACCAGTCCCATACCATTTGGGGTCCTACTGGTAGTAGTTTAGGCTACGAAGGTGACCGAAGTATTTATTTGGTACAACGGGAACCAGGGTGCCCTTGGGACCTCGGTCCCAACCTGGTTATGGTGAGGCCCCTTCGGGGGAGTACCGTGGGGGTTGTGGTTTAATACCCATATCGCGGGTAGAGTAAGTTATTGCTCGGTGTGGAGTTGCATTGCAACCGGTTGCCATTTGACCATAAAATGGTAGGAGTGTTAGATAGGCTCCGCTCTTTACCGAGGGGGATGAAGTGTCCAAATGCATGGATTCGAAGTCGGTACTCTTGCTCTGGTGCCACCGCTTTGTGGCAAAGGAGGAAGGGGAAGCTGGTCAACGCATTATTTGACCCAGTGTTAAGAGCACCGTGAGGAAGGGTCTTAGGACGATGATCACGTAAAACTGGACAAATCTTTCTAGGATATTGTGAGGTTTAGCCGTAATGACAGTTACTTACGTTGATTTAGAACACTTCTATCGATAATATTATCAAATAAGTCGGAAGTCAGATCACTTTTATTGGTATTTTTACGCACGTTTATTTACCCAGCCTACTCCGAATTTCCATAAGACATTATAAGAGAATGTCATGTGTATTAAACATAAATTTACCTTTCTGTTTTAAATTAGTCAAGATAAATAATGGTACCAATAAAGTTCGAATAGTACAGAAAAAAAGTATAATTGTACCAACTTTGCCAACCTTGTTGTATTCATGGCTTAGTGTTTATGTGTGTGTTATTGTTTGGGTCATACTAAACAGGAAGCGGATATAGTTGAAATATAGACAATAAAAATACAGAAGAATGTGCTAAAAATTAAACTTTTGCCAAAAACAATAATTATGTGTACTAGAATATTTTTAAAGAAACTGAAAGAAAGAAGAAGAGCGTGCTAGTATGATAAAATATTAAAGTATTAAATATTTCAGAAAAATTTACAATTTATTACAAGAAACAATATTATAAATGCAAAAATGTTTTAAATTGAAATGGCTAAATCAGCCTCTTTGGACAAAAAAAAAAAATTACAAAATCGGTTTATAAAAAAGTTAAACAGTTAAGGTTTTTTACGATTCGTATTTTTTTTTCGTTCGGTAAACACCGAGAGTTATACATAACTAGCCTTTGCTGCAATAGAGTCATAACTGAAAAAACCTGATTCTTAAGACGGGATTGGAGAAGCGGACGTGATTACTCCCGTACAAGGACATTATAAATTTCTGTATATCTGGAAAACGGCAAGAGCCAAAGTTTCAAATTAGGTACAAGCATCTTGGTTATCATTTCAAAACATCCGACATAATGTGGGCGGGTTTGTAGAAGGGTATATAAGATTCGGCATAGCCGAATATAGCACTATTACTTGTTTAATACAACTTTGTTTTTTTTTTTTTTTCAAAAACTCAATTTGCTTATATTCTTTATTGTCGACAGATGCCAGACTTTATTGATACAATAAAAAGACCTGTCAGATTGCAAAAAGTCAAAAGTGTTTTTCTTTTTTGTTCTAAATTTACAAGAGAATTACAACACTTTTCTGAATCGGGAATGCTGAAGTCCTTTTGATCTACTAATTTAAAAACTGAAGGGAAGCAGTTCAGATTCAATGACCTCAAAAATAAATTGATAATATTTGTTACAATGATTTATTGAATTCGCATTTCTATTGTATATTAAAAATTTTTCAAGGTAAATACCGTTGTAATATATCAATAAATTTAGGGCAAGAAAACTTCATTTTGACTGATCTGTCAGGAATCTTTAGTCACTTGGAGTCGTTAAAGTTTCCATTAAACTGAAAATGGAAGTTTAGTTAACATATCGGAATTGTCGACACTGGACTTCAATTACAAAGTAAATTAGGTATTTCGAAAAATACGAGTTTTTTTGTTAGAAACTTTAATTTTGATAGACGTTATTGTAGTTTCGAACTGGATTGTCCTGTTTGTTTCATCACTTTTTTGTGGACGACAAAACAGAACATAATTTTTTTTTTATTTACGGTGAATAGTTTCTCACTACTAAATACAGTGGTAAATAATTGGAATCATACATTAATGGCTCCTGTAGCCCGTTTCTGTATTTCTCACATCGTAAAACTTTTCGCATGAAACGTGTGAATTGCAACAAAAATAGTGTGAAATGAAACAAAAAATGGTTTTTCTCACACAAGTGTTTCTGTATCTTTTTTTTTGGGAGAATTATCTGTCATTTAAATAATTTTCCAGCAATTATTGGAAGGATGCGAGAAAAAGTGTTTCTATTAGTGCTGGGATACTATCGATATTTATCGATAGTTCAGATTTCACTATCGATATATCGATATTACTATCGACTGAATGTTTGTACTTGTGCTGGAAAACATTAATTATTTTTTAAAAGGCTACAGTTCGTTGTTTTTATCACTTTATTGAACCTATGATATATATTTTTACGTATATACGCACGTTATTTTAGATGGCAGTTTTTTAAAAATTGATAAGTACCTTTCTGAAGGAACCGAAGTAACAGCGTCTACACTCACAATATTATTACAGTAACGGACTGTAGTTTATTTAAGAAATATTCCGTTCAGTCATTTTTAAATAAATAAACATTTAAAATTCCAAGCAAATTTATTTTTAACTGATTCTAACAGTTATTCAAAAAACTAAGTGCATATTAATACGGATTTTCAGTTGCAGTTAATATTGCCCGTTGATTGAGTTAAATTCTTCTTTATGATAATTTAATTTTTACTGTCAAAAATTTAACCACGAATTTCGTAAAACCAAATGAATTTTCAGTTATCTTATATAAATTAATTGTCAAAAAATTAACTACATATTCCGTAAATACAAATAAATATGCAGTTATTTTATAAAATTTTACTGTCAAAAATTCAACACCATATTCAGTAAAAACAATTAAATATTCAGTTATTTTATATAATTGTACTATCAAAAATTAATTTTTACTTATTTATAAAAAATGAATTGCTTGTTTTGTGTAAGCAATACCCATTTTCTATTTGTTAATTTAATTTAGTTAAATACATGCTGCTGGTGTCTTATAATTGAGAGTTGTTCTGTAAACAACGTGGTCAGTACAACAAAAGTAAAACAAACTTGTGTATCAAGGTAAGTAAATAATAATATTCTCCCTCTCTCGCTTATAAGAAAAAAAGGGACAGGTGTCTGTCTGGTATTTTTTAGAAATTCGGCTCTTTTGTGGAGTAAAAGAAAATTTTATGAAATAACTGAATATTTTATTGTTTTTACTGAATATGGGGTAAATTTTTTGACAGTAGAATTTTAAAAAATAACTGAATATTTAATTGTTTTTACTGAATATGGCATGGTGGAATAAGCAGGTGTCATCGTTACGGCAACAAATACAACATTACAACAAAAATGGAAATTATATCACCGTTTACGTCAAAAAAGACTTTAAGCAAAAATCAAAGCGTGCCGCTAAACGTAATGAAATAAATAAATGTTTAGCCAATTTTTATTTAATTATAGTCAATATCTTATTTATTTTAATTTAAAATTATCAAACACTTTAATAAAATACAATAATCACAGCACAAAACGTGGACTTTTTGTGAACATAAACAAAACTTTGACAAAAACCTAGACAAACAATGCAAGAGCAAAAAATCGTCATCTGGCGTAGTGTTGCCACCTGTTTATTTCACCATGGAATATGGTGTTAAATTTTTGACAGTAAAAATTAAATGAACTTTTTGTTAAAAATAAATGAAAAATAAGTAGACCGGTTTTTAATTGAAGTTTCATTTATTTTATATTACAATTTCAGTTAATTTTACGTACAGAATATTGTGAGTGTATAAAATATTCCATTGCAACTTAAAAAAATTTTCTAAATTCTAAACCCAAAAAGTTAATCGAACTAGCGGACTTTTCCTCTAATCGTCGTTCATTGTTCTATGTTCGCAATTGCAATTGCATTTGGATTTGCATTTGTTTTTTACAACTTTACAAAAATATTTGACATATCAGTCCCTATATAAACATGTACAAATTTCGACTTAAAGACCTTTAATTAGCAGTAAAAAGCACAGCTAAGCAATCTATAACACTTGCCATTCTTGTTGCTTGTATTCATTGCTGTAATTCAGCGCGAATTAATAATAGCAAGTAAAAATTTGCGGCAAAAAACTGTGTGTGTATAGCTGCTGTTAGATGTCTTCATAGCTGTATTTTAAATAATAAAAACATCGATATTTATATTTTTCCTATCGATATTTTCGATATTTTAAGACTATCGATAATATCGATAACCTATCGATAGTTTCCCAGCACTAGTTTCTATAACAATATTTTGCGAAAAGTTTCTTTCAACAACTGTCAAAATAAGTCACATTTGAAATTGGTGGCGAGATAAACAACATGTAGATATTTTGAGTTTAAAATATGTTTATACATATACTATTTTTTTAAAATAAATAAAAAAAATAGAAGGAATATAAATGATGAATGCATAATTTATATGATGAAAATAAACAAAAAACAATTGTTATATTTTGTTATATTAAATTTTTTTTAGCCTTTTCTTGTTTTGGTTTTAATCAGTGTTGCCAGATAAATTTGTGTCAAAATCGTCAATTTCCTGAGAAAAAAATAAAAAAGATCGTCTTTTTTGTTTTAAGAATCCTGCAATTTAAAAACCAATTTTAAACAAATTTGTTTCGACTTTTATTATAAAATAATCAAACAAAACCATAGTTAAAGTGCATGGGTATTTAATAATTTCATTAAATTTATATATTTATTTTGTTAAGCTGGAGGATTATTTTTTAAAAAAGTATTTATTTTCTTTAATCCGATAACAATTTAAAATTGTTTTTTTCCCTGGAGAAGTTACACAAAGGCATGAGAAAATATCATTTTAAACAAAAAATAAAATAAATATTTTTACAAAAGCAAAAAGAAACCAAGCTTAAGGAGGGTATAGACGACATGTTTTTGTCATCTGACATGTCAAATTTCCCACTGCAAAACACATACATTACCGGGAAGAAACTGGCAGCGGCGTCAACTATTGACGGAATCATTAGCCGGCTGAAAATAATATTTTACAATACCAAGATATGTATGCTCATCTTACCATTGAATAGAATTTATGTAAATATATACATAAAAACCGTTTCATTATAAAATTCTAAATTGGTATCTTTAAAATAATAGAAAAAAATGTTAAGATGGCTAAATTATTTTACGGCGCAAATAAATATTTTCGTGGCGGCAGCAAGCTATTTTGAAACCGAGAACTACTTTGGTTTCTGCAATAACAATGCGAAAAAACAGAGACAATGTCAGAAGCAAATTACATGTACGTTTGTGACCGAATTTTATAAACCTTATGTAAAACAGCAATTTTGACAGACATGAACAATTACATGTGACTTGAAAATTTGACATGTCAGATGACAAATACATGTCGTGTACGGGCGCCTTTAATAAAAGTGTTTCTGTATTTGAATGCGAACACAGACACAACAAATTCTGTTTATACTGGAATATTTCCAGTCAAATAAAAGCGAAACGTCAACAAAAGAAATAAATATAATAAAAGCAGGGCTGTCAGATTTGACGAGTTATCGTCATTTTGACGATTTTTTGTTCCGATATTAACAAAGTGACGTTTTGATGATTTTTGCTAAAAAAGTGACGAAAGCAAAAGCAAAAACAAAATCAAAAATATTTTATAAATTTGTTGTTGCTTTCTACAGACATTCATATTATTTTTTTTTTCAATTTTCAACGCCACAAAATAGAAGTGTTTGAAATTTAAAAATTCAAGATAAATTTCTATAGAAAGTAACAACAAAATTATAAAATATTTTTGATTTTGTTTTTGCTTTTGCTTTCGTCGTGTTTAATTATTTTACCAGAGTGGGCTTTATATGAGGCCTATGGTAAGCTATGCACCGATCTTTACCAAATTTAACAGTGTCATTTCTAGTTCTATAAAACTGTGATGTACCAAATTTTGTTATTATAGCATTATTTTTTAAGTTTTTAGGCGTACTAAGCTCTTTTGCGGGTTAATATGGGGCCTAGGGTAAACTATGAACTGATCATCACGAAATTTCACGGTCTTATTTCTAGTCCTATAAAACTTTTATGTTCCAAATGTTGCTATGATAGCATTATTTTTTACGGATTTAGGAGTACTAAACTGTTTTCCGGAAGTAGGGTTTATATGGGGCCTAGGGTAAATTATGGACCGATCTTCACGAAATTACACAGTTTTATTTCGTGTCCTATAAAACTTTGATGTACCAAATTTTGTTATGATAGCGTTATTTTTTACGGTTTTAGGCGTACTTAACTGTTTTCCGGAAGTAGGGTTTATATGGGGCCTAGGGTAAGTTATGAACCAATCTTTACGAAATTTCACAGTCTGTTTCCAAGTTGTTTAAAACTTTGATGTACCACATTTTGTTATGATAGCGTTATTTTTTACGGTTTCATGCGTACTAAACTGTTTTCCGGAAGTAAGGTTTATTTGGGGCCTAGGGTAAAATATGGACCGATCTTCACGAAACTTCACAGTATCATTTCTACTCCTATAAAACTGTGACGAGCCAATTTTGTTATGATAACATTATTAATTATGGTCTTAGGCGTGCTAAACTGTTTTCCGGGAGTAGTGTTTATATGGGGCTTAGGGTAAATTATGGACGGATCTTCACGAAATTCGACAGCGTGATTTTCAGTCAAATAAAACAAATTCTTGCAAAATCTTATCTCATTCCGTGCCTTGTTCCAGCATTTATGTTATTTTTTGTAAAAAAATAATCAATTTTTTTAGGTGGTGGTTCCACATTCTGATTCATAGTTCTGGTCCTACTGAACCGATTTTGCTGGATTTCAATCCCAAACTGCTTAGGATAACTACAAGCGATTTGGCACCAAGTTTGTTCATTTCTTTTGAGTTGTTCGAAAGTGAGCGTGTTTTCAACAGAAGGACAGACGGACAGACAGACGGACATGGCTAAATCGACTTAGAATTACTCAAGGACCCAGAATATATATACTTTATGGGGTCTGAGATGAATAATAAAAAGTTTCAAAAGAAATGACATACTTAATATACCCTCTTCACAACCAATTGTGGTGGAGGGTATAAAAACATTAAACAGAAACACAATTACTTCATACCCAGTTAGCATTTTCAATCGTCTAGGAGATACTGGGACGTCTTTAATCGTCGATGACCGCATTTTTAATCGTAGAAGGTTCCTCAAACGGAAAAAACTGTTACACGACTAAGATTCTTCCATAGCACAGCGAAAGACGCTTCTTCAATCGTTGTGGGAATCGTTAAAGACTTGGGTAAAAGATTATCTAACAAGTCTTTCATGTCAAGAACCGTATGAGACTCATGTAGATATTATCTTACAATTCGTGAAATGTTCGCCGTATAATTGTTGAAAATCTGATGTATACAGAGAGTAGTAAAAGGCTCATTCGATGATGGTTTGACAAAAGATAAACAAAGTGTAAAATTGTTGTTTTTTTACTCTGAAAATAATCATTTAAAGATTTTCTTAAGACTTGCAAATTACAGCCGTACCTAAACAAAAGCGGCAACGCTTTTCAATTGGAAAAATCGATTTTGACAGCTCGTTTAATAGTGAAGTTTGCCGCTATTGGTTATTAATAATGACAATTTAGCTATTTTTTTTTGGCCAATCTAGCGTTTTTATCTCTACCCCACATCATTTTCAATTTTAGTTTTTTTAATAAATGACTTTATTGGCAACACTTGCATCATCTCCTAAAATGTCGTGATCACAAAAGGCAACGTTACGATTTTATAGCAAGAACAATTTTGAGGTAACCGACAAATTTCATACAAAATTCATATGAAATAAAATAAAAAAAAAACACTCTCCTGTAAAATTTTATTTTTGTTGGTTACATCATTTTTGCTATTAGGGCTCGACAACGTTGACGCTCTTGCTAAGGTATGGCATTCCAAGGTTAAAAAAACGAACGTGTCAGAAAATTTAATGTTTTATTCAGGCTTTGGGACTGAAAAAATCGTCACTTTTTTAAAAAAATCAGCAAATCGGCACTTTGCTAATTTTGGATCAAAAAAATCGTCAAAATGACGATAAATCGTCAAATCTGGCAGCCCTGGTGGTGGCCTTAATTTAAACCGAACAAAGAAAAAAAGTTCTAAAGGTCCAATTAGACGTGACATAACCATAATGCCACAGCCGTAACGATTACCGTAGAAACCAAAATTGAATTGGTTTGTATGGTAGTTTTGGTAATACAGTGGTGATGGTAATACAGTTTTGTTATGGTTATCTCACGTCTAATTGAACTTTATAAATGTCAAGGTCTATGAACTTTAAAGAAATTAAGGAATAGATTATCAGCCCAATTAATGCCAACTTACCATTATCAGTTGTTGAATCCTCTTCATCATCTCCTGAAATTTCTGGTTTTAATAATAAATTAGGTAACATTATTGAAGTGGGTGTAACTGTTGTTGGTGTATCTGTGCAAGTTTTATCCAATAAACTATTGGTAGGACCATTGTAAATTCCATTTATAGGATGAGCCATATTTTTAGCAATTTGTAAACTAACAATTGAATGTTTTATATGATCCAACATGGCCTAGAAGGAAAATATAAAATAAATATATTTAATATATGACTTTTGTAATGCATACTGAAATACTTTGATAAAAATTCGAAAATAAACTTAAATTGTAAAAATCGTGTTCATTAAACTGCTACTTAATCCCATGTGTATTAGGCCTCATTAATTCCCATGACCCTCGACAAGGCCATTTATTGTTCATTTTAAAGTACACATACATTTTTTCATATTATTTTTTTTTTTTCTATACTTTTCTTTACCTTTTTATTTACTTTCTTTTTCATTAGTTTCAAGAGATGGTTGTTGTAGAATTTTTCTAGTTTTTTTTTCTTTATATAGAATAGATAAAATGCAGAAGAGACACATTCACATTCACAAAACAATATACGGTCAATTAACAGGTGTCAGCTGTTTGTATGTGTTTTTAATCTCACAAACAGGAAAATGGAAAAAGAAAACTTTAGACTGAATATTCCAAAGAAAACTTATTCATATGGAAGGACGTTTATATAAAGTGTAACAAGTAGTAGTGTAAACAAATTTTATTCACTATCTTTATATCTCTTTTTTATTGGATGTAGTGATAGTGCGTTATTTATTATGTAAATAAATAATTAATTTAAATAAAATAATAAAATAAGTATCTTCTTATCTGTCTATCAATTTATTTTGAATTCCAAACATACCAACATAAGACTATAACTGTGTCCCACTTATAGTGTAAGTAGGAGTAAGAGTTTCTACGCGGGAAAAAATTCCCGGGTCATTTTTTTTAATTAATCCCGGGAAATTTTTTTCGCGTCAAATGAATTTTTTTTAAATTTTAACTTGTTAGCATCGTCAAAATCAAAAACGAGCAATAAAAATATATTCTTTACTAAACTTACTAATAAATCAACGGTCTTTTTAATTGCTAATGAAATGTCTAAAAAGGTTCTTGAAATAGAAAATAAAAATGTACACGATACACCATCACCAACACCAGATGATGAACCATCTACAAATTCTAAAAAAAAAAAAATGAAAAGAAAATACAAAAGCCTGAAAATATCTTAAAAAAAGAATTTGACGGCTATGAAGTCACGGGTAACAGGCCAACAAATTAATAATCTTTGTATGATGCGCCTCTTACTATAAAACCAACGTCTGTAGCAAGTGAGAGCACGCTTTCGGCAGCGGGCAATTTACATATCAACAAGGATTAGGAATAAAATCTCTGATGAGCTTTTAAATGCTTTAATTATACTAAAAATTTTTTGCTTAAAAGAAAATTAATTTTACCAAGTTGCTATAAATAATAACTACTAAATTTTTTGGAGCAGAGTTCCCAGTTTTATTTTAGGCCTTATCCCCAATTTGCGATTTTTCATCCCCAAAAATCCCCAAAACAGCCATTTTCTTATCCCCAAAAATCCCCAAATGTTCTTAAAAATAAAAAAACATAATATTAAGTCATTGGAAAAATATGCATACATCTATTTATTTAAATAAATCCATTTGTGTAATATATTATTAAATCTAATGTTATTTATTTTTTAAGTTCTACGTATCTATGTACAAGGGTAACGTAAAAACGCAAAAGAAAAATAATTATGCGTCAAACATATTTATCATCTCCAAAACTAGGGAATCTTAATCTTATAATTTATAAGCCAAATTGGCTTAGCTAATGCAGTTTTGTGTAACATGTTGTTTGTTTAAAAAAGTGCATTTGAGATTATTGAATAAATTTGTCACAGCAAGCTGCATTATCTTAAAGTGTGTATTTATTCTAAGAAGAGCTGCTAATAACTCATATTGCATTCTGTTGCAAATATTGATTTTGGTTGTATTCACTACAGAAAAAAGCTAGTTCAACAGAAGTAACGCTAGTTGGTACAAAAAGCATATTTAAAACTAATTTAACAAGTTCTTGAAATAGTTTTAAACCGCAAAAAATACTGAGATTTTTACCCAAATCTTGACCAAATCGGTCTTGCCATTGCAAAACTGAGATTTATAATAATATATTTTCCCCAAAAATCTCCAGCAAAAAAAGTGCTTTTCCCCAATTACAAAAAAAATCCCCAATTTGGGGATAAATCCCCAAAACTGGGAACACTGTTTTGGAGTGTTGTGTATATTCTTCAAAAAAAAAAAGTAAAAACTTTTGTCTTGAACTCATTTAATGAAATCATTGTTTTATTAATAGAGTCTCGGTATTCCCGGCAGTGTTGCCAATTTAGCCATTTAGTTGCTAGATTTAGCCATTTTTCATCCTGTTTAGCCATCAGCCATTTTTTTAGCCTTTTTTCAACTTGTTTGCCCTTTTTCTTTTAAAAGAATAATTTTTAATTTATTATAAAAATTTATAAAAGTAAAATAAAAATTTTTAACAATTAAAATGCCTTTAATTTAAATCACAACTTTTACAAATGTTGAAAATCGCTATAAACTATGACGCTGAAACATCTTTCAAAATAAAGGAACAGTATTCCAATATTAAATTTATAAAATGGATTAACACAAACATCGGTGTTTCTTTCTGGTTGCAAGTATTTCAATAAAGAGATGAAGGCGGCAACAAAATTTTTTTTAGAAATTTCAGAATTGACTATAAGATTTCTCTCACTTCCATGGTCTAATGCTGAAGTAGAGAGGGTATACTTATATAGCCAAGTAAACATCGTTAAAAGTAATTTGAGAAAAAAGGTTACATTTAGCAACCGTAAATTCGATTTTATCAATTAGGTAAATGTTTTTACCATAACAATAAAATATTTATACCCACGCCACAATGGTGGAGAGGGTACTATGCGTTTGTGCTGCTGTTTGTAACACCTTAAAATATTGGTCCTAAGCCCACCTTTACGTATACCGATAGACTCAAAATCACTTTCTGAGTCAATTTAACGATGTTTGTCCGGTTAGCTGGCTATCCATGTAAACATTGTGCCAAAGAACAGGTCGCAAATTTGCAGAAAATTTAATAAAATGTGGTACATAGATTCTAATGTGGTTAGGGTTGACCGACTATACTTTCTTACTTGTTTTTTTATTGCAGATCCAGACTCAAAAGGTGTTGGGTAAATGTTGTCGTGATTATGTTTTACTTCCAAATTATTTAAAACTATTAGGCACGAATGATTCCTATGAGATGAACAATAACGACATCGAATTTATCGATTATTTAATTTTTTAAATATCTATCAAAATATTAATTTACGTTTATTCTTATTTAACAAATTGATCTTAACTTACAGTATCATCGTAAACAACTTTAAATTAATTATTTCTGTTGTGTTATTGAATTTTAATGAGTTTTTAATTAAAAAAACATTTTAGCCATTTTTTAGCCCATTTCTAGCCATTTTTTAGCCATTTTTTTCCGTAAATTTAACCATTTTTGGTCACAAAGTTTTGGCAACACTGATTCCCGGGAATAAGATTTTTTTTTGTTTCGTATTCCGGGAAATTAAAAACCCTTCTAGGAGTATATAAAAATTAAAATGCGTTTGTTTGTTTAGACTTTTTAACTACTGAACCGATTTTCTTGAATTTTCAAGTGGGCGCCACTTCTCGCATACAAAGACAGCAAAAGACACAAATGATATAAAAAGTTACTAGAGGATGGCGGCACCAAAACATTCAACAAATTACAACACGTCAACATACACGGTAAAAAATTTTAGAATTTTAATACCGAGCGGGTGTGTATATATAACAATTACAAAAAAGAATTAAATTTATCGTACTATGGTATACTTATAAAGAGAGACAATGAGAGAGATATAAATAATTTTACCTTATTTTCCAGAGCGTAAAACTATACCAATTTATACTATTTTGTATTAACTTTCGGTGTTAGACTAAAACCAAAATATTAAAATTTAACAAGGAACAAGCATATAAATTTGCTCAATAAAGAATTAATTTAATACCCACTTGATAACTTAAATACCAAGATAAAGTTATTTTTAATGCAAATTAGAATTCTATTAATAATGTGAGGATTAAATTGTATTCTTAAACTGGTGTAATTTTCAATACCTCACTGGATTACTTTTACGCTTTACGGGTGTTGCCTTTAATCTAGCCAGGGCTCAAATCTATTCCCTTCCAAAAGTATATTAAATAAAAATGCATTGATTAATTTTTTTTATCATTTATTTTACATATCAGCTTAAACTATGCAATGGAATTATACATATTGTGGTAGAACATCGGGTGTTAATATGTATTCTTTTGAGTTAATCGTTCATATGGCCTTAAACATTCTAGTTCCTGAACATTAAACATTTTTGAAAAATTTTGAGAGGTTATTTCATATGAGCTTAAGATTATATCTAGTTGTTTACTTATATACATTTCTAAGAGGAAATAGGTTCTTCATTGACTACATATATTTCTTTAATTTTACCAAACATGAAAAATGTGTTTTCTCTTTTTATATATAAAACGAATGATGGTCTATAATTGTAACCATACTTGAATTAAAATATTATTAGTAGCAAATACTTTTGATGCTTCAGATAGGTTCAATGTTTTTATTTCTGGTTTACCCGTCAATAACTTACGTCTCTTCGCGTTTAAATTTTTCAGTTTTGCTACTAAGTAACCAGTGTTAGTTTCAGGGTTAAAAAACAAATCCTAAAATAGTTAAATAAAGAGTAAAAAACCAACAATTGCGAAAACAATATTATTCTTACAATGCCACCACAATTGTTTCCTACTTTATATGATGGAAACAGATGTATGATAGCCTCCGCGAGAGAAATCTTGTCCTCACGCTTCGGATAATTGCCACTACGTTGCCGCAAAAAATTAACTGATTCGCTTACTAAACAACGTCGGGAAGTATCACTTAGGGGTTGCTTTGCAGCATACTCATTGAATATTGCAGAATAATCACCAGCTCTTAGATACTATTCCAATTCCTGCAATATGTGTATGTTCCATAATAAGACAAAATTCGAATAAAGAGGTTTTTACTTACCTTATTAATTTTAGTACTGTTGGGTGATATTTCATCTAAACAAAACTCTACAGAAAAGCCGCTACAGCTTCTATATTGACAAATGATTCCCGCGAGCTCATTAAAATCAATTTCAGCACCGTTGGTTCTTTGAACTGCAGTTCTCTGCCCTCTAGATCTAAAATCAGCTTATTAAAAACTGAAGTTAAATAAAAATAATTTTTTTAATTTAAGTTAGACTTGGCTTGGAAGAGTGGAAATTTCAGCACAGAGCATTACCATAGAAAACAACTTAAATATCTTGATAGACTCAAGACAGATTTTATAGTCTCTACAAGATATAATCCAAGAACAAGCTTGAAGTCAATACTTACTTGAAATTACTATTCCATTTGAAGTAAAATCCTCACTTTCTGGATCAAAAATTTTTACAATGAAGAACTTTCCACCACTTTTTACTTTTACATACATCTTTATCTGCTAAAATAAGCTTCTTCTTACTTTGAAGCCGCATGGTTTTAAAATGCATTAGCTTAACACCGCTATCGGTATTAATTGTAAGATACAGCGATAGTTTTAATTATTTTTTGGTGTTGTTAATAAGCAACATCAAGCATGCTCATGTTTCTTTTATGTTTTTCTCTCACATACAGATGTTCTTAATTCCTTATTGAGTGTTGTTTCTAAACTTCAAGGAATAAAATTATTAAAAGAGAGAATTCTAAAACATTCAGGTGTAATAATTAAACTTGCAGCATTAAATAAAAAAAGAGAGAAATTATTGATGCTTGTTTCAGTATTAAATTAAATCTATCAGGAATAATTTTTTTAAAGGAAAATTTAAATAAAAATTTTTGGTGTAATTTCTATTCCAAGTGGTGATTAAAAAAATCGCACAATATCATTTTTGGTTTAACATTTATACTATATCAGAATTAAAATAAAATTTAAATCCAAAATAGTTTAAAATTCAACCCGTTCAGTTTTAAAATTAAACTATGACTTTTTACCGTGTAGCAATGCCAGTAGCAACATGTAGATGTCAGCGCGGTACAACACTAAATAAACACAGTAAAAGTTTCCAAATTTGGAAGAAATAGTTTGGTAATCAATAAAAAACATCTCTATATAAAAAGCGAGCAGAACTCCAATCGTTAGCGTTGAACCTTCCATACAAGGACAATATAATTGTCTAAATGTTTGGAGAAGGATAATAGTAGAAGTTTGAAATTTGGTACAAATTGCTTCGTTTTTAAAAATGTTTACCAATGGGGTTAGCGAAGCGCACCTCAGTTTGGAGAATCTTGTCTTTGCAAATGTGTGTGAGGGGCACCTAATCAAATCTCTTTTTAATTTTGTATAAACAATTTTTGTCACGCTGTCAGCCACACAACCCATTAAATTCGTAAGTGTGATTATCTTTTTTCAATGATATATGATTTAAGGAAACACGATGAAGAATTGTTTCGATATTGAAGACAACATTCAATTTATTATTCTGACACGTTTCATTTAAGTGGGTTTGTGTGCTGTGTATACGAGACAGTCAATACTTTCGATTATTTTTTTTTCAATTGAGACATTCAATTCCAAGTACACGAATAAAGTTCAAATGAAAATATAAACATAAACATAGCTTAAGTTTAACAATGCAATAATAAATCAAATTTAAACTGAGTGTTAAATACCAATTTAAGAGCGAATTTATTTGTTTCGTGATTGGGAGGGTAAAATCTCATGTGACTACTATCGTACTAAAGCCGTTATTTCGAAAGTACATTTGTTTGGAGTCTACGAGAGATAATCGGGGGTGTCATAGAATTCAATCTTTTCGGTATTGGATTTGAAACCGACAAAAAAATACTTTTATGTCGGTGTAAGGTGTCACAGAAACCAATGTTATCGCTGGTTTTTTATTGGAAATAACTAAAGAAGCTAAAAACTGCAATTTTCATTTAATTTTTTTCAAATAATGTTGAAAAATTGTTAAAAAATAGAATCTATTTATTTAAATTTTTTATCCTCAATAGGGGAAACTGAAAAATAGCGCACAAAGCTCGATATTCATCCAGTTTATGGAAAAGTATCCGGCCTTTGCAAGAGAATTGACAAAACCCAATAAGCCAACAGTAGAATTAATCGTTGGCAATTGTTTGTTTAGTCGTTAAACAACACAGGTCCACCGCAAAAGGATGTTAACGGATGAAAAAAGGTAGGCAAAATGTGAGCAGTATGTCATAATCTATTGTAATTTTAATTTAAGCAGGCTTGGACTGAATGAAAAAGCGACGCGAAGAGCAAGCACAGAAAAAAGCCAAGTCCAGAGCAACTGGTGGAGCTCTCTAGCAACGAAGAATTAATAATCCGTGTATGTCAGTGGAAATCAGGGCTGGTATTGCGATTGGCTTGCCTAAAAATATAGGTGCTGAGATTGAGGAAGAAATGCCTTCAACTCCTACAAAACATCCACTTTTGATTAGCAGCAAATCTTAAAGGCTCAAAACCGAGCGATAAAAAAGTTTCGGCACAGTAAAAGAAAAGTGGAGATACATGAAAAGTTGGATAAGCTGTTGAAAACTTAAAAAGAAAATGCATGCAGCTTACGACAAGTAATGCCAACTTTTTGAGAGCAAAAAGCACTTTAAAATTTAAAAAAGCACTATTTCGAACAAAAAAAGCGTAAAAAAGCACTTAAGCCTCAACCATAATATGCATAGCCTTGCTTAACCTACTGTCAAAAATTTACAAAAAGTCTCTCAAATGTACTTAAGAAAACAAAAACAAAATAAAAAAATATTTGATTGCGTACGGAATGTGCGATTAGATTCGCTCCTTGCTTAAGCAAATGACAGTTTCGTTAAACTTAGTAAAATGTTTCCTAAAGTTCAATATGGTTTGCCTCATATAGTTTACATGTATTCGCACATTTGCTTAAGCCAACTTAAGCACATTGTGGTTGGGCCTTTAGCCATTTTCACAATTTAATTAAACATAAAACAAGAAATTTGCAATGACCGTCCTATGTTTATAAAATTTAATGCACACAGAAAAAAATCAAGTTAAAAACGTCGAAAACAAGGTTGATTTAAATTTTTTCGGTGGTGATTTTGCTTCATACGGGTTTCATGTTAATTCAACCTGATTTTACAATAACTGCGAACAACATTTTTTTCTTTTGATATTTCATGTTAATTTAACATTGCAGTAAAGTTAGAGCAAAATGTAATTTATATTGAAATAACAATCGGAATCACGTTGAATGAAAGTTATTTCCAGTTGAAACAACAAATGGGTTTGAGTGTATTTTAACAGTGTGAAGAAGCTTCAGACAACATTTGCATTTATGTAAGAATAATTCAAAACCCTGTAACACATGTTTCACTTATTTTGTATTCTCCTTTGTTAACAGAAGCATCAGCAGAATCGCCCGATATGGTCATCATTCTACTTTGAAAACTTGATGTACTATTTAAATAAACCATTTTAATTAAAAGAATACGGGAATTGTCTTCCTTTTATAACATATTTTAAAAGTGAAAATAAAAAATGTACATAATTAAGTAGGTATGCATGTTAATTTAACAAGCTAAACTTTTGATTTTAATACAAAACAGGTTTTTATGGGTTCAATATTGAATCCAGATTTATTTATATTTTAATATTTTTTTTTTTATTTTTTTAACAGTGAATAATATTAAATAAACGTAATTTAAGGTTAAATTGATATTTTTTATTAAAAATTAATATGAAATAATGATAAATTTAAGTAAAGGGCATAATTTTTCTGAAATTTAACATGATTCTCAATCAACATTTTTCCATGTTAATTTTACATGGGTATTTTTTTTCTGTGTGTGACAGCACATATTTTAATAAAAACCTAATCAGGTATGTGATGAAAATCGATCGATTTCAAAACGAACGTTTTTAAATGTTGTGATGAATTTCGAAGGATTTTAAACCCTTTTTCTGAATTATAGTCTTAGATTTTCGTTCAGAATACACTTCAGTTAACGTATATAATATAAAATTTGAAAGAATAAAGACTGAAAATAAAAGGAATATGCATTTAAAATTAATTTTAAAAGATACTGAAAACGATATTTTCGGTTTCAAATCGTATCGTTTTTAAAATCGATTTCCATCTGTATATTTTATCGTAATAAAACATCTGGCGTATGATATTATCCAATTATTTTAACATATGTACGCTTCTGAATAAAGATAACACATAAGGTGTAAAATAGAAAAAACATGTATGTTGTATTCTGACACTCAGTCAAACCTTTTTGCAATATTATTTGGAGACGCATGAAAAATGGCAGGTTACACGACGCTCGTTATAAAAGCATTTTCTGTCTGTTTTTAATTTATTTGACACCTTTTCAATACCATTTAACTACATGACTCAAAATCGTTGTTCATTTTCCATTCACAATTGCTAATATTTTCCAAGCCATTTCTATTTTTGAAACAGTGTCAACATCTTTAAAAAAATGTTTAACGAAAACAAATACATAGTTTTTATTACGATTACTTATTAAAAGTGCAATGTTTTGAAAAATTTCTAAATTGCTAGGAAGCGAATGCAACTTTCTTTTATCACTTTTTTTATCATTTGAAATCTTAAAATCTTTACAGGACTTCTCAAAATTGTACCCCAGATCTCATCTAAATCATCCTCTATATAACCGAAGTTTTAGAAAATGGTAGAAAAAAAGTAAAAATTGTAAAAAGCACAAAAGCCACTAATGAAAAATTGAAAAAGCACCAAGTTAGTGCTTTTTCTCAGTTTGGCACTATGGATAAAATTTTGGCGTTTTGAGGCATCAAAAAGCACCATAAATAGTGCCAAAAGCACTAAGTTGGCACCACTGCTTACGACGTATGTAAAGGACAATAGAAAAGGGGCAAGAATCAATATTGAATGCAGTTAACGAGTCAACAGGGGAATTTTGCAAGCAATATTTTTTTTTTTTTTTTTTTCATATTTTATTTATTGAATCTTTTCTTAACTGAAATTGACAATAAGTTTTTCAAATCTTAAAATTCTAAATTATTTTATGAGGTAACGTGCCAATGCAAGTTACCAATTAGATGTGAGAGGAGGTAATGCATTGTTTATTATAGTGTTGCCAGATCTAGCGTGTCTTTTCTTTTTAGACGCCTATGTCCATCGCTAGAAAGTAAGTTTTGAGCTAAGGAATTTGGATGCACTAACAGCTTATTAACATATTTAATACAGCTCTCCCGAGCTACTGTGATGACGGTAGAAATACTTAAGTCCTTGTGAAGGTTAGCATTCCTTACGTACCAGGGAGCTCCAGTAATTATTCTCAAAATCTTCGATTGTCTTCTTTGAAGTTTTTCAATATTTGTAGCGCATGCTGTTCCCCAGAGTTGGATTCCATAGGACCAAATTGGTTTTATTATTGTGTTGTATATAAGGACTTTATATTCCAAATTAAAGGTGGATCTAGAGTTTAAGAGCCACATTAGTTGAACGGTCTTTAATTTGATTTGAGTTATTTTTGCTTCAATGTGTCTGCTCCACGTGAGTCGCCGATCTAGGTGTATTCCTAGGTATTTAACATGATTCTGTTGAGGAATTTGTACGTTATTAATTTTAATTGGGGTGCAGTCATGTTTTCTGAGGGTAAATGTAATGTGGGCACATTTAACGGGATTGACATTAATTTTCCATTTGTCAAGCCAGATTTGAAGTTCGTTAATGTGATTTTGCAATAGCTTTGATGCTTCTACTGGGCAAGAATGGGTACTTATAATGGCAGTATCATCGGCAAATGTAAATGTTTGGGTTTTTACGTGAGTTGGCATATCTGCAGTATACAAGACATATAAGAAAGGACCAAGAATACTGCCTTGGGGTACACCAGCTTTTACAGAACAGGATCTGGATATAGTATCTTTTACTTTGATTGTAAATGACCGATTTGACAAGTAATTTTTAAGAAGTAAGTGTGTACTAGGTGGTAAAATGCAAGAGATTTTAGATATAAGCCCTTCGTGCCACACTTTGTCGAAGGCTTGAGCTATATCAATGAATAGAGCCGAACAATATTGCTTTGCTTCGAAAGTTTGTCTTATTAGTGTGACAATTCGGTGCACTTGTTCTATTGTGTTGTGACTTTTGCGGAATCCAAACTGATGCTGAGGAATGATACGATGTTCGTTGGCATAAGGAATAATAAGGCTTAGAAGTAGTTTTTCATATAATTTTGATAATATTGACAGCAAGCTAATTGGTCTATATGATGTCGTTTGTGTTAAGTCTTTGCCAGGTTTCGGGATCATAATTATTTGTGATTTTTTCCAGGTTGTGGGGAAGTGCCCTGTTCGATTTATACCGTTGAATATGTATATAAGTACTTTTAACGCACATTCGGGCAGTTCTTGGATCATTTTGGCAGTAATTTTGTCATGGCCGGCAGATTTTTTAACTTTAAGCTCTTTAATGGTTAGTTTTAATTCTGGGAGTCTAAAATGAATTGGGTTAAGTGGATAATTGCATATTGATTGTAACTCACAATCAGTGCTAGAAGAAACATTGGGCGTGAAAACTTTTTCGAGATGGTTTGCAAATGCATCGGCTTTTTCTGGGTTACTTCAATATTTTAAACAACAATCTTTTTATATTTTTTTTTTATATATTTGCTTTGCCAAAACAATAAAACTTCACAAATGAAATTAACAAAAACAAATAATAAAACGATAGAGTTTATTTCATGGATATGTTTGCAGGTATGTTAACTATATTACCACTTCTTATTTTCTTGTCTGTAATTTTCTTTGTATTTAAAACACCCAAACATTTCATTAAAAGCTGTAAACAAATGGGTTAACACATAAAACAGCTGATTCGATTATCGGGTTTATTTGCATTCGAAAATAACAAAAACGACTTGTTTTAATTACAAAAAAAAAAAAAAAAAAAAAAAAAAAAAAAAATGGGTTGCAAAACCGACAATCAGCAAAGCTGACTTGCGTTTCTAGACTAGAAGTTAAAAAAAAAAACGATTTTTCCTACACGCGAAACCCTCTACACAGAAAAAATTATTGCCGAATTATTTTCAAACAAACGCTTGTTTGAAAATTTTTTTAATTTCTATAAATTTTTTTACTGATTCAAACAATATTTTTGTTTGATTTTTATTTAACCAACAAAAATGTGGACAACTCTTCAAAAATATAATAAACGCGTTACTGGTGTCAAGTTTTCATAATTTTGTATGAAATATTTAACGCTCTTTAATGTTGTCGTCTTTTTGCATTTTTTTATTTGATCGTAAGCAACACTTCTTTATGTGAAATATAAGAACAACAACAAAAAACACACACAGTCTATTTTTGGACGCTTTAAAAAAGTGCAACTATAAGGAAAACAATAGCAGAAACAACATTACGAGAAACAAAATCCCGTATTCAATTTTTTAAAACTGTTTGGTTAAATACATCAAATACAAAAATAGAATGATGACGAAAAACATATCGAGTCGGCCTGCTGCCGTTTTTGGTAACATTTCTTCTTTAGACTGGGATCACACTATGAAAGTTTTCTTTCAGAAAGTCTGAGTTAATGGGTGAGAAGGGAAAAAGGAACAGCATGTTCTCTTCCCCTCTCACCAATAAACTCAGACTTTCTGAAAGAAAACTTTCATATTGTGAACCCAGACTTAGCAAAGGAAAGGATACAGCAACAGAGAGTGATAAAGAAAAACATTGTGTTGTGTGTATAGGTAAAACAAGACTTCGTTCAAAAATTATTCCAACAAAAAAAATGTGAATTTCAGTAAACTTTTTGTTTGATTCAGTTAAATTATTTGTTTGAAAAAATCAGTGTTTTTTTCAATAAACAAAATGCAAATAAATTGTTTGAATATGCAAATTTGTTTATAGGACCGATTTCAGACAAAAAATTGTTTGATTCTACAAATTTTTTGTTTGAATTGGAAAAATTATTTTTTCTGTGTACTTTGCACAAGGTTTTTATGGACAGACAACCAGCTAACTGGACGAACAGACGAACATTTTTAGATTGATTTAAAATATTTTTATATGTAACTCACTTCAGCATATACGCATAATACCCTGTCTACCAATGGTGGATTGTGTATAAAATTAAAAGAAAAAAAAAAAAAAAAATAAATTAAAAATAAGAAACTATTGATAATTTTTTATAATTAATATTTACAGTTGGAATGTCTGCATTTTTAATGGATTAATTTGGATTTTTTATGGAATGTGTACATACACACCGAGAAATACAAAAAAGAACGAACTTGCCCTTCAAATATTAAAAACCATAATAACAAAAGTTGTGGAATTTTTGTTAAATAGTTTCAATTATTGTACTAAATTCATACACAATTTTATTTATTAATTAATTTATTTTTTACAAATTTCCATAATATACTTATGGACTTACATATGGGTAATTCCATAGTCACATACGCGACAGACGTACGCTTTAATGAGACAAAAACCAACGAAAGCGTTAACAATTTTCTTAATTCTTTTTGGTTTTGTGTGGAGCATTAAAAGCTATACATTTTGTAAAAGAGAAAAAAATAATCAAACATGCAGCTCATTAAATATAAGCAATTAATGGCGGTGACGTGGCGTATAGAAGTTTGTTTTTTCCTTGTTAGCAAAAATTCAAAACTCGGCGAATTTCGTCGGAATATTTTGCAAATATTTTTTGTCATAATTCCCAACATTATAAATGAGTTTTTTTAATTTTTAGAACTGAAAATTTTTTCTGGATTATCCCCTACAGCCCGTTGTTTGGTTTGTGACGTTACGTGATGTAACGTGACATAGTTTACCATTAGGGAATGGTAAATGGACTCCAAAATCGATTTTCGATTTTTCGATCGACTTTTTTTGTTTCGGTTTTTGATATCGATTAATCGAACCTCAAAATCGATTTTAAAATCGATTTAAAAATCGTTGTAAAACTAATTTGCAAACTTATAAATTATATCACAAAGGCAAACTACTACTAGAGAAATTGAAATTAGATTTTTACAGTGGGTAGATATGACTGCTTTTTATAATTCTTCTGTAAAGTGAAAATGTGTAAATTTTGAGATGGCCTTTAGAGGAAAAAGTGCATGTACATTTCACATATAATACTTGTGTAGTCAATCAGGCCTGTCACATAAATAAATTCCGATCGAAAGTGGAAGTGATTTCGAATCTTGCTTCACATAAAACGAAATCACTTTTGACCGGAATTGATTTCTGTGACAAGCCTGAATGTATGGATAGTATTTCAAAGGAGTATGACAATAGTTCTGATCCGTGGCGACTGTTTCTTTGCTAAGTTACTATTAAGTTAGTTTTAGAAAACAAACGTTTGCTGGTCATTGTTTTCAGAAAGATGCAGAGATATTGTTTAAATATTAGCGTATTTCCAGGAATGTCATGGCTTAATTCACCTTTTGTGTTTCTATAATATGTTGATTTACACGAAGCTGATTTTCAGTGTTTGGTTCGGTACGATATGTTAAGGACTGTTTTGTTCACTGTCCATTGATGACTTTAATTTCTGAATAACAAGAGCCCTTATATTAAAGTTGGAAGTTGGTATACTTCTAATAGATAAAAACGTAAAACTACAACTTTAGACTTGGGAAACTGCATAAGCATACCTACAGACGTAAGTACGCACAAAAGATAAAGTTTTACGGCCTAATTTTTAAAAAATAAAACCGGTTAATAAAGGCTTTATGAAATGGATTTTGTGTATGCCCATAATTTATCGATTAAATTAATATTAAAATTAAAAATTGCCAAAATTTTGATAAAAATTAAAAAATCGATTTTAAAAGCCCAATAATCGATCTCAGTATAAAATCGCATACGTAAATTCGATTGCAAAAAATCGATTTTTTTTACAACAAAATCGATTTTCGATTGGAATCGAAATCGAAATCGATTTACCATTCCCTATTTACCATGTCGAGGCATAACCGCAAAAAAAGCTTAAGTAACATCATTTTCCATTTTCGTTTTTTTTAATAAACGACTTTATTGGGAACACTTGCATCATCTCCTAAAATGTCATGGTCACATAAGGAACCGTTACGATTTTAAAGCAAAAACAATTTTATCTCAAGCGACAATATTCATACAAAATTTTTATGAAATAAAATAAAAAAAACCCTCTCCTGTAAAATTTTGTTTTTGTCACTTAAGCTTTTTTTGCGGTAATGAATCGATGTAATTCTTGTACTTAATTTTGTTTTAAATAACTGTTTGTTTTTTTTAATTCATGAAAGAAAACAGGCTATACATTTTATTTGATGATTTTTTTTTTTTGTAAATTAAGTGAATTCAATTATTTTTAAATGTATGAATTGAGTTAAAACACGTTAAACCATCACGAAAAAATGGCATTTTCGGCATCATCACCTCCGATTTGAATGAAATTCAACACAAATGTTGTATGTAATTGGACTTTAACAAAACATAAATTTCAGACCCCACATTCTTTCGGCATCCGAAATATGACGTCATAAAAAATGTGAAAAAATGTTTAAAAAAACACAAAAGTTACAAAAGGGGATAGAACTCTTGAACTACGAAAGATAATTTAGTTCTTTTGGTATCGTTTTAAAGGTGAAAGTGCACCCTTTAAAATGATAGGCATATTGTGTTTTTTTAAGAAGAGGTCAAAGGTAAATTTTTGGGGTCTTGAGTTCAAAGGTCCATATCTGGAAAAGTATATTTTTTAAAATTCTTAAAAAAATATATGTTAAGTATTATACCCTCTTCAACATTTGCAGAAAATTTGAAGGTGGAGACTCGATTGGTGTCAGAGTTATATACCAGAACGTGATTCTAAGTATGTTTTGTGTTAAAAAATCCCTTGTTGTTGTTGTAGTTTAATTATTTTTTTCAGTATATCTGGAGAACAGCAAGAGCCAAAGTTTCCAAATTAGGTACACACATTTAAGTTATCAATACGCACCATCCCACAAAATTTGGGCGGGATTGGAGAAGTGGCCGTGGTTGCTATTATTTATACATTTGTATAAACGTATAAATGACAAAATACAATTATAGAGATTGACAGAAGAGATAAGTTATATTGTGAAATAGCAGTATATAACATTTTTAAGATTAAAAAATGCTTAATAATGCTAAAAAAATATTAGAAAAATACTGAAAAGAATGCTGAATGCTATTTGAAAAATTCGCTGCTAAATCAAAATAAATAATGCTAAATTAAGCAGTGAAAAGGGTCACACTGCTTGGGATTTATTTAAAAAATTTTGTCGTTTCTTTAACAAATGATACAACTTTTTGTATTAATGGAACTTTATTGCTTTTTGAAATTGAGTTGTTCGATTTATGGAAATAGCAAGGCGTTTGTTTCGCATTTGTCCCTTTTCCAGAAATTTTGAACAGCTCCATTTTCTGCTGACATCAGAAGACACCCATCTGTTCCATCTCCTTTACAATTTTTTAAGGTCAGGACCAAAATTTGTCAAAGCTTTAAGAGCCATTGATGATAGAGCCTTCGCATCAATTGACACATCAACGTCATCAATATCTTTTGAAGCCTCTTCAAATGCGTTAACAACAAAAGCAATAAATTCTTCCCTAAAAACTTTTTGTTGTATGTTGAAATATCTTAAAGATAAGGCTTTTCCCCGACAAATCCGTGCTTTCGTCAAATATTATCGAATAGAATTTTGATTTATATAACACATAAAGTTTGCAAATACTAAGGTTTTTTAATAATTCAACCGCACGCATTATCAAGTCAAACATTTAGTCTTTGTATATATGTAGATGGCTTCTGCTGGGATTGAATGTATAATAATAAGTATTTGAATACGGTAAACTAGATGTTTCATTGGAAATATATATTTAATAACTTTTAGGATTAAGATTTGGATACTTGTTGCAAATTTCGTTAGAGATTCAATAAAAAACAAAAAATACTTATTGAAAATTTCGTTAGAGATTCAATAAAAAACAAAAAATACTTATTGAAAATTTCGTCAGAGATTCAATAAAAAAACAAAAACAAGTTAGAAAGTATAGTCGGTCAAGCCCGACCATATGATACCCTACACCACAGTATTTAAAAACACATCATGCTTATGTGTCCATATAAATATAGATTTATCTATGTTTATAAACTTCATGTAAATCGGTTTAAAAGTTTGTGAGAGGCAGAAATTGCCCCCTACCTCCCCTTGTGGTCCTATTTTTGAAAAACTGTATAGCTAATGTGTCCATATAGATATGGATCTATCTATGTTTTAAATTTCATTAAAATCGGTTTGAGAGGCAGAAATTGCCCCTATCTCCCCTCGTGGTCCTATTTTTTTAAAAAATGCATACATTTTGTGTCTATATAGATATGGTTCTATTTTTGTTTTAAATTTCATTGAAATCGGTTTGATAGTTTCTGAGAGGAAGAAATTTCCCCCTATCTTCGCTCGTGGTGCTACGATTCGGCCCATTTTCAATAGGCTTGGTCCTTGTGCCAATAAGAACCTATGTCCCAAATTTCATCAAATTATCTTCAAAATTGCGGCTCCGTGCAATATATACATTTTGTAAAAGAGAAAAAAATAATCAAACATGCAGCTCATTAAATATAAGCAATTAATGGCGGTGACGTGGCGTATAGAAGTTTGTTTTTTCCTTGTTAGCAAAAATTCAAAACTCGGCGAATTTCGTCGGAATATTTTGCAAATATTTTTTGTCATAATTCCCAACATTATAAATGAGTTTTTTTAATTTTTAGAACTGAAAATTTTTTCTGGATTATCCCCTACAGCCCGTTGTTTGGTTTGTGACGTTACGTGATGTAACGTGACATAGTTTACCATTAGGGAATGGTAAATGGACTCCAAAATCGATTTTCGATTTTTCGATCGACTTTTTTTGTTTCGGTTTTTGATATCGATTAATCGAACCTCAAAATCGATTTTAAAATCGATTTAAAAATCGTTGTAAAACTAATTTGCAAACTTATAAATTATATCACAAAGGCAAACTACTACTAGAGAAATTGAAATTAGATTTTTACAGTGGGTAGATATGACTGCTTTTTATAATTCTTCTGTAAAGTGAAAATGTGTAAATTTTGAGATGGCCTTTAGAGGAAAAAGTGCATGTACATTTCACATATAATACTTGTGTAGTCAATCAGGCCTGTCACATAAATAAATTCCGATCGAAAGTGGAAGTGATTTCGAATCTTGCTTCACATAAAACGAAATCACTTTTGACCGGAATTGATTTCTGTGACAAGCCTGAATGTATGGATAGTATTTCAAAGGAGTATGACAATAGTTCTGATCCGTGGCGACTGTTTCTTTGCTAAGTTACTATTAAGTTAGTTTTAGAAAACAAACGTTTGCTGGTCATTGTTTTCAGAAAGATGCAGAGATATTGTTTAAATATTAGCGTATTTCCAGGAATGTCATGGCTTAATTCACCTTTTGTGTTTCTATAATATGTTGATTTACACGAAGCTGATTTTCAGTGTTTGGTTCGGTACGATATGTTAAGGACTGTTTTGTTCACTGTCCATTGATGACTTTAATTTCTGAATAACAAGAGCCCTTATATTAAAGTTGGAAGTTGGTATACTTCTAATAGATAAAAACGTAAAACTACAACTTTAGACTTGGGAAACTGCATAAGCATACCTACAGACGTAAGTACGCACAAAAGATAAAGTTTTACGGCCTAATTTTTAAAAAATAAAACCGGTTAATAAAGGCTTTATGAAATGGATTTTGTGTATGCCCATAATTTATCGATTAAATTAATATTAAAATTAAAAATTGCCAAAATTTTGATAAAAATTAAAAAATCGATTTTAAAAGCCCAATAATCGATCTCAGTATAAAATCGCATACGTAAATTCGATTGCAAAAAATCGATTTTTTTTACAACAAAATCGATTTTCGATTGGAATCGAAATCGAAATCGATTTACCATTCCCTATTTACCATGTCGAGGCATAACCGCAAAAAAAGCTTAAGTAACATCATTTTCCATTTTCGTTTTTTTTAATAAACGACTTTATTGGGAACACTTGCATCATCTCCTAAAATGTCATGGTCACATAAGGAACCGTTACGATTTTAAAGCAAAAACAATTTTATCTCAAGCGACAATATTCATACAAAATTTTTATGAAATAAAATAAAAAAAACCCTCTCCTGTAAAATTTTGTTTTTGTCACTTAAGCTTTTTTTGCGGTAATGAATCGATGTAATTCTTGTACTTAATTTTGTTTTAAATAACTGTTTGTTTTTTTTAATTCATGAAAGAAAACAGGCTATACATTTTATTTGATGATTTTTTTTTTTTGTAAATTAAGTGAATTCAATTATTTTTAAATGTATGAATTGAGTTAAAACACGTTAAACCATCACGAAAAAATGGCATTTTCGGCATCATCACCTCCGATTTGAATGAAATTCAACACAAATGTTGTATGTAATTGGACTTTAACAAAACATAAATTTCAGACCCCACATTCTTTCGGCATCCGAAATATGACGTCATAAAAAATGTGAAAAAATGTTTAAAAAAACACAAAAGTTACAAAAGGGGATAGAACTCTTGAACTACGAAAGATAATTTAGTTCTTTTGGTATCGTTTTAAAGGTGAAAGTGCACCCTTTAAAATGATAGGCATATTGTGTTTTTTTAAGAAGAGGTCAAAGGTAAATTTTTGGGGTCTTGAGTTCAAAGGTCCATATCTGGAAAAGTATATTTTTTAAAATTCTTAAAAAAATATATGTTAAGTATTATACCCTCTTCAACATTTGCAGAAAATTTGAAGGTGGAGACTCGATTGGTGTCAGAGTTATATACCAGAACGTGATTCTAAGTATGTTTTGTGTTAAAAAATCCCTTGTTGTTGTTGTAGTTTAATTATTTTTTTCAGTATATCTGGAGAACAGCAAGAGCCAAAGTTTCCAAATTAGGTACACACATTTAAGTTATCAATACGCACCATCCCACAAAATTTGGGCGGGATTGGAGAAGTGGCCGTGGTTGCTATTATTTATACATTTGTATAAACGTATAAATGACAAAATACAATTATAGAGATTGACAGAAGAGATAAGTTATATTGTGAAATAGCAGTATATAACATTTTTAAGATTAAAAAATGCTTAATAATGCTAAAAAAATATTAGAAAAATACTGAAAAGAATGCTGAATGCTATTTGAAAAATTCGCTGCTAAATCAAAATAAATAATGCTAAATTAAGCAGTGAAAAGGGTCACACTGCTTGGGATTTATTTAAAAAATTTTGTCGTTTCTTTAACAAATGATACAACTTTTTGTATTAATGGAACTTTATTGCTTTTTGAAATTGAGTTGTTCGATTTATGGAAATAGCAAGGCGTTTGTTTCGCATTTGTCCCTTTTCCAGAAATTTTGAACAGCTCCATTTTCTGCTGACATCAGAAGACACCCATCTGTTCCATCTCCTTTACAATTTTTTAAGGTCAGGACCAAAATTTGTCAAAGCTTTAAGAGCCATTGATGATAGAGCCTTCGCATCAATTGACACATCAACGTCATCAATATCTTTTGAAGCCTCTTCAAATGCGTTAACAACAAAAGCAATAAATTCTTCCCTAAAAACTTTTTGTTGTATGTTGAAATATCTTAAAGATAAGGCTTTTCCCCGACAAATCCGTGCTTTCGTCAAATATTATCGAATAGAATTTTGATTTATATAACACATAAAGTTTGCAAATACTAAGGTTTTTTAATAATTCAACCGCACGCATTATCAAGTCAAACATTTAGTCTTTGTATATATGTAGATGGCTTCTGCTGGGATTGAATGTATAATAATAAGTATTTGAATACGGTAAACTAGATGTTTCATTGGAAATATATATTTAATAACTTTTAGGATTAAGATTTGGATACTTGTTGCAAATTTCGTTAGAGATTCAATAAAAAACAAAAAATACTTATTGAAAATTTCGTTAGAGATTCAATAAAAAACAAAAAATACTTATTGAAAATTTCGTCAGAGATTCAATAAAAAAACAAAAACAAGTTAGAAAGTATAGTCGGTCAAGCCCGACCATATGATACCCTACACCACAGTATTTAAAAACACATCATGCTTATGTGTCCATATAAATATAGATTTATCTATGTTTATAAACTTCATGTAAATCGGTTTAAAAGTTTGTGAGAGGCAGAAATTGCCCCCTACCTCCCCTTGTGGTCCTATTTTTGAAAAACTGTATAGCTAATGTGTCCATATAGATATGGATCTATCTATGTTTTAAATTTCATTAAAATCGGTTTGAGAGGCAGAAATTGCCCCTATCTCCCCTCGTGGTCCTATTTTTTTAAAAAATGCATACATTTTGTGTCTATATAGATATGGTTTTATTTTTGTTTTAAATTTCATTGAAATCGGTTTGATAGTTTCTGAGAGGAAGAAATTTCCCCCTATCTTCGCTCGTGGTGCTACGATTCGGCCCATTTTCAATAGGCTTGGTCCTTGTGCCAATAAGAACCTATGTCCCAAATTTCATCAAATTATCTTCAAAATTGCGGCTCCGTGCAATAACTCCCAGGTGCAATAAGTCCCAAGAAAAAAATTAAATTAGACCCAAAAATTTTTCATACAAATGTGGGAGTAATTTCATTATGAAATAGCTCCCAGCCCTTTTGGTTTTATTTCATTTTTTTGGAAGTTATTTCACTTTTTGCCTGGGAGTTATTTCATAATGAAATAAAATCCGAATGAAATAACTCCCCGAAAAAATTAACGTGGAAGTTATTTCATTTTATTTTGGTTTTCGGTGTTATTTCATTTGCTGTGGGAGTTATTTCATTTTTTGTGGGATTTTTTTCATTTTCAATTATTTGCAATTTCTTAAAATTGCTTAAAATTTTATAACGAGATATTTCAAACTATTTGATACAATGACTAAAGTTTATCAAAGAAGAAAATTTTGCTAATTGCAATTGCAGTGTCTTATGGTTACCGGCTATGCAGTGAAGCTTTAGTTAGCGAAGTCGGTGTTTGTTATACCATAGAGGAGAAAATCCTTGCGCGCGGCCGAAGGCCGGCTATGCAGAGATGCTTTAGTTAGCGAAGTCGGTGTTTGTTATACCATAGAGTATAAAATCCTTGCGCCCGGCCGAAGGCCGTCTATGCAGAAAAGCTTTAGTTAGCGAAGCCGGTGTTTGTTATACCATAGAGTATAAAATCCTTCATTTTGAAATAACTCCCAAAAGTTGGGGTTTGTTTCATTTAAGACTTGGAAATTATTTCATTTTTTTTGGGATTTATTTCTTTTTTCTAGTTTGGGACTTATTTAATTTATTTTGGGATTTAATTCATTGGGAGTTAATGCACTGGGACTTATTGCACCTGGGAGTTATTGCACGGAGCCAAAATTGCGACCTGTACTTTGCGCACAAGGTTGCATGGACAGCCAGCCAGCCAGCCTGCCAGCCAGCCGGACGGACATCGTTAGTTCGACTCAGAAAGTGATTCTAAGAAGATCGGTATACTTTAAGGTGGGTCTAGGACCAATATTTTAAGGCGTTACACACATCAGCACAAATGCATAATACCCTCTCCACTATTGTGGTGTGGGTATAAAAAACCTTGCTGGGATTTCCAAAAATTTTGTATATATCAAACAAATATTATTATTGGGAATTCTTGTTTTATCGAAATAAACAAAACATACTTTTATAATTTAGAAGGGGGGGGGGATTTCCTTATCCCCCCAGTGAATCCGCGCCTGATACTTTAGTATGTACATTTTTTATTTTCATGTTTAAAATATGTTATAAAAAAGAAAACAATTCCCGTATTCTTTTAATTTAAATTATTTAGTTAAATAGTTCATCAAGTTTTCAAAGTAGAATGATGATGAAAACCATATAGGGCCATTCTGCTGATGCTTCTGTTAACAAAGGAGAATACAAAATAAGTGAAAAATGTGTTATAGGGGTAAGTGCTTTGAATTATTCTTAAATAAATGCATGTGTTGTCGCTGAAGCTTCTTCACAAAACAATTTGATTCTACATGAAATTCACGTTGTTCAATTTGAAATAACTTTCATTCAACGTGATTCGGATTGTTACTTCATTATAAATGACATTTTGCTCTAACTTTACTGCAATGTTAAATTAACATGAAGTAACTATGAAGCAAAATCCCTACCGAAAACGGTAAAATCAACCTTGTTTTCTACGATTTTACATTGATTTTTTTCTGTGTGTTAGCTATACGGTAAAAACTGTATAGCTAATGTGTCCATATAGATATGGATCTATCTATGTTTTAAATTTCATTAAAATCGGTTTGAGAGGCAGAAATTGCCCCTATCTCCCCTCGTGGTCCTATTTTTTTAAAAAATGCATACATTTTGTGTCTATATAGATATGGTTCTATTTTTGTTTTAAATTTCATTGAAATCAGTTTGATAGTTTCTGAGAGGAAGAAATTTCCCCCTATCTTCGCTCGTGGTGCTACGATTCGGCCCATTTTCAATAGGCTTGGTCCTTGTGCCAATAAGAACCTATGTCCCAAATTTCATCAAATTATCTTCAAAATTGCGGCTCCGTGCAATAACTCCCAGGTGCAATAAGTCCCAAGAAAAAAATTAAATTAGACCCAAAAATTTTTCATACAAATGTGGGAGTAATTTCATTATGAAATAGCTCCCAGCCCTTTTGGTTTTATTTCATTTTTTTGGAAGTTATTTCACTTTTTGCCTGGGAGTTATTTCATAATGAAATAAAATCCGAATGAAATAACTCCCCGAAAAAATTAACGTGGAAGTTATTTCATTTTATTTTGGTTTTCGGTGTTATTTCATTTGCTGTGGGAGTTATTTCATTTTTTGTGGGATTTTTTTCATTTTCAATTATTTGCAATTTCTTAAAATTGCTTAAAATTTTATAACGAGATATTTCAAACTATTTGATACAATGACTAAAGTTTATCAAAGAAGAAAATTTTGCTAATTGCAATTGCAGTGTCTTATGGTTACCGGCTATGCAGTGAAGCTTTAGTTAGCGAAGTCGGTGTTTGTTATACCATAGAGGAGAAAATCCTTGCGCGCGGCCGAAGGCCGGCTATGCAGAGATGCTTTAGTTAGCGAAGTCGGTGTTTGTTATACCATAGAGTATAAAATCCTTGCGCCCGGCCGAAGGCCGTCTATGCAGAAAAGCTTTAGTTAGCGAAGCCGGTGTTTGTTATACCATAGAGTATAAAATCCTTCATTTTGAAATAACTCCCAAAAGTTGGGGTTTGTTTCATTTAAGACTTGGAAATTATTTCATTTTTTTTGGGATTTATTTCTTTTTTCTAGTTTGGGACTTATTTAATTTATTTTGGGATTTAATTCATTGGGAGTTAATGCACTGGGACTTATTGCACCTGGGAGTTATTGCACGGAGCCAAAATTGCGACCTGTACTTTGCGCACAAGGTTGCATGGACAGCCAGCCAGCCAGCCTGCCAGCCAGCCGGACGGACATCGTTAGTTCGACTCAGAAAGTGATTCTAAGAAGATCGGTATACTTTAAGGTGGGTCTAGGACCAATATTTTAAGGCGTTACACACATCAGCACAAATGCATAATACCCTCTCCACTATTGTGGTGTGGGTATAAAAAACCTTGCTGGGATTTCCAAAAATTTTGTATATATCAAACAAATATTATTATTGGGATTCTTGTTTTATCGAAATAAACAAAACATACTTTTATAATTTAGAAGGGGGGGGGGATTTCCTTATCCCCCCAGTGAATCCGCGCCTGATACTTTAGTATGTACATTTTTTATTTTCATGTTTAAAATATGTTATAAAAAAGAAAACAATTCCCGTATTCTTTTAATTTAAATTATTTAGTTAAATAGTTCATCAAGTTTTCAAAGTAGAATGATGATGAAAACCATATAGGGCCATTCTGCTGATGCTTCTGTTAACAAAGGAGAATACAAAATAAGTGAAAAATGTGTTATAGGGGTAAGTGCTTTGAATTATTCTTAAATAAATGCATGTGTTGTCGCTGAAGCTTCTTCACAAAACAATTTGATTCTACATGAAATTCACGTTGTTCAATTTGAAATAACTTTCATTCAACGTGATTCGGATTGTTACTTCATTATAAATGACATTTTGCTCTAACTTTACTGCAATGTTAAATTAACATGAAGTAACTATGAAGCAAAATCCCTACCGAAAACGGTAAAATCAACCTTGTTTTCTACGATTTTACATTGATTTTTTTCTGTGTGTGCATCATTAAAACTAATCTCAACTTTCTACTAAATAAGGTTAATTTCTAAAAGTTATATTAACAATTTTTATTCGAAATTATGTCCAGTAGAAAGCTTGCAACATAAAATAATATTCAAACTCCAAATTTCTGATTATAAGAAATATTCAATTTCCCATTTTTAATCAAATACTGCAATAAAAGAATTTAAAAAGGAGAGAAAAGTTGATCGTTGTCTGCTGAGCTTTAAAGTCTGAAACAGATACCAATCAATACAACCACTCATTTTTATCTGATTTAAAACATTTGTATGCACAAAGCGGATATTGGTTGTCATTGCTTGCAAAATAATTTTTTACAAATAATTCCTGAGAATAAATGTTAAATTATATACGATTTCGAAAATGACAAAAGCCCGGGAAATAAAGAAAGAACCCCTTAATAAGTATTAACACTGCAAAAAAAAAAAAAAAATACTTATTGTATTTATTATTTGGTCATTGAGTTTTTTGACAATATTTTTTATTAATTTTCTAACTAATAGTTCACGCAATTTTAACACAAGCGTATAAAAAGAATTTACAATTCAAATCACAACGCAAAAAGAATTTGAATAAAAGAAAAATGTATGTATGTACATATATTCAGTATATAATTTGGACACTTGACTTTTTAAAAAACATTTCAAAATAGTTTTTAATTTAAAAAAAAATTTATGTATATACATTGGCGGTACCAAAATTAGCCATGGAAAACACAACAAATTTTAGAAAAGAAAAAAAAAAAAAAATTCAGACCAATAACGAATAAAAATTCCTCGGGAAATTTTTCTCTTTTCCCATTCCTCCTTTTACAAATAAAAATTCCGCATGAATTTCTCACTTTTCCAAAAAAAAAAATCCCGTGCAAGCCATAAGAAAAAAAAAACTGTAAGTAAGATTTTTGAAGGGATGCCGAAGACGAATTTAACTATGTACATGGGGCTACCAAATAATTGTGTTACTGAGTGGGAAAAAGGTTTGTTATTAATTTTCCTAAAAGTAAAAAAAAGGATGCAGCACAAAACTAAAAAAAAAAGTACACAGGAGGAATAAAATCATACGTCGAAGTTGTGCCGGCGTTGTTGTTACCGATAAGCTTGGCACAAATGAAATTTTGAAATTCTCTTAAATTTTTTTTATTGAATTAAATTAATTTAACGTTTATTGGCACGGGAAAAAAACAATGTGATGCCCGTAATTTCTACAAACAGAAATCTAGTCGTATTCGTTCCTAACAGTTATCTTAACCTATCCGGTAAAACTATTTTGGTAATTAAACGTTAATTTTGCCTACATTTTTTTTTTCTTTTAAAATATGGCAAAATTTTTATTAAATTTTTGAATTAACTGTCTAAAATCAATGGTGTAAAATGCACTACAGTTTAACCAGTGGGAAAACGTGTTCAAATTATGAAAAATTCGTCACACCGTAGATATCTATACACAGCTAAATACCTTACAGCAGGCGCGTATCCAGCTTGAGCCTTAGGGGGGGGGGGGGGGGAATTTTGTATGATACAAAAAAGTAAAAAATTTGTTTTTAAAAGTTTATTAAAAACAATAAGTGTATTAGGGTAAGTACTTTTTGCAATTTTTGCGAATATCAAATTCTTCATCGCATAGCCGTATAGACCGTGAAAAAATATTAAGAAATGATGTTATGTATTACTTTTTCGCGATCGTGAAGAAAGTTTCCGCACCAAACGCGATAAAGTTTTGAATTTCAATTTTTCTCCTTACTATATAAAATTAACGTTTAATTACAAAATTTTAAGTATTTTCTAATAGTGCTGGGAAACTATCGATAGACTATCGATATTATCGATAGACTATCGAAAAAACAGAAGTAAAGGAAAAAACATGTAAAATCAATTAGGAAGGATAATCATTCAGGAAAGCAAATTTCGATCTACCAAATGTTAAAAATACAATTTGGTTTAAGGATTGATGTTTGACTAGTGACGTCAGCAGTCGTCGATGGCTGCGAGTGTAAGACGGCAAATCCATCTGAGGAGATCGAGTGGTTGCGATCGAAACATGTCATGGTAACCTGCCGGCCAGGGTTCGAGCCCGAGCCACGTCAAGAATGAAAGATTATCAATAACAATTTTGATTGATTTTCATGTTGTAAAATTCCTTTCTTCATAAAAATAATTTAATAAAAATTAAATTTCATGAACTTAAGCCTAATTAAAAATATTAAAAATTTGGATTAAAAACCATAAATAGTTCAACAAAATAACCACAATACTAATTATTGTTAAAGCTAAGGCACGAGCTCTATGTGTACATTTGTCCTTCAAGTTGTACTGAAAAAGGTCAACAGAAAAGAGAAAGACAAAGTGAAAAAAACAAAAAAATATACTTGGACTTCAAGAAAAATTCTTGACGAAAGTACGAAAAAACAGAAGTAAAGGAAAAAACATGTAAAATCAATTAGGATGGATAATCATTCAGGAAAGCAAATTTCGATCTACCAAATGTTAAAAATACAATTTGGTTTAAGGATTGATGTTTGACTAGTGACGTCAGCAGTCGTCGATGGCTGCGAGTGTAAGACGGCAAATCCATCTGAGGAGATCGAGTGGTTGCGATCGAAACATGTCATGGTAACCTGCCGGCCAGGGTTCGAGCCCGAGCCACGTCAAGAATGAAAGATTATCAATAATTATCGATAGTCTTAAAATATCGAAAATATCGATAGGAAAAATATAAATATCGATATTTTTATTATTTAAAATACATCTATGAAGACATCTAACAGCAGCTATAAACACACATTTTTTTGCCGCAAATTTTTACATGCTATTATTAATGCGCGCTGAATAACAGCAATGAATACAAACAACAAGAATGGCAAGTGGTATAGATTGCTTAGCAGTGTATTTTACTGCTAATTAAAGGTCTTTAAGTCGAAATTTGTACATGTTTATATAGGGACTGAAATGTCAAATGTTTTTGTAATGTTGTAAAAAAAAAAAAATCCAAATCCAAATGCAATTGCAAGCATAGGACAAAACAATGAACGACCGACCATTAGAGGATAAGTCCGCTAGATTGATTTCTTTTTTGGGTTTAGAATTAAGAAAATTTTTTAAAGTTGCAATTTAATTTCTTATAGTCCGTGTTACTTCGGTTCCTTCAGAAAGATACTTATCAGTTTTTAAAAAACTGCCATCTAAAATAACGTGCGTATATACATACGTATGTACTAGAGTTGTCAATTATTCGCCTTTCAGCTTTGTTCGAATAATTCAAATAATTGTTTTTGTTCGTTCGATCCAACGATCAAATCTGAAAAATTATTCGATTAATCGATGAGAATAACGAATAAAAAAATTAAAAAAAAAATTAAATTTTTTAAATAAAGGGGTTGCAGACCTTCCATCTTCAGCCAAACTTCTGCGTACAATTTCTTCTATATAACAACCGCTGTCTGTCTTAATGTTATTTTCCATTGGAACAAGTTCGGCCTTTTTTGATGTCGTTGGATTATCTTATACTACATCGTTTTCAATGGTAATATTGTATCACTTATACTATGTTCACACTTGGGTTCTTAAACGCGTTTAAGAAACTCGAACGTCATTAAGTTCTTATCACATCAAAATCGAGGTGATTAACCATATATTGAAGTGCTTTGTTAAGCACTTCAAATTGACATGATTAAAACTCAATCACTTAATTAATCACATCGAATCAATCGGTCACCATGAACGTACCCCTCACGTGTACAACTGACCACGATCTCTTTTTAATGTTTTTATTTTTCCTTAAATAATTCAAAAATTTTCACAATTGTAATATGTTTAAAATAATCTTCTGATAACTTTGTAAAAGTATTTGTATCCATTTTTAAAGAAATATAAATTTGTTTGTTGTGTTTTTTTAATCAACTGTCATCTTTGTCATCTCAAATGTAATGTGAGCGGTTCTGATTAACTTAATCAACATTTTGCTCAAACGCGTTTAAAAACTCAAGTGTGAACATAGTTATATATAATATACAAAATATATATGTATAATACAATAACAGCTCTGTATTTTTTAGCCTTTTTTTTATTTCTAAGTTTTTCACCCGAGAGTGAAAGATCCCATTTCTTGAACATTTTTTGATTTAAAAACAAAACAGCTGTTACAATTGTTGGTCAAAGATTTGTTTAATAAGAGCATAAAATACATTTTTGAAATACTATGAATACTCAACACGGTTTTTGCTTACTAAACATTGAGAATAATTACAATCAGGACTATATCTACAATATTTTTTAACTTTCCTACATTTTGTATAAAATCGCTAAAAACGTATGAGCATAAATCAAATTCTAAGCTATTATTTCTTATGTCTTTTATTATAAATTTATATTTTAATAAAAAAAAAATTGTTCGATTAATCGACATAATTTAATCGATTTATTCGTTATTCGAAAATCGGCATTTTAAAATTATTCGAACAAGAGATTGTTTTTGTTTGATCGATTAATCGAATTATTCTTAATCGGTTGACAACTCTAGTATGTACGTATCATACATTCAATAAAGCAGTGTTCGAAAATAAACAGTACATTATATACGTTCGGCTCACACACCCAGGAACGAGTTCTATTTTTTTAGTGATTGTGTAGACATACACAACCCTTAATACCGTTCGTAACTATTTTCAAGAAAGAACCGAACATTATATAAAGTTCGGTTCTTCGTTAAAAAACAGAACAATTGTAGTGATACTGTAGACAAACATTATATTTTAATGTTCTATAATGTTTTTTTCGTGTGTGTGTTTTGTTTTTGTAAAAATGTTTTTTTTTTACCAGCCAAAAGGGACGGACATTAACGAGCCAAACCGAACACATTGAAGTTTGTGGATTTTCAAAAAAAACCGAACGGAATTAAATGTTCACATCTTTTGTTGAGTTTGATAAAAACAGTAATATTTTTGTGTTTGAAAGATGACTAACAGGGAAACGTTATTTTTTTTAATGATTTTCTACACAAACACTATTAGCGTTTGTGTTTTCCACAAATCTACCGAACCGAACATTAAAAAACGATATTTAGTGTTTATTTTCGAACACGGCAATAAACTGATAAAAACAACGGACTGTATCCTTATCAAAAAATAGTTAAAGTTTTCCTGCACAAGTACAAACATTCAGTCGATAGTAATATCGATATATCGATAGTGAAATCTGAACTATCGATAAATATCGATAGTAGAAAATATCGATAGTATCCCAGCACTATTTTCTAATAATTTCATGAATATAACAAGATCTTACCATTTGTGCGGAAGAAGGGCGCAAAAAAATCGCGACTCTATGTCGCGGTTTTTTTTAATAAACTTAATTTTAATGGCAAATGATAGATGTTGTGATAGATGAGGTGTTTGGCGGATATATGAAACAGTGATAATTTTCAGCAGCGTAGTAATACATGCGCGGAACGAGCTATTAAAGTTGCACAATATAGTTTTCCATTATGTTAATCAACTCGCACTTTAAACTTAAAATTTATCCATAAGTAGGGATGAAACGATACGAGTAAATACAAGTACATATTCGATACTTTTATATAAGTACCAAGTATTTTTGTAATCGATACTTAGCAACCGAGTACCAAGTAGTGTCGGTAAAAAATACTCGGTATCGGTCAAAAGTAATCGTTGAACTTTGGTATTGAAATTAATCTTAAATTTTTGATTATTTTCCAAAGCTGGTGCAGCAGTAACGGTATCAAGAAACCGTTTGACCAGTAAACACTAGGGATGCCAATCCCGAATACCGAAAACCCGGGATTATTCTAAAAACTTAAATCACGGGGTTTGACATAAAAATCCCGAGATTTTGGGCTTAGTAAAAATTCAATGTTAAATCATACTGGCCATGAACCAAATTTTAAACTGGTTACAAAAAAAAAGTCACAAGTGAATAAATGTAACATGCAACGCATTATATACCACGAAAACAAAATCAGATGGTGGGTCTTTTTTCTAAGTGGATGATAATAGAACTGCGCACGCAAAATGCAAGTTGTGCAAAAAGGCGTTAACAACTTTAGGGGGTTCTACCAAAAATTTTTTGCCACATATAAGTTTATTTTATTAGATTAATACTTGCATATATATAATTGAGATAAAATAAATTTAAAATTGTTATATAGCATATATGTAGTTATTTATTTTCGATACCACACAGAAGTGTTGAATGCGAATATTGGTTTCGTCTTTGCGATTAAATAAGGTATCAATTATCTGGCGTCATTAATTTGTTTAAGAATCTTTTTAAAATATAAGTTTTAATACACAATACTTCTATATTACTTTAATTAAAATTATTAAATTATAATTATATGAATTTTAAAATTGGCTTTTATATATGTGTATGAGTAGTATATATATGGGGAAAATCCCGATCCGTCCCGGGATACCTTTTTTTGAATTTAAAATCCCGAATCCCGGATCCACACCTATAAACCACATATCATCTAGGTCCATTTCCTCAATTTCTGGCTATAGGAAGTCCGTTATTATCCCGCGATAGCGAACACCATTCAAGATAATTGCTCGGCCGACCTCATTTTTGAAGACGACGCCAGCCGCAGAACTAACAGGGGAGCATGCACATATATTTTCCCATTTCCTACAGACCCGGTTTGCTGAAATTTACGCGCAATTCTCCCGATTGTGGAAACATTTGGTCGATTATACTGACCAACAAAATCACGATGTGCATTAAATGCATTTTGATTGAACGCCCATTTTCGTAAAAGGCTTTATTAATCTTAACGCGCTGCTCAATTGTGTACCTCTCAATAATCGTAGTTGTCAAAAACGGAAATATGGATAGGTCAATGTAAGTTGCGCTAAAAACTTGACGTTAAGGTGTGACTCATAATTAACATCATGGATTATGGTTTTACCACCCTTTATTATATATTAATCAATTTAAAAATAAAATACATAAATTATTTAGCTTAATTTCTTCGACCTTCTTAATATTATTTCCTTTTTTTTTAAAATTTTTTTGAAATATAAAAAAAAAATCTGATGAAGCTATCCATTGAGATAGCGAAATATTGGATAAATTTTAAATAAATATTCTTTATATAAAACGGACCTTGAGCTTGAGAAATTATTGAAAGGAAATAAAATACATATTTACATTTAAGGTAAATTCATAGTGGCATTGTTGATTTTTAAAATAAAAGGTGAATGAATGTTGTTATCCTAACCGTTCTATAAAATTTTGTTTCCTAAGATAAAAAAGATTTTTCGAAGGAAATTGGTACTAGGTGGCAACTAAAAGTGGTCTCAATCTTTACACTTATCGTTTTGCACAAAAATTCTAATAGGTCGAAGTTCTTATTTTATAGTATAGTAATAAAACACTAATAAGAACGTTTTTAAATGCTGCTTTCTATTATTTTATCATACAAACCGATACAAGTACCCATATAAGTAACTAAGTATCGATACTTTTTTTTCGATTCTAAGTAGGTATCGATACTTTACGAGCGATACCACATCGAGTAAAAGTATCGATACCTTAGAGGTATCGATTCATCCCTATCCATAAGTCATTATCGGCTTATACACATTATGTAAAGTAAAATCTTATTTTTGAAATTTAAACTTGATCGACGTTTCAATAAAGGAAAAAGCGCTCTTCTGCACCTTATTGCTTTAGAACAAGCTTGTTCAATGTGCTGTTTGAAAGTCAATTTTTTATCTAATGTAACTCCTAAATACTTAACAGAGTTTTGAAATGGAATGTGAGCTCCTTGAATTGAGAGATTAATACTAGGTATCCTCTTTGGCGATTTTTTAAAAGGAAATATTATTGCTTGCGTTTTTGCCTCGTTGATCTTAATTTTCCATTTTATAAAATAATTCTTTGCGTGTATAAGACCTTTTTCCATTCTTTTTACGATTGCATTCGAAACTTTCCCTAGTGTTTTTAAGGCAGTGTCGTCTGCATATAAAGCTGATGTGTAATTTTTTAACAATTTAAAGTCCGATATGTATATTGAGTATAATGTTGGTGACAACACAGAGCCCTGTGGTACACCAGCTAGAATTTGACGTTTAGTTGAAAATACGTTATCAACATTCACAACAAAATATCTTTCATTTAAAAAGCTTTTTATTAATTTTTGCAAATAAATTGGATATCCAAGCTTACCGAGTTTATAAATTAAGCCATTGTGCCAAATACGAGTCAAATGCTTTTTCGATATCCAAAAATACCACCCCAGTGCTCCATTTCTTATTTTTGTTATGTTGTATAAAGTTAACAATTCTCATAATCTGGTGGATTGTAGAATGACTTTTTCTAAATCCAAATTGTTCCGATTGTGTGATGTCATTATCTTCGGTAAAATCATTTAGTCTTTTCAGTATTATTTTTTCAAAAACTTTGTCTAACAAATTAAGCATGCTAATAGGACGATAACTTTCCACAGAATTTGGATCTTTACCAGACTTAAGGATTGGAATTACTTTCGCAGTCTTGAACATTTTTGGAAAGTAACCATTTTGTATGTACCAATTAAATATTTTTACTATCAAGTCAAAGAAGGTGTCAGTCATATTTTTTAAGAGAATAGCCTTAATACCATCTATACCAGGTGCCTTTGAATTTTTTAACGATTTAACAAAAAATTTTACTTCATCTTTCGATGTTAGATGTTGTAGGATATTACCTGGAACTATTTGATTGTCCAACCATTGAAGATGCTTCGTAACATGATGCTCAACAGGTGATATTAAATTTCCCGTAGTTGAATGAATTTTTTCAAAATTTTGTGCAATAATATTAGCCTTTTCATAACTGTTTTGAATTACAGCGCCATCTTTTGTTAAATGACCGATTGTTGTTTGTTTTCCTATAATTGCTTTAGTCAACTTCCAAAACTTTTTATTCCCTGTTGGCAACTTTTGCAGAAAATGTGACCAGTTGTTGTTTCTGTCCTTATTAATGCAATACGTAATAAACAAAGTCAGCTGTTTTAATATACACAATATTTGATTTCTTTCAGACGTAATATTACACCTTTGCAATTTTCTTCGATATTTATTTTTTTTGACCTATTAAATGCAAAGTAAGACGAGATAGTTTATTTTGCCACACTTGTTTATCGCCCATTGGAATTTGCTTCGATGATTCTTGAAGAATATAAGTGATTTTACTTAATACAACTTCGATATTTGACTCAGTCAATATTGCATCCTGTAAGTTGTTATTTCTAATTTCATCTACCACCCATTTACCTATTGCATTCCAGTTCGCTTGTTTGTATAATGGGAATTGAATCGTGCGTTCAAAGACTGTGCCATGAATTTCACACGTTATTGGAACATGGTCCGACCTAAGCAGCCCTGGCATAGTTTGAATTTGTGAAATTTGCAAAATTGAGTTCGAGAGTAGAAAGTCCACTACGGATGATTGTGTGTTAACTGTATTTTGACTAAACCGCGAAGAGTTTGGAGCATAAACGTAATACTGGGAGCTGATCTGATGGATGTACAGACTATTTCCTTATTTTATGTATTTATGCCTGTATTCATAAATATATTTTAAATTTAATAAAGGCTTGAAAACCAAATTTTCTATGAACATTTTCCTTAATAAACGTTTATTAAATTTTACATTCATTTATGAATATAGGGGCTAAAATATATGGGCGTTTCTCCAGAATGGTCTACCAGGATGAAAAAATAAAATGTTGATTATCATCGTCTTTTATTGTTTATTATTAGAAAAAAAGTCTATGTTCTTATTAAAGAATGGTTTCCTAGCATATCTGAGCTGTTTTACTTGAGGAAATTGGGCTGGAAACTGGAAAATTTTATAATTTTCTGTATTTTCTACTTTTAAAGACATTTTTATATACTTATTTTACATGCAAGAAATATGTTATGTTTACACTCTTTCTTCATAATCTCTCCATTACAATCAATTGTAAAACGAGTATTAAGTTTTTTTGTTAAGCAAATTTTAAGACATTTATGGGAAAATGCGTGGAGATAATAATAAAAAAACATATGGAAAAAGTGTCACGTGCGTAATGTCACGTGCGTAATTTACAATTTATTTTTTTCTTCGCCAACCCATGCATAGTTGCTTTTGAACAAAACATTATTATAAATGCCCATTACTAACCTTTATAAAAACATTTTTTCCGAAATAAAAACCTCCTACAATTCACTTACTTTCGCACTTTTTCTTACGGTCCTAAAAGGCACTTCTATTTTTGTCACGTGAGTAAGTCAACTTTGATTGCATGGCATTTGGGTACCCAGTGCTCAATTTACCATTATATATACTTTTTAGAAAGAACTCATCACAAACAATGTAACGATTCTAGAATTCATTCTAAAATTCCAATCCACTTCTATTTTTTTAATATTCAAACACAATAAAATGCGTACAAATGTCGCGTGCATAACCAGAGAAACACCCATATAGCATATATAAACAATAAATGTACCATATATCGTCCCCTTAATAAAACAATAGTGTATAACTTTTTTGGGGTTTTAAAAAAAATCGAGTTTAAAGTTTTTGTCAAATCGGATGTCTATTTAAACCTCATTATCGCGGTAAAAAAAAATTCTTCATACTGGATTTTTCGACGAATACATAATACCGTTTCTTGTCTTTAAATTTACCAATTTTTTTTATTCTACGCATCCTTTAAGACCATAATTATGTCATTCAAAGTGCAAGTCCTCCATATAGGCTATTTTATTTTTTATATGTATATTTTTTGTTTGTTTAATTTGTATGGTATACGCTGTTTTATTCAATAATTTTACGGCATTTTTATTAAAATATTTGATCTCAAAAATATAAATTTTTAACATTATAAAACAGTGATTAATTCATAGATTAAATGGCACATATTCATTACATTCCAATTTGGGTTAATTAAAAAAAAAAAAAAAATTATGAGAAATTAAGGTATACATTGCGTAAATCAAAAATAACTAGAAGTTCATTCGTCTTCTTTCTCTTCCTCTGCTACATCTGGCTCATCTAAACAATTTCGCTTCTTTTCACCTTGTAAGTTAAAGAAAAATGACTGCGAGCCACGAGGAATTACATTCTACTGGCACAAATTTTGGAGATCATGCAGGTTTCGATGTTCGGAATGAAACTATTTCTCAAACAATAGTGTATATTATTATAAGCTATTTTATGAGTAAAAGTTTTCATAAATTGAATTTTTTTTCTACAGACTAAAATGGAGTATAATGCGTATACACTATTATTCTTTTAACAATTTTGGAGTGGCAATTTCAAGTAAAATAGCGCATATGAGCCTACACACTTATTGAAGGAAAATTTTGAACAAGAAATTATACACTATTTTTTCCAACGACATTTTGACCCACTTTTTGGAAGTAGAATTTGACGAAATTTTGACCAGACATAAAATCAATGATGGAGATTCTAAATATGCAATAAAAAAATAATGGTGGACATGCGTATACACGATTGTTTTATTGAGGGGACGATATAATGTGTATGGAAATTAAATAAAAGCTTTAGAAATTGCATTTGGTGCGGAAACTTTTTTGGCCAAAATGGACTAAAAAAAATTATTTTCATTATCAATACTAAATTGCGCATCGCGTGGTGGGATGAAGAAATTTTGTCAAAAAAAGTCATCACCCTAATTAAAAAAAACTCAACAAAAAGGTTAAATAAAACATAAGATCAGTTCAATATACATTAATCTTTTTAAATAAGCAATTTATGATTTCCTTGTGAGGCAAATTTAGACAGTACAGTCAATCTTCTGTCGTTGTTGATCTGAGCCATGTTTTTATTCGACGAAGGGTAGGAAATGACCTCCCGCTCGTAGCATTACTGACGAGCATTGATACGAAAATTTGAAATATTTTTCTTAGATTTAGGTAGATATCTTCATCACAGTTTATGAAAGCATCTACAACGTTATCTGATAGATCAGGCTCAAGTTTAGATGTAAGTAGGTGTTTATCTCTTTTATCAAATATAAGGGGGTGTGATTTCCAGCAAAACGCAAGAATTTGGAGGCTTTTTATAATACACTTTTAATCAAATTTTTATAATTTTTGTTATAAAATTCTGTTTAATAGAAAAATGTTTGTATAATATTTGTCATAAAATTCTTTTATTACAAAAATCTACCTAAGAATCGACTTTTAAAATTCTTGCGTTTTGCGTTTGCGATTTCCAGCACACCCCTGATAATCAGCTCATCAGCTAATTGTGGTTTTAACAGTTTTGTATCTGTATATGACTTGATTACACTTTGAGGTAGAAGTTTAGGTATGTTCAATACATTTGGGATATCTATTGGGAAAGTTGTTAAAAGATCTTTTGAGAACCTCGATTTGACCGCAAATAACTTTAACTTTTTCAAAAATCACTTTACATTGTTCTTCGCCTTTATTTCTTTTTTCTTAAAGGCACATGATTAAAATTTTGATAAGACTTGATCCTTTTTGAAGATCTATAACTTGCTTTTGTGAAATGATACTAAGTGGCTGTGTTTCAATAGGTATCACACTTAATCAGCCCAATTATAAATAAAAATTCCCCGGGAGTTTTCTCCCTTTTCCCATTTTTCCTATGTTAATTCAGTTGTAAAAATGGGAAAAGGGAAAAAACTCCCGGGGAATTGTTATTCATAATTGGGCTGAAAATGTATATTCCGCAAATAAATTTAAAAGAACTAAGTGAGTTCCTTAATATAAAGGTAGAGATACTACCTTTCCACTCAGATATTTTTTCCAAAGCTTCTACTATATGATGTACACTTGTTGCAATGACGCATAATGAAGAGAGTTTGGCTCCCAAATACTTTGCTAAAATAGTTTTTCGCTTGCGATGATTATATTTAAAAAATTTTGTCGTTTCTTTAACAAATGATACAACTTTTTGTATTAATGGCACTTTATTGCTTTTTGAAATTGAGTTGTTCCATTTATGGGAATAGCAAGGCGTTTGTTTCGGATTTGTCACTTTTCCAGAAATTTTGAACAGTTCCATTTTCTGTTGACATCAGAGGTCACCCATCTGTTCCATCTTCTACTATATGATGTACACTTGTTGCAATGACGCATAATGAAGAGAGTTTGGCTCCCAAATACTTTGCTAAAATAGTTTTTCGCTTGCGATGATTATATTTAAAAAATTTTGTCGTTTCTTTAACAAATGATACAACTTTTTGTATTAATGGCACTTTATTGCTTTTTGAAATTGAGTTGTTCCATTTATGGGAATAGCAAGGCGTTTGTTTCGGATTTGTCGCTTTTCCAGAAATTTTGAACAGTTCCATTTTCTGTTGACATCAGAGGTCACCCATCTGTTCCATCTTCTACTATATGATGTACACTTGTTGCAATGACGCATAATGAAGAGAGTTTGGCTCCCAAATACTTTGCTAAAATAGTTTTTCGCTTGCGATGATTATATTTAAAAAATTTTGTCGTTTCTTTAACAAATGATACAACTTTTTGTATTAATGGCACTTTATTGCTTTTTGAAATTGAGTTGTTCCATTTATGGGAATAGCAAGGCGTTTGTTTCGGATTTGTCGCTTTTCCAGAAATTTTGAACAGTTCCATTTTCTGTTGACATCAGAGGTCACCCATCTGTTCCATCTCCTACACAATTTTTTAGGTCAAGACCAAAATTTGTCAAAGCTTTAAGAACTATTGATGATAGTTCCTTCACATCAAATGATGGGGGGAATTTCCTTATTTCCCACCACCTCCCCCTGAATCCGCGCCTGTCTTACAGACACACTGTTTTTCACTTTACAAGAAACGATGGAATATTTTGTTTCACATCTTCTCGATGAGAGAAGTTCTCCCTTAAGTTACAGAACATGGGTACTGCTGGTCCTTTGTCTTAATCAAACACCATTTTCTTTTTCACAAAATGGGACCTTTTTTCTTTATTTTACCACTATAACGCTATGACAAGTGAGAATAATATTTGCCGTTGATTATTTTTTTTTTTTAGCTTTTTTTTTTAAGATAGTCAATAAAAACACTGGTCAGCAAAAATAAAAAAAGGTCGAAAACAAGAACTTTGTTATGTGATTTTAATTGACTTTATTGAGATTAATCATTTGGATTGTTTCCAGATTTAAAAACAAGACGATTTTTCCATGGGCTTGACTAATATTTCGCCTTAAATAAGGCGGTTATGCTAACACATTTCGTCATAACTAGAGAACAATTCCGATTGGGATAAAATTACCAGCAGATGATTTAGAATAAAATTCCCTTTAAGTCGCTTTAACAATTGCTGTACTGAAAGTACTAAGCAACGTGGCACCTTGAAACTTTTTAAAAATAATTTATTTTTAAACTATTGCCGCCACCTAAACGTCAGGTCGGCTGATTTTGGGACCGCCCTCCTTCATGTATATAAACTACATAATTAAAAAAAAAAAAATAGCTTAAATATGTACTTACACTGGCATTGTCTTGAATAATTTTACATTTAGCTTTTTCATTGGGATCTGTTATATCATTAATACGCTTTTCAATAGTCTGTAAAAGAAGAGAAAAATTATTGATAAAACATTACTTTAATACTCACATACATAGATAAGTGAATGTTAAATATTAAACACTAAACTTACATTTGTTTGCTCAATCATCAATTGCAAATAGGCATCGGCTTCTGAAACGCGACGACCAAATATTTCTAAATAATTTGCACGTTTATTTGTCAAATCCTTGTTGTAACCACCAAGATAGAATGCACTCTGACTGTCCCACATGCGACTACGATTTGCATGACGTCTTATTGTATCCTCTAAGCGACGCACCCACTTTTCGCGCTCCTCACTGTGTTGAGCCTACAACAATAATAAAATAAAAAAGACAGAAAACAATTGAAAGAAATTCTATTTTTTATTTGTAAATATTGTAACTTGTGGGAATACAAACTGAGAGAACAAGAAAATTTTTGTAGTAAAAAGTATTAAAAAAAAAAGTGCAAGTAACATTTACGGGTTTTTATATTTGGCATTGGTTTGTATCATTGACATATGACTTAAAAATTGTTATTATTTTAAGGGTGAAAAATAAGTGTAGAAAGGTGCATACATTAGAAATTTCTTAAAAAAAAAACAAGTAAGAAAGTATAGCGGTCAAGCCCGACCATATGATACCCTACACCACAGTATTTAAAAACACATCATGCTTTTGTGTCCATATAAATATAGATGTATCTATGCTTATAAACTTCATGAAAATCGGTTTGAAAGTTTGTGAGAGGCAGAAATTGCCCCCTACCTCCCCTTGTGGTCCTATTTTTGAAAAACTGTATAGCTTATGTGTCCATATAGATATGGATCTATCTATGTTTTAAATTTCATTAAAATCGGTTTGAGAGGCAGAAATTGCCCCTATCTCCCCTCGTGGTCCCATTTTTTTAAAAATGCATACATTTTGTGTCCATATAGATATGGTTCTATCTATGTTTTAAATTTCATTGAAATCGGTTTCATAGTTTCTGAGAGGAAGAAATTTCCCCCTATCTTCCCTCGTGGTCCTACGATTCGGCCCATTTTCAATAGGCTTGGTCCTTGTGCCAATAAGAACCTATGACCCAAATTTCATCAAATTATCTCCAAAATTGCGACCTGTACTTTGCGCACAAGGTTACATGGACAGCCAGCCTGCCAGCCAACCGGACGGACATCGTTAGTTCGACTCAGAAAGTGATTCTAAGACGATCGGTATACTTTAAGGTGGGTCTAGGACCAATATTTTAAGGCGTTACATACATCAGCACAAATACATAATACCCTCTCCACTATTGTGGTGTGGGTATAATTAATGAACAGGTATTAGCATACCCTACAATACACTTCCTATAAAATAAAGTTGCAATGTTTCAAATGAACATTATTGCCTAAACAATTAAAGAACTTTAATTTAAGCCGGCGTCATGCAGGTTAGGTCATTATGACCCATATGCTCTTTAATTGCTGTACATATAACTTTTTTCAACGTACGTTTTGCGACGTTGCCAAATTTCTCAGTAGCAGGAGTGTATCGTTTTTGCATGTTGTTTATTATTTCGTTTCAATTGATCATTGAACGTGAGCAGAGATAGTTGACCGTCAACTAAGAAAAGGTAAATATGGCCCAACCTGGATGTCGGTGTAGTGAGATTTCACCAAATTAAAAAAAATGTACTTGGACTTCAAGAAAAATTCTTGACGAAAGTACGAAAAAACAGAAGTAAAGGAAAAAACATGTAAAGTCAATTAAAGTGGATAATCATTCACGAAAGCAAATTTCGATCTACCAAATGTTAAAAAAAAAAAAAATACAATTTGGTTTAAGGATTGATGTTTGACTAGTGACGTCAGCAGTCGTCGATGGCTGCGAGTGTAAGACGGCAAATCCATCTCAGGAGATCGAGTGGTTGCGATCGAAACATGTCATGGTAACCTGCCGGCCAGGGTTCGAGCCCGAGCCACGTCAAGAATGAAAGATTATCAATAACAATTTTAATTAATTTTCATGTTGTAAAATTCCTTTCTTCACAAAAAATAATTTAATAAAAATTAAATTTCATGAACTTAAGCCTAATTAAAAATATTAAAAATTTGGATTAAAAAAAAATCAATTTAGTGTATTAAGCTCTGATTTCAGTTTTTTGCTAAAGTTAACACCCATGTGATGAATTTAGCAATTATTTTTTGTTTTTTTAGATTTTAAGTTTATGGCATTAGACTGATTGAAGTTCGTTTATTGCTTTTTTTTAATTAATAAATTAAAAACAGTTTAAATATGTTTTTTTTCCTTATAACAAATAGCTAAAAGAGTCATGTATATATTGCTTACGGATACGTTTATCAAATTTTGAAAATTACGCAAAATACAATGTCAAAAAAACTAGGGTCATTTTTACCCACCTGACTGTCGGTGTTTCTTTTATCACGTACCCGACGCCGGGTTAATAAGTAAAAGCTTCCTTTGCATTAAAAAGCCTACGATGCCGGGCGGGTCTATAAGTCCGTGTCTTTTTAAATTATTTGGTTTCTAACTGAATGGGCAACACTGCTTCTGTCAAAAGGCATCTGTCAGTTAACTTCTGTCGATATTTGAAGAAGCTGCGTTATTTACACAGCGTTTACATTTGACAGTACTGGCAAGACAGTAAGAAAATACATATAAGAATCCATAAACTGTCCTCGTGACGTAGGCGTTGCTGCACACATTCTCTATTTTTTTTATAAATGGATACTACGAAGTGTATACTACTAATTAACCTAACCTAACCGTGTAAAAGCAAAAAACAAATGCGTTACTATATTGAAAGTGCGGGTATAAAAAATATTCTCAAAAATTTACAAGGGAATGAAAAATACTACTACAATTCCTTGTATGAGTACGCCAAATACGACCCCCAGGTAAACATCACGAATTCTTGCAGACCGCACGAGTTCATTTTCTAATACAAAGAGCAAAGCGAATTCATGTAAACGGTCGTGACTAAACTACAACAAATGATTCCGTTGGTCGGACCTTGACTAGGAGTATATGCATACATTTGTTACTGTATTGAAAGCAACAAGTACTGTCTTGAGTGTATATCTTTGAATTTTTGCATCCTCACAACACCATTTAAATTGTGCGACGAACAGTACTGCATGGCATTTGTCATTGTGGTTGTAAACAATCGTTTTGTACACATATTTGATTTTTGCTGTGCGTTTGATTTTCAAATGAACATTAGGATCTTGGTTGCAAATAAAACTTTGCTTAATTAAAAGATGTTATATACTCATTTATCCATATAACTTTGTATATTACAATTAACTTCTTATTGGAAATTGTGAATAAAACTTTCGATTTTTTTAAAATTTAGTGACCGATTACTAAAAAAATCGTTAAAACGATTAAACGCCAAAATTGTAGAATTCGTTTCCTAAGTAGAACAGTCTAAAAACTGGTCCTATGTAATGTTGTTATATGATGGTAACATTTCTTTATGGCTTCTTGAGACAGTTATTGCGTTCAGTATTAGCAAAATTTATTAAATCAGGGTTTTGTGCAACGGAAACAAACTGATATCGTGTATACTGATTTTAGCAAGGCGTTTGACAAGGTAAACTATAAACTGCTCTTGAGAAAACTTAACACAATAGGATTTTCAAACAACTCCCTTAAATGGATTGAGTCTTATTTATTAAATCGAAAACAATGTGTCCGTTTTAAAAACGTCACATCTAAATCGATAGACGTTTTATCTCGTGTACCACAAGGTAGTTTGCTGTTTACCCTTTTTTATCAATGATCTTCCGAACGTGATAAGATTCTCTAAAATTTTAATGTATGCGGATGATGTAAAATTTTTTCTCAGTTTTAATAAATATGCAGATAACATTCTACTTCAACAAGACGAGCCATTAAAGTAATTCAAGAAAGCTATACTTATTGTAAAACTGAACGCACTTTGAACTTGAAATTTATTGCATTTAATGAAAAAATTAAAAAATACAACTATTTGCAAGCTATAATTCTGATTTATATTTTTATCTTGAAAATAAAAAAGTAAAACAGAACTCATAAATAAACAGAATATTTGTACATTGCACAGTGTACTTATTGCTCAAAATTACAATATTAAAATTCTATTTTAATATTATTTTTTTAAAGGTTGCGAAAGGAAAAAAATCATTTCTTAAAAGAGAAAAAAAAACACCTCCTTCAAAGTTTCAGAATTTTTAGAGAACAGTTTCAGATTATACATAAAAAATCAGCCAAATAAAAAAATAGGTTTTTGACTTAGTCCGTTTTTAAAATTTAACATTTTGCAGATATGTATTACATTTTTCAAAAAAATTTCTTTTTTTTTCAATATATGGTTTGTAGCCCCAAGTATTCTCTTTAAAATGACATTAAAATCATCTTCGTATGGCAAGTAGTTTTAGAGATATTGAAGAAATAAGCTAACACATTCGGCTAATTCTACGAAATTATGACATTTTGAATATGACATAACTTTCGAAAAACGAATTTGAAATTTTATTTTCGTTCATATATGTTCCTTATAAGATAAAAGGAACCTTCTCACCAAATTTCAGTAAAATCGGAAGGGGTCGTGTCCCACTCTTGGTCGATTTGACATGGAATTGCCCATATGTTGTTATATTGTTTAACTGTCTGTAAGGATATGATATCCATAGGCAAATTTGTAAATAAAAAAATTAAAAAATAAATAAAAATATCCGTTCCGTTTTAAGAAATTTTAAAACAAAAATCAGTTTTCTAAAACAAAATTAAAAAAAAAAAAAAAAATTAGATGATTCAATTTTTTATTGCATTACGAAGAGAAAAGTTCAGCAATTATGAATGAAAAATCATATCTAGCAAATGTCCACCACGAGCACACTGACAGATGTCGTTGATTTTAAATTAAATTATATAAAAATGAGATTATTCTATAGCAGTTATAGCAGAAGCATTTCCAAATTTTCATATAAATATTCTTTTAATCTCTTTTTATAAATTGAGATTGTTTCAGCCTCTTTAACAAATTGTGGTAATTTGTTATATTCCACACTACCCAAGTATTGAATTCGCTGTTTTGTAATTTCTAAGCGACATCTTACTACACTGAGATCAGTACGGTGTCTTGTATTGAAATTATGATGACCGGTTTCCAATCGGATACTGTGATATCCTATGTTATGCAATACTTTATAAACATAAATTAGTAACTGCAATCTATGAAGGCCGAAAATAGGCATAATACCTTTAGCAATGTTTTTATATAAGTCCAAAGTAGGGTATGACCTGGGAAGGTTATATATCAGCTTCAATGCCTTATTTTGGAATACTTGCAAAGATTTTATATCGGAGTTCCTTTTATGTCCATATATAAGTACAAGGTAGTTCAGATGGCTTTGAATTAAAGATTGATAGATAAGCAGCTTTGTATGTCTATCGAGTTTGTTTCTCATCTTATATAAATATCCAATGGCCGATGATAATTTACGTTTTAGTTGATCTATATGCGACTTCCAGGATAGGTTGCTCTGTATATGGATCCCAAGGTATTTAATGACGGAAACCTCTTCTAGTTCTTTTCCATCAACATAAATTACACAATTTTTTTCAATACGATTTGACTGCGCTTTAAACCGAATGAACTTTGTTTTAAGAGCATTCAGTACACACAGAAAAAAATACCCATGTAAAATTAACATGGAAAAATGTTGATTGAGAATCATGTTAAATTTCAGAAAAATTATGCCCTTTACTTAAATTTATCATCATTTCATATTAATTTTTAATAAAAAATATTAAAATAATCTTAAATTACGTTTATTTAATATTATTCACTGTTAAAAAAATAAAAAAAAAAAAAAAATATTAAAATATAAATAAATCTGGATTCAATATTGAACCCATAAAAACCTGTTTTGTATTAAAATCAAAAGTTTATCTTGTTAAATTAACATGCATACCTACTTAATTATGTACATTTTTTATTTTCACTTTTAAAATATGTTATAAAAAGACAATTCCCGTATTCTTTTAATTAAAATTGTTTATTTAAATAGTACATCAAGTTTTCAAAGTAGAATGATGACCATATCGGGCGATTCTGCTGATGCTTCTGTTATCAAAGGAAAATACAAAATAAGTGACACATGTGTTACAGGGTTTTGAATTATTCTTACATAAATGCAAATGTTGTCTGAAGCTTCTTCACACTGTTAAAATACACTCAAACCCATTTGATTCTACATGAAATTTGCGTTGTTTCAACTGGAAATAACTTTCATTCAACGTGATTCCGATTGTTATTTCAATATAAATTACATTTTGCTCTAACTTTACTGCAATGTTAAATTAACATGAATTATAGTTATTTCAAAAGAAAAAAATGTTGTTCGTAGTTATTGTAAAATCAGGTTGAATTAACATGAAAAACGTATAAAGCAAAATCACCACCTAAAAAATTTAAATCATCCTTGTTTTCGACGTTTTTAACTTGATTTTTTTCTGTGTGTACCAGTTTGTTAAGTCGTGCATATTCAGATATAAACAGCGCATCTCTTTCGGCATATGTTTTTAATACTAGTTCATTCTTATATGGGTATAATAAACATAGGTCATCAGCGTACAAAAATATTTTCCCGGGAAGTCCAAGGTTGTTGATATCATTAAGGTATAATTTGAATAACAACGGTCCCAAAACACTACCTTGAGGCACACCACACACAACATCTTGTATTGAACTTTGACTTGTATTTATTTTAACATATTGTTTTCTGTTTTCGAGGTAGCTCTTAAATAACTCCAACTCTTGGCCACGAATACCATAAAAAGGTAATTTTTCACATAAAATGACATGGTCTACAAGATCAAATGCTTTTGAAAAATCGTAAAAAATACCTCCAACACCAGAAAACCCTCTGTCTAGTCCATCGCACACATAATTCACGACATTGATTACTGCTTCCTCGGTACCACAGCCTTTTTTAAACCCGTATTGATTTTCATACAACATATGATTATCTTCCAAGTACGTGGATAGCTGTGTGAATAATATTTTTTCGTATATTTTGTCAAGAGTAGACAGCAAAGCTATAGGCCTGTATTGTTGAAACAAGCTTGCATTTGGTACCTTTGGTATATGAACAGTTTTGTGATTTTTCAAAGAATCAGGATATATGGAAGTGTTTATAATGTTATTAAAAATGTTTACGAAACATGGACTCAATTCTTCAACGCATTCAATTAAAACTATTGTCAATATGTCATCACTTCCAGCACTCTTGCTCTTCTCTAACTTTGTTATTATATCATACATTTCTTCTGTTGTAGTATTTTTGAATTTGAACGAACGGTTGTGATGTTGAAGTGTTCGAAGTGAATTACAGTTCTCGTTTTGATATACTTCAATTTGCCGCCTGAGGTCCGAAAACGAATTCAAGAAATATTTATTAAGATCCTCTCCTTTTATCTCATCACTTATAATGTGCTCGCCTTCCTCATTTTTCAACAATATCTCTGATTTAACATTTTTTCCAATTATCTTATTCAGAAATTTCCAACATTTTTTCGGCTGAAGCTTGAATTCTCTTAAATTGTCCTCATAGTAGCTTTTTAGTGATTCCTTGCATGCGTTTTTAATTATTCTGCTGATTCTTTTTAACTTGGCCTCTGTGTCAGGGTTCCCTCTCTTTCTTCTAGTTTTGAGCAATGTGTTTTTGTATTCAATGAGCTTTTGCAATGAGCTATTTCGTTAATCACATCGCGGATTTTGAATTTTAAGACTGCAATCGATTCGTTTGGCTCCGTATAGACTCTGTCCTTAACAAAGCCCCGCAAAAATAATTCAGTGGTGGTAAATCACAAGATCTGGCTGGCCACTTGACAGCTGATGTTCGTGAAATTATGCGATCGGGAAATTTGGTTTGCAATAAATTGATCCTTTCAATAGCTGTGTGTAATGTAACTTTAACAGAACCACCATTTTCAAAGTGGATTTTAATTATTTTAATGCGATTTTCGAGCGAAATTGAGTTCATTGTAACAATTGCCAATGCATCTACTACGAATACCTCATACGAATACAAAATTGAAAACCCCTTTATAAGAAAATTAAAGTCAATATAAGAATTTAAATTCTAAATTTGCATCTCTACATAAAAATTCTTTTGACATCGAACTTTTGAAACCTTTTTTACACAACCCAATAACTGCTCTTTTAGGTCGTTGTGGTTGACTTGCTAAACTATCTTGTTTTATCCATAAATCTAACTTTTTTTCATAGTGGAGGTAATTGTTTGGGGGTTTGTGTAAAAAATGAAAATATGTAAATAATAAGAAAATTACCCTGAAATGATATTTACACGCGCATTGAAAATGAAATTTAGCAACAAAGAAATATTGTAAGAAAATAAATAAAAATGCAAGTAAAAAAGTGGAAACAAGTTCATTTTAATGACAATCTAAATTCAACATATTATCAACATTGTGTCTCATTTGTAAGTTACAATGTTTTATTAGATTAATATGAGGGTTAAAAGAAGTGTGTAAAAAAATTTTATATGCATAAAAATGCTGAAGTTAAGCATTTGATAAAAAAATCAAATTTTTGGCGAAAAACTTGTTCCATAAAAAATAAAAATTATGTGTTAAAAAAGTTTTGAGGTTAAGGCATATTTTTTTTTTGTGAAAAAATATGTTTGCAGAAAAATTTTACTGGTAGGAACAGCATTTTTGATAAAAAAAAATTCTTATGAAAAAATTGAACAAAAGATTCTAATATCTCCAACAGTTGAAAAAATCCTAAAAATTAGCCCAAAGTTTGAGAAAAACTTAACTTTCGATTATCAAAACAATCGAATTTCAGGGCATCATGCGTAAAAATTTGATAATATCGGGTGAATTTTTAAGAGCTATAGGAAAGTTTAAAAAAAAACACATAAAATTCAGAAAAATGCATTAAATCTTTATTTGAATCGATAGAACGGTCCATATACAGGCCTGTTCTGAAAATCACATTTTATGAAAGTGATTTGAAATCACAAGAAAGGTGTTCTGGGCATATTATTTTGTGATTTCAAAACGTTCAGCTACGTAAACAACTTTTTGAAATCACTTTGTTATTTTTGCGACTATTGTAAGATGGCCGTCATAATAAATTACTTAAATAAAATATTCAATGGGGGTAATTTTGTTGTTCACTTCACTTTTATATGAAAATTTTCTCAACGCAAGGTGAAGTGAACAACAAAATTACCCCCAACGTGTTGTTTATTAATTGTATATGCAATAAACTATTTTATTTGCAACAAATCCTTTAAAAATATGAAAATTCGAAGACACTAAAAAAAATGATATTTGCCTTTGAGACTTCTGTTGTGATTTTAGTTTGTTTTTTTTTTTTAGTTGAATTTAAAATCGCTAATTTGCTAACAGCGGCATGAAAGAAAAGTATAATATTTATTAAAAATCGTAAGAGCTGTAACGAATCACAGGAACAAATCGCTTCTATCGCAAAAATGGCTAAATTCGCGAAAAATTGCAAACTTGTAAACAAGCCCTAAATTTTATTTCAAATCGCTAAATGGGTAAAAAAATAACAACAAAAAAAAAAAAGAAAAAAAATATTGCAAAAAATGGCGAAAATTTTTCATATTTCAAACTAGACATAAAATTGATTGAAAGTCCTAAAAACTTTAAAGAGTGGCAAAAATTCGGTAAAAATGTCTAAATTAGTGGAAATTCGCAAAAATTTGCTAACAGCGGCATGATAGCAAAATTCCACTATTTATTATAAATCGTCAAAGCTATAAAGAATCAAAAACTTATAGAAACAAATTGCTTTTATCGCGAACATGGCTAAAATTCGCCAAAAATTGCAAAATTTTAAACACACCCTAAACTTAATTTGAGATCGCTAAATCGGTTAAAAAACAAATTGTTGAAAAATAACATAAAAAGCATTAAAAATTAGCTATAATTTTGTAAAACAAACTTTTTGTGTTTGCTTGTGCTTTCGTCAATTGAAAATCACACCGAAAAATACCAAAACGGTGTGATTTACAGAACACCACAAAATCACACGTGTGATTTTAAAAGCACATGTGATTTGAAATCACGTGATTTTCAGAACAGACCTGATAATTTAATGTTTGAAGATTATTTCACGCAAATGTTAACCGTGCCTGCGCCTCAAATGGTCCATCCGCTTAGTCCAATTTTGGCATACTCTTTCCAACATTTCGGCCGGTATCTCATGAATAAATGCTTCAATGTTGTCTATCAATGCGTCCATTGAAGCGGGCATGTGTGTATAGATAGAGCTTTAACATAGCCCGACAAAAAATAGTCTAAAGGCGTTGAATCGCACGATCTAGGCGGCCCAATTGACCGGTCCCGAACGTGAAATAAAATATTCACCGAACTCGCCTCTCAATAAGTCCATTGTTAAGCGTGCTGTGTGGCATGTGGCACCGTCTTGTTGAAACCACATGTCGTGCAAGTCAAGCTCTTGCATTTTGGGCAAAAAAAAGTTGGATATCATCTCACGGTAGCGCTCACCATTCACAGTTACGTTACGATTCGCATCATCTTTGAAGAAGTACGGTCCAATGACGCCATCAGCCCATAAACCACACCAAACTGTGGCTTTTTCTGGATGCATTAGTAGCTCTTGCAATGCTTCTGGCTGATGTTCATTCCAAAATCGACAATTCTGCTTATTAACGTACCCTTTGAGCCAAAAATGAGCTTAGTCGCTGAACTGACCATAAAATGGAAGAAGCGCTCTATGAACTTTCTTAACAGAGCACGCATTTTGATAATAAAATTCAATAATTTGCAAGCGTTGTTCGTTTGTAAGACGATTCATGGTTAAATTATAGACCAAACTGAAGATGTTTGACAGTGAAACAAGACACGAAACGTGCGTCAGCTGTTTAAACCAGTGTTGGCAAAAAGATAATAGCTAAAAATTTACCCGATATAATTAATTAATTCACCAACTACTACTATTCTAGTATGTAAAAAAAAAAATCAAGTTACTTTTTCGCAAATATTCTATAAATTTCGAGATACAGTGCTGTCTGGGTAGAGTGAACCCCCGATGCTATGAATACCTCGTTAGAGTGAACAGCAGAATGTTTACATTGTCTACTCTGTAGAGTGAACACTCATGAACCTCTATAGAGTGAACATACTTTATAGTGAGTTTTTAGGTTTGGCGAAGGAGAAAAACAATTGTCTACTCTGTAGAGTGAACACTCATGAACCTCTATAGAGTGAACATACTTTATAGTGAGTTTTTAGGTTTGGCGAAGGAGAAAAACAATGAAAAAGAGTATAAAAATTAAAGAGAACATAAAATAACCGTAAAGTTACGATTCTTTTAGAGTAAGTTGACAAGTTACTCTAACAAATACGCATTCTATGAAGTGTTAATTTATTTTAGTCTGCGCGCATGTTCCATTAAGGTCGTGTCTCAAAGTTAATTTCTGAATAATTGGTCATAAATTTAAACTTTAGTATTACATGGAAATAAATTAAATGTATAACCTAGGGTGGTTAAATTTCAAGGGCCGATGTTGATTTTGAATAAAACACAAACTATTTAGGAAATTATTGTAATTTTATTTTATTATGATATATTGGTATTACTCAATTATGTATGGAACAAAATATCGGCCAAATGGGCGCCGCGACCACGGCGGCACACCTCCATCCGATGGTCCAAATTTTCGATGACCCTGGCATAATGGAGGTTCTATGCCGTTAATGTGCCGAATTATCTCATCCTTTAGCTCTTGGATTGTTGCTGGCTTATCGACGTACACCTTTTCTTTCAAATAACCCCAAAGAAAAAAGTCCAAAGGTGTCAAATCACATGATCTTGGCGGCCAATTGACATCGCCATTACGTGAGATAACACGGCCATTGAATTTGTTGCGCAAAAGAGCCATTGTTTCGTTAGCTGTGTGGCAAGTGGCACCGTCCTGCTGAAACCACATATCGTCCACATCCATATCTTCCAATTCGGGCCATAAAAAGTTCACGATAGCGAACACCATTCACAGTAACTGCCTGACCGGCCTCATTTTGGAAAAAATACGGCCCGATGATGCCGCCAGCCCATAAACCGCACCAAACAGTCACTCTTTGTGGGTGCATTGGTTTTTCGATAATCACTCTTGGATTCTCATTCGCCCAAATGCGGCAATTCTGTTTATTGACGAATCCACTGAGGTGAAAATGTGCCTCATCACTGAAGATGATTTTCTTCGAAAATTGATCATCCACTGTTGCCATTTCTTGCCACCATTCTGCGCATTCACGACGTTTGGAATGGTCAAGAGGCTTTAGTTCTTGAGCCAATTGCACCTTGTAAGCGTGTAAATGCAAGTCTTTATGCATAATGTTCATCAAAGACGAGCGTGAGAGGTGCAATTGTTGGGCACGACGACGAGTTGAGGTGGACGGCTCTTCAGCCACACTATCGCGAACAGCAGCAATATTTTCTGCAGTACGAGCTGTACGAGCATGCACTGGTGTTCTCACATCTTCTACAGACCCGGTTTGCTCGAATTTTTCCACGATTTTTGCGATTGTACGCACATTTGGACGATCAAATTGACCAAAAAAATCACGAAGTGCACGATATGCATTTTGATTTGAACGCCCATTTTCATAATAAGTCTGGATAACTTTAACACGTTGTTGGATTGTGTATCTCTCCATGGTTCAAATTGAGTAAGTCTGAAATAGAGAAATGTCAAATAAAATTCGGAAAAAGACTTGGCGTTTAGGTGTGGTTCACATTCAACATCGGCCCTTACAATTTAACCACCCTTTATAAATGCATTTAAAATAAATAAATAAGTTTTTTTAATAAAAAAAAATTCAAACTTGATTTAGTGAACAACCTGGGTATAGTGTAACCGCTCTGCAAAAATTAGTTCACTCTACCCAGACATCACTGTATTTCATTAAGTGCTTCCTTTTTTTAAATTTAAACAAGTTAAGTGCTATATTCGGCTGTGCCGAATCTTTGATACCCTCCACCGACAGTTCGAATGTTTAAGGAGTAATATCTGTATGATGATATTATTATCTTAAACTGTGACGATTTGTTATTAATTATGGTTTTAGGTGTACTAAACTGTTTTCCGGGAGTAGGGTTTCTATGGGGCCTAGGGTAAATTATGTACCGATCTTCACGAAATTTCACAGTATCATTTATAGTCCTATAAAACTGTGACGAGCCAAAATTTGTTATGATTGCATTATTTTTTACGGTTTTAGGCGTACTTAACTGTTTTCCGGTAGTAGGGTTTATATGGGGCCTAAGGTGAATTATGGACCGATCGTCACGAAATTTCACAGTGTTATTTCTAGTCCTAAAAAACTGTGACGTATTTTTTACGTTTTTGGAGGTACTAAACTGTTTTCCGGGAGTAGTGTTTATATGGGGCTTAGGGTAAATTATGGACGGATCTTCACGAAATTTAACAGCGTGATTTCCAGTCAAATAAAACAAATTTTTCCAAAATCTTTTCTCATTTCGTGTCTTGTTCCAGCAGTTATGTTATTTTCTGTAACAAAATTATCAATTTTTTTAAGGTGGTGGTTCCACATTTTGATTCATAGCTCTGGTCCTACTGAATCGATTTTGCTGGATTTCAATCCCAAACTGCTTAGGATAACTACAAGCAATTTGGCACCAAGTTTGTTCATTTCTTTTGAGTTGTTCGAAAGTGAGCGTGTTTTCAACAGACGGACAGACAGACGGACATGGCTAAATCGACTTAAAATTACTCAAGGAGCCAGAATATATATACTTTATAGGGTCTAAGATGAATAATATAAAATTTTCACACGGAATGACAAACTTAATATACCCTCTTCACAACAAATTGTGGTGGAGGGTATAAAAAAATAGTATGTGTGAGTTATCATCGAAATTTTTTATTCGTTTGAAAGGCCCACACCCAAAGAAAAAACATGTTAAAATGCGGTTACCTTAAACAAAACTATTTTTAAAGAAAATTTTAGACATATCATGTTTAATTTAACCATATTATTGTCACCAATAACCATATTATGGTTAAATTAGCCGTCCATCAAGAAGCCACAACCATATTATAGTTGTCCGATACAATAATATGGTTAAATTAAAGATAATATGTTTAAAATTATCTTTAAAAATAGTTTTGTTGGAGGTGATCATATTTAAACATGTTTTTTTCTCTGCGTGTATCGATGTCATTATGTATGAAATATATAGTCGTGCGAATGTCTGCCACGGCTTCACTGGACAGGGCGCATCCAAAATTCAAAGAGTTTTGAGAGTTGATATGGTTTGTGGCTTATTTGCATAGACCTGCGCCTTAAGAAAATTCTCGATGTAAAATGACCATGGCCTTAAATCTCTCATGGCATTAGTTTTGTAGCACGTAGCTTCGCAGAGTATTGCTATTTTTGAAATAGCTGCCAAACGTTTTTTTTTTATTTCACCGCCAATTTGTAATTTTAAATACTCATATTAATGTAAACACCTGAGAATCTCAGAAGCCAAAAATTTAGATCTCTACGTAAACATTGTCCCTATCACCCTGTTGATTCAATATGCACCATTTTATTATCTGACTGAAAAGTATGATTTTGTAATAAATAGGGAGGAGATTTTCATGCACTAAAAAATCGAAAATATGCACATAAAATATGCACTAAAAACTACAAAATATGCATTAAAAAAATAAAAAATATGCACTAAAAACTTGACCATTTTCAATAAAAAATCGTTTTTTTTTATTTTATTTAAAACAAAATAAAAAATTCCATTGTTGTTTTTATTCTATTGTTATTCAAAGGTATAATATTTTTTAAAACTTAATTTAAATAACTACATAAAAGCTTTTGTACATGGAAAATTAGCGTCAACCGAAGTTGAGGCATACTTGAACGATGCCAATTCATTTGGAGAATATTAATTTTCTAATTCAGATCCTACATTTGTTTTTTTTTTGCAACACGTTTTGGATTTTTTTTTAATTTGTCGTGCTATTTTCCTTCCACATGTTGATTTAATAATTTGAGTTGACTATTAAGTGAACTAAATCCTTCCAATTTAGTTATTGTTTCACCAATATATCCGAAGTTGAAAAATACAAATGCTAATTGACTTTTGATGTTATTTAAATTAAATATTTCTTTTACTGTTTTTATTGCATAAGCATCGGTAGCAACAAGTTCTTCAATAACATTCTTAAATTTCTCAATGTTTTTTGAATAGAATTCGGAAGCATCTATTCGGTTTCCCCTTCTTGTTAAAACTGGATGCGGTGGTGACGGTACCAAGAGATACATTTCATTTAAAATTGCAACTCGTGAAGAAGCCTTTAAAAATATTTTTTCCCGTATGAAACCAATAAATCAATAATATAAAATTGGCTTCTAATTTCCTCTACAACTCGGTGTAACCCATGTGCCAAGCAGAAACATGTTACAGTTTTGGATAAATTGTTTTAGGACAATTGGCAGCCTTAACCATGTAAGGTGCTGCATCGGTTAAAAATCGAACGATCTTTTGTCGAAATCTTGTATTTTTTAAGCAGAGCTCAAACAAATTTTTTAATTGATCTTAAACATTTTTTTTGAAGAATTTTTTTTTATAATATGAAAATTTTTAAAAATATATCACTCAAAAATGTTAAAATATGCAAAAATATGCATTTAAAACCAAAATATGAATTTTTACCAAAATATGCAACAATATGCAAAAACAAATCGATGCCATTTTAACGCAAATTTAATGATTCGGAAAGATAATTGGTCGACATCGATTTTAGACTATCGACAAAAAACATGCATTTGCATGGAAATCGCATCCCTAGTAATAAAGTTTAAAAATTCAATCGCTTACAACTTTTTATTTTTAAATACATATTTTTAAAAATGTGTTAATTTTCGAAAACTAGGACTGGTTCACTCGTTTTGTTTAATGCTTAATCCGTCAATAGTGAATTGGCAAAACAGAGTGAATAACTGATAGTGAAATTGGCAGAGGTACCCTTAACAATCTGACCGCTATTAATTGTCAAAGTTAAGAAGACCCTATTGAAACTACCCTTTATTACAAATTAGACTGATGGTCAGTTAAACTTTTTTCAACTCAAGATCACGCGTGCTGATGCAAGGGAAATAAGAAGTTTCTCGCGATCCCACACAAAAAAAAATATTACGTGCATACTGAAGCTTTTGAAGCCGGCAAATGCAGAGATTTGGTAAAAAAAGTTTCTTTCGCAAAATTTATTATTTGATTGTAGAATAGAATTAGGGTCATTATGTTAAAGAAAGACATATTTTGATTACAGTTGTTTATTGTAAAATTTTAATTAATATTTTTTAAACAGGACAAATCTTTGGTTTTCATGGGTAACCGTGAATATACCAATTTTTCGATTTTGAGATGTTGATGCCATATTGATGGTTCTTAAAATTTCTGAAAAAAGTTGGATAAATTTCGATTTTTTAACGTAATAACAAAGTTAAAAAAGTTCAATACCTAGCCCATAGATTCTTCTAGAATGGGGTATTCGGCTCACCTGATAAATTTGATTGTAAGACATACGCGGTTGCCGATGAAAACCAGAGAAATAAGACCCCATAAATTGAAAATGTAGCGCAACTTAAGATTTTTTTTTGTATAAATCATAATATGTATACCATTTGTTTTTGTCAAGAATAAAAACTGGGAATTAAGCACGAATAGCAAAATCTTTTGAAATTAACATTTTGTATTCCCAAAAATTGAAATTACTTTTTGATAATAAACAGGCGAGTGCACGGCCTAAAAAACACTTAATTGACAACATCTTTTGTAAGTTGTTGTTGTTTTTATTTTGTTTTTCTTTACCTACTTACAACTACAATTAATGTTGAGAGAATTTCAACTTATTGTAGTGGGGAATGTGAGATGAGATAAACCCACTGTTGTTTATTGTTGATGTGTTTTGTTCAAGCTTTGATATTGTTGCAAGTAGAACTGTTGCTATAATTCTTATACGTTTAACAGTTTTATTTGCAACCAGTGAAATGCATAGGAATAGCTTATCCCATCAACAATAAATTTCAAGTGTTTTTGTCAAGAATAAAAACTGGGAATTAAGCAAGAATAGCAAAATCTTTTGAAAGTATACCATTCAGCTTAGAAATAATTAACACTGTTGTGACCTTATTACCACTGCTTTTGTAAAAAAAAACTATATGGGCATTTCCAAAAGTTCGAAAAGCGTACTTGTTTGTGTATAATTTACTTTTTTATAATTTGGTCTAAAGTGCAATTAGCTCGACCTTTGGTAACAAAAGGTTTAACATTTGAACAACATTGGCCCAAAATACAAGCTTATTTGCTTGCTGGCGTTACGCTACAAAAAGTTGACTTTTCGCTGGAAATGCCCATTTGATACTTTACAATTTTCCTGCATTAAGCGCTTTAAATATATTGCACTAACTTTTGGAACAACCGTAGTCTCATTTTATGTAGAAGTTGGAAATAAGAAAAAAAATTACCTCTTAAAATGAGAGTTAGATAAGACAGATCTGAAATTATTTTTTAGCTAAAAAGTGCATTTAGTATTTTTTTAAATTATTTCAAACGCTTTTTCAAAAAATTCAGCAACTTCAAGGGCCGAAATTTCGAAAACCCGAACACACTTTTCAAACCCCTTTGGCGGATTTGCTCAACCAGTAGCCTTGTTTCATTTCGCATTGCAGCTATTGAGGCTGTTTTTTATTAACTAAAAATCTGATAGATAAACGAGTTCAAAGGGTTATGACAAACGTAATGTCCTCTCGTAAACACATAAGAGTACTTTGTTTTTTAAATTATCATACGATAAAAAATATCCTTTTAATATTTATTCTTATTTGACCTTTATTTTATAATTACTTTTAATTATTTAAGCTTGAGGTCTTTTTTTATAAAAAATTATATTTATTTTCTTCAATATTTCGCTAACCTTTGGTTAGCATCGTCAGGAAATTAATAAATTTTAATAATAACAAAAAACGATAACAAAATTATGAAAAAATTTTTGTCAGAAATTAAATTCAAAAACCTATTTGTCATAAAAAAATTTTTCAAAAACCATTATAACAAAAAATAAAAATTTAACTAAAGAAATTTAACTAAAGTATAACAATTCATATAAACTGAAAAAATTTCTTATCTATAAACCTAATTCGAAAACCATATTTACAATAATAAAAAAATATTTTGGCTAATGAAAATTCCTATAAAATAAAAATTTTTTTAAAAACTAAACTTATTTTTATCTTATCTTACATACATAATTAAACTTATTTTCATTGTTACAAAATAATATGTATGTCGTGACCTAAGGACAAGAAGGTCCTGGTTTTCATGTAACAAATTGAACCCTCTTGTTCCAAGGCTGCGATAGGTACCTATATTTATATTATTATATCTAATCTTCTATCCCTTAATAACTAAATTCCTATAATTATTCGCTATATGTTCTGTGTCTGCTTTAAAATTTATTCTCTGTACCGTTGGTGTATTAATTATGTGTAACATTTCCAATATATATCTGCGTTTGTAGTTAGTTTCAGTGTTTAAAACCGATACTTCTTCAAAATTTGGATAGTGATTAGATTGATAACAATGATGACTTAATGCTGTCTTTTTAGAATTAATGTCCTTATATTTTTGATCGGATCTATGTCCCGCAATTCTAGTCCTTAATTTGTTCTTCGTTGTACCTATGTAAACTTGGTTGCATCTTTCATTATCATTTCCCTTGCAAGGAATTTTGTAAACAATGTTTGACATATCCCATTTACTAGTTCTATCTTTTGTCTTGCTAAATAAACTGTTCAATGTGTTATAAGCTTTGTATGCTACCTTATACTTGTCAGTGTCAAAGATTCCCGACAAAAGACAATAAGACAAAATAAAGACAAAATAATTAAAAGTAATTAAATATCCTTTTATCTAACGAGCAAAAAGATCCCAATACTAAATAATAAAATAATAAGAAAAACTGCACACCGAAAGAAAGCCTTGAAAAAACAGCATAAAACTGTCCCAATTTCCATGATGATTCCACGTGATTAAGCTCTTATCACTTCAAAATCGAGATGATTACCCATACATTGAAGTGATTTGTTAATCACTTCAAATTGACATGATTACAACTAAATCACTTCATAAACCACATAGAATCCACTGAACATACCTTAAACTGAGTGTAATGTAGAATCGCCAACATGATCGTGTATAACCGGCCACGATTTCTGCTTAATGTTTTTATTTTTTTCCTTGAATAATTAATAAATTTTCACGATTTCATCATTCAAATGATTAAAATAATCTTCTGATAACTTTATAAAAGCATTTTTATTCATTATCTTTTAGCCAAAGTGTAAATCCAGTTTACTACACTTGAGGTATGCCCACACTTATCAAATATTTGACGAACAAATTCGAAAAAAGCGTGACGACTTATTTCATCCACCATTTACTTTCTTTTTAACAGTTCTTATGGATTGACCAATATTTCTTAAAACAAAATCATAGTAGATTTATATTAATAACCCAGCGGTAAATATTGAAAAGCAGCAAGTGGCCAGCCTTTTTGAAGGGGTCTATACTCCTTTGTAAAAGATTCGCCTCGTATGATATCCTGCCTTCCAAAGTTTGCCTTCTAGAAGGTATAAATATTTTTTGAAAGACCTTCCAACATATTCAGTAAACATTCGATACTCCCTTCTTAAAGAAGGGAGAAAAGAAGTTGTTCATTTTTATTTATTTTTTTAAGTGACCTTCCCTACTCCCTTCTTTGGAAAGGGATCGAAGTTGTTATTAAAGGGAGTGTGGAAGGGCTTGCGCCCAATAAAAACCTGTGTAAAAACTAAATAAGCATAAGGTGGGAAAGTCTTAAATTCATTTTGACCCAGTAAACGTTATGTAAAATTAAATAAATAAACGTTTGGAACGTCAAATATTTCTAAAGTCTGGATTTTCTTATCGTACGATATTTCCCGCGTATAGAGTTCCAGTGTGCAACTCTTGATATACTTTTCTTATTTTCTTCCAAGATAATTTTATGTGTACAGGAACCTACATTAGTTTTGCATTTTCACTATTTCTTATTCTCCTGTTGTCGACATGATGTCACTAATCGTGGTTAAACATTGTTCTGAGATAAGTATCACACAGAAACTATTACATTTCTACAATTGGAGTAAATACGTCTTAAAATAACGAGTTTGAAAATGCAGTTGTTGCGCATCCCCAACAAATACGGAGGTTTAATTTCAAATTGAAAGTGATTTGAAATCAGACCTTTTTTCAAACGACAAAAGTTTGATAATGATTTGAAAATCACAGCATTCTCAATAAAAAGGGTAGTGCTGCACAGTTTTTATGCATTTACGAACGTACCCTAAATTATTAATATATATTTTTTCCCTATTACGAAATTAAAGACCCATCTGTTTAACAGATTAATTTATCGACATTTAAAATCTTAAGTGATGAACTGTCGACTTTCAATTTAATATAATCGAAAAAAAAAACTCATTAAAACAAAAACTTTACAAAATAAATAATAAAATTCCATTATAAGAAATTTAATTTACATTGTACTTACTTGAAAATGAAAAGTTTTATGATCCACCGTTATGGTAAATGTATTATCTTCCTGATCGTCTATGCCAATGACGGCATCTTTCAGTCGAACACAACCACGTCGCACACCTTTCATCATTTTTTCTTTGGACTAGAAATTACAAGAAGAAAAAAATTCATTTAATTTAAAAGTGGTACGAATTTTATTTGTGATTAAATTAATTTTTGATTTGTTTAATTTATGCCTACACAGAAAAAATTCTCCAAAATCTTTCACCAATTTAAGCATATTGATGAAAAACAAAATCAGTTTTACAAGGTTTCGTTTAGATCAGTGTTCGAAAATAAACAGTACATTATTTAACGTTTGGCTCACACACCCAGGAACGATATCTATTTTTTTTTAGAGATAGTGTAGACATACACTACCCTTAATACCGTTCGTAACTATTTTTATATAACGTTCGTTTCTTCGAACACACCCAGGAACGATATCTATTTTTTTAGAGAATGTGCAGACATACACTACCCTTAATACCGTTCGTAACTATTTTTATATAATGTTCGGTTCTTCGTTAAAAAACAGAACAATTGTAGTGATACTGTAGACAAACATTATATTTTAATGTTCTACTAGTATGGGCCAGCAGTCGACACAATCGACTGCAATCTAGAAATACAGACTTTGCTTAGTGTATACCAGCCAGCCAAACGGACTTGATTGATTGGTACACTGAGGAGGGGGGGGGGGGGGGGGGGGGGGTCCAGAACTAATATTTTAATCTGATACATACTTCATTAAAACCGCATAATATCCTCTCTAACTATGGTAGTGTGGGTAATAGAATGATTGAAATAATTTTTAATTTTCTTTTTGGAAAGTTTGTTTTTCTATCCACACCACCAAAGGTAGAATGTTTATTATTCGTTTATGCTGAACAAAAATGATGTTAATTATAAATTGTATAAATTGGTCCAAAACTACACATACCCCTCTTACAAAAATCTTTCTGGAATATAAGTTTGTGCAAATAGTGAGAATCGGACCATAATTCCACATAGCCCTCATACAAAACTCTCTCCGGTACAAAAACGTCTAATAATGTTGTTATTTAGATTGAATTCGACCAACATTTATTGTATTGCAACTCTATTCATCTTATCAGATTTTCTTGAAATCGGTCCACTCCCAAAAATAGCTTCTAATGAAGTAACAATTTCGAAAATAAAGTGTGATTGAGTTTAAGCCACACTTAAAAGTAACATCTAATATGTCAGTATCATCAAGCGATTTGTTGAAGACCGATTACATATTGCGTAATATTGTGGAATGTTTTCTTCAAAGCCTATCAACCCCATTCGTCTAGTAACCACCGCGAGGCATTTTTTAAGAATTTTAGATTTTTGTAAATCTGTATAAAACTTTGTCACTTTTAATTTAAAGTTATATCATTTCATGCAATTATAAATTTAGTCAATAAATACTTAACTTAAATCTAAGCTAATTAACACCAAACACTTATTAATTTAATGTAACACCAAAACATACATTTTATAGAAATCAACGGTAACATTTAAAATTATTCCTATGAAAAAATCAACGACAACATTTAAAAAAAAAAACAATTCTTCCAAAAAGAAAACAAAACAGTTAAAATTGTTCGTCTCCTTTTTTTCGTATTTTCTACTGTAATTTAATCAAGTGAATTAATCGTTTACTCCAATGAATTAAACGTTAAATTGATACTTTTATTTTTTTACTGGTGCAAATTTAATTATTTTTTTAATTAATATCAAAAGTTTTTTAATTGAAATCAATTTTTATTTTTTCCTGTGTAACAACAGTTTTAATTACTAACCAAATAATTATTAAAGGCCTTTATGCACTATCCCACCAGCGTTCTCAGTTGTTGGGATGTGTTCCAAATAGGGGATTTTATTTTGTAAATGGGGCTAAAAATTTCGTGAAAACCCCCAGGGGATTTTTTGTGGATAAGTACATTTTCCGCTGGGGATTTTTAGGGATAATATATTATAATAAACGTCATTTGTACAATGGCAAGACCGGTTTGGTCAAGACGTGGGTACAAATTCAAGTCCTTTTTCGGTCCGAAGTTTTTAGTCATACCATGACGCTGGTGGTTCTAAACTTTTTCAAGAGCTTGCTGAAATAGTTTTTAATATGCTTTCAGTACCAACATGTAACGCTTGTTTCTATAATAAATATAATCAAAGCCAAAATTCGCAACATAATGCAATATTAGTAGAATATTTTTTCCCGGAGTTTTTCGAGCCCGGGATCCCCCTCCATATAAATAATACAAAGTAAATTTGTTTTAAATTAACAAAAAAAAACATTTTTTTAAAAAAGCGTAAGGGACCTTGTTTACAAAGTAAGTAAAAGAAATGCTTAAATACTGCAAAACTTAATTGAAGATTGAAAGAGGAACTTGAATTATTATTACCTTACGGTTTTATATGTAAATTCCGTATCATTATGCTCTAGATCAGTGACGGGCACATTTGCAAATCCTATGTACGCGTGTATAAGAACAAAAATGCTGCTTGTGCGACGTCGACACATGTACACTATAAACTTCTTTGTGTGTCTGTGACAATGTACGTTCGGCTGTTGCTTTGTTGTTATTTTGTCAACACAAGCATAAATGTGATAGTATGTGTGTGCCCTTCACTGTTCTAGATCAGTGGTGTCAATTATGATTGTGTTGGTGAGATAACTTTAATCTCTTACATTCCCAGCGGGTAAAATGTGCGGTTGCGAGGCCTATTGTGAAGCCTAATTACTGATCTTTTCTAAAGAAAACAGAAATAAAACAAAACAGAAACAAGATAATAAACAAAATTTTGACATCCAACAATGATAAAGCTAACAAAAAAAGTTATCAGCAGGGCTTTTAAGACCACCTGTAATAAATTCGCCTTGCACAACTATTAATATATTATTTATGTTTAGAGGCCTCAAAACAGGCCTTGCGATATTTCCCGCTGAATGAGAGTGTTTCTCAGTAAACAATTATATTTTACGCTCGCAAAATAAAAGAGCGTAAGCGTACATGTAAATTAATTTCCACAATTGTGTATTGCGCTGACATCCCTGTTCTAGATACAAGATAAAAAGATAACATAAAAATAACAATTTAATTCATAAAACAATAATAAAAACAAACAAAAATTGTAGTACTTAAGTTATGAGATCAAAAAGTTAATTCATAAAATAGATAAAATATTTTAAATAAATATGTTTTATATCGGGTGATTTTTTAAGAGCTATAGGAAAGTAAAAAACAAAAACACATAAAATTCAGAAAAATTCATGAAATCTTTATTTGAATCGAAAGTACGGTCCATATAATTTAATGTTTGAAGATTATTTCATGTATCTCATAAATAAATGCTTCAATGTTGTCTTCCAATGCGTCAATTGAAGCGGGCATGTGTGTATAGACATGCGCTTTAACATAGCCCCACAAAAATAGTCTTAAGGCGTTAAATCGCACGATCTAGGCGGCCAATTGACCGGTCCCGAACGTGAGATAAAATGTTCACCGAACTCGCCTCTCAATAAGTCCATTGTTCAGCGTGCTGTGTGGCATGTGGCACCGTCTTGTTGAAACCACATGTCATGCAAGTCAAGCTCTTGCATTTTGAGCAAAAACAAGTTGGATATCATCTGACGGTAGCGCTCAACATTCATAGTTACGTTACGATTCGCATCATCTTTGAAGAAGTACGGTCCAATGATGCCCATAAACCGCCCATAAACCGCACCACTGTGACTTTTCTGGAAGGATTGGTAGCTCTTGCAATGCTTCTGGCTGATCTTCACTCCAAAATCGATAATTCTGCTTATTAACGTACCCATTGAGCCAAAAATTAGCTTCGTCGCTGAACACAAGAAGCGCCATGAACTTTCTTAGCAGAGCACGCATTTTGATAATAATTTGCAAGCGTTGTTCGTTTGTAAGACGATTTGACAGTTTGACAGTGAAACAAAACACGAAACGTGCGTCAGCTGTTTAAACCAGTGTTGCCAAAAAGATAATAGCTAAAAAATTACCCTATATGTATATATATTTGAAATTAATATATTAACATTTTTAACAGCTTAGGAAATAAAATTCAGACACACTCAATACGTTTAGGAAGTCGACAAAGAGTATATTTCTGATTTTATTTTCTAATGACCATGGTTCCGAAAAATTTCGTTCACTTTTTTACCGAGATTGGATAAATAGTTTAAAGTGCAAAAGTTTAAAGTTGTCGTCGCATGCTTCTAATTCACAATCAGAAACAATTTGTTCTTTATTATAAACTACGTCTATATCAGTCAAATGTGTAAGTCAAGGTTGATGCAAAAAATAGCATCAACCGGACTTCTTCTTACAAGATCCACCTGTAACCGTTAGAACAATGTGTTTTTAAAGTTTTATGTTGTAGTATCTTAAACGAGTTTTCATATTTTTTTTATTATTTCGGTTTCCCCGCACTTCCCGGGTATATAAGCCGTCACAAAATGAAACAAATTTGTGTTTATCACCTTATAAACACCTTTATTGCAAAATAGTCATATCTCAAATAATTAAAAATTTCAAGTTAATTAAGCAAAGTGTTCCTTCATACCTTCTCGTAACAAAAAATCATTATTATATATCAAACTGAACCGAAGTTATTGCAAAATATATCTAAATCGGTACATTTTGAAAACTTTAATCGCATTTTGTCAAGTTCGTTTGTTTTTGCAATAAAGGAGCGACATATTTAGGTATCTGCTATTTTAAAGACTTGTCCATGGACAATTAAACTTTACTGCCTGCATCTTACTTTGAATTAATGTTCTTTATAAACTTTTCGCTTCACTAAATTTATTAATTATCCACTGCCCATTCTACTTTTAGTAGATTTATTGCATCAGTAGACATTGATTAACGAATGTAAATCGCATCAACAGATGCTAATTTTTAGTGAATAGAAAACTAAATTCAAAGTATAAATAGCTGTTTTCTGAAACTATGAGGAACTTTTAATTTCCCGGGATCCCGCAACAAAATCCCGGGAATTCCCGGGGAAAACCCCTAAATATTAGTTATTAGAAGCTCTTCTTAGAATAAATACACACTTTAAAAATAATTCAGTTTACAAAGATGTTTTGTCAAAATGCCACAGATATGTATACCAGGGTGACCGTTGAAATCAAAAGTTGTATTTCTGTAGATCTCACCCGCCAATTTGACGGATTGATAAAAAACTACGCAAAAAAAAAAAAATTAGGACGATCGGCGAAGGCTAAGCCGTCCCTCACGAAAAGCATTTTCTATGAGTTACGTATCTATAATTTTGTTAAAAAACATTTTTATTATTAATTTAAAAAATAGCATACACCCGCTACTTCGTAAACGTCTCCTTTTTCTTCGTGGACATATTTTTATGCAAAGTTTATTTTTCTAGGTTTAAACTTGTTTAAATTCTAGCATTTAACCCGCTACTTTAGAAAGAAAAGTATAAAATTTCCCGTATATCCTTTTTTGGGTACTATATTTTTCCCCCATTAAAGTATCAAAAATGTCAGTATTGTAGTGGTAGCCCATAATTTAGTACGAATATGTGAATGAATGGAGAAATGTTTTGTAAAAAAGTACCAAAAATGGTTACGATTTTCACCACTTAAATGTTCGAAAAAGTTCGAAAAAGTACCAAATTATTATACTTATTTTTTTAACTTAACTTTGTTTCTATGTTTATTGGTTCAAGAGATGGCAAAAAAAGTACCAAAATTCAGATTTTACCCGTTTACTTCCTAATAGGTCCGAATTTCAAAAAAGTACCAGACACCTGTCCGCTTATTTTTCTAAAGAACAATGATAAGTATTACCTTTATTTTGCATCTCTTTTAGTTTTGGAGATTTAAGGTTACCGAATTTTCCCGTTTTTACCCCCTAAACATTCGAATTTCGAAAAATTCCGTCTCAGTGGATCGATTTGGGGAGTGACAAATCGCTAGTCCAAATCACTCACGCAACTCTTTTATATATATAGATAAAACCGATCAGCCGGGCACCTGGCCTTTTACCTAATTCGGGTACGCTAAATTTAGTGGTGCTAACCGTTTTTGAGAAATACCGTTATTTTGAAAATGGAGGAGGTTGCATAACATATATTCGCGTAACTAAAAAACGGTTAAGTTTATTGAAATTACTGAAAAATCTAAAATCCGCAATAAAATTGCCTTTAAGTAAAGTTAAACTTTTTTCGCAGTCGTTTTAGAAACATAATTTTTTAAAGCAAAGTTTCAAAATCTTTGTTCTTAAAAAAAGCATAAAAAATTAGAAAATGCAGTTATTCTTATAATTTTTTCTAGACATATAAAAAACATAGTTACAAATAAAAAATGTCATGATGATTAAAATCGGTTTAAAATTTATGATTTTAATTACTTTTAATTATTTAAGCTTGAGGTCTTTTATTTATAAAAAATTATATTTATTTTTTTCTTCAATATATCGCTAACCTTTGGTTAGCATCGTCAGGAAATTGACAAATTTTTCTAAAAACAAAAAACGATAACAAAATTATGAAAAAATTTTTGTCATAAATTAAATTAAAAAACCTATTTGTCATAAAAATTTTTTTCAAAAACCATTATAACAAAATATAAAAATTTTACTAAAGTATAACAATTCATATAAACTGAAAAAATTTCCTATCTATAAACCTAATTCGAAAACCATATTTACAATAATAAAAAATATTTTGGCTAATGAAAATTCCTAAAAAATAAAAAAATTTTTTTAAACTAAACTTATTTTTATCTTATCTTACATACATAATTAATCTTATTTTCATTCTTACAAACTAAAATGTATATCGTGACCTAAGGACAAGAAGGTCCTAGTTTCATGCAATTTAGTAACAAATTGAACCCTCTTGTTCCAAGGCTGCGATAGGTACCTATATGTATATTATTAGGTCTGTCTGCGTACACATATTTTGCGCAAAATGTTGCAAAATCTTGCAAAATGTTGTCTGCGTACTCCAAATCTCTTGCAGCGAGAGAGCCAAAAAGAGAATTTTTTGACAGTTGGAAGTTAGAGAACTTGCAAAATGTTACTGGAGAAATTTCCGCTTGCAAGATTTTGCAAATAGTTTGAACAGCTGTTTGAATGAAATAGTTTTTGGGAAATGAAAATAAAAATTTAAATTTAACAATGGCAGAGGTAAGTAGTTAGAATTGTGTTGAATTTTAACGTTTATACTAAATTATAATAAACAAAACATTTTACTTCATGCTAGAAACATCCAAATATACAGTGCGACCGTGGCGTAAGTGGAGTGGAGATGGTAGAACCGATAGAACCAGCAGAACTTTGTGGGACAAACTTTGCAATTGAAGAAGCACTTCACATCCAAATTATTTTTCTCCGTTGTCAAGCTGTTGGAGGGCACTGTATTGGGCATTTCATTATTTTTTTCCATTGTTAGCCGGCACTATGTTGGGCAATGTAAGCAAAAGAAGTTTTATAAAAAACCCGACAAATAAAACTAAAAGCTAAGAAGAAATTGAATTTACCAAACTAATAACAGTGTAATAAACAAGTTTTTTAATTTACAACAATTTTTAAGCTTCACTTTAATTAATAATTTTTTAATTTACCTCGAGAATTCAATTTTGCGTACACATATGCTAAAATTCTTTTGCTTTGTTATTTCAATTGTTTACACACCGATCAGCTGTTTTCTTGCAAAATTTCACTGGATACTGTCTGCGTACTTTTTGAGATTTTTTCAGCCGATAGAGTAATATTGGTCTTACTCTCCCAAAAAAATTTACTGAGTATTTGCTACTGGAAAAGTACGCAGACAGACCTATTATATCTAATCCTCTATCCCTTAATAACTTAATTCCTAAATTATTCGCAATATGTTCTGTGTCTGCTTTAAAATTTATTCTCTGTGCAGTTGGTGTATTAGTTATGCGTAACATTTCCAATATGTATCTGCGTTTGTAGTTAGTTTCAGTGTTTAAACCGATACTTCTTCAGAATTTAAATAGTGATTAGATTGATAACAATGATGACTTAATGCTGTCTTTTTAGAAATAATGTCCCTATATTTTTGATCGGATCTATGTCCCGCAATTCTAGTCCTTAATTTGTTCTTCGTTGTACCTATGTAAACTTGGTTGCATCTTTCATTATCATTTCCCTTGCAAGGAATTTTGTAAACAATGTTTGACATATCCCATTTACTAGTTCTATCTTTTGTCTTGCTAAATAAACTGTGTTATAAGCTTTGTATGCTACCTTATATTTGTCAGTGTCAAAGATTCCCGATTCTTTTATTCTTTCCGAAACATTGGCAATGTATGATAATGATCAGGGAAACCAGAAATATGCTCTAAAAAACACGTATTTTGTATTTGTGAATTTATACATTTTTATAAATTTTTGAAAATTTGACTAAGCGTGAAATTCTCTTAAAGTGCTGTGTGAGGGATATGGCTACTGTGTCCAAACTCTTCAATCTCAGGGAATCAAACCTAATGGAAAATGAAGACACTTTCAAGAGAATTTCACTCTAAGTCAAATTTTCAAAAATGTATAAAGTTTTTCACAAATACAATTTGGATAAAGTGCTTATAGGTTATTGTAGCCCTGTGCATAGTCTTCATTTTCCATTAGGTTTGATTCCCTGAGATCGAAGGGTTTGGACACAGTGGCCATATCCCTCACACAGCACTTTCATGAGAATTTCCCTCTAAGTCGTATTTTTTCGAAAATCATAAATTTTAATATAAAAAGACTAACTAAATATCTAAATAGTTTTAAATATTAAATAAAAATTATAAATTTTTCATAAAAACTGTAAAATTTCGTATAAATAGTCGTATTTTCTTTATAATACGCATGCGATATTTTTTTAAAATATTTTTTATCGCATGCGATATTTTTTAAAAACGAATTTAACTTTTCATCTTTATCTTCACACACGTACATTTAAAAGGAATTTAAAGCTAGTTAAGGATGGGAGCTTTGAGCAAATGTGAATCGATTCGAAAATAATTTAATTTGAAGTAAAATATTTTTGGCACGAATTTAATTTAAATACCATCCTAATAAGATAGCTTGCGGACACAAAGAGTCTAATTTGGATGTGAAATTATAGACAGATTCTCACCATTTGCATAGACTTCGTCCATATTTGATCAAATTATCTACAAAATTGGAACTTGTACTTTGCGCACAAGGCTAACATGGACAGACAACTAGCCAGGCAGATGGATGGACATCGTTAGATCACTTTAAAAAGTGATTCTGAGTCAATCGGAATACTAAAAGATTGGGGTAGATACAAATCGCATAACATTTATTCTTAATGACAACCTTCTTTGTCTTACAATTTAATAGTAAAAATTAAATGTAGATGTCGAAATAAAAGTAACAGATTTTTGAAAAAAAACAAAATTTTTTTTTATTTGCTGCGAAAGCTATTGTAGGCATCTAAAAAAATTGAATATGTATCAAAATATGCATTAAAAAGGCAAAATATGCGCTATAAACCTAAAAAATGCTGCAAAAAGGCTCTTTTAACTAAAATATGTTGCAAATGGTAAAATATGCAAAAATATGCACTAACAAATCGATGCCAAAATTCATAAAAAGCTCCAAAACGGATAAATATATTGTTTCTGCCTTCATTAGTCGCACAAGGAAAAACATGCAATTGCATATTTCTGGTTTCCCTGATAATGATTTATATATCATTGGTTCTATTGTACTGGTAATTCTTGTATTCCCATTACTCCTATCTTTATATTGATTAATTAATCCATAACTTAAACTATTTGGAAAATTGTTTTCCGTTAATATATTTCTAATTTTAATTATGTTTTTCCTGTGATAAACCTTGTCACTAATTGTTAGTACCCTATTAATTAAATTTCTAGCAGTATTTATAATAATTCTTTTACTGTGTCCTGAATAATAATTTATAATTCTGCCTGATGCTGTTGGTTTTTGATACCAATCTATTAACAAATTATTTCCCTTTCTTATTACTAAAGTATCCAAGAAAGGCAATTTTGAGTTACTTTCCATTTCCAAAGTGAATTTAATATTACTATTAAACCTATTAAATGTGTCTTACAAGTTATCTACCCCACATTCATTAATAATGCAGAATATGTCATCAACATATTTTATCATTATTTTGGGTTTAAATTTAATTTTTCAATGGATGTATCAAGTAATCTTTCCATTACAATATCTGCTACAATTGGAGAAGCAGGAGATCCCATTGGAAGTCCCTTCAGTTGTGTATATACTTTCCCATTACAACTAAAGTATCTGTTATCCTCTATACAAAACTTTAAAATTCTTAAAAACAATCCCTTGTCAATTTTCGTATATTGCTCTATTATGTTCCATTTTTGCTCTATTATTTCAAGTGCTAAAGTGACTGGTACACTAGGAAATAGAGATACCACATCTAATGAAATTAACTTTTCATTTGTTTGTATACAATGATTACTTAACTTCTCTTTAAATTGCAATGAATCTTTAACATTATATATAGAATGTTCAGTTATTCTTTTTAAAATATTCGTTAAATATCTACACAATTCATAAGAAGGTGAGTAAATAAAAGAGCATATTGGTCTCAAAGGAAAGCCAACCTTGTATGTTTTTGGTAAACCATAAAGTTTTGGAGAAGTAGCAATATTCGTTTTTAGTTTATATCTTTCGGATACAGAAATAATTTTTTGCCTAAAAAGTTCTTCTATAATTTCATTATTAGTTTTCTCCAATTTATTCGTAGGATCCCTATTGATTACCTTATATTTTGTATCATCTTCTATGATATTATCAATTCTTATGTCATAATCTGCTTTATACATAGCCACGGTTGTGTTACCCTTATCTGCCTTTAATACTACAGTACTTTTCGCTTATAGTCCATTCCGCTTAAAGGCCAAAAACGGATTAAAGCCAAAACTGTCATATTCACTTGCACATTTTTTCGAATTTCATACAAATTATTTGTTCTAAGGTCCATTTCGCTTGTAGTCCATTTTCGTTTAAAAGCCACATTTTCTTAGCACGCATTTATAATTCTTTATGCAAAAATGGTCGCCTATAGTTCACTCTGTTTTTTATATTTTTTAATCAACAGGCAACATGTTTTTATTTACCTTTGTCGCAACTATTATTTTTAACAATTTATTTCAATTAAATCAATATTTGGTTATGTTTTAAATAAATTTTTCTTTTGTTTAAAAATAATGGTTTTATTGAAGAAAATAATATTTATATAGTCCAAAATGTGGATTATAATAGATTTCACTTATTATCCATAAAATGGCTTTTAAAAAAATTAGTTATAGTCCAAATTCGCTTATAGTCCACAAAAGTTGCGCAACTAGAGTAGTGGACTATAAGCGAAAAGTACTGTAATATATTCTTATTTCTCTTTAAAAAACAGTTTTTTTTTTAAATAGGACCACAAAGAGAAGAAGGTAGGGAGGGGGGGGGGGGGAATGTAAATATGTATATTATCAAATAATTTAATAAAGATGAATTTTAAAAATAAAATAAATAAAAATAAGAAGGGGGCTTTCAAACCGATTTTAATGAAATTTAAAACAGAAAGATCCATATTTATATGGATCTATAAGCATGATTCTCCATGGCTCCCGAACAGGGTGCACTCTCGTAAATGTGTTTTTAAATACTGTGGTGTAGGTAATTTGCAATCGTTGTTCGTTTGTAAGACGATTCATGGTTAAATTGTAGACCAAACTGAAGATATTTGACAGTGAAACAAAACACGAAACGTGCGTCAGCTGTTTAAACCAGTGTTGCCAAAAAGATAATAGCTAAAAAATCACCCGATATTAATAATAGAGGAAATCGTTTTGAATGCGTGTAAAGATCATGAAGATATTATCTTAAACTTCGTGATATACTCGCCGTATAATTGTTGAAAATATGATAGATGAACATCATTCGATGTTGGTTTGACTAAAGATAAACAAAGTGACTTATTGCTGTTTTTGTACTCTGGAAATACAAATTTCAAGATTTTCTCAAACCTTGCATATTAAACATTCCAATATTTCGTCAGACCATCCTCAGAAGTTCATTTTAGAAGTTGTTTAATCAACCAATGGTCTAACATACGTTTACCGAACAGAGAACGGCTTTCTGCGATTGCTAAAAAATCGCAGTAAATGAATACCAACAAATACACTCGCTTGCGGTCATACAATCAAACTTGCGCAACCGCAAACATTCGCTGCTGGTTTGCAGTCATTCAAATAATGCACATCGCGCAATTAAGATGTTTGTGTGTTTGGTCCGACAATGATTGTTTTGGCAAAGAAAAAAAAAAAAAAGCCAGAAATCAAGCAATTATTACACATGTAGACATTCAGCAGTTACTATGTAGTACAAGAAAAAATGATTAGGGAATGGTAAATGGATACCAAAATCGATTTTCAATTTTTCGATCGACTTTTTTTATTACGGTTTTTGAAATCGATTAATCGAACCTCAAAATCGATTTCAAAATCGATTTCAAAATCGTTTAAGATAAATTTGCAAACTCATACCTTATATCACAAAGAGGTATACTCCAGCTTTTTTTTTAGAAAACTACTAGAGAAATTGAACTGTGATTTTTACAGTGGGTAGATATGACTTTTTCTAATTTTCCTGCAAAAAGTGAAAATGTGTAAATTTTGAGATCGCCTTTAGAGGAACAAGTACATGTACATTTTACATATTAAAATTGTGTTCTTCTGTAGACAATCAGGCCTATCACATAAATTAATTCCGATCGAAAGTGGAAGTGATTCGTATCTTGCTTCACATTAAACGAAATCACTTTTGATCGGATTTAATTCTGTGACAAGCCTGAATTTATCGATAGTATTTCAAAGGATTATGACAGTAGTTCCTGATCGGTAGCGACTGTTTCTTTGCTAAGTTACTATTAAGTTAGTTTAAAAAAAACGTTTGCATTCTATTGATGCCAGAATGATGCAGAGACATTTCCTTGTAATTTCGTATTTGTTAGGATAAATTACATAATTTTTTTTTTTCACTCTGCTTATAACTAGATTTAAATATCGCTCACAGAGCCCTTATATTAAACTTGGAAGTATATTAAGGATACTAATAGGAAAATACGTAAAATTACAGCTTTAAACTGGGAAAACTGCATTAGCATACCTATCAGAGATCAGCAATGAGTAGTGAAAAAGTGAGTAGAGCTAAATCATGACTCATAAGTTCTTGTACTTTAACGCACTCGTACTTATTCCAATGTGATTCAAACTCTTATTCACTCAAAAGTTTCATTTTATTCATCGTACTCATACTAAGCATCATTTGTAGTGGTTGATTTAGAATCTACTCAACTCAATGTGTATAGGCGAAGCAAAATGCGAGGCTGCCAGATTTGTCCCCGAAATATCAAACTGACGATTTGGCAATTACAGTTTATTAAAGTTACATGTATGAAGTGGACGATTTTTCGGCAAATTTATCTGGCATCGCTGATTATTAAGTTGTGTGTTTTATCTGTTGTGTTAAAACAGTAAATGGATGAGCTAAATGATTTGAATCATTGTGAGTATTGTAAGTATTTTTTTGAAATTATAAATCAAGCTGAGGTCATTTATGAGTATGCGTATAATGTCGACGTCGCACTCATATTTCTCTTGTGAGTATGAGTGAATCAGAGTAGTTTACTTTAAATGATTTCTACGCACTTATACTTACAATTGCATGAGTCAGAATGAGTAGCGAAAAAACGATTCATTGCTGATCTCTGATACCTATAGACGTATGTACGCACAAAAAAAAATACGTTATATTGTGCATTCCCGTAATTTATCGATTTAATTAAGATTAAAAATTGCCAAAATTTTGATAAAAATAAAAAAATCGATTTTAAAAGCCCAATAATCGATTTCAGTATAAAATCGCATACGTAAATTCGATTGCAAAAAATCGATTTTTTTACCACAAAATCGATTTTCGATTGGAATCGAAATCGATTTACCATTCCCTAGCTGTGATTATATATACGTATGAGTTGTAGGAATGGGAAAAAAATATCGATATATCAAAATATCGATATTTTAAAAAAAATAATCGATATATCGCCGATATTTAAAATACCGATATATCGATGTAATACGACTATCGAATTCGGTATTTTTTAAAGTCAGTTTTCATTAAAAACTCAAAATTTTAGCCGTTTTTCAAACCATATGTATTTAAAAATTGGCATCACTGCAAGCATCATATGTTTTTTTAAACTAATATGAAGATCTATAACTCCCCGTCTACAACTGACATGATTTGTTGTTATAACATGGTTATAAAAGCGTTGTTAAAACATTTGTATTAACAACCGTGTTAAAACATGTGAAAACCTCTTACATGATGAGTCTATACTTAACACTAACATCTTATTAGTGTTAATATTAAGCATTTCATGTCAGTTGTAGACTGCATGTTTTAGAAGAAGAATTAGGAAAGAAGCGGGGTGTTCACCTTGCAGATTTCTAATTAAAACAGTAAAGTCAAACAAACTTGAAAATATTTATTTTATGCGGTTTTGGAACAATATATTTGGAATAATAATAAGATTTGTGCATACATATAAATATAAAATTTTTTAATTTGGTAATACGTTCGATATATCGATACATCGATATTTTTGAAATAATAAATACCGATACTCTTAAAAAATATCGATTCGACATATATCGATATATTTTTTCAATTTGCCCATCCCTAATGAGTTGTGTGATTGCAGGCTTGCCAGCTTAGCACTTTTAGTGCTAGATTTAGCATATTATTTTCTGATTTAGCACTAAGAATTTCGAAGAAGTGCTTAGTGCTAGTTAAGCACATTTTTATAATTATTTATCATTATTAGAACTTTTTTTAGATCCCAAAACTACTTAAAAACTCACAAAATCAATTCAAGTAAAGTAGGTATAAGTTCTTTAAGTGTATCAAGAAAAATACATACGTATATATTAGGCATATAACTTTTGACAATTTTTGCAAATAGGAAAACTGCCATAGCATAGTAAAATATATTAAGACCCGTTTTATTTTTTTTCGAAATCGCATAAAAGTTTCCGCACCAAAAGCAGTTACTATTTTTTATAAGAAAAGCCATTTATTTGTTTTATCATTAAATTTGAATGTTATTTGTGTAAAAATGTTTAAAAAAGAAGATAAATGAATTGGACCAAGCTTTTAAATACATTTAAAACATAATCATTTTTCCAAAATAAATTTGGAGCAATACCAGCACTCAGTAATGCTGGTTGAAATTCTGGAGATATTCTGGCACTTTTGCCCTTTATACTTATTCCGGAATATAAATTGTAATTATTTGCTATTTGTAAATTTGTATGTGATGCTTGGAGCGAAGTCTTGTTTTCTTATCATACTTTCAACAAAAATAATTTTACCACACTACAAAAATCATTGTCCGGCTTTAGAAAATCAAATTGGTACAAAATACCATCAGCTATTCAGGAAATTCAGTAAAGCAACCTCTGCGCAGAACGTGCAGTTAAAAATGTACAGGATTTTGCTATTGTGTAAATCATTACATACTTTAAATTTAAAACTTATTTTAATGCAAACATATTTAACAAACTCTGTCTCTGTATAAACTGGACACTGATGCAATTTCAAAGCAGAATTTTTAAAAATTGCTGCAACAAAAATTGCAAGTCTGAACGATGACTATGTAGTAGTAATCTTACGACAACGGTGAGAAGTTTTACACAAACAAAATGCCTGTTAATTTTTGTATTGTTGTTGAGGTAAGCAGACCTATTGGTTAGGCCTTGCTGAGAGCTAGAATGAAAACATAACTGCTATGTTCAGTTATACGCATAATGTCATGTCTCTACAAGAATTTTTTTTGTCAAAATACGCGACAAACTTCACGACGTTTATTAAAACAAGAAATTGTCTCGTATATACATCACATAGGAGAATGTACAAAACTAGACAACTTTAAACAAATCGGACAATATTGTAAAAAAATCGGTTCATCTGAAAAGTAATTGAGTTGATAGGTATATGAGGAACATGAAAATTACATAATTTAATTTTTAAATTGTAACAACTTTATTTAAAATATCGATGCCTTACTTTCTTAACCTTGTATCTTAAAAAATACAACTTTTCAGGAGAGAAAAAAAAACGTTTCATCTTTGTATACTTCGGTGTTTGGGTTAAAGTTAAAATGGAATTATTAAAGAACTGATTACAACTACAGTGTAGCCTCGTTGAACGCAACCTTCGATATGCGCAACCCCTCGCTTAACGCAACACACAATTTCGTAACATTGGTGACTCTGTAAACGCAACTTTTCAAGAAACAAAGCCTCAATTAACGCAACTTTGCAAAAGCAAAACAAGCAAGGTTGTTTTTTTTTTGTTTGGTTTTTAAATAAAATAAATTCAAAACCAAAACGTGTGTAAAGCTGGGATCACACGATTGCCGCAATGCACAAATTTTCACACTTTTCAATACACCAATCGTGTGACTGCACAACCAATTGGCTCATGTACCAATCGAGGACAATATTGTGCTTACTTTTACCAATCAAATGCAACCCTGGTGCGGCAATCGTGTGACTGTTTGCTATGCAACCGCGCGTCAATAAAAATAACAAAAATGCACCAATATTTATTGCCTTCTTGTGCGGCAATCAAACAACACAATACGCGCCAATATTTGCCTTTTTTTAATAAATTTTACGTTTTTGTGTTTCCTTTAGCAAGCAATGAAGATAAATATGTATTTATTTATTATGCATTTACATTTTTGTTATTAACTGTTAAGTGCGTATATTTTTATGTCGTTGATATTTCTTAAAGAAAATATTTGTTACCTTGAAAACGAGAATAAAAAATTTGTTAAAGTAGCCGAGACTTCTCTATACTAAACGATATCGGTAGTTAAATTAATACAGTTACAGAATTTAGTTTCTGATATTTTAATAATATTATTTAAATTTTATTATTTCATAAAAATTTTCTATGCAAACGTTAACATTCGAAATTGTTGAACTAATTTTTGGAATTTCATAAATTTTTCTTAAAATATTTCAAATAAAACTATTCAACAAAAAATTGTAGCGTGTCTATGAACAAATTTTTCGTTCTTAATGAACATACCAACTAGAACTTCCAGACAAATAAAAAAGCTACCACATCAGCTGTTTTCGCAGTTGTCAAGTAATAACAACCGTGTGACTGTGCTGCGGCAGTTATTGTACCCATTTCACTTTGTACCAACTAGCGGCAATTATATTTGTATAAAACAGGGCAATCGTGTGATTTCAGAATATTTGATTGGCGCAATTTCTTTATTGTGCGTCAATAAAGCACAATCAAAATTGTGTCATATTGGTGCATTTGAGGCAATCGTGTGATCCCAGCTTAAGTAAAATCTTATGCTTAAGTGCAGTGTTGCAAAACTGAAATTTTGAAATGGTACTGAACTTCACTAAAAGGGTACTTTTTCCCACCAAATGGTACTCTTTATTAAAAAAGAAAACATTTCGTTGTTATTTTTTTCAAAGAATTTAAATATTTTCAGCTTTATTTCTTGAAGATCCGGAATTATGAATTTATATTTTCACTTTTCTTTCTTGTTTGGAAATAACTTTAATAGCAATGGTGTTGCTGTTGGTTTGAATCCAGAATCCTGGCGCCCTCGCTTTTCATTTTAATATTAATGTCGTTAATAATTTTTAATATACAACAATATTAACAACAAACACATGATAATGAAATGATCACTATACACAGTTTTAGTTAAGCGCTGAGTTGGGAATGTTGCTAACATATTAAAAGTTAAAAAGCGCAAAAGATAAAAAAAGTACTGAAGTCATCGCGGGGGTACTGCGGTATTTTAAATATTGAAAAGTACTGAATTTTTTAACACTGCTTAAGTGCAGTGATTTACCGTTATTCTAAGAATGACAAATATTTTGTGCGTATTATGTACTTCTGTTTTTGAAATCAATTTATAGTGTCCGACCGAACGTTCGGGTTCGGTTACGGAGTTCGGCAAAAAATTATGTTTGGTCAAAGTTCGGTGTTCGGCGAAATTTTTACCGAACTTTACGGAACACCGAACTTTTTTATAAAATAACATATTTATTATTATTTCAAATTATAATTTGGCATCATTGTTTATGAAAATAATACGAAATAAATACAACTATTTTTCTCTATGATTATTAGTTCGAGAAAATACAGCGATGACTAAGTAAAATGCTTAAGTGTATAAAAATGTCTTTATATGTGTAATTTTTAGAAGAGGGTAAAAAAAAACAAACAAAAAACGGTTAAATTTTATTTGGCAAAAAATACTCTCTATTTATATGGATTCTGCGAATGGTAAGATAATCTATAGTTTTGGGTGAACCACAAACCAAGCTTTATAGTATACATATTTCCAGATAAAAATGTCATCCAATCCATTTTGGAGTTTTTTTTTTAGAAAAAATTTAGCAAGCGCTCAATGCAAACGTTGCGCCAAACAAATGTCAATGGGGAGTTCATTGCCAAGCAAACAAACTACCGCCAATATTAAACGCCACTTAGAGAAAATACACCCCAACGAATTCAAAAAATACATTGTAGAGGTTTGAGTACTGATATGTATGTACACTAGGGTGTCCCAAAATTTTTTTTTGTAAGAGGCTCAAGCATAATTTGAAAGCTTATAGGGTAAAGTACTTTTGATTTTTTTTTTAGAATTTTCGGAATAGGTTTAGAGGTCGCGCAAATGGAGTTTTCATAAAAAAACGGAGTTTTCGGCCATTTATTTAACTTTACTCATAACTTGGTTAATACCACGAGTTTATTCACTTTTGAGGAAACAGTTTTAAAGAAAAGTATCCAAGCTGTATTCCTGTGTGAAAAAATTACAAGTTTTGGTGATGAGTGTACTCATTTAGATACCCTTAAATACAATTTTTCGTAATTTTTTAACAAATTCTGTAAATAACGGTTTATTACTTTTCAAATTTATATGAAAGGTATTAAAACTAGGGACGCGATTTTAAAAACCGATGAGTTCTAAACAATTAAGAAAAACAAAAATGGAATTTTGTCCTACAGTTTCCGAGTAACACTATTTTTATAGTTTGTACCTTAAAAATGGTTATACTTTTTTCGTTATAATTATTGTATATTTCCATAAATTTTTATAGTTAGGTTTTAACTGTCATTAACTTCTGACATTTATTGATCTGAATCGTTACACGCTGTCATTTTCACTTTCTATTTTATGTGTGCTCCAGGGGCTATCAATCGGGCTCGCTGAATGATGAAAATTATCTATTCTTTGAAAATATGCATTTTCCGAAACCAGTTGCAATCTTATATAAACAAATCAACAGTTGATGCCTTGCTTGAATTAAGTTCATTTATTTTAAGAATATGTATCAAATATTGGTACCGTATCAAGGGCTCCTCTCAATCTCAATCAGATCTGAGCCTATTAAAGGAATTGGATAGTTATAAAATTATTAATAAAGACGTTGAAAAAGCCTCGCTTAAAACTATTCTAGGTCATCAGTGGTACTTAACTCCGAAATTGGCTGCCTAAGCGTTTTTTGATGAACGTATCGACACCAAAACTTTGCACTTTATGACAAAAAAAACTTGCAGATACTCCATGGAGCGATTACGAAGTAGCAAATGTAACTTTAACAGAAGAAAAATCTAGAAATAAAGAAACTCAACAATTTATTTCAAAAGCCAGTCTAACTTTTTTTGAAGTTTGCAATATTTCAATCGATTTTTTAAAAATAGATCCAGAGAATTGGAAAGCTAACAAGTAATTTCAAGAGGCAAAGAAAAAAGTTCAACAATTACAAGTGGTAAATGATGTGGTAGAACGAGGTGTTGCTTTGGCTAATACTTATATTAATGTCACAACTTCTGAAACTGACTACCAGAACTTGTTGCAAGGTATAGAACTACATCGCAAGAACCTCAATAAATGATATTTCACAGAGCTGGCAAAAAGCTTATAATAACATATACTGGGTATAAAGATAAAAACGGGTATAACTCAGGAATTATAGTAACAAATTTAAAAATTGTTTATTCGTAATAATTAGAATTAATTTGTCTTTCAAACTGCATCATTAGTTTTAATACCTTTCATATAAATTTGAAAAGTAATAAACCGTTATTTACAGAATTTGTTAAAAAATTACGAAAAATTGTAATTAAGGGTATCTAAATGAGTACACTCATTACCAAAACTTATAATTTTTTCACACAGGAATAAAGCTTGGATACTTTTCTTTAAAACTGTTTCCTCACAAGTGAAGAAACTCGTTGAATTAACCAAGTTATGAGTAAAGTTAAATAAATGGCCGAAAACTCCGTTTTTTTATGAAAACTCCATTTGCGCGACCTCTTAACCTATTCCGAAAATTCTAAAAAAAAAATCAAAAATACTTCACCCTATAAGCTTTTAAATTTTAGTTGAGCAATTTTTGGGACACCCTAATGTACACTAGGGCTATAACCAAATTATTTGCATAGTACGACGGAGTGGCCGTTTTAGTAATGAAAACACCTGTCTCCCGTCGTTTTGCGAAAAAAAACCACACGCAGGGAAGCAAATTTCTAAAACCTTCTTAGAAATTTTGAACCGCGATGAATTGTAAGCCGTAGGAAAATTTTTAAATCTAAAGCATTGGATAAATTTCAAAATAGCATTTAAGTGATACGTATAGGAATATATAAAAAAATAAAAGGTGTATTTTTTTTAAATTTCCGTGAGATTAAATGGTTGTTTTCAATCTTCAACCCGATCCCTGCGTGAACTTTCTTAACAATCCGAAAAAATTATCATATTTTTTATTAATAACTTTTATTGTTCTACACGACTATACTATCCCGTTTTTTGATTTTTGCAAAAAGTGTGAAAAAGTTATAGCCCTTATGTATACTGTATTAAACTTGAACTTTCTTTTTTATTGTCTTTTTAGTGTCTTTAAAAAAAATCAATTACTAATTATATTTTAACTATAAAATAGTTTTGACTACTATAAAGTGCAATTTATATTTTCTTTTGCATCCTTCCAAAAGTTTAAATGAAATTAAACATTAAAAAAAGTACAATTGTTCAGATTTATTAACAAAAAGTTCGGGTTCGGCCGAACTTGTCAAAATTTACCGAAGTTCGGGTTCGGTCTCAAAAAGTGCGTTCGGTCGGACACAATCAATTTAGTTTAGAAACTTCTTTGTTTATGAGTGGTACCTTCATCAAAATACCAAAAATGCCTTTCGTGACAAAATTTGTTAAACTAACAATAAAAGAAAAGAGTGAAATTCTTATAATGGTATTGCAAAAGATTTGTGAAATTGCAGTTCAAAAAAATATGACAAGCACAAAAACTCAGTCAACACATTTTTAGACTTTTGCCCTCAAAAACATGAATCTTTAACTCAATAACAACCAACAGTGCAAATTAACATACATTTGAATGTGTATTTTATTAATTTTTTATTAGACCCAACAAACACGAAGTCTAACCTTTGATATGAAATGACTTTATCATTTGACATCAAACACAATTCTCAAACGTTTTTCAATTGTTTGGTTTAACATTTAAATTCAAACTGATAATGATTTGAAAATAATTATTTGATATCAAATGTTTTATCAATTTTATGTCAAATGTTTGTCAAATGTTAAATTCAAATCAAAAATAAACTTGGCAATACTAAAGCGAAAAATAAATGTGATCATTAAAAATGGCGATTAAAGTTAAATTTTTTTACTTTGTGGTTACATGTGTTTTACTATTAAAAATAAATTTTAATATACAGCCATGTCGCAGAGTACAATTCCGTTCGGAAACGGAATTCATTCCGTATTTTGGTGCTTCAGAAAATGACGACAAAATGTTTCGGAATGAAACCATTTTTGTTTTCATAACCGGTATAGGAGTTGTCTGTATCTGAAAGGCTATAAAACTATCAAAATACACTTTCCATCAACAAACAAATATATTTTCTTCAATTCCGAACGGAATTGTACTCTGTGACATTTCCCATAAACAGCTTATTTCTCGTGAAAAATAAAAATTATTTGTGAGTAATTACCATGATTTAAAATACGAAAAAATGGAAAATAAAACCGGAAGTTGGAGAAAGTTTGTTGAACGATCGCGGTGCTACAATCCTCAAAATAAAAGGGAGCCCAGTAGTTTGTCTTTCCAAGAATTAGAGAACGGAATGGACATTATTTAATCTTTACGCTATGGTGCCGAATGTTTATCTCACAGTTTATTCAAATAAATAATAAATTTAAATTAAAAAAAAAAATAAAACATTTTTATTTATATTCCACATTGTATTATAATCAACATTTCAAAAACATTTGAGAATTACGTATGAAAGCCAGTTGAAAAAAAGGCATTTTTCAATTTGAAAATAATTTCCCCTTTTTGTTGAGAACGCTATGGTTTTCAAATGATTTTCAAATCATTATCAAACGTTTGTCGTTTGAGAAAACGTTTGATTTCAAATCATTTTCAATTTGAAATCAAACCTCCGTGTTTGTTGGGGATGTTTATTTTGTTTTTCTGTTTTTATTCTTTATTTCAATCAAATAAATACGATTATTAAAAGCTAACCTTAGTTTTTTTTATACAATTCTTGATTGGTTTAAAATAAGCTTTAAAAAAGAAAAATATGACTGGAAATTTTTGACTTGGTTTGTGCAACAACTCAGTTATCGCAACAGCCCAACATTTCTATTGGTTGCGTTCACCGAGGTTACACTGTATGTATATTGTATTGAAATAATAAGTTGTTGCAGTATTAGAACACAAAAATAGCAGTCGTTTGATATGAAAAAGTCAAAATCTTTTTTTTAAGTTACGAGGTTGAGGAAGTAAGGCATCGATATTTAAAATTGTAACATTTAAATAAGTGTCTTTAATAAACAAAATGAATATCTATTTAAAAAAAAAATTTTAAAGTAAATATTACAAAAATGTTACAAACTAGCACTTTGGTTTTTTACTGTAGAACAGTTTAGCACTTTTTTTGTTGACTTAGCACTTTTAATTTGAATTCTTCTGGCAAGCCTGTGTGATTGTGTAAACTAGCCTAAAGTAGCGCGTACCAAATGTCTACGCAAATTAAAAATATTCAATTAAAATAATTTAATTAATTTCATATTTTTTACATATTAATACATATTACATACAATGACGTTACATAGTATTTAATAATCAATACAGTGTGTAACAAAAAAAAACACGAACTTCAGATTCTTCTTCGCCTATAAACACATTTAATGCAAGTAAAAAAAAAAAAAATAAATGTTTCAAAATTATTAAAAAACTTAAAATATATAATTTTTCGAAAATAAAATTTAATTTCTTATGAAAATGTATGTCTATCTTTTTCTTTCTATATTCTTATGCGCCACACTGTTTAAATAGAATTCAAATTAAAAATATTTCATTTTGCATACTTAAAAATTGTTTTTTAATTTCTTAATGGAATTTGAACATATTTTTTTATTTGATTTTCTTTTTCATTAAAACCCCGGTTCGATGTCATTCATTGGCTTTAGTTTAGATTTAGAAGTGCCGTATTAAGGAACGACACTAAAAACAAAAAACGCATTTTTTCTAATTAAATGGATTTGTTATAACAAATAACAAAAAACAAAAAAAAAATCCTTAAAGCCTTCAATCCAGTGCCAATAATAAAAATACATTATTATTTTTTTTTTAAAGTGTGTATTAAATAAATTTTGTTATAATGGCAACTTTATTAGATGAATTAAAAAGTGAGTGTGATTTTGTTGTGTTAATTAAAAAAGAATTGTGATAATTTTTTTTTGTAATTCTCTTTATTTCTAATAGATGAGGAAGTGGATGACCGTATCGGATTTACCTCCCCGACGTTTATTGTCACTATTATTGTTACATATTTAATATTTGTATTACAAATAGGACCAAGGTGAGCTAATCCTTGCAAGTGATAATTTCAAAATTTTCTCACCCAGTATGAAATATTTTGAGACGATATTATTTTATAAAAAATTTTTTAACTTTTAGCATAAAAAAGTGAATCTACAGTACAATACGCATATAAGAAAGTCTAAAAATGCACCGATTTTCTTTCTTATATGCAAGCTTTCTTATAAAGAAAACACGCATATAAGAAAGATACTTTCTTATATCTGTAACACGCATATAAGAAAGATATTTTCTTATATCTCTAACACGCATATAAGAAAGATATTTTCTTATATACATTAGTAACAGAGTTTAAAAAATTTCCTATAGAAATACATATATAATTGAAATAAAACTGTTTAATATTAATACATACTACACATCATTTTGTACTAAATTTCGTTTATTTGTCGTACAAATATAAGTAAATATACACAATTAAAGATAGAAATCACATTTGATAAAAAAAGTAATCTGGTAAAAAAATATTAATTCATCATCACTAAGAAGAATGAATACATAGTTTGAAAACATGTGTTTACTTAAAAAATACTATTAAAGGCCGTTACACACTATCCCACAAAGTCTTTCGTATTTTATAAAAATGCAACCCTGTCATGATAAGTTGTTATTGTTTTTTGAAAATTTATAAACAATAATTTCATCAGGGAAGCATTTTCATAAAATACGTAAGACTTTGTGGGATAGTGTGTAACGGCCTTAAGTAACACTGAAAAAATCATAAATTTTCTTTTGGACGAGCTCATTTTCATGGGTTCTAAAGAGAATATCTTCTAATTTACAAATAGAATCGTTGCCTTTGTCAACGTCTAGATATTCTTTGAAAAATAAAAATCAATTTTAACCGAGGTTAAAAAATTCAATTGTGAGAATATGTACACTTTCTTATACACGTACCATTTTCTATGGAATGAGCATAATTTTTCTTCAGAATTTGTTTCTTATAGAAGAGTTTTTCTTATAAGCGAGTTGCTTATATGAGATTTTTTTTAGCACGCAGATATACAAATGTGCATGATGTCTGAAGATGTCTTTCTTATGACCAAGTTTTTCTTATAAGCGAGTTTCTTATATGCGTATTGTACTGTATTTCTTTATATTATCTAGTCTTTATTTGTCGGTTTCACCCAATTTAATTTACATAATTTATTCCAAAACCTTAATCGCTTTCGATAGGGTTATTTATAAAAAATTGAGTTAAAAACATTTTACATTATACAGTAGAACTCCTCTATTATGAACTTCTATAAAATGAAGCTCTCCATATAATGAATTGAGCTAAAAAACATATCTTTTTCGTTTAAATTTAAGTGTAATTAAATCTCTTTATAATGGATTTGATTACAGTAAATTTTTCTTTACAATGAACTAATTTTTCAAACATAAATTTAACTCTCATTCCATATAATGAATAATTTTAAAGTATTTATTATAAGGGGATTCCCAAAAATAAAAAATAATAAATACATATACATACATATATCTATATAGAAATCGGCAAAGGTAAAACAGCTCAGAACACTTAACACCTATGTTTGTCAACCTATTTGAACAACAAATACACCATTTGAAATTGAACAACAAATACACCATTTCAAAGGTATTTACTTACAAAAGTGCACAATATCAAAAACTAAAGGTGGGTGGTACTTTTTTAAAATTCGGCGCTATTACAGAGTTAACGGGTATAAGCTGTATTTCGGAACTTGTTTGTCACCCCATCTTTCTTTTAAACCAATAAACATAGAAATAAAGACTATACAAAATTCATAACTGATATAAATTTGGTACTTTTTCGAAATTCGAACGTTGTACCTATTTTTTGTACTTTTTTACAAAACATATTTCTCAATCCATTTACATACATATACATATTAAATTATGACCTCGCGCTACAATTTTAAAATTGTTGATATTTTAATGGGGAGAAAAAAGTATCAAAAAGGGGGAAACACGGGAAAATAAATTTCTTTCTTTAATTTTTCTCCTGCATGTGGTAATTTTTGAATTTTGTAAAATATTTAACTTAGAAACATAAACTTGTAGGTGCAGGGTCCTGAGTGAATGAAAACCTTTAATAAGATGAACAATTTTGGTACTTTTTTGTTCTTCAGCTGGTACTTTTTAAATTTTCATTATACTGAATCAATCAACATAAAATAACATATGCACGGTCCTTTTTCGTCCTTTAACTGGTACTTTTTGAAATTTGTTAAGTACTGAACCAAAAAAGAAAAATTCAGCATGCAGAGTCAAGAGTGATTGAGAAACTATAAGAGGAGACTTTGGTACTTTTTTGTTTTCAATTGGTACTTTCTGATTTTTTTTTTTTTTTGTATTATTGAACTTACAAAATTAAATTAAACATTCACTGACTTGAGAGGATTAAACATTTGGACCGGAGGTTTGTCCATCGCCAAATCGACCCACTAAGACGGAAAAACAAATGATTGCAACATGTTATTTCTGTGGCTTGGTGCTAAAAGGGCCAATGGCAAAATATTTACTTTTGAGAAAATTTAAATTAAATTGTTTTTGTGGAAGAGTTCTTACTGAAATTTGCTAGCAAAACTCTTATGAAGCTTTTCTGGGCTAAAAACATTGGCTGTTTCATCAAAAAAATAAAAAAAATTAAGATGTTAAGAGAAAACACTCTTAACATCTAAAAAATAGTAGAAAAAAACAATTTATACAGCAACCGCACGCAATTTTCATTGATCCAACTTAGATTTATACGAAAAGAAAATTTTGCCCCGCCCACTTTTTTCGATTTGCCTAAAATCAGAAAACGGCGGCATCGATTTGACAAATATTTCTTTCAAATGTTCGTATTAATGCATTTTAAGTTTTAATCGAAAGAAAAATTTACCACGCCTACTTTTAAACCCACTTTTTCTATTACCTAAGCGCATAACTTGAGAACGACTTTACCGATTTGGACGATTTTTTTCTTTAAAATCATCGCCATGGTCCAACTTAGGTTTTTACGGAAAGAAAATTTTGCCCCGCCCACTTGACCGATTTGGACGTTATTTTCTTTAAAATCATCGCCATGGTCCAACTAAGTTTTTTACGGAAAGAAAATTTTGCCCCGCCCACTTTAACGCCCACTTTTTCGATTTACCTAAAACCAGATGTTCGTATCTTTTTAACGGTTTTAAAAATCGAACGCAAACATTTTACCTAATTTGCACAGGACAACGTCTGTCGGGTCAGCTAGTGTGTATATAAAATTGTAACGTTACTGGTTTGTTTCGTATAAATTGTATGCAAATGAGAAGTTTTGACATACAAAAAATGCTTCCGCTCTTATTTAGGTAGCTCAGAGAAAACGGGTAAACCTGAATTTTGGTACTTTTTTGACACCTCATCTATCTTTTTAACCAATAAACCTAGAAATAAAGTTTATACCACATTCGAAACTTTAAAAAAAAATACGATTATGAATTTGGGACTTTTTCGAAATTCGAACGTTTATGGGGTGAAAATCGTAACTATTTTTGGTATTTTTTTAAAACATTTTTCTCCATTCATTGACATATTCGTACTAAATTATAGGCCCCCACTACAATACTGCAATGTTTGATACTTTAATGGGGGGAAAATAGTACCAAAATGGGAAATACGGGAAACTTAATCTTTCTTCAGCTTTTTGGTTCTACAACTGTAATTTTTTTCATTATCGTTAGTTAATATTGGACCTTAAAATATAAAATTCAACATGCAATGTCCTGAGTGGATACAAATCTATGAGGGAACTCTTTGGTACTTTTTGTATATTAACTGGTACTTTTTGAATTTTCGGAATTTAAACAAGCTAAAGCAAACTTTGGCATACAGATATGTCCACGAAGAAAAAGGAGACGCTAACGAAGTAGCGGGTTAAATGCTAGTTCGTCATAACTGTACAGTAGAAATCTTAATTAAAAGCGGTTGCCCACAACAGTCGTATATATTTCTTGTAGTTATTTTAAGACATATGACTTTACAACTTTATGACAACCTTGTGGGTCCTCCTATCTATATATACTTATAAAAATAAGTTGCACTGTGTTAGTAATTATGTTCTCCGTTCTCCGATTTTCTGTAAAGTACACGTGGAAGGTGACGTCAATACCAAGGTTTTTATGTATCAACGGTCTTCAAATGTGTATTGGTACATGAGTTATAGCCATTTTAGTGAACACTGCATTCATTCCGAAACATGTATTTATATTCCCATACAAATATCAACAAAATTCCCTCCATTTTGAACTCCTCCGAAACGGCTCGGCCGATTTTTATGAAATTTTAAATGTGTATTTGTTAGGTATGGGAATAGGTCGAAGAGTATATTTTATATCGCTAGAGAGTGCAAATTTGGCATACAGACAATGTAACATCTGAAAGATAATAAGGAATAGGGTGTATATTAGGGTAAGAGGGCTAAAAGCTCCCCTTCCCTATATCTTCGTAAGTAATCAACCGATTTTTTTGAAATTTCGCAGGCAAATAGTGTTAGTGTTGGAAAGAACTATAGCCTATAGTTGTTATTATTTAGGGCGTGAAATAGAGCAAGAGGGGTAAAAGCTCCCCCTCCCTCTATCTTCTTAACTAATCAACCGGTTTTCCTAAAATTTGGCATGCATACACTGTTACATCTGAAAGAAATAAGTTATGTGGCAAAACAACGTTTGCCGGGCCAGCTAGTTGTGTATAAAATGTATCTATATATTTTTTATACTTTCCCTGTTTGAAGAGAATGTGCCGTTATTTTTTCTATGTGGGTGGTGCAGGCATAAACTTTACACACCACAAAGGAGTTGTTTGCTAGAACAATAACGACAAGATGTTTATGTAAATATTATTTTAATTAATATTCACACAAACATGCTCAATAGTTTTTTCATACGTATTTATTTGGCCCTTTAGGGTCAAAAAAAATTCTAAGGAGCCATGGCCAAACATCAACCTTTTTTTTTTTTTTTTGTTTAATTGTTGTAAATACAAGCAAGTGCCTATTCAACATTACTCTCTCGATTTACAAAATTCTGATTAATCAATTAATCGATTATTCAAAGTTTCTGATTAAACAGAATTCTGATTATAAGTTGCATAATTAAAAGTTTGAATAATCAAATTTGAATAATTTTATTCAAAAATTCTAAAACTAAAACAATAAAACAAAATAATACTATTGAAGTGAATAAAATAATGGTTTAACATTTTAAGAATTTGATGTAAGGCCCTGCCGCATTACAAACTTAAATAATTATGAAAACCAAGTGCAGAATACAAGGAAACTTGTAAAAAAGAAAAAATATTTTCAAATCAAATTTTGTACAATTTTGATTAATCAATAATTTTGATTAATCCATTCATCGCACATCCCTAGAAGCTGCATTTATCAAAATGTACAATTGCTTGAAACACCGTTATTAAAGATACTTATGTGTTAAATTTGTGGCGAGGTGTATTTGTGAAAATTGTATTGGAATCACGAAAAACCTCAATTTGGAAAAAACCGAGTTAGAGCATTTCTTTGTGAGACCAACAAATGCAAATAAAATTTGAAGATATTACGTGCTTACACATTAAACTGGCTTTAAATTTTAAAATCACATCAAACCACACGTGTTAGTTTTGCATACTAGCACAATCACAAAAATGGGAGTTTGATATGTGGCCAGGGATGATAAATAGAAAACCAATATCGTACCAACGAACTTTTAAAATTGTACTTTTTTAGCCCCAATAGTACTAAATCCTTTTTTTAATTTTATTTTTAAAAACAAAAACAAAAGGCGTGTACTTAAAATGAATTTGTACATGTAAAGTATAGATATCAAAAAATACATGATCATTAATTATACATAATAACAGAGTGGGTAAAATTTTTTCGCGTCAAAATCATATCGCACTTCTTGTTCTATAAATTATTTCAAGAAACTTTGCCAAAGAAACCATAGGTCAAAAATGAATTTCGAGCCCCAGATTTTTTAAAATAGTTAGTTTTCCAAAATATTCAAGAATAGAGACAAAGACATAGTATTTGGTCTAGCCGAACCTGAATCATGCTGTTTTTAGGGTCGAGAAATCCATTTATTTATATTTTTGATTGTCGCCACAGAGCGTTTTCATACACTTTTTAGAATTTATCGTCTTTTTTTGTGGAAAATTGACGAATATTTTAAAGCGTTCTAAAAATATGTGCTTATGAGCTTCTTCCAAATTTATTGTGTATACAATTTTCATTATGTACTGCAGAAACAGGAAAGGAGTAGAAAGTCCGAATATAATAAAATTTAATTTAGCGCTTGTAAAATCTCCTTCAAAATAATTCGGAGTAAAATAATAATAGAGTGGGCTCCCACTGTTCCAAAATTCTGTTGATTACTTCTTGACGTGACAACCATCTTGTTGAAGAATATTTCAATATATGTACATATGTATTATGAATATAGAGCTTTTGCAGAAGTGGTTTCCTATATCTTTTAACAACTTGTCAATATCATCATATATTTAGTATGTGGCATAAGCAAGCGTTCAATGAACAAGTGCAAAAATCTATTCACAATAGTGGAGTTCAGTATTTGGTGCAAATGGTCTTGCAAAAAAGCAAATGCAAAATATCATAGCTGTTTCGTTAAATCCAACAACAGAAAATAGAATTTCCATTTTGCATTTTCGCAAGGCTATTTGCACCAAACACTTAACTCCGCTTATATTCATTGGACAGTAAATAGAAGTTGCCATTTGATATCAATTATAAATATGTAGGTTTGAAAAATTTGGAAATAGTACCAAATGAATCACGGGGGTACCAGCGTACTTTTTAGTTTTTAATTGTACCAAAAAAAGTACAATTGTACCAACTTTATCAACCTTGTATGTGGCCATAACGCTCACTAAATACAAAAATTTGCTCTTTTAATTCTTTCTGAAAAAAAGTTTATTGTTTCAAATATTTTCCTCATTTAAAGAAACTTTAATTCTTAAAAATTTTTAATTTTTTTATCTATTTTCTCCATTTTTGGTTTACTAACGACACATACGTTCCCAACAAACACGGAGGTTTGATTTCAAATTGAAAATTATTTGAAATCAAACGTTTTCTCAAACAACAAACGTTTGATAATGATTTGAAAATCATTTGAAAACCATAGCGTTCTCAACAAAAAGGGGAAATTATTTTCAAATTGAAAAATGCCTTTATTTTCAGCTTGCTTTCAAACGTAATTCTCAAATGTTTTTCAAATGTTGATTATAATACAATGTGGGATGTAAATAAAAATATTTTATTTTTTTTAATTTAAATTTTAATATTTATTTAAATAAACTGTTAGATAAACATTCGGCCCCATAGCTTTAAGGTGAAATAATGTTCTTTCCGTCCTCTAATTCTTGCAAAGGCGACATTTGCTACCTTTTATTTTGAGGATTGTAGCATCGCGATCGTTCAACAAAGTTTCTTCACTTTCCCGTTTTATTTTCCTTTTTTTTGTATTCTTTCTTAATCATTGGAATGACCCACAAATAATTTTTAATTTTCACAAGAAATAAACTGTTCACTTTATTTAAAATTTATTTTTAATAGTAAAACACATTTAACCACAAAGTAAAAAATGCAACTTTAATCGCCATTTTTAATGCTTTTTTCGCTTAAGTGCTGCCAAGTTTATTTTTGATTTATATTTAACATTTGAAAAACGTTTGACATCAAATTGATAAAACATTTGATATCAAATGTTTATTTTCAAATCATTATCAATTTGAATATAAATGTTAAATCAAACAATTGAAAAACGTTTGAGAATTGTGCTTGATGTCAAATTATAAACTCATTTCATATCAAAGGTTTGACTTCGTGTTTGTTGGGTTGTTATTTTTAATGAGATTTATTAATTTTTCAACTTTAAAGAGTTTAAATTTACAAAATCTTATTCAAATAACATTCTGTATTTCAGGCGGAAATTCTGGCGGCTCTATAAGCTCTAACTCGAGAATGCAAGAGACCTTCACAGTGACTAATTGGTTAGAGAAGATGGGTTCATGGACATTGCAATGTCAGTGAAATTGCTAACGAAGTGGCAAGACAAAGAAGGCTCAGTACTAGATTTGGAAGTTAGGGAGGTCTTAATATATTCGTTTGAGCCGCTATCATAGGGTCATCAGAGAGTTTATGTTCTAAAGAACAAATAGTAAGATATACCTGGGGCTATGGGGCCTAAAGTTGACACAGCCAACTACAACTTACTTCTTGTCCTGAGAATTACAATTGGTTTCATCACAAGGCATTGGTTTTTAGGTATATGTTTTATAAAATGTGTCAGTTTCAGTTAAAAGGGACCTATGGGCAAAAAATGAGTTTTGGAGAAAAACGATTTTGAAGTTAACAAGTTAATTTTTTTTCTTAACAAAGGTGTATTTTAAAGCTGACATATGACAATGAAATGCAGTTAGAAAACTGCGGTTTTCTTTGTGAGACCAACAAATGCAAATAAAATTTGAAGATATTACGTGCTTACACATTAAACTGGCTTTAAATTTTTGTGAAAATCAAAATTATTTCGATTTACGTCAAACTCACATCAAACCACACGTGTTAGTTTTGCATACTTTTTTTTGTACTTTTTTAGCCCCAATAGTACTAAATCCTTTTTTAATTTTATTTTTAAAAACAAAAACAAAAGGCGTGTACTTAAAATGAATTTGTACATGTAAAGTATAGATATCAAAAAATACATGATCATTAATTATACATAATAACAGAGTGGGTAAAATTTTTTCGCGTCAAAATCATATCGCACTTCTTGTTCTATAAATTATTTCAAGAAACTTTGCCAAAGAAACCGTAGGTCAAAAATGAATTTCGAGCCCCAGATTTTTTAAAATAGTTAGTTTTCCAAAATATTTAAGAATAGAGACAAACACATAGTATTTGGTCTAGCCGAACCTGAATCATGCTGTTTTTAGGGTCGAGAAATCCATTTATTTATATTTTTGATTGTCGCCACAGAGCGTTTTCATACACTTTTTAGAATTTATCGTCATTTTTTGTGGAAAATTGACGAATATTTTAAAGCGTTCTAAAAATATGTGCTTATGAGCTTCTTCCAAATTTATTGTGTATACAATTTTCATTATGTACTGCAGAAACAGGAAAGGAGTAGAAAGTCCGAAAATAATAAAATTTAATTTAGCGCTTGTAAAATCTCCTTCAAAATAATTCGGAGTAAAATAATAATAGAGTGGGCTCCCACTGTTCCAAAATTCTGTTGATTACTTCTTGACGTGACAACTATCTTGTTGAAGAATATTTCAATATATGTACATATTTATTATGAATATAGAGCTTTTGCAGAAGTGGTTTCCTATATCTTTTAACAACTTGTCAATATCATCATATATTTAGTATGTGGCATAAGCAAGCGTGCAATGAACAAGTGCAAAAATCTATTCACAATAGTGGAGTTCAGTATTTGGTGCAAATGGTCTGGCAAAAAAGCAAATGCAAAATATCATAGCTGTTTCGTTAAATCCAACAACAGAAAATAGAATTTCCATTTTGCATTTTCGCAAGGCTACCAAATGAATCACGGGGGTACCAGCGTACTTTTTAGTTTTTAATTGTACCAAAAAAAGTACAATTGTACCAACTTTATCAACCTTGTATGTGGCCATAACGCTCACTAAATACAAAAATTTGCTCTTTTAATTCTTTCTGAAAAAAAGTTTATTGTTTCAAATATTTTCCTCATTTAAAGAAACTTTAATTCTTAAAAATTTTTAATTTTTTATATCAATTTTCTCCATTTTTGGTTTACTAACGACACATACGTTCCCAACAAACACGGAGGTTTGATTTCAAATTGAAAATGATTTGAAATCAAACGTTTTCTCAAACAACAAACGTTTGATAATGATTTGAAAATCATTTGAAACCCATAGCGTTCTCAACAAAAAGGGGAAATTATTTTCAAATTGAAAAATGCCTTTATTTTCAGCTTGCTTTCAAACGTAATTCTCAAATGTTTTTCAAATGTTGATTATAATACAATGTGGGATGTAAATAAAAATATTTTATTTTTTTTAATTTAAATATTAATATTTATTTAAATAAACTGTTAGATAAATATTCGGCCCCATAGCTTTAAGGTGAAATAATGTTCTTTCCGTCCTCTAATTCTTGCAAAGGCGACATTTGCTACCTTTTATTTTGAGGATTGTAGCATCGCGATCGTTCAACAAAGTTTCTTCACTTTCCCGTTTTATTTTCCTTTTTTTTGTATTCTTTCTTAATCATTGGAATGACTCACAAATAATTTTTAATTTTCACAAGAAATAAACTGTTCACTTTATTTAAAATTTATTTTTAATAGTAAAACACATTTAACCACAAAGTAAAAAATGCAACTTTAATCGCCATTTTTAATGCTTTTTTCGCTTAAGTGCTGCCAAGTTTATTTTTGATTTATATTTAACATTTGAAAAACATTTGACATCAAATTGATAAAACATTTGATATCAAATGTTTATTTTCAAATCATTATCAATTTGAATATAAATGTTAAATCAAACAATTGAAAAACGTTTGAGAATTGTGTTTGATGTCAAATTATAAACTCATTTCATATCAAAGGTTTGACTTCGTGTTTGTTGGGTTGTTATTTTTGATGAGATTTATTAATTTTTCAACTTTAAAGAGTTTAAATTTACAAAATCTCATTCAAATAACATTCTGTATTTCAGGCGGAAATTCTGGCAACAGAATTATTGAGAAGGTTAGCGTGGTGACTTTCTACGTTGATAGTCTGGCGGCTCTATAAGCTCTAACTCGAGAATGCAAGAGACCTTCACAGTGACTAATTGGTTAGAGAAGGATGGGTTCATGGACATTGCAATGTCAGTGAAATTGCTAACGAAGTGGCAAGACAAAGAAGGCTCAGTACTAGATTTGGAAGTTAGGGAGGTCTTAATATATTCGTTTGAGCCACTATCATAGGGTCATCAGAGAGTTTATGTTCTAAAGAACAAATAGTAAGATATACCTGGGGCTATGGGGCCTAAAGTTGACACAGCCAACTACAACTTACTTCTTGTCCTGAGAATTACAATTGGTTTCATCACAAGGCATTGGTTTTTAGGTATATGTTTTATAAAATGTGTCAGTTTCAGTTAAAAGGGACCTATGGGCAAAAAATGAGTTTTGGAGAAAAACGATTTTGAAGTTAACAAGTTAATTTTTTTTCTTAACAAAGGTGTATTTTAAATGCAGTTAGAAAACTGCGGTTTGCTACATTAGAAAGAGCGTATTGTCTTTTTTAAGACTCACCAAAAAAGTAAAAATCGAATTTTTTTCGTCCAAAGGTCCCTTTTAACTGTAACTGATACAAATGGAAAAGGCCAATGAATAGTATTACAAGACAATTCGTCGTATATAATCCTCAGGGATCCCGAAGAGCCGGCAGACCGACTACCACATGCTTACGCCGAATTGACGAGCTGCGTGACCTTAACGATTCTTGGAGCGAAATGAAACGATTGACGACTGAGAGACATGAGTGGAAAGTTTTTGTTGAGCCTCTATGTTCCAGCAGGAATCAAAGGATTTATGGCCAATTACACCAATTTATTTAAACATCAATAAATGTTTAAAATTCGTTTTTATTATCAGATAAAAATAAAATTTTATGAAAAAATATGTTTAAATATGAATTGATATTTAAATAGAATTGATGAAATTGGCCATAAATATATAGACTCCTGCAGATTTAACAAAGAAGTTAGACCTTCGGGATGTCTAAGGTTGCAAACTTTAAGATATTATTATCAGTTTAATCAAAGGCATTATATGGCTCACCAACAGGCAATTTGGCAGGGGCGAGGCCAAACTAGGACCTCGTTCATCAACTGCTTTTAACTTAAATTTCCTTTTAATTTAGATAAATTCTAGCTCTCTCTATCTCTTTGCTTTATTCTTTTTTTCTTTACTGTAAAGGGATTGACAATATTACTCATCGGTCACCGAGTCACCCTTTCCCAACCTAACCTAACATTTTTTATTTTTTAACTCCCATACTCTATTTTTCTAACTTGGAATTCTAATAATAAAAATTTAAAATATTTTAAAATAACCTTTTATAATTGAACACACTTTGTTGTCTTTAATTTGTCAGATAATTGTTGAAATTATTATTTATCGGAAGTTATTTATTAATCAGATCGATGTTATTTTCTTGATTTTAAATTGATTAACAAAGAACTTTAAAACTGGTTAACCGGCATTGAAACAAAAGTATATTTATAATGCTAGAAACACAACTGGGACGAACGACGAATTATTCGCAACGAATATTCGTCATTAGAAATAGAACACATTGGTGTATATAAAAGTACACACAGCCATTGCGTAGACCGAAATTCGTCATGCGTAACAAACTCTGCGATAGGTTTTTTTCTATTTCTTACGCAGACGAACGACGAACAAATTGGGAAAGGGACAGCGCAGCATGATATAAAAGTCTAATATTTGTTACAAATCGTGAAATCTGTAAAGAATCACACGGACAAATCGCTTCTATTGCGAACTTGGCTAAAATTCGCGAAAAGTTGCAAACTTTTAAATAAACACTAAAATTTATTTGAAATCGCTTAATGGGTGAAAAAACAATGGCAAAAAAAAGAGCGAAATTTCGCGAAAATTTTTAATACATATTTCAAACAAGCCATCAAATTGATGAAAAGTCCCTAAAACTATAAGGAATGGCTTAAATCCGGTAAAAATTGCTATATTAGCGGAAATTCGCAAAAATTTGCTAACAGCGGCATGATAGCAATGTCTACTATTTATTATAAATCGTTAAAGCTGTAAAGAATCAGAAAACTTACAGGAACAAATCGCGAACATGGCTGAAATTCTCGAAAAATTGCAAAATTTGAAACAAGCCCAAAAACTAATTTGAGATCGCAAAATCTAAATGCAGAACCCCAAAACTGCTGAAGTAATCCATTTCGATTGGATTCGGATTCTAGAACATACCCGAATAATAGTTTTTTATAACTTAAAAAAATTTTAGGTTCACGCACTTTTTGCGTCGCATTTGACGAATTTACGCAACAAATTCTTGCCGACGAATTCGTCGTACTATGCGGAGTTCGTCATTCGTCCCAGTTGTGCTTATACCATAAAGTAATACAATTTGTGTGCAGTTTTAGCAAATGTACACAAATAAACACACATGAGAAGTAATTTTTTTTTTATTTTAATTTTCTTTAAGAGTCAAATATCTCTTTGAGTCATAGATTTCGGAATGACATATCTTCTTTTTTTCGTTAGGTCTAGGTAAAATTCAGGCAAATCGCCTTATTTTTAATAGTTAAAAATCAAATTTTTACGATATTCTTACCATATTTCGTATTCTTGTCGTTTGGGACAAAAAAGTTTTCGCTGTTTATCTTAGTAAAAATGTGGTTCGAATAATTTTTTATGTGTGTAGGAAAGAGATGGATTCGGCTCCAAAAAAAAGCTTTTCTTTTTGTTCTGAATCGTTCAAAATGGATGTTTGTAGCTCTGAGGCAGCTATTTCAATACACAAAATTGGACTTCTCATGCCGCCAGTTTTTGTAATATATGTTTATCAAATTTCATTACTTTTTTTTGATTTTAAGTGAAAATAAATTGTCGGTTATTTCCAATAATAAGACCTTCTTGCGTTTGACGTTGCTGCCCCAAATTATTAAGACTGAAATTTGTGTGAGCTTTTCGGACGTTTATTGTTTTAACATTAAAATCTAACGCCTGTATTTTTAAAAAATTTTAAATTTAATAAAGGTTAACAAAAAAAATTTTATATGAAAATTCTTCTCAATAAACGTTTGTAAAATTTAATAATCGCTTATAAATACGGGGGTAAATCTTAAAAGAGTCTTTTAAAGTTAACATCGTGTTCTAAATAAACTTTAAATGAAATTAAATAATTATTTATTATTTCATTGAATAAATATTATTTTAGAACAATTGTGATTTTTTAGTTGAACTGTCGATTTCTAATTTGAAATGTTGATATTTAGTTAGGCTTGAGTTCATCAAATTTAATTTTCATTAAATTATTTTTACTGAAGGAAGGAATTTCATTAAATGATTTTTACTGAAGGATGGAATTTTACAACATGAAATTAATTTTAATTTTTGGCTGAGCTGAGGCAGAAGAAAAAGAAGAAACATGTCGCACTTGCTCAACAATACTGTATTAACTCAAAATTTTAAAATTTTCAGTAGAAGCAAAACAATTTTTAATTTAATATGAAAGGCATAGGAAAAAATATTTTTAAACCAACCATATCTTTACAAAAAAGTGGACAAAATAGCTCGATATTTTTACAGTGGGTAGATATGAATAATACCTGTCGACTATAAAGTGAAAAACTAAAAATTTTGAGTTAATACAGTATTGTTGAATAGGTGCGGATTTAAATAAAATCAAAAATTATAATTAATTACAGCGAAATTTCGAACCACCAATACAATTTGTTAAAGATTGATGTTTGACTGGTGGCTGGCAGGCACCGCAGTGGTGCAGAGGGTAGAACGCAAAGATCTCTGATGATGAGAATGTGGTTGTACTCGAAACGTCAACTCAACCCGAATTCGAGCCTCAGCTCAGCCAAGAATAAAAATTATCAATAAATTTTAATTGATTTCATGTTGTAAAGTTTCTTCCTTCAGTAAAAATAATTTAATGAAAATTAAATTGGATGAACTCAAGCCTTACTAAATATCAAAATTTAAAATTAAATATTATTTTGTCACGCATTTGTTTAAAGAAATGTTTTGTTTTTTATTGCAAAAATTTACATGAATATTCAATTTTCTAGCTTTAAATTATTCACTAAAAAAGCAAAATAAGTCAGAATTTATTCAAATAATTTATAAAAATTTCAAGTACAAGTAATTTTGTATGCAGGTGAAAAAAGGGTTCAATGACTTCATTAAAAAGGAATTCCTAATAAAAGTATGTATGTATGTTAAATTTAGTTAACACTTATATTTCGAGGTCCCAAATTTTAGTGAATTATACCATGTAGTTTTTTTAATTTGCTCGATTTTAAAAACAATTCCTTTCGATTTTTAGAAAATACCCGATATTCTTTATTTGTTTAATGTTAGTTTGGAAATATTTTGTATCTTTATTTCTTTGATAATATTACAAAAACAATTCTTCGCCAAAGCAATATTATACATGCGTGCGCTACACAAGCGAAAGACAAGCAAACATCACACATTCTTTGTATGCATCCGGTACATACGACCGGCAAGTAAACATCACAAATTCTCGCAGACTGCTCGATATAACTTTCAAATACTATAGTATAGTATAGTATAGTATAGTATAGTATAGTATAGTATAGTATAGTATAGTATAGTATTCTATAGTATAGTATAGTATAGCATAGTATAGTTTAGTATACTATAGTATAGTATACTATAGTATAGTATAGTATAGTATAGTATAGTATAGTATAGTATAGTATAGTATAGTATAGTATAGTATAGTATAGTATAGTATAGTATAGTATAGTATAGTATAGTATAGTATAGTATAGTATAGTATAGTATAGTATAGTATAGTATAGTATAGTATAGTATAGTATAGTATAGTATAGTATAGTATAGTATAGTATAGTATAGTATAGTATAGTATAGTATAGTATAGTATAGTATAGTATAGTATAGTATAGTATAGTATAGTATAGTATAGTATAGTATAGTATAGTATAGTATAGTATAGTATAGTATAGTATAGTATAGTATAGTATAGTATAGTATAGTATAGTATAGTATAGTATAGTATAGTATAGTATAGTATAGTATAGTATAGTATAGTATAGTATAGTATAGTATAGTATAGTATAGTATAGTATAGTATAGTATAGTATAGTATAGTATAGTATAGTATAGTATAGTATAGTATAGTATAGTATAGTATAGTATAGTATAGTATAGTATAGTATAGTATAGTATAGTATAGTATAGTATAGTATAGTATAGTATAGTATAGTATAGTATAGTATAGTATAGTATAGTATAGTATAGTATAGTATAGTATAGTATAGTATAGTATAGTATAGTATAGTATAGTATAGTATAGTATAGTATAGTATAGTATAGTATAGTATAGTATAGTATAGTATAGTATAGTATAGTATAGTATAGTATAGTATAGTATAGTATAGTATAGTATAGTATAGTATAGTATAGTATAGTATAGTATAGTATAGTATAGTATAGTATAGTATAGTATAGTATAGTCAAATTTTTTTTACTGTATTGAAAAGTTTTGAAAGAAACATGTACTGTCTGGAGTTAATTTTTTTGAATTCTTGCATCCTCACAACACAAACCCAAATTGTGCGACGAACATATCATTTGTCATTAAGGTTGTACACAAACATTTTTAACAAACATTTGATTTTAACACTTTTTAAATATATTTAACTTTTATCTCTCAAAAATTGTTTTCAATTTCAATTTCATATATCATAAATTGTGGTATGTATCCAGATAATAGATTTGTGAAAAATACCTATCATCCACTACAATAATCTTTATACATTAACGAAGTATAGGGTATAATTGGGTCCGTTTTGACGATGCTTTCTCACTAGTTAGCATTATTAAATACTTTTATTCTTAGGGCCATATTACACATATAAATATGTATACAAAGCAATAAAGTTTTATATTACTATTTGTTCTATTTAATTTTTTTTTTTTTTACAGAATAATGAGAGATAGGCCTGCATTTAAATTAAAGCATATAATGAGCCTTTATAATATACTACAAGTTGCAATCTGTTTATATTTAATTAATGGCGTAAGTTAATTAAAACAACAAATTTAAACAAAACTATTTAATCCAAACAATTACTCTTTTTCGAATGTAGATATGGAAATTAACATCATGGGTACTTTTTGATTTTACAAAATGCATAATATATTTACCAAACACAAAGGAACGTATAATATTTGATGACTTAACTTATAAAATATTTTTATTGAAAATATTTGAATTAGTTGACACCATTATTTTTGTTTTGAGAAAGAAACAAAATCAAGTAACATATCTTCATGTATTCCATCACTCCTCAACAATAACATTAGTTTATTTGCTTTGTAAATATTATAGAGGTGAGAACAAAATTTGAAATTCATAAAGTCCAATAAATATTCTAATATATTATTGATTATTTTCCAGGCAATAGCGCTTTATTTCCCATTTATATAAACTCTTGGGTTCATGTTATCATGTACTCATATTACTTTTTTGCCAATGTATGCAGTGCTGAGGTGATGAAGAAATTTATTTTAGTTAAAAAATCTATAACCATCATACAAATGATCCAGTTTTGTTTGATATTGGCTCAAGCTGCTATTATGTGGTCTAATTGTAAGATCCCTTTAATCTTTAAATATTACTATTTGATTGTTGTAAGTGTGATATTTTATGGTTTTTATGATTTCTATAAAAAAGCTTATGCAAATAATCAGGCAAACAAGTTAAAAAATAAGCCCAAATAGAAAAAAAAATAAATTTAGGAAAATTGTTTATAATAGAATTAAAACAAATGAATAAATGCAAAATATTTTTTGTGTATGTTTAGCATTTCTGATTTAAAAATAAAAAAAAAATATAATAAGAAGACGTATCAGTTAAGAGATAATATATATCTTGGCTTTTCTTTGAATAAACCCGTATATCTATAAAACAATATTTATTCAGAAGAATCAAACTGTTTAAATGTTCAACAAAAAGATGTAGATGTAAAGATTATTAAAAAAAAAAAAAACAAAAACACCTTAACAGCTAAAAAAAAAAACAGTAAGAAAGTATAGTAGGCCAAGACCGACCTTATGATACCCTACCCACACCTTAGTACTTAGAGACACATTTTCGAAAGTCTTCCCTATTTGGTACCCATGGGCAATTATTAGGGGGTTCAATTAATCGGGTTTTGTTTTGTTCGATTAAACAATCAATCGAGATTTGACGTTTTAACTTATTCGATTAAATGAATTAAATTTTAAAATTAATCGATTAATCAATTAATTCTAAAAACAGAACTTTTATAAATTGGAGATTTTTTTCGATAATTTTAGAAAAAATTAGTACTTGAGTAAATAAACCTTCTAGTTTACATAAAATTTGTCAATGTATCTTCAAATTGTTGCTTCACTGTCGGACACATAGATTTTAAAAGAGTCAATATAACTCTTCACGGACATTCCATCCTCCGCTAAGCTTCTGCAAATAAATTCCTCTAGAGAATCGAACGAAGTATCTTGTTTAAAATATTTATTCATTGGACCACTTGTAGCCACCTTTGATTTTGTTGGTGGAGCATCTTCTTCAAGTACTATGTTATAGTCACTGTGTGAATGGTAAATTAGTAAAGTTGTTGAAGAACATTTACGTTAATACATTTTTGGACACCTGTTACATTTAGCTTTATTAGATTTATCCTTCGTACAATATTTTTAAACCAAACTCGTTCTAAAGAGGGAAACGCATTAACTAAATATTTGGTTAACAAATAAGGGAGTGTTCTAGAAATCGAAAAGAAGCGGATTTAAAATCGAGCAAATTTTAAAAACGACCCTGTAATGATAGTTCGTAAAAATATTCCATTTTATCTACTTCATACTTTAAGAATCTATTATTTTTGCAAGAACAACACTTAAAACCACGTAAAACAACGGTCATTTTGCAAATAGTAATTTAATTTAATATTATAGTTCGATTTCAATTTCACTTCCTTTCGATTTCTAGAACATACCCGATAAATTAATATCAATCTTTGACATACGTTAACATACCTTTGTCGTTTTTTCTTTTGTGAAATGAATGTAACAAAAATATAAGTTAAATTACTCACTAAACATGACTGTTTTTTTAAATTCCAACGGACACTCACATTTGGTTTGTATATTCGACTTCAAACTTTAAAAAAATATACATTTAACAGAAATGCTATATATTATTATTATTCGATTAATCGGTAAAAATTTTTCGATTAATCCTTTAATCGAAATTAGCAATTTTAAATTATTCGAACAATTAATCGCCTAAAATTGTTCGATTAATCGAACAATAATTAATTGACTGAACACCCTAGCAATAACTGACCCGCCAGAGCAAAATAAGGTTATAAGATTTAGATTCATATAAGAGTTCTTTGTGGCGAATGGCATTAAGATATCTTACTCTATCTGAGATTTATTTGCTTTAAAGTGATTTAAGGAGGGGGGTTTATAAGTGACCATTAGGGCTATCATAAAAGTTATTGTCTCCAATTTGTATATCAATACCAATATTTATAAGGAAGTTATGCCATTAAATGCTATTTTCGGTAGTAGTATTTGTATGGGTCAAATATGAACCGATTACAATTAAATTTGGTAAGATAATTAGATCGTTTCAATATTTTAAGGCAATGGTTTTCAACCGGTGGGTCGCGACCCCCTGGTGGGTCACGGCCGTCTTTCTCGGGGGTCGCGAGCTAATCTAAATAAAATATATCGATTTTTTTTTAATTTAATTTTCTTAATTCAAAAACATAAAAAAAATTTAATTCAAAAACATAAAAAAAATTTAATTCAAAAACATAATGCGAACGATGGGATTGCTTATTTTTAAATTAAATGCGAAAACGTGGTTGCAATTGTGATACCTAAACAATCAAATCATTTGCTAAATATAATTTATTTTTTTTTTTTTTAATGTGCACCATTTGTAAAAAAGTCATTTCGCACAGATAATATGTTGAAAATTGAGTTACTTTTTTAGCTAGCTCAGGGTATTTTGCCTTACGCTTAACCAAAATGAAGAATTATTTTGAGATAAATATTTCACATAAATTTTCTTTCAAATTATTGGCAAGATCGGCGAACTCAACGTAGTTAGTTATGGATGGATATAATACCCAACAATCACCATTATCTTCTTGCAGCTCTTTTGGAAAATAGCGGTATAGGTAGTTCCTTTTTTAAAATTTGCAACGCTTCTATCATGGTAGGAATAAAATCGCTCACCAATTTATTTATCGTAGGAAATTTTTGCTGCAACACTTTCAAAGCTGGTGAAAAAATCAAATTGTAGTTGTTGCACAGATGTTGACCGCACTTAAATTTTTAATTTATATGCGAATTTCAAAAGCCACTTAGGATTATTAAACAAATTTTTATATACATATGTATGTAGGTGACTAAAAATTAATCTCGTCTAAATTACCTTAATTAAAAGCAAACAAGCAGTGTCATGTTTTGCTTTGTTTTCATTGAATTTTCTTTTTTTTTATAAAAATATTTTTAACCTTTGAGAGCAAAAACGTTAAGGGGTCGCCAGATTTTATGAAAATCATTTTGGGGCCACGGCTTCAAAAAGGTTGAAAACCACTGTTTTAAGGTGTTACAAACCTCAGCACAAAGGCCTAATACCCTCTCCAGCATTGAAACTGAAATCGAACAAGATTTTAAGTTACACTAGCCAACAAGGTTTTGGACTGGATCAACCAAATATCTTTCCTAGGGTATTGTGGTGGGATGAATTCGAATCTGCAATTGGTTTTTCTCTATCACGTCACGGTTTGCGAGATACAAAATGATTTTATTCGTTTTTTTACATGAAAAAAACACTAGTTTATTTAAAAATCTATTTTCAAAAGTGAATGGCGTTTTTTGAACGTTATTTGTATTTTGTTGATTCGGTTTCACGTATTAGAGACCAGCACTAGTCTCCCAGCATGCTTTTGTCCCAAAATCCTTGATAATTTCTTTAAATTTTCATTAAATCTTGGTGAGCACGCTCTCCTTGTTCGTCGCTTACTGCAACTAATTTTTTTTTTTTTTTTGAAAAAATCTAAATGTGAATTAAGAATATGCAAAACATTGTCGGTGTGCACGGTTTGTCCAAGTTTCTGACTGCAAACCAAAATAATGTAAATATGCATATTTAAATGATTCTGATATTGCATATCCTTTTCTTCCAACCAAATATTCGCCACACACAAAGCATAAATAGCTTGTAACCCTACGTTTCCACATGCAAGTAATTACTTGCAAGTGGTGTATACGCATTTTCAACGAAAAATCGAGGAAACAGCCGATTGGTTGAAAGTGCAAAAATTGTGTGATTGCTAGTGAAAAAGTGTGAGTGTATTGAGTTTTTTGAACTTGCACTTGCATGTGGAATGTGCAATTGTGCAATGTGGGCTTCTGTCTGATAAATAATTGTGAAATTGTAGTATCAGTATTGACTGTTTTACAGTATTGCCAGCATGCGATAAAAAATGAAGAAGACGTGATGGCCCAATTTTGATGCCAGATTCGAATTCAGCGCAGCCAGATTAGTTTAAAAACATGCTTCGTTTCTGCAGTCAATTTTTTTCTAAATTTGTACCAGTGTTATTGACAAGATGCCCGCGTAAAATTTCCTGGTGTTAAGAGTTGTTCGTGTTAAACTAATAAAACAGAATATTTTTATGAACTTTCAGTACAGGATTGTTTTTAAAATTTGCTCGATTTTAAATCCACTTCATTTTGATTTCTTGAACATGCCCTATTGTTTTTGTATAGCAGGTGCTACGACGATTCAAATTTAAAAAAAAAATATAGCCAATAACAGAATACATAAAAGTAATTTATTTCCGATCGGGTAAGCGATTTGGCTGCGCATAGCGATCGATATTTTCTACTATCGATATTTATCGAAGTATCAGGGACTACAAGATATTTAATTGCAACTTTAGATAATGTTCTAAATTGGTTTTGATTCTCCACCCAACAGGTAACGGGTCTAGAGGACTTTTCCTTTAATGGTCGTTAATCGTATTGCCTTATGCTCATTTGACATTTCAGTTCCTATGTAAACATATACAATTCTGCGATCGATACCACCTGCTATTCTTCTTGTTTGTAAACATTACTATAATTCAACGCAAATTACAAGCAAGTACACTGGCGGAAAAAAACTGCGATTATGGCTGCTATTACATGTTGTCACAACTATATTTTTAATAATACTATTGTTTTCGATATGTTTTCTATCAATATTTTCGATATCTTAAGACTATCGATAGTTTCCCAGCACTTGTTTCCAGGGTTGCGCAGTATTTCAAATACAAGTATGTACCCTACTAGCATTTGGAAGATTGTTTTATCAAAAATCACCTAACTAAGTCTTCCTCGAGTACTTTTGACGATTAAAAACTGATTAATCACTTGCGCGCTTGAAAAAAGATTCGAAAATGATTCGTTCTTATGCTTAAAAAGTAATTTATTGAAAATGCAATAACAAAACATACAGCAATCGAAATTGGATCATACAGGTGTTTGAAATATGACTGTTTTGACTTTAAAACTTATATAAATTTATTTAAATATTTAAAAATCTGCCAAATAGAAAATAATTGTTTTCTTTAAATTAAATATTTTTCTAATTGTATCGCATCTACGCCATTTTAGATCATTGTACATATAAAATAAATAAATAAAAAACTGCCTAGTGTGAAAGCTCAAGCGAGACTTTTGGGTTTATTCAAGTGATCAAGAGTGCACGTAGGTGTGATATCAAAAGAGGAAAGAGCACGGTGCAGTAGCTTTGCCGCGGTCTGTTTTAAAGTAAATTAATTATAAACAAATGTATTTTTCATATAATAAAACGTAAGTTTATTTTTTTTACAAATATTTTTTTTTATAAACAAACTTATTGTATTTTTACTTATATTTTTATGTGCGGTTGCTTGCAAATTGTCCATTGAACTAATCGAAAAACGTTCAACAACTGCCGGAAATAAAATTAATAAAGCAAACATCTTTCTCTTAGACCACAAGTTAAATATAATCATCCCTATTGTATAAGTTGTTGTCAATGTCGATGTTAATTTTACGTTGTTGTTACATCAAGTCGACGACTACATCACTTTGACGTTAATTTGGTATTTTCCAAGAATAAATGAATTTTATGTACACAAGCATTTGGTAAAATTTGGTGGAGTAATTCAAACATTAAATTTTAGCAATTATTACGTATTTAATAAAAACTTGAATATATTTACTTTTTTACTAAAATTTCTTTAACTTTCATTTGAGTCGTCACAATACTTTCTGTCAATTCTACTCAACGCCACACAGAGGGGTATTATGCCAATCTGCCCGGACATTCCTGTTTTTTAGTTTATATTGCTTCTTAAAAATTATAGATCTAGGGGCAGATCTATGAAATTTGGAAGAAATATGTGTTATGGTCTTAGGCTAGTAGAGCTCGTAAATCATCCGCAAACGATTAGAATTAGGACTGAAAAATGAGTCGAAAAAGACTCTTAGACGATCAGAATTACGACCAAAAAATGAGTCGAAAAAGACTCGAAAACAATCAGAAATACGACTAAAAAATGACTCGAAAAAGACTCGCAAATCATTAAAAATATGAGTCATAAATGAGTCGAAATTGATCAGAAAAACGGGTAATAAAAGACTCCTCAAGAAGAGTCCCGGGTAGGGTACCATTTCCTCCCGAGAAAACAATCATTTATGATCAGAAAATGAGCTCATATATGCCTATTTTAATCGCGCAGAGGAGTCATAAATGACTCGTATATGATCAATTTTTTCATAAAATGCTTGCAGGGTATGTACAAATAATTATTTTGTATTTGTATTTTAAATACATTCACAAATACCTGTCGCTCAAGTATTTTGTATTTAAAATATTTTTGGTCTCAAAATACATTTTCACAAAATATGTTTACTATTAAAAAATAAAAAAAAACTTGTCTCAAGCATTTAATTCTTTGGCCTCTACGGAAATGAATAATTTCATGAAAAATTGTTGTATTAAAAAGATTCTTTATTTGGCATTTGCTTATTCTCTGGTGTTTATGGGTAACCGCGTATGTCCATTTTTTTAGATTTTGAGATGTTGATGCCACATTGCTTAATTTTAAACGCTCTTAACATGGTTCTTAATATTTCTGAAAAAAGATGGACCAATCCCGATTTTTAAACATAATAACAAAGTTAATATTGTTCAATACCTAGGCCATAGAGTGATCTTGAATGTTGTTCGCCTTTAATGAAAAATATGATTTTAAGACATACGCGGATACCTATGAAAACCACAAAATTTTACTTTTTAATGGAAACAACCTGTGATAATAAATGTGATATTTAGTGGTGTAGAATATAGAGATAATAACAAAATAGCTAGTCATTTTAATAATTATTTTGTAAACAGTATTAAGAATATAAGAGACTCAATCGAAATTGTGCAATATATAAATAATATAAAATCAGTACCTCAAAAATTCAAATTCCGTGCAATATCAAATTTAGAACTTAAAAAAATAGTATTGACGTTAAACAGAAAACCAGATTATAGTAAAATTTTGGTAGAAACTGGGAATTATTTCCTTCCGAAGGTTACTTTATATCGTCCCCTTAATAAAACAATAGTGTATAATTTTTTTGGCGTTTTAAGAAAATCGTGTTTAAAGTTTTTGTCAAATAGGATGTCTATTAAAACCTCAATATTGCGGTAAATAAATATTTTTCATATTGGATTTTTCGACGAATACATAAACCCGTTTCTTGTCTTTTAATTGACCAATTTTTTTTTATTCTACGCATCCTTTAAGACCATAATTATGTCATTCAAAGTGCAAGTCCTCCATATAGGCTATTTTATTTTTTATATGTATATTTTTTTTTTTTTGTTTATTTTGTATGGTATACGCTGTTTTATTCAATAATTTTACGGCATTTTTATTAAAATATTTGATCTCTAAAATATCAATTTGTAACATTATAAACAAAAAATTATGACAAATTAAGGTATACATTGCGTAAATCAAAAATATCTAGAAGTTCATTCGTCTTCTTTCTCTTTCTCGGCTTCATCTGGCTCATCTAAACAATTTCGCTTCTTTCCACCTTGTAGAGTTTAAAAAAAATGACTGCGAGCCACGAGGAATTAGGTTCTTCTTGCACAAATTTTGGATATCATGCAGCTTTCGATGGTCGGAATGAAACTATTTCTCAAACAATAGTGTATATTATTATAAGCTATTTTATGAGTTAAAGTTTTCATAAATTGAATTTTTTTTCTACAGACTAAAATGGAGTATAATGCGTATACACTATTATTCTTTTAACAATTTTGGAGTGGCAATTTCAAGTAAAATAGCGCATATGAGCTTACACACTTATTGAAGGAAAATTTTGAACAAGAAATTATAAACCATTTTTTCCAACGACATTTTGACCCACTTTTTGGAAGTAGAATTTGACGAAATTTTGACCAGACATAAAATCAATGATGGAGATTCTAAATATGCAATAAAAAAATAATGATGTACATGCGTATACACTATTGTTTTATTGAGGGGACGATATTATATTCAGCATTTTTTTTTTTTATGTTTCGATTTTATTCTATGATCTAAATTTCAGTTATGTATTTTAAAAAGCTACGGCCAGAAAATGCATTACATTCTGCTTAATGATAATTAATGATAAAGTAATAGAAAAAGTAAAACAAATCAAATACCTCGGTTTTATAATAGATAAGGAACTAAAATTCAAAGAAAATATAGAATACATACGTCTGTAAAAAATAGGGAAAAATAGGATTCTTCAAAATAATTAGAAATAAAGTCACCACAATAACAGCAATAAACAAATACAATACGACCACAAAACCACATTTTGAGTTTGGTTCAACAATTATTTACACATGTTCTGAATCAGCACAATTGGAGCGACTACAGAACAATTACAGAACAAGGCAATGCGAGTAATACGAAAATGTAATAGATACACACCAATACAATTTATGCTCAACACGCTTAAATGGTTAAACATTAAACAAAGATTTGAATTAAACACACTACTTTTTATCCGTAAAATGAAAAATGGAAAGGCGCCTGAGTAGCTATGCATACAATTACGATATGTGGGTGATGTTCAACCGTATAGATTGAGAAACGCAGAAGACTTTAGACTTCAACGAGTAACCACAGCAGCAATGCAACTATCTCTTTTCTACAAAGGACTAAAATTATTTAATTCATTATCAAGTAACATTAAAAATGCCCTCGCCTGGGTAACAATCTTGTCGAGATGCGAGGGCTTAAGTGCACTCTACGGTTCTGATCTCTTGGGATGATGTATGTGATGAATGCGTCTTCGCGGGAGGTCGAGAACACTGAAGGAGTGTGCAACTAAAGGTTACTCATCTTGTCAAGATAATGAGGCGGTGGTGAATGGCATACTTCCGGCCCATTATCAGTACAGATATCATAGCGCGGCAACCCGTGGGTTCGCTCCTTGTAAGGTGGGGGCTTTACCAGTGGTTGGGGCGCGAAAGATGCACTTTTAAGGACAACGTGGTTGGTAGCAGTGCCGAGGTCCTGTGTGGCTAGTTAGTGCGTAAAGAAACTAGTTGTTAACAGCTCCCCTCAGCGTCAGGGCAAAGCGCTGTTGTATGTTAGTTGCCTAGTCCACGCACGCCGTCACTGCGTGGTACGGTCCGTCTGTACGAGCCTACTCGTGGGAACAAAAATGAAATCCTTTAAAAATAGAAACAAACAAACCATAACAAGTAACAAAAATAGCACGGAAAATGAGGACACGACGGACGAGATTGACAAGGGTCAGTCGGACGTCACGGTCTCTGAGTCGGAGAGTACCCTCTCGACTGTTCATGAGAACATAATTGAGCAGGAGAGACAGGTACTGACCGACCTTTATATGGATAGTTTTCTGGTTCAATCGGGGGACTCCTGTGGTGAAACCGGGGCTACTCAGGGGTTAGAGAGGTTGACTCTGCTCTCCGACACGGAGCTGGATATTGATATATCAGCCCACAGTCAAACTGCAGAGCCTGCCACTCTCATCTGTGAGGCCAGGGGACATCAGGGGGGTCACCCGGGAGAAGACTGTCTACAACTTGTTCGGCAGGACGCCGTGGAGGACGGGCCAAGTGCCCCTCCACGAGATATTAGGAATCCTAGCCGAACGAAGGAGGAGAAGGCGCAGAACGGGACAAGGAGCTCTCTTGCATATCTGGATAAGATGGCGAAGAGGGATCCTTCAACGTTCTCCGCGAGGGATAGGCACCTTCTGAGAAGGCACCGACAAAGCGTCGCTAAATTCGAGAGAATTTACGGCCCTGTCAGTACCGTGCTCGGTTGGCCCTATCCTTGGAGAAAGCAGGAGGATGAGGTCGTCGGCCCGGAAACTACTCAAAAGAGTACAGGGCCGGTGGCGCCGTCAACCTGCCGTAGAGAGATAGACAAAGGAGGGGTTGCCCCGGTGACCAAAGCGCTCATGTCTTCGGAACGAGCTGCGGAGGATAAGGGGGCGATACCCAAGAAAGGCGGCAAAGTGGCTAAGGTAGCGAAAGCGGGGAAGAAGGCTGGTAAGCCTCCGTCCGATTCCTCTAGTGGCTCTCGTAAGGGGGTCATTGGGGGAAAAGTTGCGGGCAGGAACGGGCCTTCGAAACCAGTCGTACCGGAGTCACCGAGCATAGTGAAGAGGGCTGGTACATCTCCGGCTGATGCTCCTAATGGCTCCAATAAGGAGACCATTAAGAGGGTCAGATCTGGGGATGATCAGCCTTCTTCATCGCAGAAAAGAATGAAGAAGTCGACGAGCCTGGAGGGTCATCTACAGGTGGCCGTCATAGATCGGAATGATCCGGATGGGAAGATCAGTACCGAGATATGGCAGCTAGTAGAGGCTAGGCTTATTGACGAGCTGGCAGTTTTTAAAGGCAAGGAGGAGGATGTATCCTTCAATGGTGCGGACTGGGTAAAGGGAGTCAAGGTTGTCAACTGTGGTAACAAGAATTCACTGGAATTCTTAAGAACCACAATTGGCAAATGCGGCGACATTAATCCGGGGGCAAGGTTTGAAGTCATACAAGCCTCCGACTTGCCAATTAGGTCCATAGTGACAGTGTGGATTCCACCTCCCGTACGCAAGGTGGAAACTATACTGGCAGTGTTGGGCAACCAAAACAGTAGGCTTCTTACTGACCAATGGAGGCTAGTGACCTCACTGGTGTGTAAGGAGAATACCGGCAAGGACTTCCGTTTCGCAATCGATCGGAAATCCATGGAATTCTTGGAGGAGGTGGGGGGGGTTGTTAGGTTCGGTTTAGGTAACGTTAGGTTTCGGTATCCGAAACATGACAGGACCAAAGAGGCTGTTAGTGGTACAGATAAACCTGCACCATTGTGAATCAGCCTCGGCCGAACTTGTAACCTTCCTCTCCAGTACTCGGACGGACGTAGCCCTTATCCAAGAACCTTGGATAAATAAAAATAAGGTTTGCGGTTTAAGGGTTGCGGGATACACTCTGTTTGTCCCGTCCACAGAGGACAAGGTAAGAACGTGTATACTAGCGAGAAGTGAATTGGGTTTTCTCATATCTCATTCTTTCAGGTGCGGTGACTTGACCGTGGTAAATGGAGAGGCCAAAGGGAAGCGTACGCTTACACTGGCCTCGGTATATATGCCATATGAGGGGTTGGACCCTCCGGGTACAGAGGTACGGCAACTCACGGCATATGCAAGGAGGAGAGGTGCAATCCTTGTGTTGGGCTGCGATGCAAATGCTCATCACAGCCAATGGGGGAGTGCCGATATTAATAAAAGAGGTGAGTTAATGTTTGATTTTATAACTACTAACAATCTTATTATCTGTAATATGGGTGACACGCCGACGTTCAGAAATAAAGATAGGCAGGCAGTGATAGATCTGACATTAGTAAATCGTGACGAGCAAATTGTTGTTGATTGGAGGGTGGCAACGGACTGTACTTTTTCAGACCATAGTCGTATTACCTTCACACTGAATTTTTACCTACCTAGGGCTCTTCCTTTTAGGAACCCGAGGGGGACAAAATGGGACTCCTTCAGGGAAGGGGTCCGAACTGGGTTGGCGCATCAGGCCTTGGGCGACTTGCTGCCGACGGATCTGGAGGGGGTGGTGAATAGGTTCACTCATCTTCTAAGGGAAAGCTATGAGCAGTCCTGCCCGGTCACGTTTCCGGGTAGGCGAAAACAGCCTAAATGGTGGACCAGGGAACTTCATGTTCAAAGGTCTACGGTGAGGAGACTGTTTAATAGGGCCAAGCTTACAAGAGCACCAGATGATTGGAACAATCACAGGGTGCAGTTCAACAGGTATAAGGCGGATCTGAAGAGAGCAAAACGACTATCGTGGAGACAATTTTGTGCGTCCATCGATAATGTCAACGAGCTGTCAAGATTCCGACGGATTTTATCTAAGGACCCTAAGGCCCTGGGTTACATCCAAAGGAATGACGGCTCATGGACTGAGTCTAGCTCTGAGACCCTAACCTTACTCATGGAGACGCACTTTCCCGGGTGCAGGGAAACCGGTGGTATGGGAGACGGTCAGTGGGACGTCATGTCCGTGACATCTGATCATACTTCCGCTCGCGTCGATGAAATGGTCACAAGGGAGAAGCTGGCGTGGGCGGTCAATACTTTCGACCCATATAAATCACCGGGTCCGGACGGTATTTTTCCGGCTATGCTTTGCAACATCCCGGATGATGCATCATTTCTACTGGTGGATATATTTAGGAAATGCCTCAGTAGGAGGTATCTGCCTAGGGGGTGGAGAGAGGTCAGGGTGATTTTTATACCCAAGGCCGGTAAAGCGGGCCACTCGAAACCGGGGGATTTTAGACCTATTAGTCTGTCTTCATTTTTGTTGAAGACTCTTGAGAGGCTGATAGATTTCTATCTCAGGAGTAATATTGAGACCAGCCTTATTAGCAACGCTCAACATGCTTACCTGAAGGGTAAATCTGTTGAGAGCGCGTTACACGAGGTGGTGGGTTGTATTGAGCACGGTCTGAGGCATAAGGAGTATACTCTCGCCGCGTTTCTAGATATAGAGGGAGCCTTTAATAACATTAGGATAGAGGCGATTAGGGATTCTTTGTTGGAGTTGGGAGTTGAGGACTTTCTGGTGGAGTGGATAACCTGCATGCTTGGCAGTAGGATTATAAACTCGAGCCTGGGGGAACATGTGATAAGAAGGAAGGTTACCAGGGGGACACCACAAGGGGGGGTATTATCGCCTCTACTGTGGTTACTCGCGGTTAACGGGATCCTTAGGTCATTTGATTCCATGGGCAGGAAAGTTGTTGCCTATGCGGACGACATAGTTCTGCTGGTCAGGGGAAAATTTCTATCCACGATCGGGGAAATTATGCAGGTGATGCTGGGTGAACTCTCGGCATGGGCAAAGGATAGGGGACTGGGTGTTAACCCTGCGAAGACTGAGCTGGTGCTATTCACCAGAAGGTATAGGATAGAGGGTTTTAGGGGGCCAGTGCTAGATGGCGTCGAGTTGCCTCTATCGGACGGAGCAAAGTACTTGGGTAACTTTCTGGACCGCAAACTGTCTTGGAAGAGAAATACTCAGGAGAGGATGAGAAGGGGACTCAATGCATACTACACATGCAGGAACTCCATTGGTAAGAACTGGGGTCTTAGACCTGATATGGTAAACTGGATTTACACATCGGTCGTTAGGCCTATACTTACCTATGGATGCACTGTTTGGTGGGGTGCGTTGGGAGTGGATAGCTATAGGAAGATGCTCAGCAAGGTTCAAAGGAGTGCATCTCTTGGCATCACAGGCGCAAGGAGAAGCACTCCGCAGGCAGCGCTGGACATCCTACTATATCTATCCCCTATCGAGCATTATGTGAGGAGTGTGGCAGCTAGGAACCTATTTAGACTTTACGAGTCTTCTTTAGTTAGACCTAGGCGGGATGATCACACAAGAATTTTGTACGAAATGGGTCTGCTTGATCAGGGTATTATTCTCGAGGGAATTTCGGATCATAGGACTATGACCCTGGACTTCGGTGCAACACCACCAGTGGAGTTCCCTGGTAGGGAAATTTGGAGTGGATCCAATGGACTGTTTGAGGGGTGGGCAGTATTTACGGATGGATCCAAGATGGAAACCGGCACTGGTGCCGGTGTTTATATCGCGGACACCGAGGTAAAAAGGTCATTCAGACTCCCTGATGAGTGCAGTGTCTTCCAGGCTGAGATCCTAGCGATCTGGAGGGCGACGGAGGTGATACTGGATCACATCGTGGGTGGATCTGAGGTGACAATTTACGTCGATAGTCAGGCGGCGCTTCGGGCATTGAAGAACCATACGGTGCGATCATGCCTGGTTGCGCGGTGTAGGAGCGCTCTTAGGGAACTCATGGGTGCATTCAACGTGAGGCTGTGTTGGGTACCAGGACACTGCATGGTTGAGGGAAACGAGGTGGCGGACGAACTCGCGAGAGAGGGTTCGGGTCTCGACTTAGTGGTAAGGGACAGGGGGGTGAAACCACCCCTATGCTATTACTATGGGGTGATACGGGAGAAATTCCGTGATGACGTTGACCGATCCTGGAGGGGCAGAATGGATTGCAGGGTGTCTAGGGCACTATGGCCCAAATTGGACGCGGGGGCAACCAGGGTTCTACTGGGATTGGATAAGGGTAGTCTCGGAACACTTATAGGGTTCTTGACGGGTCATTGTCCTGTCAGGGCTTTTGCGAGCAGATGGGACAACGCCATACCGGACTTCTGCAGGCTATGCGAGGATTCGGAGGAGCTAGAGACGATCGAGCATGTACTGTGCCATTGTCCTAGGATGCAGGGTCTCAGACTGAAGTGGCTAGGTGATAGGTTTCACGACGAACTGGGGTGCATAGCTGGATGTAATCCGGCCGATCTACTGGGGTTTGTCAGGGAAATAACGCGGCTGTTTCTGTTGAGGGGACTGTAAGGGGGGTATTGGTCCTACTTTCTAATTTTCTGTCTTTATCTTACTTCCTTTTCTCTATTTCTTCACTTCGTCTTATCTCTATCTCTCTAACTTCATATTTTCATTGAAGGGAATCACAATGGATCGTATTCGGTCTCCGAGTGGAGGTGTGCCTGTGGGCGCACAACCCTTCTTAACCTAACCTAACCTAACCTAACATTAAAAATGAACAAAACGATTATGTATTTAGAAGAGAATCTATAAACTTTGTGAAGAATAATGAAATTATGTAACACATGAATGTAAGCAAAGTGAAATGTTAAAGTATTAAAAATACTAATAAATATATATAATAATAATAAAAGGGGTTGGATCCAAGTTATTATGTATGCCTTTGTCCCCCAAGATAAAACTCTCTTTTGATAAGTGGGGTAAGAACAACAATTTCTCGGCTATAAAACTGGCACGTTAAGTGAAATTCATTCAAACCAATTTCTACATCTTTTAATTACACTCAGGGCAACAATTGTTATTTTGAAAAGTTTCTGTCTACCCTAAGCTTAGTAAGAACCAGATTAGAACTATCGGCTTCTTGGTAACAATTTGGGGCATTTAGTATTAATAAGATTTCTGTATGACGTGCTAAATTCCTAATTTTTCATATTTGATAAATACACAGAAATTTATTGTCGAGGGAAAGCTAGCTTCTATGCGCATTTCACTTGTTGCTTAGGCCAGATCATCAGGAAACCTTTTCCAAAGATTTTAGAAAAGCTAAAAATATTAAACAAATAAAACCTTAAGGAAATAAGAATTATAAACACTCAATGTCTTACTTGTTACAATATCAAAGCTTAAAAAGCACTAACAATAAGTCTTTTCTTAGTTTGTGTTATACGTCAATTACTACAGAGCTTTGAAATAATATTTGATAGGGTTTGTTAGCTGTCTCCTAATATAAAAAAATCCATTTTGGCCCCACGGAAGTTACAAAGACAAGAGCCAAAGAATTCAAAATCTTGAAATTAATGCCTAAGGGGAATATTACATGAAACATGAAATAATGCCTGATAGCAGTAGAAACAGCAGTTCTGGTAAAGAAGATGATTTTTTTATTGTTCTTCTTCCTAGGATTTAAGATTTGGAGCGAGAGTTTTTCAGTTTCCTAATAGCAATACAGATGGGCATTTCCCCAGAATGGTCTGCCAGGATGAAAAAACAAAATGTTGATTATCATCGTCTTTTATTGTTTATTATTAGAAAAAAGTATATGTTCTTATAAAAGAATAATTTCCTAGCATATCTGAGCTGTTTTACCTGAGAAAATTGGGCTGGAAACTGGAAAATTTTATAATTTCCTGTATTTTCTACTTCTATAGACATTTTTATATGCTTATTTTACATGCAAAAAATATGTTATGTTTACATTCTTTCTTCCTAATCTCTCCATTACAATCAATTGTAAAAGGAGTATTAAGTTTTTTTGTTAAAGAAATTTGAAGACATTTATGGTAAAATGCATGGTGATAATAATAAAAAAAAAAAACATATGGAAAAATCGTACGTTCGCGATCCGTACGTTCGCGACCGGTACATAAGCCAATTTAATAAAAACCAAGAGAGATATTTTATTTTGTAAATACTGGATGGAGACCTTCATTAGTACACTTTTAAAATAAATTAATCACTTTTGAAAATTCCGTTTCATTACGCAGATTTTTACATTTCACTGCTGTCAGCCGAAGTTGACTTCTATATTACGTACGTTCGTGACCACACGTTTATAACTTTTATTATTAAAACTTAAACTCGATGAAATCCATCTTTTGTACTCAACATAGAGCTACCCAAATGTTATCGAATCGCAAAAAAAATGCTAGGAAAAGTTTTATATTCTATATTATTTGTACATCAAAAGCGTACGAACGTACGTTCGTGACCCCAGGAAATGCCTAGATATTAAAAACATGTTTTAACAATTTAACATCAGTTTTTGCTTAACTGGAACAAGAAAAGGCTGTTTGTTTGATGCTGAATGGTGTACTTCCAATATTGTTATTTTTTGAAGAAACAATGGCCGATTAACTCCACCCAACTAGGGAATGGTAAATCGATTTCGATTCCAATCGAAAATGTGGTAAAAAAATCGACTTTTTGCAATCGAATTTACGTATGCGATCTTATACTGAAATCAATTATTGGGCTTTTAAAATCAATTTTTTTATTTTTATCAAAATTTGGCAATTTTTAATTTTAATATTAATTTAATCGATAAATTATGGGCATACACAATAAAACTTTATCTTTTGTGCGTACTTACGTCTGTAGGTATGCTTATGCAGTTTTCCAAGGTAACGTTGTAATTTTACGTATTTATCTAAGAGCCCTTATATTAAAGTTGGCAGTATACCAAGGGTACTTGTATACTGCCAACTTTAATATAAGGGCTCATGTTCTTCACAAAATAAAGTCATCAATAAACAGTGAACAAAACAGCTCTAAACATATCGTTCCGAACCAAAACTGAAAGTCAGCTTCGTAAAAATCAACATATTATAGAAACACAACAGGTGAATTAAGCCATGGCATTCCTGTGGAAATATGCCAATATTCAAACAGATTAGTGTGTGAGCGATATTTAAATCTAGGTATAAGTAAAGTGAAAAAACAAAAAGTATGTAATTTATCCTATCAAAAACGAAATTACAAGGAAATATCTCTGCATCTTTCTGACATCAACGACATGCAAACATTTGTTTTCTAAAACTAACTTAATAGTAACTTAGCAAATAAACAGTCGGCACCGATCAGGAACTATTGTCGTAATCCTTTGAAATACTATTCATACATTCAGACTTGTCACAGAAATCAATTCCAATCAAAAATGATTTCGTTTTATGTGAAGCAATATACGAAATCACTTCCACTTTCGATCGGAATTAATTTATGTGTCAGGCCTGACTGACTATACAAGAATACAATTTTAATATGTGAAATGTACATGCTCTTGCTCCTCTAAAGGACATCTCAAAATTTACACATTTTCACTTTTTACACGAAATATATAAAAAAGTTGTTATATCTACTCACTGTAAAAATCTCAGTTCAATTTCTCTAGTAGTTTGCCAAAAAAATGCTGGTGTATCCCCCTTTGTGATATAAGGTATAAGTTTGCAAATTAATTTTAAACGATTTTGAATTCGATTTTAAAATCTATTTTGAGGTTCGATTAATCGATTTCAAAAACCGAAATAAAAAAGTCGATCGAAAAATCGAAAATCGATTTTGGAATTCATTTACCATTCCCTACACCCAACGCTGCATTTTCCTGGATAAAATAGAGCCTGTAGGTTCTGTTGTGAATTGGTCTCACTTCTTATGTTTAAATTTTGTTTATTTACAAACATGAGTTTAATTTGATGTTTTTCAAGCTTCAATCTATTCATGATGATTTTCTAGAGCATACTGAGCATAAATGTCAAAAAGTGAGCTCTGTATGACAGCTCGCCCCTTTATATGGGGCTTAAGCCACATTTTTGCTTTTAAAAATTTCAGGGTCCATGAAAGGAAATATGTACTAGTTTTGCGCTAGGGCTGTTACTAAAGTGAATATTATTCATACTTATATACGTACATAAGTACATATGTAAAGATACATACATAGGTACCCAGCGGTAAATATTGAAAGGGCCGCAATTAACAGGCCTTTTTGAAGGCCTCTATACTCCTTTCTAAAAGATTCGCTTCACTTGATATCCTGCCTTCAGAAGTATGCCTTCTAGAAGGCAAAAACTTCTTTTTAAGAGACTTTCTGAAATATTCAGTACACATTCGCTACTCCCTTCTTTGAGAAGGGAGAAAGGGAGGTGTTCAGTTTTATTTACTTTTTATTTTTAGTGACCTTCCTTACTCCCTACTTTGGGAAGGGATCGAAGTTGTTTTTAAAGGAAGTGTGGAAGGCCTTGCGTCCAATGACAACCTGTGTAAAAAATAAATAAGTATGGAATGCGGCGAGAAGGGCTTCTGACTGCTTGTGACTGCTAAATAAGGCCTTCTATTAGGCCTCTTTACTCATTCTAGTTACCGCTGGGTATTGTACCTACATTGATTTAAATAAAAAAAGTATTTTATAGGTACTTTAAACACATTTTAATGTATTTTGTATTCTACATTTTAAATATATACCTATAAGTCGCGTATTAAATATATTTTGTATTTGAAATCCACGACTTAAATACCTATATATGTACATATATAGTATTCCAAATACATTGAAGCATGTATTTTGCCCAACCCTGGATGTATCATAGTTGTGAGGGTCACTGCTTTTTTAAGTCTTTAAGTCTAAGCCTATTTGATAAAATATGTGTTAAAGTTTTATTTTAATTAGTTTTTTAATTAGCATAATTCATGTGTACTATTTCTAGCGATACTGCAATAATAAAGCACTATTCATTATATAAGTGCGTAAATCAGCATTCACTTTAGTGGTATTTTAGTGTTATTGCACTATTCCGATGAGAAAATTATGTACATAGTGCAAAACATAGTGCATAAAAAGTGTTAGTGGTAACGCAATAATTTTGCACTAAAATTATTTTTGGTTAATGTTAATGCAAAAATATTGATAATCGCCCAGGTCTGTTAAATGTAAATGCATCAAAAAAATAAATGTATGTATGTATAAATACGTGACTCATACCTCATAATCTCCCTATCCCTGCAATTCATAAATCCCAAACAAACAAATATGTTATCGCTTACTAACGCGTTATCTATTTAACTGAAATTTTCACTTCAATTTGCCTTTTAAAAAAGTAGAGGTCTGAGGAAAGCAAAAAAAAGAAAAATCTAAAAATAATAAAATGATAAATAAACATACCGTATAGTATGATAGTAGTCCAGCATTTTCATCCAAAACAAAGAAACGATATTGCCAACCCTTCATAACATTAGTCCATTTACTTAAAGTGCCCTCCATCGTACCGGCACCGATAGTAACTGTAGTTGCAGTCGAGGAAGCAGAAGTGGCCATAATGTTTAATTAGTGTATGTACTTGTTGTTGATATGTGTTTCTTCTTCTGCCTCGGTTATGACTATTTGAATCACTTGTAGCGGTCGCTACCAAAGTAGCCTAGACACACAAGATAAATTTATTTGTTTTTTCTTTTATTTTTATTTTAAGAATTATAATAGAATTCTGCTATCAATTGCAATTTTGTGCTGTGGAAAGTGTGACGCAATTTTTGCAATTGATTTGAGATGTAAATTTTTGTTTTTTTTCGATTAAAATCCACGACTCATTAGTTTTGTTTTTATCTACATAGGTGTTATTTTGGTAATCTCTATTTATATTATTTGTATATTCTACTGGTTTTTTGCAAGAGTATATAAGTTTTATTACCCTAGGAATTCTATTTTATACACACTTATTCATTTTTTTTTTTTAACAGAATACACTTAATCCCTTTGCAGTGTGTTGGTAAAATTAAAGAAACTGTTGTCTTGTTTTAATAGTTTTTCATTCCACTTTTTATTTAACAGTTAGATAAATAATCGTTTTAAAACTATAAACATTTCAATTTTGTATTAAATATATAATTAAAAATAAAAACAAGAAAATAACAAATTTTCCGAAGACCGAACCAAAAAATCTTTTAATGCAATTTTGACAGATGACAATATGTAATTTAAAGGTTAAAGTGCTGCCATACTTGCCATAAAAAAATAATTACAGGGGATACCATATCGCCGATTGTGAACTATGTTGGTTTTGTGAAAACTAACAGTGGGTTTTAGAAAGAAAAAATCGAAAAGATTTAAAATTTATCTAATATATTCATTAAATTATTTTTATGAAGAAAGGAATTTTACAACATGAAAATTAATTAAAATTTATTGATAATTTTTCATTCTTGACTCAATCTGGGCTCGATTGAGTCAAGAATGAAAAATTATCAATAAATTTTAATTAATTTTCATGTTGTAAAATTCCTTTCTTCATAAAAATAATTTAATGAAAATTAAATTTAAAGAACTTAAGCCTAATTAAAAATATTAAAAATTTGGATTAAAAAAACCATAAATAGTTCAATAAAATAACCACAATACTAATAATTTATCTAATATATTTAATTATAAAAATGCGATAAATTTAATTTTCTAAAATAAATTCAACGTTTAGTTTAATTTTTATAGAAACTGAACAATAACATAAATTTTTTATAGAAAATTAACAATAACTAATTTTGAAATTTTGGTTTTGTTTTAAATGTTAGTTAATCGAGACACTTTTGCACTCACGTTCTAAAAACAGGCAGTAACATAAATTTTTTAGAATATTTAATAAAAATTTACAGTCGTATTCATCACAAAAAGTTAGCCACAGTTTGTACCAAGGCGAATTGACTAGAAGGTGAGGTCAACTCTATAACTACAATGCTTATATGGTCGGGTTGTCAAAAATATTGCTAGGAAAAAACAGGTTTGTTTACATAAAAAACTAGTTTGTATACAAACTTTAACAACTCGACCACCGAAAAAAAACACCACATGTTGACTTGACCCCACCTTCTAGTCAATTCGCCCTGGTTTGTACACTACGTACAACGAGCTGCTAACTATAATGCCGATTAAGCTTATTCTGAGTTCATACGGCTCATGTCTTATTGAAAGGATTGCTACTTTATAGGCGAGAGGGACGAGGGGAAAAGAAACAAGTACACAGATGCATGTACTGTCTTTACGTTTTGCTTTCTTATTCGTTGTTTAATTTTGTTTTTGTTTTCAATATACAAAGCAAAAGAAAAAAACGTGCATGTGTGGCATACCATAAACGTAAACGTATCCATGCACATGTATGCAAAATGTAAACAACTTTTGACAACTAAAAAGAACATAAATAATGATCATCAGGCTTCTTGCGCAGACCTTTTCAATGGGCCTTGTCAATATCAAATAACTTGAGGGTTACACGATCAAGTTTTGCCTATCAATTTTTAATACACTCACACTTTTTTACCAATACACTCATACTTTTAAAAATTGATACGAACTTGCCTTTAAAATTCTCTTGCCAGTCAGTGTTTCAATTTACGTTCAAGAAAACAGCTGATTTCAAGGTTAGTGAGCAAATTTTTCGTTTCTCTTTATAAATTTTTTTTTTAATGACATCTTGAAAGTAAATTGCTTTCAACTTGCGTGCAGCCTACGTCACAGCTGCCAATTTTTGCATATTTTGACAAACAGTATATGTAAAAGACTATCAAGAAAAGCTTGATCGTGTGGCTGCAATGTAATGGCGATTTCTTTTCTGAGAAAAATATGTTACAGTATATACATGTAACATTTTCTACTGTTACCTTTAATCGCTCGTGTTACATGTTGTGCAATTTCAATAGAACACAATTAGTGCTTTTATTTACAAATATTACACTTTCATCATTAATGTACTTAATGAGCGATTTTTAAAGCAATTTAAGCGGTTTCTGCACGCTATTACGGGTTGGAAACAAATATTAACATCACTAATGGCTTATAAAAATTAAAACGATTATAATATAAATAGACTTTTTTTGATTCTAATTTGTAAATATTTTTACATTTTGATTTAAAACAAATTTTTATAGAAAATTATGAGCGGTATGAATTATGACAAACAAAATAAAACATTTGTTGTACAAACAAAGTAGTAAGCACCAAAGTTGTAGAACAGTGCAGTATGAACACCTTAAGTTAAAGTAAGGGTAAAATATGCAACATGTTTTGCATGTTTTTCATAAACATTTTCACAAAAGAACTTGAAAATTTTTCCCACAGTTGTATTTTTTGTACAAACGAACACAAAAATGTAGAACATGTAACATTAATGCAACATTTATATCAGAAAAGAAATCGGCATAAGACATGAGCCGTATGAACTCAGACTTAGATAACTGTTAAACGTAAGGAATTTTTGTTTCGTTAATACCTTTTGTTTTTTTAAGTTGATTGTGAATAATATTTTCATACAGTTCAGAGCAAAATGAAATAAATACTATGGATTCGGACCAAAACGCAATAATTCCAAATTTGTTATCTAAATAACTTCAAAACAAACTGTCAGATAAAATAATTAATTTGTGATTAATATTATTTTTTGTAGACAATAAAACCTCAATAAATGTGCTACAAATTATGTTCTACTTACTTTAATTACATTTTGTCGTTTATCCAAAAAAAAAATGTTATGGTTATGTTAAGTTGTCTTGTAAATTATAATTTATGTCGTATTAGTTTGAATTGTTATTTGCTACACTGTGTTGTAGAACTTAGATTTAATTGTAGGATCTCGAATTCGAACAGAATGGTCTGGAATCCACTAGAAGGTTCTTGATCCTACTAGTCTACAACTACTACATATGGTGAATTATAAATACAGGCTTGTTTGTAAATGTTTGTTGAGTTTTGTCTTGAGACATTAAACGGCTCGGTTTGACACTAACAGGATTGGATATATTTTGTGAACATAATAATTAATGCTAATAAAGTTTGTTAAGTTGAATAAGTGTGTGTATTTGTTTGGATTTGCAATTAAAAGAACTCAAACGCGTTTATTAAAGGAAAAAGTTACAACGTAAAAATTGGTGACAATGACTTTTACGATAGCTACAAAATGTTGTGCAGATGGGTCCAAAATTGACCATAAGTCCCCGTTCCTAATATCACTTCAAGGCAAACACATATCATATAATATAATAATAATATAATAAAAATTTAATTCACTGTTTATGCGGCAATATTCTCAACTTGCAATATCTTTTTTTGCGAATAAGTGGTGCGTATAAACGTAGTAATAGAAGAAGATAACTCAATTTTTATAATATTGTTCTGGCTGTTCCATGATTGCCCATGGGTCCCAAATAGGGTACATAGGGGGTGTAGGGTATCTTAAGGCTGGGCTTGACCCACTATACTTTCTAACTTGTTAGAATAGTACTTAAATCTATATGTCGTTAATTTTCATATAATTAAAAAACGTTTTATTTGAAGTCTTAATCAATTAAGATAAACGTATGGTAGCACTACTAAATATAAAACAAAATATCATAAAAAAGTGTTACTTTTTACAAGGTGGCTTCAAAAAACAGTTGACTGTTGGTAATTTGCCTGTTGAGGCCACATTGCGAAGTTATATATGTACAATGGAAACTTAAATTGAATTTAAATGAACCAGCTTTGTCAATTAAATATAAATGTGATTTAATATCAAACCTAAAAATTGGCCGTAATTCTCACACTTATCGTTTTTATTGTTTTTGGCTTTTTGTATGATTTTTTTGACAGTGATAAGTGAAGTGTTTTTCAAAGTGTTGAAAGTTTTAAGGCAATTTAATGATAAAAATATATAAATATTATATAATTTTATACAAAATTGAAGAAAACGAGACTCTTAAAATTAATGTTTTGTTTGAAACATTTATCTGTTTGTAAATATGTGTGCAAGTTTAAAGTTTTGGATAAAAGTGGTGAATTTGAGAAATAAGTGCGAATAAAAAAGGGACAATAAAATACTAAATAATTTTGATAAGGCTTAGAATAAAGAAAACAATAAACAATAAATGTGTCTTGAAGAGGAAACTGAAAAGTTAATGTTGATTTTATACTGCTTGTTTATTGGTAAGTTTCCACATTCACCTTTTTATGATTTTGTTGAAGGTTTTTTTAAATATGTTTTTCAAGGCGAATTCATACAAAGTGAACTCGGGATCAGTACCCATGTTCTGTAACTTAAGTGAGAACTTCTCGCATCGAAAAGATGTGAAACAAAATATTCCATCGTTTCTCGAAAAGTGAGAAAAAATTGTGTCTGTAACTCATGTCGAAAAATATCAAAAGAGATTTCGTCGTTACGTCATAAATATGATAACATTGCACCCGAAGCCGATGTGACATTGCAGACGTTGAGAACGCCAGTAACACATATTATTGACGACCACCAAAATTTACAAAAATTTTCAACGACGGCGGCGAAAATACAACAGTCGGCTATACCAAATAATGTGAAGTGCGACTTCAATGTTTGTTGTTTGCAAACGAGCTTTAAAAAATTCGTATATTTTATAAAAATTTAAAAAGCAAAATAATTAAGCAATGAAAAAATGTGCCCAGCACAAAATGTTATTATTATTTTTCTTTGCATTTTGCTTTTTTAATTGTTTTTTGATGTTAAAATTTTTTCTCGCCCCATTTTTATTCCTGAGTTTTTTTTTGACAGTTCAAAGCGGGAACTTTTCTCACTAAAATGTTACAGATACACTTTTTCTGTAAATTGGCGAGTAAGTTCCTAGCGTGACAGCTAATACTCGCCAAAAAAGTTACAGACACAGTTTAGTGAGAAAAACAGCTGTTTGTTTCAATATATGGCATTTTTGTTTCATTTCACACATTTCAATCGAAAAGTTTCTCGACGCGAGAGTAAGTGCCGGTTCACACACGTCAAGTTTGACTCTTCAAGTCTTGATCTTTTAGGAGAGAAATCTCAAGACTTGACGAGTCAAACTTTTGCTAAAATTTTGTGGATAACTTTAATTTTCTATAGATATTTTAGGGATAACTAGAAATATATTTTCATAATTTCTTAAAAACTAAAAATTTTCTTTAAAAGTTTCTCGATGACATACCTTTTTTTCGCGATAACTTTTATTTTCTTTAGAAAATTTTGTTAATTCTCTTCTAAAAGTTTCTCAAAAACCATTTTTTTTACTGCAAATTTTTCAAAAGCTAAAAATTTCTCGATAAGTTTTAGTTGTGTGCAAATAATTTCTTAACAAAACTTTTATTATACCCTCCACCACAATTAGTTGTGAAAAGGGTGTACTAAGTTTGTCATTCCGTGTTAAACTTTTTTATTATTCATCTCAGACCCCATAAAGTATATATGCTCTGGGTCCTTGAGTAATTCTAAGTCTATTTAGCCATGTCCGTCTGTCTGTCCGTCTGTTGAAAACACTCTCACTTTCGAAAAACTCAAAAGAAATAAAAAAACTTGGTGTCAAATTGCTTGTAGTTATCCTAAGCAGTTTGGGATTGAAATCCAGCAAAATCGGTTCGGTAGGATCAGAGCTGTGAATCACAATGTGGAACCACTACCTAAAAAAAATTTATAATTTTGTTACAAAAAGTAGCATAAATGGTGGAAAAATGCACGGAATGATATGATATTTGGCAAAAATTCGTTTTATTCGGCTTAAATCACGTTGTAAAATTTCGCGAAGATCCAAGTTTGTCATTCCGTGTGAAACTTTTTTATTATACAACTAAGGCCCTATAAAGTACATATATTATGGCTCCTTGAGTTATTCTAAGGCCCGTTTTCACAACTTACTGATAGCTAAACGTAGGATTTTATCAGCCGTATAAAAAGTGCTCAATTACTACAACTTCACTTTAACCTACCAGGTAGGGTGAACCTTCATTTACTTTATCGCTCACTTAAAGTAAAGTTTTTCAATCAATTAGGATTATTTGTTATGTTAATTAAATCAAAATTATATTTTTAACTTTCTTTCAACATAAAAATAAATTAATTCAATTATCATATTAATTAAATTTAAAAACAATTAATTAATTTAAACCATTTTTTTTAATTGATAAAAAAAAACTACTGATATTTTTTTCTGTGTAATCTGTTTGGGATTGAAATCCAGAAAAATCGGTTCAGTAGGATCAGAGCTGTGAATCAAAATGTGAAACCACCATCCTAAAAATATGATCATTTTGTTACAAAAACTAACATAAATGGTGGAATAATGAATGGAATAATATTAGATCTTGCACAAATTCGTTTTATACGACTGGAAATTTTGCTGTTAAATTTCGCGAAGATCGGTCTATAATTTACAATAGGACTCATATAAAGCCTACTCTGGGAAATTAATTAAATGCGTCTAAAACTGTAGCAGATATAGATATTGCGGTAAAATTTGTTTCAACTTAGCTTAATATGGCCTGAAAAATGTCATGCTATTTTGTGATATATGGTCCATAATTTACCTTAGATCCCATACTAAGTAGCCCTCTGAAAAACAATTTGACTGCTGTATTGAAATTTATTCTAATTTAAGTTTTTTATCCCCAGAAATCACACTACAGAATTTTGGGACGATTGGTTCATAATTTATATAATTTTTAAATTAATTATATCTGGATATCATTAATTTTATCTGGATATCATATAGGATGCACTCCTGAAATATTAGAACTGTCGGTGGAGGGCATCAATGATTTAGCACTTTAAATTTTTTTTAAATGACTTGTTTTATATACATATAGGTATTACATTCATTTAAAACTATTAAAATCTATTTTTGTAATAAGAACAAAATATTACATAAGGGCACATTTATTCAGGTAGGTGAATTCTTTATGCTGCTAAAGGCCGTTACACACTATCCCACAAAGTCTTTCGTATTTTATAAAAATGCAACCCTTTTTGAAAATGTATAAACAGTTATTACATCAGGGAAGCATTTTCATTAAATACGTAAGAGTTTGTGGAATAGTGTGTAACGGCCTTAAGTGATTACTGCGTAACAGAATATTTTGCGTACCTGCACGAATTTTCGTGCAAAATTGAATGAAAATCATTATTAATAATGATATCATAACAAAATTTGGTACATCACAGTTTTATTGGACTAGAAACAAGTTTTTCAAATTTCGTGAAGATCGGTCAATAATTTACCCTAGGCCCCATATAAACCCTACTACCAAAAAGCAGTTTAGTACCCCTAAAATCATAGCTAATAATGCTTTCATACCAAAATTTGGTAAATTATAGTTTTAAATGGCTAGAAACAAGACTGTGAAATTTCGTGAAGATCGGTCCATAATTTACCCTAGGCGCCATATAAACCCTACTACCGGAAAACAGTGTGGTACGCATAAAATCATAATTAATAATGCTATCATAACAAAATTTGATACATCACAGTTTTATAGGACTAGAAACAAGACTGTGAAATTTCGTGAAGATCGGTCCATAATTTACCCTAGGCGCCATATAAACCCTACTACCGGAAAACAGTTTGGTACGCATAAAATCAAAATTAAAAATGCTTTCATAACAAAATTTGATACATCATAGTTTTATGGGACTAGAAACAAGTATTTTAAATTTCGTGAAGATCGGTTCATAATTTACCCTAGGCGCCATATAAACCCTACTACCGGAAAACAGTTTGGTACGCATAAAATCATAATTAATAATGCTATCATAACAAAATTTGATACATCACAGTTTTATAGGACTAGAAACAAGTTTGTAAAATTTCGTGAAGATCGGTCCATAATTTACCCTAGGCCCCATATAAACCCTACTACCGGAAAACAGTTTGGTACGCATAAAATCAAAATTAAAAATGCTTTCATAACAAAATTTGATACATCATAGTTTTATGGGACTAGAAACAAGTATTTTAAATTTCGTGAAGATCGGTTCATAATTTACCCTAGGCGCCATATAAACCCTACTACCGGAAAACAGTTTGGTACGCATAAAATCATAATTAATAATGCTATCATAACAAAATTTGATACATCACAGTTTTATAGGACTAGAAACAAGTTTGTAAAATTTCGTGAAGATCGGTCCATAATTTACCCTAGGCCCCATATAAACCCTACTACCGGAAAACAGTGTGGTACGCATAAAATCATAATTAATAATGCTATCATAACAAAATTTGATACATCACAGTTTTATAGGACTAGAAACAAGACTGTGAAATTTCGTGAAGATCGGTCCATAATTTACCCTAGGCGCCATATAAACCCTACTACCGGAAAACAGTTTGGTACGCATAAAATCAAAATTAAAAATGCTTTCATAACAAAATTTGATACATCATAGTTTTATGGGACTAGAAACAAGTATTTTAAATTTCGTGAAGATCGGTTCATAATTTACCCTAGGCGCCATATAAACCCTACTACCGGAAAACAGTTTGGTGCGCCTAAAATCATAATTAATAACGCTATCATAACAAAATTTGATACATCACAGTTTTATAGGACTAGAAAGAAGTCTGTAAAATTTCGTGAAGATCGCTCTATAATTTACCCTAAGCCCCACATAAACCCTACTAACGGAAAACTGTTTAGTACGCCTAAAATCATAATTAATAATGCTATTATAACAAAATTTGGTAAATCACAGTTTTATATTACTAAAAATCACACGTATAAATTTCGTAGTGATCGGTCCATAATTTACTATAGACCTCATATAAGCCCACTCTGGTAAAATAATTATATACGCCTAAAACCGTAGCAGATATAGATATTGCGGTAAACTTTCTTCCAACTTAGCTTCATATGGCCAGAAAAAATATTACGCAATTTTGTGATATACGGTCCATAATAACCCTTAGATCCATTTTAAGCAGCCTTCTGAAATTCACTGCAAACGCTAAACTTATTTCTCCGCTGTATTGAAATTTAGGTAGGTCTTTAAATACCAGAAATTACTCTGCTGAACTTTGGGATGATTGGTTCATAGCTTACCATGGCTCCAATATAAAATCGCCTCCTGAAAATCATTTAAATTCGGCTTAAACTGTTACGAATCATGATTTTTTACTCATGCTAGTAAAAATTGCTTAAAAAAAGTTATAAAACTTTCTGATTGTCAGTCAATTATTTAATATATGTCTAAACCTCAACCAATTTTAATGCACATGTCTGTTTTTTTTTTAGGATAAATTAATAATAAAAAGCCATCATATAGATACTACTCTTAAAACATTCGAACTGTCGGTGGAGGGCATCAAAGATTCGGCACAACCGAATATAGCACTCTAACTTGTTTTCTTTTATAGAAAATGTCTTGATAGCTTCTTAAAATTTGTTTTATACGTATGTATAGTAAATTATTCGATAACTTGAATGCTCTGCAGAAAATTATTTGATCACACTTAATTCTTTTAGTGCCCATTTAGAAAGGGAAACATTTGGAAGGAAAACATTTTGTTTTGTAGCAAATTACGGCTGGGGAAGAGAGAATCATGGTTTCTGTGTTCGGTAAAAAAACGATTATTGATATTTTTTTATTAATCATAATTTTAATTTTCCGTAAAAAATTTCGTGATAACTTTGAATTATCCAAAGAAAATTTTTAATAATTTATTAAGAAAGAAAACAACACATTTTTGATTTAATACACTTTCCAAAGATTTTCACATTTATTTATACACCAAAAATGTTGCTTACTTAACTAATTTTTAACAAAAACGTAATATTGTACAAAAGTAAAATTGTAATTTATCCATATTTTGTTTCAAAATGAATACGTTTTTAAGCAATCAATAAACAAAATCTCAAATAAACTAGATTGATTGATTTAAATTTATTATTTGGCTTAAGGTTAAAACTTAAAGCTAGCATTAGTTAACTTATGTAATACATTAATCAATATTTAAAATGATTCTATGGGCTGAGTAACCGTTGTACTTGTTAAATAATCGGATAGAAAGCAACGATAAATAATATAAACGATACCGAATAACCACATGCCTTTGAATAGTTTATCAACACACCACATGCTAAATTTTGAAGAAAATTAAAAATTAAAAGTGGTGTAAATTTTTTAAGATTTTAAATTATATTTACACTTTCATATGCCTCCTTGCGGCTGGTATAGATTCATCTGATTCCTTGAGTATGTAACGTCTAGCGCAAAGAACACAATTTGTAAAATATTCCACTAAATCGACATCAATTTTTTCAATTACATACGTAAGACGTTCTTTTTTATTCATAAGATTTCGCATTTTGACCGCTTCCGTATTATCGAAATTCCATACATTATTCGCATAGTATTCGAATACTTCAAAACCCTTTGAAATGCGATCTTGAACTCTCATCAGCCTGCAAGTTGAAAAAAAAAAATTAAAATCAATTTAAACGAATTGAAAAATAAAAAAAACTTCTATAAAATTAATTTTAAATTGTAAAAATTAAATTTTTAGTATTTTTTCTTAAATTATTGTTGTAATTTGCAATATTTTCGAAAAAGTTTATCCATATAGAAATTTTCGATATTTTTACATCAGGCTTAAATTCACCAAATTGAATTTTCATACAATTATTATTTTAATTAAGAAAGGAAATTTTAAAACATGAAATTAATGGTCAATTACAGCAAATTTCGGTGGGTCGAACCATTGGTTAAAATACTGATGTTTGACTTAGACTGCCAGAAGTCCCAGTGACGGAAAGGGTAAAATTGCAAAGAATTCTGATGGTGAGAATGTGGTTGTTCTCGAAACATGTAAATTCGACCTGAGTTCGAGCCCATGTTCAGTCAAGGATGAAAAATTATCAATAAATTTAAATTCATTTCATGTTGAAAAATTCCTTTCTTAATTAAAATAATTTTATGAAAACTAAATTTGATTAGATCTTTTTTTCGACAAATTTTTTATGCAAAATTTAAATAAAAAATATATACAATCTGTCACAATCTTTAGGAAATAAAATTAAAAAACGACAAATTTTTTATAGAAAATTTATATGTATATCGAAAATTTTTTAAAGAAAATTTTAATATCGATATATTCTTTTTATGGAATTGAAAAAATCGACAGATTTTCTTTAGAAAAAAAATTAAAAAACGACTAACTTTTTGCAGAAAATATATATATCGATAAATTTGTAATATTTTCTATACAAAATTTAAAAATCGACAAACTTTCTATGGAAAAATTATAAACTGACACATTTTCTTAAAAATTTAAATACTGACAAATTTTAAATAAAAAAGTTTCGACAAATTTCTATAGAAAACAAAAATATCGATAAAATTTTTTATGGTAAATTGAAAAAATCTATACATTTTCTATTAAAAACTTCGATAGATTTTATTTAGAAAATAAAATGATTGACAATGTAAAATATAAAATCCTTAAATTTTTTATGGAAAATTTATGTATCGACAAATTTTCTATAGAAAATTTAAAGATCGACTAATAGAAATTTAAAATTCTTAGTATTGTGGTAATTTTGTTGAACTTTTTATGGTTTTTAATCCACATTTTCAATATTTTTAATCAGGCTTAAGTTCATCCAATTTAATTTTCATTAAATTATATTTATGAAGAAAGGAACTTTACAACATGAAAATTAATTAAAATTGTTATTGGTAATCATTCATTCTTGACTGTCCGGAGATTCGAACCCAGGCGCCTGGTTACCCTGACATGTTTCTATTTACCTCTGTTTTTACGTACTTTTTGTCAAGAATTCTTCTTGAAGTCCAAAGTACATTTTTCTTTTTTCATGTTTGTCTTTCTTTTTCTTGTTGACCTTTTTCAGCACAACTTGAAGGACAAATGTACACATAGAGCTCGTGCCTTAGCTTTAACAATAATTAGTATTGTGGACTTTAAGAAGAATTCTTGACAAAAAGTACGAAAAAACAGAGGTAAAGGAAAAACATGTAAAATCAATTAAAAATGGATAATCATTCAATCTCATCTACCAAAGGCTAAAATACAATTTGGTTTAAGGATTGATGTTTGACTATTGGCGTCAGCAGTCGTCGATGGGTGTGAGTGTAAGACGGCAGATCCCTTTGAGGAGAGCGAGTGGTAGCGATCGAAACATGTCAGGTTAACCAGCCGCCTGGGTTCGAATCTCAGGTCAGTCAAGAATGAATGATTATCAATAACAATTTTAATTAATTTTCATGTTGTAAAATTCCTTTCTTCATAAAAATAATTTAATAAAAAGTAAATTTGATGAACTTAAGCCTGATTAAAAATATTGAAATTTAAAATATCAATAAATATTATATAGAAAATTAAAATATCGATAAATTTTCTATTGAAAATTTACATATCGGCAAAATTACTTTGGAAAATTTGAATATCGCCAAGATTTTTATACAAAAATTAAAATTTCGACAACTTTCTATAGAAAATAAATATATCGATTAAAATTTTTGTGTTAAATTAAAAAAATCGATAAATTTTCTATTTAAAATTAAAAATGTCGATAGATTTTATTTAGAAAATTAAATGATCGACAATGCAAAATAAAAGATCCATAAATTTTTTATGGAAAATTTATGTATCGACAAAATTTCTATGGAAAATTTAAAGATTGACAAAAAAAATTTAAAGATTGTCAAATTTTCTATAGATAGAAAAGATCGACTAATAGAAACTTAAACAGCCTGTTCATGGATTTCGAACGTCATCGTTCGCATAGAAAATTACATTTAAAACAAAAACAAAATTCGAACATTCTTCGAAGTTAGTTTTTGTTTTTAATGTAATTTTCTATGCGAACGATGACGTTCGATATCGTTAAACAGGCAAAAAATATCAATAAATATTCTATCGAAACTTTAAATTTCAGTAAATATTCTATAGAAAATTAAAATATCGATAAATTTTCTTTGGAAAATACAAAATATCTATAAATTTTTTACAGAAAATAAAAATAATTGATAAATTGTCTACAGAAACAAAAATAATCGATAAATTTTCTATAGAAAATTAAAAATATTGATTAATTTTCTATGGGAAATTGAAAAAATCGATATAAATATTCTATAGAAAATTAAAATACCGATAAATTCGCATAGAAATATAGAATATAGATAAATTTTCTATAGAAAATTAAAATATTAATAAATTATTATAGAATATTAAAATATCGATAAATTTTCTATAGGACATTGAAAAATTGATAGTTTTGGTTTAGAAAATTAAATGATCTATAATGTAAAATTAAAATAGCGATACAGAAAATCGATATCTTAATTTCCTCTAGAAAATTTCATATATTTTTATTAGAAAAGTATAATTTTTTATTCACTTACACTGGTGGATAACCAAATATTCTTAGTAGTATATCCGCAAATATGGCCGGCAACCAATGGAAGAGCATCATGCAAATCCAGTGTATAATATAATTAGATTTCATCGAACCACCCGGATACCAAGCAACTCCATTTAGCGGTACACGATTTTCAATAACCCAACGACCCAATTCGATAATTTCAGCCCACGAAACTTTAATGTCATTTGAACTGGTCATGTGTGCAACACGATTTGTTTCTTCCGAGCCGCGAGTCAAGAAACGCCAACTGGCCACTAAAATGGCATTTACAGCCACATCAACCGGCAAGAAATCACCAAAACCCGATGAATTACAATACATTGTTCGTATGACACCTTTGCCGGCACCAATTAAAAGACCTGTAGGTCCATTGATGTTATCAGTCCAACCAGGTATGGGCTCACGCCAAATGGGTATAACAATGGAGGGTCTTAAAATCACAGCTGGCAATTCATCGAATTTCTCAACCACTAAAGATTCAGCAAGAGATTTTGTGTAGGCATAAGTATTTGGTATATCACCCAAAATTTTCTTCTCTATCAAACCAACTTCATCGTCCGACAACCATTCACAGGCATTCATTACTTTGTGGGGATCTGCTGGTGGATCGTAGGGTTTCTCATATAAAGTCTTGACATGTAAATGACAATAGGCTGTGGAAACGTAAGCGAAAAATGATAAATTTTTAAGCTTAGCAGCAACTTCTAACATATATTTTGTGCCACGGGTATTCATGAAAACAGCACGACGCAAAGGCTCGTCAAATCTGGAAAACCAAAGATGTGGTTAGTTTAGAACAAGTAGTTTAAGGTATTGAATGTTTGAATTTCTTTACCTAACAGTAGCAGCACAGTGGTAAACTATTGAAACATCTCTAGATAAAATAGCTAAATTTTCTTCTGATATACCCAAACCAGGAAGCATGACATCACCATAAATGGCTTGAACCTTACTGAAAACGACTTCTTCGCCTCTTTGTTCTTTGACCATGTCAAAGAGCTAAAAAAAAATAAAAAACTTTTTAATGTTTTGAATATAGTAACCAGGGTTGCCGTTTGAAAAATTTTTATCCGACCAAAATTTTCTGCAAAACCTACCTAAATCCTTTGAATCCGACCAAATTTTTGAAATATTTTAAAAGAAATATTTTAAAACAATTATATCGTCATAAAAATGCAAAAGGGCCTATCATAATTTTTAAAAAAATTTCAGTAGCGATACGACTGAGATTACAAAAACAGTTTTTAAGGATAGCGTCAATCATGCGAAGTGTGTTAACGATATTAACCAGAAAACCCCATTGTTATAATCACAATAGCTGCCTTTTTATTAAATTTGTATCTCTCTTTTTCTTAAATGAACAGAGGCCCCTTTGCATTTTATAGGATGATTGCATGTATATGTATTTTTGATAAAAAGTATAATTTTTATTGGATAAAGCTATAAATCTACATATTATTTTTTTTTGTAATATGCAATTGTATTAAAAACAAGAAAGTAACCCTATGTTCACACCTATTAAATATTTAACGTCCTACACGTAACCCCTAGTTTTATTTAAAGTTTATTTGCTGGTAACGTTTAACTTTAACAAAATGCATATGGGCATTTCCTGGGGTCACGAACGTACGTTCGTACGCTTTTGGTGTACAAATAATATAGAAAACAAAACATTTTTTCGACTCGATAGCATTTGGGTAGCTCTATGTTGAGTGCAAAAGATGGATTTCATCGAGTTTAAGTTTTCATAATAAGAGTTATAAACGTGTGGGCACGAACGTATACAAAATAGAAGTTAACTTTGGTTGACAGTATTGAAATGTAAAAATCTGCTCAATGGAATCAAAACTGATTAATTTATTTAAAAAAAATATTAATGTAGGTCTCCATCTAGTATTTACCAAATAAAATATCTCTCTTGTTTTTGTTTAATTGGCTTATTTACCGGTCGCGAACGTACGATTTTCTCCCTATGTTTTTTTATTATTATCACCACGCATTTTCCCATAAATGTCTTCAAATTTCCGTAACAAAAAAACTTAATACTCCTTTTACAATTGATTGTAATGGAGAGATTATGAAGAGTGTAAACATAACGTATTTCTTGCATGTAAAATAAGTATATAAAAATTTCTTTAGAAGTAGAAAATACAGAAAAATATAAAATTTTCCAGTTTCCAGCCCAATTTCTTCAAGTAAAACAGCTGAGATATACTATGAAACCATTCTTTTATAAGAATAAACACTTTTTTTATAATAATAAACAATAAAAGACGATGATAATCAACATTTTACATATTTTTTCATCCTGGTAGACCATTCTGGGGAAATGCCCATAATCATTTAATAACGCTTATAAACTAGAATAATTCATTGAAAGTATGGAATAACACATATAGATCACTAATAAAATATGAATCAATATTTATTTACTTACGTTTGTACAATTAAAAAAAAGTATTAAACTTTATAAGACATAGGCTGAGCTCCAATACATCCTAATACTTTGCAGACAGCGTAAAAAATGTATCAAAGAGTTTTACAATGCATAGTTGGCTTATTGTATACGCGTTGATAACTTGCTCTGTTTTAGAACTCATCCATACTTTCTGCAAGTTCTGCGGCTCTTATACCATTGCCTTTATAAAACTTAGTTTACAAATACAGTATTGAAGCATCCCACAATAGCATCTTCCTTTAAGAAGGCCATTTTGTATAAGAAACACCTACTACAGAACAGAATTCCTGAAATTCTTTTATATGTATATGTTATTCTTTTAGGACTATGTGAAAAAACTTTAAATATTACCACAAAGAACCTTAATATTTTTTGGATTGCGAAGTACGATTAACTGCCTGTTCATCTATTTCTGAACGAAAACTTCGTTCGCTTAACTTACATTTAAAACGAAAACAAATTATACAATATTGTCTTTGTTTGACATGCAATTTAAGCAAACGAAGACTACGTTCGACATCGATGGATAGGCTATAAGCTTACCAACAGTTCCAGTCATGACGTGAGCGCTGTTTGTTGCCAATCCGATCAAATTTTGTATAGGAATATTGTTTGTTGATAAAAAGTTTTTTTATAAGAAGAAAAATTTTAACCATCTGACTTGGTTAGCTCGAATAAGATGACAAAACTATCCTTTATAAAACTAACACCGTCAAAGTAACTTGCTCCTTACGCCATATCCATAGTTTCATCAACAATCAAAAAAAAATGTTTGTGTTTGGTAAAAAAGCTATTAGATTTGTGATTGTCTGCTATCCGTCCAATTTTCTAAAACCGACCAAAATTAGGTTTGGCCTATCATCCGACCAAACCAAAATTATCCGACCAAATTTGGTCGGAAAAGACCATGTTCGGCAACACTGATAGTAACATTCAGGCATGTTCTACAAATTGAAATGAAGTTAATTTAAAATCGAACGAGATTTTGATTTCAATTATTTGAAAAATGACTATAGTCTTTCCAGTTTTTAAGGGTTGTTCTTGTAAATATAATTGGTACTCATAGTATGGAGTTTATAAAAAGGAATATTTTTATGAATTTTCTTTACAGGCTCGTTTTCAAAATTTTTTTCGATTTTAAATCCACTTCATTTCGATTTACAGAACATAACCAAAAATATATTAAAAACAAGTTAGAGTGCTATATTCGGCTGTGCCGTATCTTTGGTACCCTCCACCGACAGTTCGAATGTTTAAGGAGTAATATCTGTATGATGTTATTATTATCTTAAACTGTGACGATTTGTTATTAATTATGGTTTTAGGTGTACTTAACTGTTTTCCGGGAGTAGGGTTTCTATGGGGCCTAGGGTAAGTTATGTACCGATCTTCACGAAATTTCACAGTATCATTTATAGTCCTATAAAACTGTGACGAGCCAAAATTTGTTATGATTGCATAATTTTTTACGGTTTTAGGCGTACTAAACTGTTTTCCGGTAGTAGGGTTTATATGGGGCCTAAGGTAAATTATGGACCGAGCATCACGAAATTTCATAGTGTCATTTCTAGTCCTAAAAAACTGTGACGTACCAAATTTTGTTACTCTAGCGTTATTTTTTACGGTTTTAGGCGTACTAAACTGTTTTCCGGGAGTAGTGTTTATATGGGGCTTAGGGTAAATTATGGACGGATCTTCTTTAACAGCGTGATTTTCAGTCAAATAAAACAAATTTTTGCAAAATCTTATCTCATTCCGTGCCTTGTTCCAGCATTTATGTTATTTTTTGTAACAGAATTATAAATTTTTTTAGGTGGTGGTTCCACATTTTGATTCATAGCTCTGGTCCTACTGAACCGATTTTGCTGGATTTCAATCCCAAACTGCTTAGGATAACTACAAGCAATTTGGCATCAAGTTTGTTTATTTCTTTTGAGTTGTTCGAAAGTGAGCATGTTTTCAACAGACGGACAGACAGACGGACATGGCTAAATCGACTTAGAATTACTCAAGGACCCAGAATATATATACTTTATGGGGTCTGAGATGAATAATAAAAAAGTTTCACACGGAATGACAAACTTAATATACCCTCTTCAGAACTAATAGTGGTGGAGGGTATAAAAACAAGTAAGAAAGTATAGTCGGTCAAGCCCGAACATATGATACCCTACACCACATTATATAAAAACAATTTTTGCTAGTGTTCCCAGGGCTGCCAGATAAATTTTTGAGTAAAAAGTCAATTTCCTGAGAAAAAATAAAAAATCGTCTTTCACGTTTCGTAAAATCGTCAAAAAATCGGAAAACTTAAAATTTAGTGTTTTTAACAATGTTTTGTAACACGACTGAGATTCTTCCAAAGCACAGCGAAAAACGCTAATTCAATCGTTGTGGGAATCGTTTAAAGGCCTAACCATAATGTGCTCAAGTTGGATTATGGATATGAAGCAAACCATATTGAACTTACGGAAACTTTTTGTTAAGTTTTATGAAACTGTTATTTGCATAAGCAAAGTGCGAAATAACACATTCCGTACGGAATCAAATGTTTTTTGATTTTGTTATAGTTTTTTTAAATACATTTGAGAGACTTTCTGGTAATTTTTGACAGTAGGTTAAGCACGACTATGCATATTATGGTTGGGCCTTAAGACGTGGGTAAAGATTATCTATCGAGTCTTTCATGCCAAGAATCGTATGAGACTCATGTAGCTACAACTCGTGAAATGTTCGCCGTATAATTGTTGAAAAATGATTTATACAGAGAGTCGTAAAAGATTCCTTCGATGATGGTTTGACGAAAGATAAACAAAGTGTTACATTGTTGTTTTTGTACTCTGAAAATAATCATTTCAAGATTTTCTTAAAACTTGCATATTACAGCCGTACCAAAACAAAAGCGGAACTCGTTTTTTAGTTTTTGAATAGAGCGGTCTCAACGATTTGCAATTGGAAAAACCGATTTTGACAGCTTGTTTAATAGTGAAGTTTGCAGCTATCGTCAATTAATAATGGCAATTTAGCTATTTTTTGGTCAATCTAACGTTTTTATCTCTATTTTTATTTACAATTTGTTGGTTTTATTAAACAATAAAGCTATCAGCGTAAAAGCTAAGCGAAAGAAAACGATCCACCTTCCGCTATTGTTAAGGTACGGCTGTTTAGCATTGCAATATTAAAAAACGAACGTGTCAGAAAATGTAATGCTTTATTCAGACTTTGGAGACTAATAAAAATCGTCACTTTTTAGAAAAAAATCAGCAAATCGTCACTTTGCTAATTTCGGAACAAGAAATCGTCAAAGTGACGATAAATCGTCAAATCTAGTAGCCCTGAGTGTACCGTATTTGGGATCCATGGCCTAAAAAAATTATGTAACGAGGTTAAGATTCATGTAAAATTAATTATTTTTGGAGCTACCAGGACAACATTTTTTCATGGCATAGTTGCTATCTTAAAAGTTATTATTGCCAATTTTTATGTTAATACCAACATTAAAAGTTATTTTCGGGAGTAGTCAAATATGGACCGATTCCAATAAAATTTGGTAAGGTGATTTTGATTGCAATAAAATAATTTTGCACCAAATTTAACCTAAATATCAACATAATAAGATGATTTATGGGCACAAAGACCATATGGGTAATTCCAAAGTGTTGAACGTGACAGTCGTACGCATCAAAAATGCAAAAACATTTTAAGCAAAAAATATTTCTACATTTTCTTAACCCTTAAATTATAGCACTAAGAAAGCACTGTTATCTATGCTAAAGTATATGGAGGGCGCGATTCTAGGTCAAAGATAATGGCAAAAGAAGTAGCGGTTCGAACGTGAAAAAAACAGAAGTAGTTTTTTTGGCCATGTATAAAAAGGCGTAATTCAGCGAAACCTGACACAATTTTTTAGTTAAGCTACTTTCAGAATTTTACGTAGCAATCTGTCATACGTGACTTTCGAACGTGAAATTTTTTCCGTAATAATTTAACTGAATAATGATCAAAATAAAATAAAAATTTACCGTTAATCCGCATAACATATTTCTCTTTGAAATCTTCCTTAGATTATAGACCATGTAAGAAAATCTTTTTGGAATAATTTTTATCAAATATCACCTCTTTTAAGAAAGATAAATATTAAAGAAAACATACAATAAAACATTCTTACATTTAAGAAATTCACCTCTATCGTGAATAACAAGTGGAATTTTTGTTCTCATGAAATTTTCATTCCCCTTGAAGGGGAAAAATCAAGAATCTAATGTGAAAAATTTTTCACTCTATCAGTTATAGTGAATGTAAAAAAAGAAAAAAGATTAGAATAAATTAAAAATCAATGAAATTTTTGTTCGAAAATATATACGTATATATTTTAAAGAAAAGTTAAAAAATAAAGCTAAATAATTAGTATTGAGGGGAAAGATAGATAACAACGTTAGTTTTTTGCACTTTTTTTATTTTATGTAGTACAATTTTTTTCCAAAATTCTGCACCACGTCTTTGAAATCTTCACAAATCCACCGGCAATCAACCTGTTATTTTGTATTTTGTTGACCAATATATCGGTTTGTGCCTTATTAACGGATCTAGGCCTTAATATTCGATTTATAGGAGGAACTATTGACATACATGTTCTGTTCCCTATCAAAAATAAAGTGAGAAAATCGAAGGGAAATGTGAACAAATTACGAGGGAAAAATCTTTTCACGATAAGGGGAATTTTTTCCCCTGAACATTTTTCACGTTATTATTCTTGTTTGAATTACCTTTTTTTCATGGGAGTTTTTCATGATCGCAAATATGTGAAAAGGGGAATAATTACGAGGGAAAAATTATTCACGATAGGGGTGATTATGTTTGCACAACTTTGCAGTCTGATTGTTGATCTAAGTGAACAAATTTATGAGTAAATTTATAAAATAAGTAAAATCTAAATATTTCTCTATAACAATATCGTAAAATAATCAATTAGAAGCTACGTACCAAATTTCATAAAATTATTTTTAAAATTGCGAAATACTTGAGGTTGGAGATGATCCTGGCCACATCACTGTATACAGGCAGAGAAAAAATATGGTTGGGCATGGTTACGGCAACAACACTATGTTTAATATAAAAATATATTGTTGTCGTACACAAATAATTGTTATTGTTATTTAATATCAACAATATTATAGTAACTGTAAACATATCAATGTTTATCGCAATTATAAATTTGAATATTGTTGACCGAAAAATAATTATTTTTCTAACAACTTAATTATGATAACTTTCTAAACATATTATATTTCTCACAACCATATTTAATAGCCATAGCATGATAACTTTCTATACATTTATCATAATATGTTAAAGATGCAGTCAAACTATTTTTACTCTAATAATATTATGTTAGCGCCATTTGTAAAATAATTTTGAATCAGTTGCGTTGTTTATTTTATATGTGAGCGGTTAAATAATTTAAAGCTAAATTCCCATAAAAAAATAAGTTTAAAGAAATTAAAAAATTAAAATATTAGCGGAGTTCATTCAGTATTAGTGACGTAATAGTGCAAATGCAAAATATCGTAGTTTTTTTGTAAAATCCGACTACAAAACACACAGAGATTTGGTTATATTTTATAAAAGTGCTACGATATTTCTGTGGTTTTCATGGGCAACCGCGTATGTCCTAAAACAAATTTTTCAGGAAAGCCGAAAAACCATTCCAGATCAAACCATGGTACACTGTGGGAAATCACAAATCTAGGTGGACAAAATAAAAAAAATGTCTGGCAACATTCCTTCTGATCGTTTAGTGACCTTCTCAATACAATAGATAACTGTAATTCATGTTTTGTTTTTGTTTGTTTTTAGCTCTGATTAGGATAAATAAGCTTTAAAGTCAGTTGTTGTCAGCACGTACATTCAGATTTCAAAGGGAAGCGTATTTTTTGTGTGACTTCGGTTTATGATTAAAAAGGCTACAGTGATTTTATTGTCATAATTTTTTTTCATTATGATAAAGCTCTATTTCAAGGAAATATATTACAATTTTCATTCAATTATTTCCGTTGTAAGTATGTATTAAAAAAATTTTTTTTTGTAAGAAGTTCAGAAAGTGCAAAAAATAAAATATTTCCTTTTTTCAAGTAGAGTTAAAGCTGTTAATTCCGCATAATTCCGGCGTTAAACTATATTTGGGTTAATCTTTTAAGTGTTCACTTTAAGATAAATCAAAAACATCTTGCGCGTTTTTGCGACCGCCATAAATTTTTTTTTCACTTTTCCAGGAAAGGAAAGAATGGATAAAAATTCCCAAAATACATCGGAAAGACGTATTATTGACGTTAATAATGGTTAGATATGTCCTTCAAGATATACTAGAAGTAGAATTTTTTTCCCGGGATAGCGGGAATTATTTTTAAATTTCCCGGGATCCCGGGATCCCGCTCCATATTCGTTTATATATTTGATCTCATTTTTTATTTAATTCAGGAGTGAGAATTGAACCTAACTCGATTAATAAATTTTGTCCAGTTAGATATGCGATCTACCACACTGTGCATGGGCTAGGTATTGCACTTTTTAAACTTTGTCATTACGTTAAAAAATCGGAATTGATCCATCTTTTTTCAAAAAAATGTAAAGAGCATTTAAAATTAGGCAATACGGCATTAACATCTCAAAATCGGTAAAATGGACATACGCGGTTGCCCATAAAAACCAAAGATTTGCTGTTGTGCAAGCCTTAAGCTGGGATCACACGATTGCCGCAATGCACCAATTTTCACACTTTTCAATACGCCAATTGGTTGTGACTGAACAATATTGTGCTTACTTTTACCAATCAAATGCAACCCTGGTGCGGCAATCGTGTGACTGTTTGCTATGCAACCGCGCGTCAATAAAAATAACAAAAATGCACCAATATTTATTGCCTTCTTGTGCGGCAATCAAACAACACAATACGCGCCAATATTTGCCTTTTTTTAATAAATTTTACGTTTTTGTGTTTCCTTTAGCAAGCAATGAAGATAAATATGTATTTATTTATTATGCATTTAATTTTTTGTTATTAACTGTTAAGTGCGTATATTTTTATGTCGTTGATATTTCTTAAAGAAAATATTTGTTACCTTGAAAACGAGAATAAAAAATTTGTTAAAGTAGCCGAGACTTCTCTATACTAAACGATATCGGTAGTTAAATTAATACAGTTACAGAATTTAGTTTCTGATATATATATGTGTTCCTCTAACTCCCATTGGAGCATAGGGCGCCAATAACAGCTGATCGCCAGCGGACCCGATTTTGTGCCGTTGATCTTAACTCGTTCCAAGATAGGCCAAGACTGTTCATCTCAGTTTCGGTGGAACGTCGCCACGTTGTACGTGGTCTGCCAGGTTGCCGGCCAGATTGTTGAAATGGGTTCCATCGAAGTGCCTGTTTGGCGACGTTGTCGTTGTTTCGTCGTAGTGTATGACCAATCCATTGCCACTTGCGCTTCCGTATTTCAATTTCTATCGGAATCTGTCTTGACTGCACTAACAGGTCGGCATTAGAGACTGTCCGAGGCCAGAAAATGCGAAGAATTCTTCTGAGACATCGGTTGACAAATGTTTGTAGGCGGTGGGTAATGATATTCGTAACTTTCCAGGTTGTGCATCCGTAGAGAAGTACCGATTTGACATTTGCTTCGAAGATTCTAAGCTTAGTGCGAAGACTTATTTTGTTGTTTTGCCATATTGGGGCTAATATGCCAAAGGATGATCTTGCCTTGTTTATTCTACTCTCTACATCTAAGTCGGCACCTCCATTTTCGTCAATCTCACAACCCAGGTAGCAAAAGTTGGACGTGTAGTCGTAAATTTGGTCGCCTATATTTAGTGTTGATGGAGAGTCAACTCCTACACTCAGTGCCTTTGTTTTTCCGGTATTAATTTTAAGACCTGTACAGCGCAGTTTGTCTTGCAAATTTAGTGTTGTCTGTTTTAGATCACAAAGTCTGCGCGAAAGTAAGCATATGTCATCTGCGTATGCCAAGTAGTTCAGGTATTTGTTGTTGATTTGCCACTGGATACCATGGCTGCTATTTTCTATGGAACTTAGAACATCTTCTATCACGACAAGGAATAACAAAGGAGACAATATACATCCCTGGCGAACTCCACTTTGCACCATAAATGGGTCAGATAGCTTCCCCTTGTGAGGAACGAAATATCTGGCTTGGTTATAACTTTCCTTGATCAGCGATATAAGTTTTTCCGGTATACCTCTTCTTTGCAAAGCTAACCATATGAACTCCCGGTTAATACTATCGAAAGCTTTTTCAAAATCAATAAAAAGAAGATAGAGCTTGGAGTTGAATTCCACACACTGCTCTGTGATTATTCGTAAGGTGTTGATATGATCCGCACAGGAATATCCACTGCGAAAACCGGCTTGGCATGAGCTGATGGTATTTTCTAGGTGCTCTTTAACGCGATTAAGGATTATTTTTGCAATTATCTTTGCTATGGTTGGTAACACACATATGCCTCGCCAATTGCTGCAGTTCTTCAGGTCTCCTTTCTTTGCAATCTTGACTATTATACCATCCTTCCATTCATCTGGAAAGGACTCAATTTCCCACGATTCACATATAAGGGGGTGTAGTAGTTCAGCCGTAAGGTTTGGATCGCATTTATATATTTCAGCTGGAATACCATCGGTACCCGCAGCTTTGCCATTTGGAAGCTGTTTTATAGCTGCTATGGTTTCTGCAAGGCTTGGGGGCGAGATTCGAATCCTAGGGTTTGTTGCAGTGATAGAACTTGCGAAAATAGGTGGTTGAGCTGCAGGATCAATCATGTTGTTTAATACCGTTGAAAAATGTTCTTTCCATCTTTGGAGTTGTTCCTGGTCAGTGATGAGCAGATTTCCACTTATGTCACGTACTGGGTGTTCGGTACGCATTCTTTGCTCTGCAAGTTTTTTCGTAATCTCAAAAACAGTTCGCATATCGCCAGAGTTTGCTGCATTTTCGGCCCCTTCTGCAAGGCTGTCCATGTGCTTTCTTTTATCTCGTCGCACTGCTCGCTGTACCGTCTTGTGATATTTACGATATTTGGCTTCTAAGCTACTTTTTTCATCACAGTCCTCGGAAGCATTCATTTTCTCTTTTAAAGCTTTGCGTTCGGAAATTAAGTTCCAAGTATTCTCAGACATCCACACTTGTCTTCCTTTGGGAGCTGGGCCTATGGTGTGATCTGCGCAGGATCTGATGGTGTTTTTAACGTGGTCCCATTTAGAGTTGATAGACGCATACGGAAGTGCATCATTGTTTTGTGCCACAGCGTTGCGTAGCTGAGCACTAAAGTTGTTTCGGACATTGATGTTTTTTAAGCGCCCGATATCGTACTTCCTAGGCCGGATGTTTTGCCTTTTCTGTTGAATTGCGGCAGTACGTAAACGAATTTTGGCCACCACTAAGTAGTGGTCCCGAGATTGGCCAATGTCGGCACCTCTTTTGCTCCTTACATCGAGAAGACATTTCTTAAAGCGATGGCTGATAGCACAATGGTCGATTTGGTTTGCGGTGCTATACCTATCGTGTGACATCCAGGTTACCTTATGACAGTCTTTGTGTTCGAAAAGAGTGCCTCCGATCACAAGTTTTCTAGCATTGCAAAAATCAATGAAGCCTTCGCCGCTGTCGTTTCGTGTACCAAGGCCATGCCTGCCCATTACGTGCTTCAGTGATTCGTTATCAGAACCAACCTTGGCATTTAAATCTCCCATAATGATAACAATATCACCCCGTGGAATGGCATCATAAGTTTTATTAAGCTGGCTGTAAAACGTGTTTTTAATCTCGTCTGTGGCACTCTCTGTGGGAGCATAGCATTGTATCAAAGATATATTTCTTACTCTGGATGCAAAGCGAGCAAGAATAAGTCTGTCCGAGACAGGTTTCCAGGTAACTAAGCTTTTATGTGCATTTGTTGTCATCATTATTCCCACTCCGGATTCGTGGCTGCTGCCCGTTTCCCTCCCGGAATAAATCATAACAGTCTGGGATGTAGTTGACGAGTATTCTCCAGAGCCTGTCCAGCGGATCTCACTCAAGCCTAAGATGGCAAGGCCGTATCGCTGCATTTCACGTTCAACTTGCATGTACTTGGCATTCATACCTGAGTTGATGTTGTCAGTATCTCTTAGCGTTCTTACGTTCCAGTATCCAATCGTAGTCCTTGTTCGATATGCAAAGGTCGTCAACGAGGGTTTCGGTTTTCCATTTAGAGGCTGTTTAATTAGCGATTCGTTAGCAATTTGTGATTCGGGAAAGTGGGCTGCTAACCCTCGTCCCCTAGATTGGTGATAGGGCTGCTATCTACGTGTCCAATCCCACGATGCAACCATGTTTCAGCGGTTATCGCCTACTTTCCTGAGACGTCCTTTCGACCATTCAGGATACATGGTTGTGGCGCCTTCTAACTCTGGCTAGCCTTAAAGCGGATGCTACAAAGCCATTGCCCGGGGGGTACTTGGTCTAAGACCGGAAGTAGTTAGCTGCTTGGACAGTTCAACAAAGGAATCGTCCTGGCCACTCCCAAGTGAGTGGCAAATCAGAACTTTCCACCTCTGCGAAAAGTCCCACCCCCCCCTAAGTTTCATTAGTTTCTGATATTTTAATAATATTATTTAAATTTTATTATTTCATAAAAATTTTCTATGCAAACGTTAACATTCGAAATTGTTGAACTAATTTTTGGAATTTCATAAATTTTTCTTAAAATATTTCAAATAAAACTATTCAACAAAAAATTGTAGCGTGTCTATGAACAAATTTTTCGTTCTTAATGAACATACCAACTAGAACTTCCAGACAAATAAAAAAGCTACCACATCAGCTGTTTTCGCAGTTGTCAAGTAATAACAACCGTGTGACTGTGCTGCGGCAGTTATTGTACCCATTTCACTTTGTACCAACTAGCGGCAATTATATTTGTATAAAACAGGGCAATCGTGTGATTTCAGAATATTTGATTGGCGCAATTTCTTTATTGTGCGTCAATAAAGCACAATCAAAATTGTGTCATATTGGTGCATTTGAGGCGATCGTGTGATCCCAGCTTTATATTGAATTCCGCTATTTGATTAACATTAAGAAAAATTGTAAAAAGCCACAAAATAAAAAGTCGATGCAAAAAAATTTTAATTTATTTTGTATTTTTATGACAGCTATGAAAGGTTCTGTATCATAATATGATTGCTTCTCAATTTAATATGATTAACATGATGATAATATGATTACTTCTTAGCTTATTATGATTAACATGACAATAATTTGATTAATTCTTAACTTAGTATGATTAACAGAATAATAATATAATTATGGAAAACATATTCTGATGTAATAGTACGAGTATATTTAGTCATAATATGATTCAATAATAATCTTAATATGGTGACTACAATCATGAATCTTATCATAATATGTTGCTCTTAAAATATGTTTACCACAACCATGTTTTTTCTTTGCGTGTAACCTCTTGTGGATAGAGAGGTAACCGATGGATCACAATGGAGAGGTGTAGACGAAAATTAAGCTAACTTCGATCACCTTCTTAATCGAATCTTAAAAAATATGTTATAAAATATTCCAAGTGCCACCTGTAAGTGACATCCTTATAAAATCGAAATGACCAATATTTTTCTAATTTGTTAATTTTTACCGTTTTCTTTTTTTAATTACTGAAGGAATGGGAATTGCTGGGTTGATATTATTTAAAAAACAACGGATTAGATATCAGCTGAAAAATTAAAGTCGCAAATATCAGCCTATATTTCATAGTATGGATAAAAATGAGGGCTACCCTAATGACCGTTTAAGGTAGCCGAATGTGTCTTTAAGTTGGAAAGAACGGTTTTTTTATATACATATTGCTATTTATAAATAACACTGCAGAACAAACATTTTACGGTCTGAAATTTGACTGCAAATTTTCTATCAGTTCTACTTTTCGAGATTAACCGTTATGTCCAAAATTAAGGCACTATCGCTACATACATATATATGAATAACTTAAAAACGATTGACCATAGTCAGTTAACAAAAAAATCCGAAACTCGGCAACAGTATAATCTTTAAGCCGTGCCTCCATTGTTTTTAAATTTCAGAGATATAGTTGAATTTTTGAAGAAAAAAGAAACATTTTGAAAAAAAAAACTAATTTTTTGTTCTTTAAAAATTCATAAAAAATAAAAAGTATAGCTGACAGAGAAAAATGGAGACTCGATTTGAAATCAGCGACCTCAAATTATTAAAAATTTGCAATCAAATTCCAGACCGCAAAAACGAGTTTAAATTTGTTCCCTTGTGTAATTAATTGAGCTTGAGGTTTTTAATTTTTTATTTAAAAAATTTTCCACGTTTATTTTATTAAGTATCCAGTAATGTGTATCATCATTAGGGGGAAAAAATTAAACAATTAAATTCATGTTTTTTAAAATAACGAAAAACAATACATATTTGCCTATTTTTAATACTCCTAGTTAAACTCTGAACTTTTTTTTATTTAAACTCTTCGTCATTCCTTTACGTTTTGCTATTAATTATAATTATAACTGCTACATATTTAGACGCATACGTAGAGCATTTTTCCATTAATTTTCATAAAGTTATTAACTAAATATAGTTTAAAATATATTGCAGTTAATACCAGTATTAAACGTTTCAGAATCACACACACACACACACACAGAGACAATAATCCAGTATAAAATATGTAATTATTTAAAATTAATTGAATACTCGTACATACCACGTTGTTTAACATTTCCTTAATGCGTTCGCCTGGCTCTTTGCCCTTCTTTGGACGTATGAGTAAATAGATTTTTTTCAAATCTCCACATGACCTTTAACCGGGAAATAACAGAATGGAAATAAAAATTAACTATGAATCATTTAGGTAAAAGACTAAACAAATAAATAATAATTTAGTTAGTACGTATGAGATTATTCGTTATAAATATTATGGCTGCATGTGTTAGCAATTTTTTTTATAGAGTATATCAAAAAATGTATGCTTGCATTTACCGTAATAATTTTTCCACTAATACTTTGCCCAAGAAACCGGTTCCACCGGTAATGAATAGACAACGTCCTTCAAAACTTTTGGCAATGCGATCTTCCTCATTTTCATCAACATTCTCTATATGGACCAAGGGGTCTTTTTGAAATTCAAATTTTGGTTTTGCAGTCATATTTTTAAGACGAAGATGGTTACACTAGTTTTTGATGAGTTCCTGTAATAAATTTTGTAAAAAATTTAAGTTTTATTAGAACATTAGAAGCTTAAGTAAATGGCAGACATTTGGACTAAATTGATTTAATTTGTTGATGTTTAATGTATTGTAGTACGAATCATAATGCAGGGAGGGGTCTTATCACCGCATACGATACCGAGCAAAATTTATAGAAATTTTTTATTTTGGTATCATTACACTCGATATCGAATGAAATGTATGGTAATTTGAGATGATAGTGTTCGATATTGAGTAACCAAAGGCATTAGAGCCCTAATTATGTAAAACGCAACGCCAAAGAATTACATTGAAAGAAAAAAAAACAAGTCATAAATAATTTGTAGTTTTGTTGTTGCTTTCTACACTTCTACAAATTAAGAGAGATTAAAAATGATTCGCAAGATATTAAAATGTTTATTTATCAACAGGGAAACTAAAAATATGCAATTGCATGTTTTTCCTTGTGCGAACAATGAAGGCATAAACAATATATTTATCCGTTTTAGAGACTTTTATGAATTTTGGCATCAATTTGTTAGTGCATATTTTAACGTTTGCAGCATTTTTGTGCATAACTTATAGTGTTTTCTTTTCTACAAAAAAAAAAAAAAAATGTGACATTTTATTTAAAGAAAATGCAATTTGGTGACTGTTTTTTGAAAATTTTGCTCCCGAAATAGTAAGTTTTTTAGAATTAAACAAGCCATCCTTTTCGGCAGCAAAATTTTTCAGAAACAGACACCCAATTGCATTTTTTTTAAATAAAATGTCACATTTTTTGTAGAAAAGAAAACTCCATTAGTTAAACCAGCATTTTTGCAGCATATTTTAAGTTTATAGCGGTTATTTTGCCTTTTTAAGGCATATTTTGATACATGTTCAATTTTATTTTAGATGCTTATAGGAGCTTTCGCAGAAAAAAATTTTTTTTCGATATTCTCATACTTCAATTTCGCCATCTACATTTAATTTTTACTCTCAAATTGTGTAAGACAAAGCAGATTGTCATTAAGGATAAATGTTATGCGATTTGTATAATACATAGAAATGTAGAGCAATCTTTTAGTATACCGATCGACTCAAAAGGACTTTTTAAAGTGATTTAACGATGTCCATCCGTCCGTCTAGCTGGTTGTCTGCCCACATGCACCTTGTGCGCAAAGTAAAGGTTCCAATTTTGTAGATAATTTGATCAAATATGGACGAGGTCTGTGTAAATGGTGAGAGTCGGTCTATAATTTCACGTATTCCCCATAAAAACTTCTTTCCAAATACGACTATTTGTGTCAGTAAGCCATCTAATTATGATGGTATTTAAACTTAATTCGCCCCAATTTTTTATTTTTTAGGGCATATTTTTAACATTATTCAGGGCATATTTTCCAGTTTTTACTGTATATTTAATGCGCATTAAACGTGTTTTTTAAATCTGTGGTATATGACTTGATATCACCATCGATGATTATGTACGAATGTACTATGTTTATTATTTAACGTGATCTTTAAAATAGGATTTTCCCCCACAAATTGGAAAATTTCTTAGATAATAATAATACTAAAACCGGACAAGGATTCCACTCTACCACCATCTTATAGACCTTATTATTATTATTTCCTTGTCTATCGAAGATATTCAAAAGGGGTTTTCAATTAAAAATTATCGCTTATTTATATAACAGGAATATTATCCCAGTCCACCAATTTGGTTTCCGTGAAAGTCACGGAACTATAAAACAGGTTAATCGCTTGTCTGGACAAAAAAATCCTTTAAACTGAAAAATATTGTTCAGCAGTTTTTTTAAACGTTGATCACTCAGTCTTTTGACAAGGCATAACATAAAGGGGTGGTCTTAAAAATCAAAAATCTGCTGCCACCAAACACCCACAAATTACAAGAGAGTTATTAATCAGTCCAATTATTTAGGGTACGAAACAAAGAATATATGACAAGATAATATAAGTTTCCAAGGCAAGTGTTCTTGGACCCTCTCTCTATTTAATATACACCTCCGATTTGTAAATATGTGACAAAAATTTTGTTTGAATTTGAACCCGCAAGTGGCTATGTCTTATGTCGATATATTTTCTGAGAAAAATATGTTACAGTATATACATGTAACATTTTCTAATGTTACCTATAATCACTGGAAGTGTTACATGTTGTGTAATTTCAATAGAACACAATTAGTGCTTTTATTTACAACTATTACACTTTCCTCATTAATGTACTTCATGAGCGATTTTTAAAGCAGCTATTTGAACGGTTTCTGCACGCAGTTATGGCTTGGAAACAAATATTGACATCACTAATGGTTTAGAAAAATTAATTATAATTAATTATATTATTACAATTATAATATAAACAGACTTTTTTTGATTTTAATGTGGAAATATATTTATTTTTTGTTTTAAAAAATTTTTTTACAAAATTATGAGCGGTATGAATTATGACAAACAAAATAAACCATTTGTTGTACAAACAAAGTAGTAAGTACTTAAGTTGTAAGACAGGGCAGTATGAACACCTTAAGAAATAGTAAGGGAATATATGCAACATGTTTTGCATGTTTTTTTATCAACATATTCACAAAAGAACTTGAAAATTTTTCCCACAGTTGTACTTTTTGTACAAACGAACACTAAAATGTAGAACATGTAACATTAATGCAACATATTTCTCAGAAAAGAAATCGCCATTAGTCAAGTGTTAACTTGATTGAAAAATTGGCGAATTCAAGTAAAGTTATAAAGTAATCAGGTAACGTTTATACTCAGAAGGGGAAATTGTCTACCTGTCACACATAAAGATATAACAATATCCCAGTCTGATTTTGTGACATACCTGGGTATACATTTGGATAAACGGCTGACTTGGCGGCGACATATAGAAACCAAGAGATTTTACTTTAAGTTAGCAGCCTTTAGACTTCGCTGGTTAACCCTTCGTGGTACACACGAGTCTGGCCAGATCTTTTTTCAATGTGTTTTGTATAGAAAATCAAGACATGCATAAGCCGAAGGGTTAATTAGTTACAAATCTAATCTAAGCCGGGGGAGTTTAGTTATCCTGTTTTAATTCGTTTTAAAGCCGATTTAGACATATTGTACGCAATGATATGGAATGGCTAGCAATTCTACAAACGGGCTTATACAGAGCGTACAATCGAAAATTTTTAGACCGATAGCCGGAGCGCCGTGGTATATAAAAAAATGAGAACATCCATACGAAATTAGAGATTCTACTGGTAAAATATCAATTTCGCAAATTCCATGCAAAATATAGTTTTAAGCGGAAAAACTATCTTAATCCGCTTGCAATGCACCTGCCTCAACTTCAAACGCGAACAAGGCTTCGAAGAGCCGAACTTCCACCCAGCTGGTGGGTTTACTACTTACACCACGTCTTGAAGCGCTATCGATTTGAACAAGACATGAACATAACGTCGGCAGAGCAACGGTATTAATTTGTTCATGTTCTTATATGTGGCGAATACGTTGATGTTCATGTTCTGATTGACCAGAATTTTTGTTGTTGTGTTGTTTGGTTTTATAGACAAAATACATTGTATGGCCAACATCATGGCGCACCTGAATGCTAAGACGAATGATTAGGCAACGATGGCAGCACATGAACATGAACAGTCTACACGAGCAGAACTCATGTGCGACATAATGTTCTTACCAAGTTGATGGATAGTGGAGACGGGTAGTTACTTAGGCGGCTTGCATAAGGCAGGTTCAGTTAATAAATATTAAAGTATAAAACAAAAAACTTTTTCTTTAAATCAATAAACACTTCATCAATTATAATAGCATTATCAAAGTTATTTTCGGGAACACAAAGCTTATTATTAATACGATTTCCGTATGACGTGCTAAATTCCCAATTTTTCATATTTGACAAACACGTCATACGGAAATCGTATTAATTATAAAAGCATTTATTTTTGTAAAACCCTGTTGTCGAAACATTTCAACATTTACAAAAAAAATGAGTTTATAAATTTTATAAAAGACTTGTATAATATAAAGTTTGAATTGCTTTAAGTGCTTGTTTTTTTAAGATTATTTATTTTAATCGTCTAATTTCACATTAAACACAAAAAACTTTATTTAACACATTTTGAAATATAAAAAATTTTGTTATTTTTACACTTCAATGAACGTCAAAGTTTAATTATTGTTTTCTTGGAAATTATTTCAAATGCGTTAATAATGTAATTAGAACATTAGAACTGCGATGTACTCAATAAATTTCCGCAATTAATTAACTCGGTAAGGTAAACTGAATTGCATTGCGAAATTTAATTGATTCAATTAAAAAGTGTGTTTTTACTAAAATTTAAAAAAAAACCCTTAGCTGCCATTAGTTTTAAATTTTTTTTTTAGGTAATATAATAATTCAAATCTATCATAATTTTTATATAGAAACAAAATTCTTACCTTTACAAACAGATTATTTCAACAATAAAAATTTTTAAATATTAAATATATTTTTTAGTCCAAATTTTGATATGTTACATTAGGCTTAAGTTCATCAATTTAATTGTCATTAAATTATTTTTATGAGGAAAAATAAAATTCCATTCCATGAAAACATGAAATTAATTAAAATGAACTTAAGCCTAATTAAAAATATCAAAATTTGGATTAAACAAGTAAGAGTGCTATATTCGGCTGTGCCGAATCTTATATACCCTTCACCATTGTGCGAGCAGAATACAGAGCAACTAGACAAAAACTAAATAAAACTGGTAAATATTTTTTTTTTTTAAATAAGAGACAACCGGTTTTGAACTTCAATACAGTTCATTCGATATCGAGTTTCAAAGTAAATAATTTCGATGAATTTTGCTCGATATGGTATGCGGTCATTAGACCCCAGTATTTCGGTTATAACTCATACAAATTTCCGACATTTTGGTATATAAGTCATATACATAGGACATATGGCAGCCCTAAAATTTAGGTTTTTATAAAAATTTTGATGTTTTTTAGCCCATTTTTGGAGTATTTTGCTCATAAATTACCCATTGTCTAACCGATTTGATATTTTCACATACCGACGTGTTAAGGAAGAATTTTACCATTTACTTAAGTTATATTTATATATAAACATTTATATATACTTGTATACATATATTTTAACAAAGTTAATTATAAAAAGAGTAATTTTTGGGGACTCAGTATTTCGGTTGTAACTCTGCCATTTTTTAACCGATTTGACAGATTTATATACCGACGTGTTTAAGAAGAAATTTACCATTTACTTTAGTTATAAAGCTTGGACTCGGGGAGATCTATAATACCCGAAAGTGGGTATTTAAAAAAAAAAATTTAATTTTGGTCATAACTTTTTTGTATCTGAACCGATTTTCCCGAATTATGTTATGTTCTACTTAAAATTTCCGATATTTTGATATATAAGTCATATCCATAGGACATATGGCAACCCTAAAATTTAAATTTTTAATTTTTTTTTGTACGGGAGGTACCACGCCCACTTCTCCAATCCCGCCCACATTTTGTAGGATGGTGTGTATTGGCAACCTAAACATGTGTACCTAATTTGGAAACTTTGGCTTCTGCCGTTCTCAAGATATACAGAAATAAAAAAAATACAACATCAACAAGGGATTTTTGGAAAAATTTAGAGGTATTCGTGGTTGTTTGCTCATATCTCCGTCATTTTTGGACCGATCTTGCTGAATTTCAATAGCAAACTTAAACGGAGTATATGTGACATAAATATACATCAACCTAGTCCACATCATTTCTGGGGTTTTCGGAAAACCCATTTCAACATACACACAGACAGACGGACAGATGGACAACCGGATTTGAACTTCGCTTTTCATAAGGACCCAGAATATATATACTTTATAGGGTGTAGGATCAATATTGTGGAACATACAAACGTAATGACAAGGTTATATATACCCTCTTACCTTCGGTGAAGGGTATAAAAATATAAACAGCTGAACAAAAATAACCACAATACTAATTCTTATAAAATATATTTTAAGAAAATTGTTTAACAAATACAAGAAATTGGTTTTACTGATTATGTGAGAAACAAGCAGTGTTCGAAAATAAACAGTACATTATTTAACAAACCCAGGAACGATATCTATTATATAATGTTCGGTTCTTTCTTGAAAATAGTTACGAACGGTATTAAGGGTTGTGTATGTCTACACAATCACTAAAAAAATAGATATCGTTCCTGGGTGTGTGAGGCGAACGTTAAATAATGTACTGTTTATTTTCGAACACTGCTTGTTTCCACATAATCAGTAAAAAAAATTTCTTGTTTTTGTTAAACAATTTTCTTAAAATATATTTAATAAAAATTAGTATTGTGGTTATTTTTGTTCAACTGTTTATATTTTTTAATCCAAATTTTGATATTTTTAATTAGGCTTAAGTTCATTTTATTTAATTTCATGTTTTCATGGAATGGAATTTTACTTCGTTAAAAAACAGAACAATTGTAGTGATACTGTAGACAAACATTATATTTTAATGTTCTATAATGTTTTTTTCGTGTGTGTATTTTGTTTTTGTAAAAAATGTTTGGTTTTTTTTACCAGCCAAAAGGGACGAATATTAACGAGCCGAATCGAACACATTGCAGATTGTGGATTTAAAAAAAAAACCGAACGGATATAAAAACAGTAATATTTTTGAAAGATGACTAACAGGAAACGTTATTTTTTTAATGATTTTTTACACAAACACTATAAGCGTTTGTGTTTTCCACAAATCTACCGAACCGAACATTAAGAAACGATATTTAGTGTTTATTTTCGAACACTGGAAACAAGGTCAAGAAGTGTTAAATTAGTAGTAAAAGATTTAGGTTTTATATGATTTTTCAATTTCAAATTTCTTAACAAAAACGAGATTTTTATTATTGTTAAAATTTAAGAAACATTTTGGTAAAATCCGGTGTTCCTCTGTGAAGTCACCTGGGCCCAATTTTATTTCTACTTTTCATCAACGATTCGCAATGAAGCAATAAATTATTCTAATATGCGGATATTCGCGGACGATGTTGAAATATTTTTAAGCCTCAAGCATTCACCAGATCATAGTTATCTCCAAAACGGACTTGGATAATTTTTATAATTGGTGTAACATTAATTTAATGGAACTTAACCTCAAAAAATGCAAGCACATGACTTCTTCGAGAAGGCGCACATTGGCTCAAGAGCGGCATTAATTCATTGTTTTCATGTTCGCCGATTTGGATAATGTTTTGATATTTTGTTGTCAGATATCTGAATATTATGATACCGAAATATAAGCCTGATATATTTATTATTTGTTTGGGCAGAGACGCTTAAAGTTCATATATGTTCGCTTGTTTAAATTAGCATGCAAATTTACTGTATATTAAAACTTTTGGTTCAATCACAGTAAACTTACCATTTGACTTTGTTTTATATTTTCTTAAATAACAATTGTCATAGATGAGATTTGCATTAAAAAAAGTTGGAAAAAGTGCCATATAAAAAAATTCGTAGAACAAAATATAAACAACAAAAGAATCTTAATGTTCATCAACTTCAGTGGACTGCATCTTTTTAGCGCTGTGGAGCGCTGTTTAACAAAAGATGTCAAATAACAGCTTGAAGTCTCAGCTAAAAGTTACAAAAATTCCGCTTCTCCTACCTGTTCCTTTCTAAAAAAAAAAAAAAAAACAGTAAAAACTATAAATAATAAAGTAACAAAACATGAATTTTCGTTCATGGCTGGTACTACATGCCTGTAACTGTGCATAAGATTCTGGTGCATTGTAGCAAAATTATAGCAGAAGCTATTCTACCAACAGGTATGTCTCTATCTAAAGGCCCTTATCCACTGATTTTATTTTTATTTTTTACATTTTTATCGATTATTTGTAACAGGTATGCTGTCCGAGGAAGCTCAGGAAGCGAGGAATAAAGACTATAGAGCCTATAGATTACATCATTCGCGAAGAATTGGACGTGTAGCCACTAATGAAGACGTCATGCATAATCTTTTATTGTCTTCAGACCCATTTATAAATAGATTTCGCTCAGAGCTGCAAATCAACAAATTGGATTACGATAACGATGTTAAAAAGTTATTAAAAGACTATGCTTAAATTACGTATTCATGTTTTTTCTATAGGAGGTCGTAAAAGCGGGCGGAACAGGTATATGTTTTCAGGAGACCATTCTACAATTATAATATTTATTTTTTGTGAAAATTGACTTGATGCTTTAAAAATCAAGAGAGTTATGCCACTTCTTCAATACAAGTTATATGGGTAGTGGGCGTAAAAGTGGGCGGATATTTTTCAAATTTCACACAAATGATTAGCAGTGTTTAAAAATGCTCAAAATGCCAAAAATCAATGCCATAGTTCAAAATTTAATTTTCACTTTGTATCAGGGAGGTGGGCGTTAAAGTGGGTGGATCAGGTGTATGTTTTCAGGAGTCCATTCATTCTACAATTATAATATTTATTTTTTGTGAAAATTGAGTTTATGCATTAAAAACCAAGAGAGTTATGCCACTTCTTCAATACAAGTTATATGGGAAGTGGGCGGATATTTTTCAAATTTCACACAAATGATTAAGAGTGTTTAAAAATGCTATGTGCCAAAAAACAATGCCGTAGGTCAAAATTTAATTTTTACTTTGTATGGGAGGTGCGCTTAGAAGTGGGCGGATCATTTTAATTCGTCATTTTTTTCTTGATTCAAACAAAAAATTCCTATGTGCCAAGTTTCATTATCCTTCGACAATTGCTTCAATTTTTTTGCCGCTCGTTCTATGAACTTGAACCAATGTGAGGCGTGACGCTCTTGGTCACTATAATATCAGTGGTCATAAACTGGAATCAGTTAACGTTATTATTGATCTTGGTGTTTTGTTGGATGGAAAATTAAACTTTGTACAACATATCATGATGGCTGCTAATAAAGCTCGGGGAATCTTGGTTTTCATCTGTTCAGAAATAATTTTAACTTTTTTGTTTAAGAGATGTTTATCGAGGCTATTCTGCGCTTCCATCATATTCATCACGACTTGCTGCCAACATTAAAAACCCGAATAATTATGCTTAACGTTTCATTTCTTGTAAATCTTTTAAACGGAAATGTTTTATCAGATTTTCTTTTAAGTAAAATATCATTGAATGTTCCACAACGCACATTAAGATTCAATCAACCACTTTATGTTAAAACTTTTAGAAAAAACTACGAGATGGCAGACCCGTTTAGGAAATTATGTTGTTGTTTTAATGAAATGTTTAATTTTATAGATTTTTCTTTAAATGTTTAAATTAAACGTATTATTATTTTAAGTTTAAACATGTATAAAACTGCAGTTATATAAAGAAAAATTGTTAAATTTGATATTTTGTCTGTAAGGATTGTATCCATAGACTTACTTAAATAAATAAATTAAAAAAAAATTATTATAAGTACAGTTAAATGATTTGCTTCTGAATTTTGCTTCAGGAACGTCCCGTAGTAATCCCTAATAGTAAACCACCAGCTTAGTTGGACGCATTTCTCCTGACATCGTTTTTCTGTGGTAAAACTGTCATCGTGGAATCTTTTACTGTTCCCTATTTTGGAAAAAGTCCTGATGTATTTTCAGGGACCTAAAAGTTCCTGGACAACAATTTTATAGTCACTTGATCGGTGTTTCCCGAGAAAATTTTGAGTTTGACAAATGATTCTTCTGTTACCTTTTCTAAGTAATCGAGTTTTTCTTTAAATGTTTCATCGTTTATCACTTGGCTTATGATTAAAAAAATAACAATATACTTCATAACTGATACCAACGGCAAAAACTAATGTTTTAATGATTTAATTCATTCTATCTTTGGATAGATTTTTGATTCGAAAACTAAAAAGAACTAAGTAAATTTTGCTAATGTGACTATAACGCCATCAATTTGCTTATCCCTTACTTGACTCCCTTTGATGACTGTTGATGGATGGCATATATGGCAAAAGTGCTTGTATCGCTAAATGGACTATAGCGTTAATACTTTATATTAAATTAACTTATAGCGGCTAAACAAACAGATAAAATGGACTTTATCGCAAATGTGACTATAAGCGTTGTGACTATAAACAAAAAGTACTGAAATGCAAAAACAATTTTTTGCAAAAATAAGGCGAAGTCAAAATTTAAAAAAATATTGTTTGCTTAATTTTATGTGGCTTTGCAACAATTTAAATCTGAACACTGAAAATTCTGTTTAACAATTGCTTTTTAAGCGACCCATACACTTGCAATATAATTGTCCAATTTTTCGTATTGCAAAATTATATCGCCAATGTGTATGTGATATTTTAGCAGTCAAAAGACTAAAAGAAGTGCAATATACTGTGAAATGTGTTGGCAACATTGTACAATGTTTCTCGACAATTCGCTTACTCCAAAGTTTGGAAAAATTTGTAGTGGATTTTACTAAAATGCGTTCGCGTACACATAAATTTGCAAAAGAGTGCATCTACTGAGAGAGTAAAGTGACAGTTGTCAGCAAAGAGCCAGCAAATTTTCACTGAACAAATTGTTGCCTTTAAAATCCAGTAGAAAACAAAAACATACATATCGCACCTGTTCATCAAAAGTAACACAACTCAAAATTTACAAGTTTTCAGTAGAGGCAAAAAACTAATTCCGCCAATATGATGGAATTATTGTTATAAACAAATATAATGTTATAAAGGAAACTCACTAATATTTCAATAAAATCACAAAATTTATTTCTCTTCTTCCTTTTTTCGAAATTATTACGGATTTTTGATTTAATACAGTTTTCATGAAATTTTTGGATCTACATGTCAATATTATTTCAAGTTATGCTTATCACAACCCAAAATCAACAGCTATTGATAAACAGATTTTTAACATGAAAACAATCACAACTCGAATTAATACAGTTTCGCTGATTCATTTGAGCACCATAACCCTTGAACACTTCAACGCAACTAAAATTACAACTCTTTAATTGAATCAAAACAAATAATATGAGTACGCAAAGAAAGACATAAAGGCATTTCTCTCATGAAATATTACAAATAGAATACCAAAAATTTTACAGTCGTTAGATATGGTAATCATACACTGTTTCCTTCAAAAAAGTGGAAAATAGAATTTTTTGAGTTGTGTTACTTTTGATGAACAGGTGCGATATGATGATTCAATATAGTAAACAAGCAAAAAACATACAATTTGCTAACAAAAAGTCTACAATTTGCAAGCAAAAAGTCTAAAATTTGTAAAAAAAAAAAACATTTTAAAGAACAAAAACTGATTTAAAAGTGCAGCATAAACTAAAACTAGTTTTCTAATAGGTATTTTGGAAAGTAAATTAAATTTTAAATAAATTACGTCCCTACAAGGAATGACTGGGCTTGCCATACTTTTTAGCTTACCGTAATTTTTTTTGTCCAATTTAAACAAAATTCGGAAAACCTTTATTTTGAATCTTAATTAAACAACAACAGCTCTACCACAATTTGAGCTTGATCTCGTACAAACGTAACAATCAAATGTCGCAATTGTCATAATGACCATAAGTGCAATTAAAGAGGATAAAATACTTGCTGATCTGTCTATGGAACGATCATAATTGCAATGCAATGACTTAACAGAGTTGATATTTCTACTTCAATTAACTTACAAGCTCACTATCATGGAACTAGGTTAAATATTACGCAAAGACACAAAAGAAACAACAGAAAAACCTCATAATACGATTTTATAATCTTAAAAATAAGTTGGTCAAAATAAAACCATAAAATAAAAACCCCAAAACAAGAAAAAAAAAAAAAAATACAATGTAATGTACAAACATATTTGTTAAATAGTACCAGTTTATATATGTTGCAACACATGTTGCGGTCGGTAGCCTGATCGAATGATTGAATGCTTTTGTTGGTATGACGGAAAATCCAGCAAACTTGGCGGTCATTTGGTACTTGTAAAGAAAAATAAACGTGAAAATTCAAATCAAAGACTATAATTAAATTCATACAACACAACACCGCAACAAGTGGCAGCAAGCAACAGTTTGAAAACAAGTTGAGGTTTAAAGTGAATGTTATTAGACCTCAAAATTTAACGGGGGTTTTATATGGCATATTCATTACAGTTAAAACAGTGGTGATTAATGTTTTATTTATATGGTTTAAACAGCGGCCCGCCTTATATTTAGTTCTTAATAAATGCTTTAAACATAAACTCTGCATAATAGTTAATTTTTTTTTTACTAATTTTGCTTAAAAAGTTAGAACTTTCAAAATCTATATAAAAAAAATAATGACTCGGTTAAGAAATTCTCGACATAACTTTTCTTATTTTCGTTTGCATGTTGTCCGCTTTCTTAAATTATGACCCGCCTGAAAACTTAATATTTTTACTCTGAAACACCAGAATAAAAACATTTATCATTGCTAAAATCGTAAAAAAATAATTGTTACAAAGTCCTAATTTTCAAGATGCAAGTCTTATTATTCCGTCTTGTACTTTATAGGCAAGAGAGACGAGGGGAAAATCAATAAGACTTACATCGTGAGAATTGGGACAAACATTGGCCCGCCTGGAAATTTCTCTTTCATTAATATACATTAAAAAACTTTAAAACATTAATAAAATGTGGTGTGGGTATAAAAATTGTTCTTTTTTTTACCCTCCACCGCAATTAGTTGTGAATAGGGTATATTAAGTTTGTCATTCCGTGTGAAACTTAAAGTATATATATTCTGGGTCCTTGAGTAATTCTAAGTCGATTTAGCCATGTCCGCCTGTCTGTCCGTCTGTCCGTCTGTTGAAAACACGCTCACTTTCGAAAAACTTAAAAGAACTAAACAAACTGGGTTTCAAATTGCTTCTAGTTATCCTAAGCAGTTTGGAATTGAAATTCAGCAAAATCCGTTTAGTAGGATCAGAGCTATGAATCAAAATGTGCAACCACCATCTTAAAAAAATTGATAATTTTGTTACAAAAACTAACATAAATGGTGGAATAATGCAGAGAATGATATAAGATTTTGCAAGAATTCGTCTTATTCAACTGGAAATCACGCTGTAAAATTTCGTGAAGAGCGGTCCATAATTTACCCTAGGCCCCATATAAACCCTACTCCCGGAAAATAGTTTAGTACGCCTAAGACCATAATTAATAATGTTATCATAACAAAATTTGGCTCGTCACAGTTTTATAGGACTAAAAATGATACTGTGAAGTTTCGTGAAGATCGGTCCATAATTTATCCTAGGCCCCATATAAACCCTACTTCCGGAAAACAGTTTAGTACGCATGAAACCGTAAAAAATAATGCTATCATAGCAAAATGTGGTACATCAAAGTTTTATAGAACTAGGAAAAAGACTGTGAAATTTCGTGAAGATCGGTCCATAATTTACCCTAGGCCCCATATAAACCCTACTTCCGGATAACAGTTAAGTACGCCTAAAACCGTAAAAAATAACGCTATTATAACAAAATTTGGCACATCAAAGTTTTATAGGATAAGAAATAAAACTATGTAATTTCGTGAAGATCGGTCCATAATTTACCCAAGGCCCCATATAAGCCCTACTTCCGGAAAACAGTTTAGTACGCCTAAATCCGTAAAAAATAATGCTATCATAACAAAATCTGGAACATTAAAGTTTTATATGACTAGAAATAAGACCGTGAAATTTCGTGAAGATCGGTGCATAACTTACCATCGGCCTCATTTAAAGCCCACTCTGGTAAAATAATTAAATACGCGGTAAACTTTCTTCCAGTTTAGCTTCATATGGCCAGAAAAAATGTTATGCAATTTTGTGATAAACGGTCCATAATTTACCTTAGATTCCATTTTAGCAGCCTTCTGATTTCACCGCTGTATTGAAATTTATGTTTTTTAATACCAGAAATCGTTCTGCAGAATTTGGAATGATTGGTTCATAGCTTACCATGACTTTTATATAATTTGTTCTCCTAAAAATCACTTAGGTTCAGCTTAAACTGATATTCTACTCAAGCTTTTTAAAATTGATTCTGATTGTCGGTCAATAATTTTATATAGGTCTAAACCGCAACAAATATTAATGCAGATGTCTGTTTTTACAAAGATTATAATAATAAATAGACATCATACAGATATTACTCCTAAAACATTCGAAGTGTCGGTGGAGGGTATAAAATATTCGGCACAGCCGAATATAGCACTCTAACTTGTTCTGCTTCTAATTGTATGAAATCTGCTCTACATCCATTCGGCATCAATTAAAACTTTATTTGTTTTAAAACTTAATCAGCCCAATTATGAAAAAAATTTTCCCCGGGAGTTTTCTCCCTTCTCCCATTTTTCCTATGTAAATTCAAATGTAAAAATGGGAAAAAGGAAAAAACTCCCGGGGAATTTGTATTCATAATTGGGCTGAATGTTATTCACTGTTTGGGAAACACTTCAACTAAATCAAGTTAAAGAATTAACTTTAACTTGTTTACAATTATCGGTCTGTCGGTCACATTACATTATAATATTAAAACATTTGATGCGGTTTGTAGTCACTTTTGTTTTTAGTTCATATAAATTGTTTCTAGGTTTTCATACCATTTTTTTAAATTTTTCTTTTTGCAACCACAATCATTGGAATCATGATGCAACATGCAAATGTTTGAAAGTATTGTAAACAAAGTAATGTTTGATGAATTGGAATGGTGGCCAAGATCACAATTAAATAATTATAGCAAACTTGAGTTAAAACCACTAACTAAATTTGAAGTGTTGAAATTGCTCGTACTTTAATTAGAAACATTAGATTCGGTCAGTTGGCATAAAACTGCTCATAAAACCAATTTTTTTTAAATAAAAATTAGTACTTAAAATTTGAAATGTGAGGTTTACAATAATGAATGAATGATGAAATCTGTTAAAGTGAATTGTTAATTTTTTTAGAGTTTATGGTTAGTAAAAATAATTTTATATTTATGTTTGAAAAGGGAATTATTTGAGGTCATATAATTAAGCTGGCGATAAGTGGATAATTGGAGGTTTTTTCTTGTAACATTAGGTGGTTTGACTGGGTAGTTTGCTTAACGTGAAAAGCGATTGTCAATCACTAACCTTCCGGAGGTTTGTAGGGATCAAGTCAAGGATATTTAACCTTTAAGTGTTACATCCTCCGGAAAAATCAGGTGCAATCAATAACCTGGGATTCGGCAAAAATCCAAAATTGACAGACCACGGCTGATCAGAGATCATTTCTGGTCCCCAGTGAGTTGCCACCGGGCCGACTATTGATTGAGGCCACTGTTAAGTCCTAACCAAAATGTGCTTAAGATGGATTAAGCAAATGTGCGAATACATGTAAATCATATGAAGCAAACCATATTGAACTTACGGAAACTTTTTGTTAAGTTTTATGAAACTGTCATTTGCTTAAGCAAAGTGCGAAACTGATCGCACATTCCGTACGGTATCAAATGTTTTTTTTTGATTTTGTTATTGTTTTTTTTTTAAATACATTTGAGAGACTTTTTGGTAATTTTTGACAGTAGGTTAAGCACGGCTTTGCATATTATGATTGGGCCTTTAAGCTTCGTATAGAAGGTGGTCAGATCTTACAATAATATAAGGTCTGGCAATGTCCTGAAATATACTGCCAAAGAAAAATTGTCACCAATAGTAAGTCGTCAGTTCAGACGATTGTAAGAAAACCATTCAATTTCATTGGCAGACAACTGTTTGACAATAAATTTAACTACCAACAAAAATTGTCAGTTCACGAGGTTGTCAGATAATTGCATGGCATGAATTGCCAGATTTGTTTTCAGAAAATGAAAATTGTGTGTATTTTTATAAATTAAAATGGTGAAAAATATTTATTGAAGGTAAAAAGCAAAAGCAAGGATTTTTACTCTTTTTTTTCGTTTTAAATAGGTTTCATTGATTTTCATTAAAATTAATTTTAATTTTGCAAAATTAAACCTTTTTCATTCATGCATATCAAGTATGGAAACTATATATTGATAAAAAGTCTTTCTAAATATGAGATGAGCCAGAAAACATTTAATAGCCCTACAGATAATATTGGACTACGTGGTCCATTGTGGCTTAAATGGACTACTTACAACATGGTCCAATGAACTGTAGTATGGACCATGTGATAAGAAATTAACATGCAGTGCTGCCAACAGCTGCATGATGTATACTTTTCTATAGTTTACAGTATTACACATTGGTAGCCCTGATGGTGTCCATTATTAATTGTTTATTTAAAAGTGAAAGTTTGTGAAATTTATGGAAAAAAGGTAAAAAAATTAAAAATACCAAGTAAATATATTTAAAATTAGCAATAATAGACTACAGTACACACAATAAAAGGCGATTAGTAAAAAATGAAAAAGAAAAATGCTTAAACTACCCCTTAAGTGTACTCCATACTTTAGTAACATGGAGTACTTTTAAAACTAGCCCACTTAAGTACTCAATGGAGTAGTTTAGGGACTACTTCGGTGGGTTATATGGTCCCCTCCTAGGACATCGTAATGTTAAATGGACCACCTTTTACCATATATTTGGAGTAGTTTTGGAGTACTCCTACTCCTTTATGGACCACTTTTTACATGCATGTATGGGCTAGTCTCGTTATCTGCAGGGTGGTACAGTCATAGACCGACAACTACGTTTTGTTATTGCAGCGTTGCCAAAAGAAAATGGTCTCTGACAATGATGCCGTTGCCAGATGCATAAACTTCGCACATCTGACAATAAGAAGTAAGCTTCCAACGTCTGACACAGATCAGCCGATTGCAACGAAAAATGTTCACACTATTGTCAGATATCTTACAATATTTTTGTCTTACAATGGACGGACAATGCTTTTTCTAACAACGTTGTCAAACAAAAATTGTCAGTTCAAATGGTTGAAAAATTTTTTTTAGCACATTTTACTGACAATATTGTTTATCTGACGAAGCTTCCGTTAAATGCTTCCTGTCATTCATGAAGCTTGTATTTGTGGAAGTTTCGCTTTTCTATTAAATAATACTTGCGGGGATCACTTTGTAGTTGTGGTTTACTATCCAAAGTCGGGAGATTCTCAAAATCTCACTTAAGGGCTGATTTATTATCACTTGTGAAAGAAATCTTTCTAGATGGGCGAGTTTATAATCTTGCCGGGTTATGCACTTAAGTTGCTTCCTGTATGTGCTGGTTGCTCTCACACTCGGAGGCGGTTGACAATCACATTGCTTGTCACCCAGTCGCTTAGATCCACCATGAGAAAGGTCCGCATTTTAGATGCCCGTGTAAATCTTTTCCTTAAATATCCATCCCTTAATCAGTAGCTTTTCAACCTCACCATTAAATACTTTTAAAATAGCTTATATTTATGTTTAAAAGTTTTGTGTACATTCTTGCGGTAAATTAGCAAATGTTGTAGTACTGTTTCTTTTTCGTCAACACAGACTGTACCGAAGTTATAAAAAAATTAAATTCAGTCCATTAATAAACTTTCATCTTTCTTCAATTGTACTGATTCAGCTTAAGTTTTTAAAACTCAGCACTTTTAAGAAAATCCTGTAAGTTTTTTTTAGAGAAATACTGCTTAGATTATAAAAGAATCTTTAAATGCTGATTGGTCCTTTTCTCTATCTATTTTAAAAGTTAATAAATATTGGGGTGTGTTCGTACTTATGATTTTGATTAGAAACTGGTCTGTTTTTTGTGTATTCGAAGGCCATTTAATTTGCCATGCATGGTCAGCGGTATTCATACTAGTCTAATTTGGTATCGTGTTAGCATTGAAACGATGATATTTGTTCAAATATTTTTTTAAAATATTTTAAAAAGGACACTCAAACTTTAGTTTCATCGGGACCATTCCAAAGATTTTGTTTTCGAAGAGAGGTCTCTTTAAAGGCCCAACTTTAATGTTCTTAAGTTGGCTTAAACAATTGTGCGAATACATGTGATTTATATGTGTCAAACCACATTGAACTTAAGAAAACTTTTTGGTTAATTTTATGAATCTGGCATTTGCTTAAGCAAGGTGAGCAACAGATCGCACTTTCCATACGGAATAAAATATTTTTTGATTTTATTTTTTTAAATGCTTTTGAGTGGCTTTTTGTTAATTTTTTACAGTAGCTAAAGCAAGCTTATGCATATTATAGTTGAGCCTTAAGATATTAAATACATTTGTTTAACCCTTTGCCCATACCAAAGGTCTAGTTTTTTCTTGCGTAACTTTTAAGTTTATAAAAGAATCGAAAATTTTAATGTAAAAAGTATCAATATTGTGCTTTTCTACTATTATTATTAAGCTAAAGACTTTTGCAAGAAAACTTGCTGTGTGTAATTAGCCGTTCTTTGGTGTTAAAAGAAAAACAAGTCTTCTAGAGCATCTCGTGCATAAGCGTCCATATTTATTTAATTGGCAGAGGTCTTGAATGCAGTATTGCAATGCAACATTAAAAGGAATAGCCTCATAAACTCCATAACTTTTCTGTAGACAATTCTTTAAGTTCATTATTGTATGGTAACTTTATTCACTGCACAACGGCTGCGAAATTCGTGCATTTGTTTTTAGTGATGCCTTACAATACTGCCATGATTTCCTGTCTAAAACAAATATTTAAAAAGTAGTAGTGCTGCGTACCTATTGATTGAGTAACTTTTTGTTGAGATGAACATTTCTATATTAAAAATCATAATATGTAATATACAGCCATGTCACAGAGTAAAATTCCGTTCGGAAACAGAATTCATTCCGTATTTTGGTGCTTCAGAAAATGACGAAAAAATGTTTCGGAATGAAGCCATTTTTGTTTTCATGAACGGTATGGGAGTTGTCTGTATCTGAAAGGCCATAAAACTATCAAAATACACTTTCCATCAACAAACAGATATGTTTTCTTCAATTCCGAACGGAATCATTCCGAACGGAATTGTACTCTGTGACATGGCCCATAATAACGGTTTTTTTATTTTACTAAGCAGTTCTATTTTTATACATATTTTTTATAAATTTTTGGTTTGTTTTTACTTTTGATTAATACGTGTTTATTATTTTATAAAATAATTTTCAACAAATTTATTTTCTTGTAATCACTTTATTTGGTTTGGTTCATGTTCCAATTATTAGGTCTATGCAGAAATACAACAAAAGAAAAAACAACGTGCATTTGGTTTGTGTATACCATGATTAAGATGCCAAAAATAATTGCTACAAAAACAATTGCACGAAAAAAACACAACTCTGCAAAAAATCCGCAAGCGTTTTGCGTATACCCAGGGTTGTCAGATTTTTTTGAGCTCTATCGCCGAACCGGATGTCAGAAATCAATTTTGTTCAGTTTTTGTAAATTTTTTTTTTTTTTTTTTTAATTAAATTTTGCATACAAAAAACGCTAGTATAATATTTCTGTAAAAAATCGCCAAAAACTGAGAAAAATACAAAAAAGTTGCATAAAGTAAATGTTGTGTTGTTTCTGTAATTTTTTTCTAAATAACATAAAATGGAGATCATATATTTATTCAGTTGAAAAACTTAAATTAAGTACACAAGTCTATAAGATCGTACACTTCAGCCACACCGATTTCATTACCGGAGTTTTGACCTGCATACATACTAGATATTTGAATTAAATAGTGACTGAATATAAAATTCACTTAATATGATAACAAAACACATGTGAAAAAAAGTTGCAAGTTCTTTTGTGTTAGTAATGATAACAAAAAATTACAAACTGTTAAACAAAATCGCCGAAATAATATAAATGGTCAAAATAGCCAAGTTAATCGCCAGTTATATCAGAAATCGCCATACAAGTCGCCAATCGCCAAATGGAAAATCCCATCGCCAAACACGTTTCAAAAACGACACGTATGGCGAGAAATCGCAATATCTGACAGCCTTGCGTATACCTACCATGCTTTTACTTTAACTACATTTTTTCTTACAGCAATGAGGCAAAGCAAGAGTAAAGTTTATTTTGTACGTGTTTGTATGAAGAATTTGATGCATACGCCAAACAGTGGCGTGTAGATATGGAGCAAAATTAATGCTTAATATCTCAGAAACCATAAAAAATTTAGCGAAACAGGGTTTGGATTCAGAAAGGCGGCATTCAAAATATATATACTTCACACCTAACTCAATTTTTTTTTAAATGGTTGGTAGGTCAAACCAATAATGAGTTGACGATACGTCGACAAATATTACAATTGTCGGTTCGTTAAGAGTTAGCAAATCGCACTACTGACGTAGTATCTTTTTAGCGGTACCAGTATCTGACTAGATCTGAGCGTGAATTTTTATGATTTACAGACCCTTTAAGTCATTTTAGTTCTTTCTTATCATAGATTCGCGTAATTGATTTTGCCACAACATGTTTGTAACGATCAAAGATTATTTGAATCTATTTATCCTTTGGAAATAATACTGTGAATTCCGCTAATACATATCCATAATTATATTTGTTGAACTATTTATGGTTTTTAATCCAAATTTTTAATATTTTTAATTAGGCTAAAGTTCATCAAATTTAATTTTCATTAAATTATTTTTATGAAGAAAGGAATTTTAGAACATGAAATTAATTAAAATTTATTGATAATTTTTCATTCTTGACTGAAGCTGGGCTCGAACCCAGGCGTTTTTACAGACAGGTCACCCTTTCATGTTTCGATTGCAACCACTCAATCTCTTCAGAGGTGTTTGCCGTTTAACACTCTCAGCCATCGACGACTGCTGACGTCAATAGTCAAACATCAATTCTTAAACCAAATTGTATTTAACCTTTGGTAGATCGAAATTTGCTTTGAATGATTATCTATTTTAATTTATTTTACATGTTTTTTCCTTACTTCTGTTTTTTCGTACTTTTGTCAAGAATTCTTCTTGAAGTCCAAAGTACATTTTTTGTTTTGTTTTTAATTTTTTGTCTTTCTTTTTCTTGTTGACCTTTTTCAGCACAACTTTTAGCAAACTATAATTATGATTAAATTTTTCGTTAGTTGCTATTTTCGATTTCCAACAATGTAATTGAGCAATTAAATTTTCAATTAGTTTAATTTCAATTAAATATTTCTTATCTAATTTTATTTTTCAAATAATTGCTTATAATTTTACTTTTAAATTTTTATCAATTAAAAAGAAGAGATTCCATCTTATTTGAATAGAATAACTAAGACACGTTAACTTAATATTTCAACGCCTTTAAAACAATCATTTAATTTTAAACAATTATGTAAAAAAAAAACTTTTTATCATGGAAATAATTGCAGAATAAATACCAATAAAATCTGTTTACAAGTCAAATAACAACATAAAACATTTGATAATAGTACGAGTCAATAAAGGGTTATTCATTCGGAGGTACAATACTGTTCAGAAAACGTCATGTTTTTAATATTTTCTCCGATAAAAGCAGCATCTAGCTTTTGAATTTTTAAACATATATTTTTTTGAACCAAGCAAAAGTTAGCGGGTTCTCGAAAAGAAAAGAAGAAACCATTCGCACTTTCATTAATTTTTATTAATTCACAATAATTTTGGGGCTTCTATTTTAGCAAATCTTTTTATTTGTTTCGCAATTATTCATAAATTAATGTTTTTTCATTCGCTCAAGTGACAAATTAGTTTTCAATCATCAAAAGAAGACTCATTTAGGTGATTTTTACAAATAAGTGTATAACATCACTGACCCACACTATCATAGCAGAGAGGGAATTAAATGTTTATGCTGATGTGTGTAACACATAATAATATTGGTTCTAAAACACAACTTGTGTTACGCTTGTTGCTTGAGCAGCGTTGCCAAATGTGATTTTTTTTTGTTAAAAGAATTATAAAAAAAGTTTTATTTTATAATTCTTTGTTTAAAAAATAAGTTTTTTTGTAAATTGTTTTTTTTAAAGTTCTTTTTTATAATTCTTTGTTTGAAAAAAAAGCTTTTTGTAAATTGTGCAGTTTTACATTACAATTTTTTTTCTTTAAATTTTGGTATTATATTTCTTACGACATTTTTGCCTTTTTAAGGCTTGATCGAACTTCATTATAATCCATTACTATGTAACATTAAAACACATAATGGTGACAGAAAAGAAGAACTTAACTTTTTCAAAACTTTTGATTAATTCATCTATGTCAAACTTCTAGGGGCAAAATTTTATACGCATGAGGTCTACGAGATGTTCATCTGTGAGACGATTTATGTGCTTATTTTTTATAAACTTAAAAAAACTAAATGAAGATTCACATATAAAGGTTGATCCAAACATCGAATACATCTTTATAATTTAATTTTTTCTTTTTGGATATATGTTTTTATTGATATTTTTTTTAGAAGTTTATTCCACTTTCTAGAGGTAAAGATAAATCAACTTGCATTTTTTTAAGTTCTTCTTTTATGTCACCATTATGTATCTCAATGTTACCCAGTAACGGATTATTATGAAGTTCGATCATATTTAAAAAAAAAAGAATTATGGCAACGCTGAAGAACAATGAGAGCGGGAGAGTCATATAGCACTAAAATTATTATGAAATACACATGTATGTGTTTGCCTATCTTTGTTCTAAACCGTTCGATTAAGAAACACACTCTGAGTCGATCTAATGATGTCCTTGCTGGCTGGCTGAAAAAATAAACCGTGAGAGCAAAGTACAGTTCGCCATTTTAAAGATAATTTAATGAAATTTAATTTAACAATAGGTCCCACATAAACTCCCCATATAAAAGTTTAAGTATACTTACATATTAACATAATATCGTTTTGCCAGGTCTATGATTGCCCCAAATAGGGCCAATGGGCAATCAAATAAGTAGCTTATTTTTAATAAGGAACAATCTAAACATTTATCACGAGTTAAACAAGTATATTTTTTCAATTTATAAAAGAAGTCTGGTCTGAATATCCTGAAAATCTAACATTCTGAAATAACGCGAAAATCCAAAAAGTCTACCTGCTTACAATGTGTGTGAAGTAGTGTGCAAGAGGCCTTCCACTTGCCCACGAAGTAAGCGAGATTGTGTATAGACTGTCTGCTGCCTGCTTATAAGGTGTGCGAAGTTGTGTGCAAATCGCCTTCTACTTGCCCACGAAGTAATCGAGATTGTGTATAGACTGTCTACTGCCTGCTTACAATGTGTGTGAAGCAGTACTGAGTTTATATTTATTGAATGAACCCCTGCAAATAAAATTGGACCACCTGATCCATTTTGATAAAATGGACTACTCCATGGACTGGTGCGATGTAATGCAAGCATGGACTATGTCATTGTTAAAAAGTGTTTGTAGTGAGACGACATGTCTTCGTTTTTTAACGACATGCTTTCGTTTTTAAACGACATCAAAACTAATCCTCTTGAGTATACCATGGAGTAGTTTTAAAACTACTCCTTAGTGGTCCAAAGGTGGTTTAAATGGTCCTCTCCTAGGACATCGTAATGTTAAATAGACCAGTTTTTCCATACGTTTGGGTTACTTTTGGACTAGTCCTGGTCCCTTGTGGACTACTCTTTATACGCGTGTTTGGACTGGTCCTATTATTTGCAGGGACACTTCACTATCCCGCTTACTTTGTGTGCAAGTGGTAGGCGTTCACTTCACAAATGCGGCAATGCATTCGAAAAAGTGTACTAGGTTGTTATTCAGATGGTGTGCCTTAGGTACTATCTTACTCGTGTCTATCACATCGCTTCTGTAATCGACAAATTCGCCCCTGGGTAGTTCTTATTTTATTTACTAAAATTTCTAAAATTTGTTGGTTTTTTTTTTTAACTAAGTCATTTATTATCTGATTTTCTTCAAATTTTCAGCTAAACAACTCAAATTTCCGATGCAATTATATAGAATGTATGCATATCTCTAAATTATATAAAATCGAGTTTGATTTTTTTTTTGGTTTTCTGCTCATTTCTTCGACATTTATTGACCGATTTCGCTAATTTTAAATAGCAGAATTGTCGAAGGATTATCTTTCTATCATACATATTTATAGTAGGCGCAGTGTAGGGGCTTTGAAACGTGATTTAAGATCAATATTGTTCATATGATAAATACACGCAGAGAAAAAACATGTTTAAATATAGTCACCTCCAACAAAACTATTTTTAAAGAAAATTTTAAACATATTATGTTTAATACAGTGTTCGAAAATAAACAGTACATTATTTAACGTTCGGCTCACACACCCAGGAACGATATCTATTTTTTTAGTGATTGTGTAGATATACACAACCCTTAATACCGTTCGTAACTATTTTTAAGAAAGAACCGTTAAAAACAGAACAATTGTAGTGATACTGTAGACAAACATTATATTTTTATGCTCTATAATGTTTTTTTCGTGTGTGTATTTTGTTTTTGTAAAAAATTTTGTTTTTTTTTACCAGCCATAAGGAACGAACATTAATGAACCGAACCGAACACAATGAAGTTTGTGTTTAAAAAAAAAACTGAACGGAATTAAATGTTTCCATCTTTTGTTGAGTTGGATGAAAACAGTATTATTTTAGTGTTCGAAAGATGACTAACAGGGAAACGTTTTTTTTTTAATGATTTTCTACACAAACACTATTAGCGTTTGTGTTTTCCACAAATCTACCGAACCGAACATTAAGAAACGATATTTAGAGTTTATTTTCGAACAATGGTTTAATATAACGATATTTTTACTACCGGCAACCATATTATGGTTAAATTAGACCTCCATTACGAAGCCACAACCATATTATGGTTGCCTCAAAACATGTTATGTTCAAAATTACAATAATTTGTTTTCAATAGTATTTTTCTCGTTTTTAAGAGCAACATGCTATGGTTGAAAAACAACCATGGTAATAAAAGTGTTAACCATATTTTTGTTATTATTAACCAAAAGATGTTCAGATTCAACCATAATATAGTTGTGGATTTGTAATGAATGACTAATTTAACAATAATATGGTTGCCGGTGATAATAATATGGTTATATTAAACATAATATGTTTAAAATTTTATTTAAAAATAGTTTTGTTGGAGGTGATCATATTTAAACATGTTTTTTCTGTGGGTGCATAATGATTAACTTGTATATATGCTCTTCAACTGCAGTGAAGGCGTTAAAATAAAATATGAATCGACATTTCCATCTGGTTCTTAACCAAACTAATCTGAGGTTTTGACTTAATGACAACTAACGGATCATTGTTATACCCTTCACCACGGGCGGAAAACGTATATATAAATTTGACATTCCAATTTGTAATTTAACAATATTGGTGTTAGACCCTTTGACGTACATGTGGATTCTTTTGAGAAGAGAAGTTGAAATCACGACGTCCGTCTGTCCATGTGTCCGTCTGTGCATCTCTCCGTATGTGTGTTGAAATAGGTTTTCCGAAGACGTCATATGTGATGGGGAAAGAAAAAACTTGTTATCTCAGAAAAAAACTTGTTTTCGCTAGAAAAAACTTTTTTTTCAAAAGTGCCAAATTTTTAAAAGAAAACATTAAAATGTATTAGGAATTCATTTTATTTACAGATATAAAAAATTAAATAAAGTGCTTAAAGTTCATACAACTACTGTCAGTTGTTTCAAAAAGTCTTTTGTTCGTAAAATACCACATAAAGTTGGTATTTCTAAATTGTTTCTAACACTATTTTTGTTTAAATTAATTTTTGAGGAAATACGCTCTACATGTGCTGTAGAAATTGATAACGACAAAATTTAATAAACTATTTTTTTTAATATGGAAAAACTTCGGACTCATGACAACGTCTTACTTTAAATACATCTTCCCAAAAACTCTCAATATTTTGCTCTTTTTGTAACCCTGTGGGAAATATGTGTCAATTGGTTTTAAGGCACTTATCCCGTGACAAGTGAAAGCAGTTTTATAATAAAAAGGAACGAATTGTGATAGGTTAAAACAGAACATATCACTTAACTGGTGATAATGTCTTAAACGAGTAGTTACTCTAGAAGGTAATTGACAAACAACTTGTCATGTAACTAAATTTTGTGTGGGTCATTACTGATTGATTATACCTTACTTTCAATTACTTTAAATGAAGGGGATCCGCCCTAATAACATGGTTCATTTGGGACAATATTTGCGATAGGCATTATTTTAACTGAAATTGAATGTGTGCATTTAGGTTGTTCCTGTGACCTGTTACAAAGCGTCAAAAAGGTGCCTATTAACCCCCTCGTAGGACATCGCCATGTTAAAGTGACAAGTCCCCTTCATGTAAAGTGTTAGAACTCGAACCGGTCCCTATCACTATAGAACTGTCACGTGACAAGTTAAGTGTTAGTTCCCTTTCCTCTAGGGAAATTATGCTCCGAAAAATCAAAATGAATATCACTTACATCTACAACATTTGGGAAAATAGCACATAATTGAGCAACACTTTTTGGTAACCTTTTATTACATTAAAAGGTTCTAAAATTTCAACTTGTTTAAGGAAGTCGTTATCAAAATCGAACCTTTTTAACAATCCATTGCAAAGTTCAACATAAAACTTTAAATAATGAATTTTTTTGTACGTTTTTATGGGGTAAATAAATTTTTATCTGAAATCTAACGCATTTCATCTTATTCTTCAGCCTTTTAGGTACCAGAATCCACTCTTAAGTCCAAACCCGTTTTTGACGCACTAGGTTCCTTCTCTCGGAGAAGGTTACATGTATGTATGTAATACATACTATGTATATAAGTTGGGTTTTCATATTTTCTTATTTTATTGTGTCGACTTTTTTGAATTTTTTTCATATGACAAATACATTCATGATTTGCCGCTTAAATAGAAAAATGTGTTTAAAAAGAAAAAAATTACTCTTTATTTTAAGCTTTTATAGTCAAACGCATTACAAAGTTACATGTCATGATGCATCACCCTTTAGAAACAACGCTAATTGGTCTAACATTTTAAAAGTCCGATATTTTTTTCAGAAACTTGCGGTAGTAAAATAACTTAATAATTACAAAGTCACGACTTAAAAAATACAATACAAAAAAAAATTAACAATATTAAAAATATTAAGCTAAAAAAAATACTGGTTAAATTTTTTTATTTTAATTTGTCATAAAACGATGTCAAAGGTAAATAAAATTTTAAAAAAAAGTTTAAAAACCTGTACCAAAAATGTTGAAAAACCAGTTCAAAAACATGAAGTGCAACGTAACTGAAGAGGTCGTGGTCATTTTTAGTGCGTCAATAAAATCTCTTATTAACACACATTCTTGCTTTTATTATAACTGATTTTAAATGTTAATTGGCTAATTTAGGTTAAGTTCAAATTATTAAAAACATCTTTAGTCCCTTTAATTTATTAACTTCATACACTGTTGCTAACTTTTTTTGTCCACAGAATATCGCTAAAACAGAATGAAAAATAGCTAAATTTTGGAAATATTTGGACATTTAAGCGTTCTAAATACAATGATATGTACAGTGTATTATTTTCAATATGTCCTAGCGAGAAAACACTGCTTAGGAATGATTTATAGAAGGCCTCGGCTCTTCCTTATAAATATGATATACGCATTCCGCATTCAATTCTATGAGAAGGGTGAAGAGAAGGAGTAACATTTTTGATTTGTTTTTTGCGAAAGCATAAGCAAAATAATTATTTTTTTTTTGATCCAGTTACCATTCTTATGTAACTGCCAAAGAAGGAAGAGAGGACGGCCTACCCCCAAATGACAACTTGTGTAAAAAAGATATCGCGTCTTTATTGCAACATAGTTATATCTCAAAAAAATGTTAAACTTGGTAAAATGCGATTAAAGTTTTCAAAATGTACCTTTTTTTACTGATTTAGAAAAATATATTTTGCTATAACTTCGGCTTAGTTTGAGTTATAACACTGATTTTTTACATATACACTTATAAAAATTACAGTAACTGATTGTGGGTTATTAAATTCGTTTTCCGTACTGTTAAATTTGAATAAAAATATTGTTATTTTACGAATAATTTTATTTTTTTACATTTATGTTTGTTATTCAAAAAACAAACTACCAAAAAATAATGTTTTTTCGTTTTTATTTTTTTATGTAGTTTGATTTTTGTCGGTTAAAATGTATTTTTTAAAAGTAAAAACTATTCAATTTTAAGGAATATGCTGTTTAATAAATAAAAAATTTAAAAATGACTGTAAAAATCATTTGTTTTAAATGAATTTTAATTTGTTTAAAATGAATTTTCGTTTGAATTTAACTACATAATATTTTGAGTGTAGAGAAGGTATGAAGGAGCACTTTTGCTTGCGTAACTTGAAATTTTAGATTTTTTTTTAGATATTACTATGTTGCAATAAAGGAGCTAAATGAGTATGAAGAAGCCTCCGTACTCATTCTTTTTCCCGCTGTGATATTGCTAAAACTTTTATTTAAAAATTTTAATAATAGTCATTTAGAACATCATAAAAATTGTTGCTGTAGTATACTGCCGCATGGAAAAAAATTAATGTGAACTCGTAGCATTCGTTAAACAAAAATTTGTACGGGAAACCGCTGTGACCGAACACTTCAAGCTCACATTAATATTTTCGCAAAAGGCCGTTAATGTTTCAACAAAATTTTAGTTACATTTTTACTTAAAATAAAATGAATTTACATGAAACACCTGGGAAAAGAAAGAGAAACAAAATAGCTTTTGGCCAACTTTTTATTTTCGTTAACAATTTGCCAAGTGTGACCGTAGCTTAAGCGGTTTATTTCAAAGCAACTCCTTAAAAATGTTGTCAAAATGTATTAAAAACGTACAAAGCAAAAATAAAAACCTGCTTGATTTCGCGCTTTTAAGTTAATTACAAGTTTTCCCCAAAAGTTCGAGTAAATATCGCTAGATTTGACAAGAAAATAGCTGAATTGGCAACAGTGTCTTCATAATTCTTTGTTGTATATTTTTTTCTCTAAATTTCTGTCTGTCGGCAAGTATGACGGATTTTTTTTTTAATTGCAACCTTGTTTACAGTTTAAGTACAAACAAGTCATTATTAACTTTAATCTTATTATTAAAGCGAAGTTTTTTTTTATTAAAAAGAAGCTTGCAGCAAAATATGTTATTTAAAAAAAAAGGGGAACTAATAATGACTACAGTTGGGAAAAGGGTCTGATATAATAAAAGCTTACGATGCTCAAATGTATCCCAGTATAAATTTTTTTATTAACTATTTTCTTGCTTCACTAACTGCTAGTGTGGGCACTACAGAAAGATGTTTGTTTCTACTTTTAGGAAGCTGTAAACTTGGAAGACCGCTTAAACGGATTAGTACTCCTCCACGTACGCAATTGGAAAAAAAGTTGGTTTTGTTATCTAATTAAAATAGTTAAAATAATAAACTACTGTTTGTTTTTTAACATAAACGTATTATAATAATTAAATTTGCTTTAAAGGCTGTACCCTCCCTGAATTGAAGGCTAGATTCGGAGGAAAGAAATTTTAATTTCCAATTAAAACAAGTTAGAGTGCTATATTCGGCTGTGCCGAATCTTTGATACCCTCCACCGACAGTTCGAATGTTTAAGGAGTAATATCTGTATGATGTTATTATTATCTTAAGCCGTGACGATTTGTTATTAATTATGGTTTTAGGCGACTAAACTGTTTTCCGGTAGTGGGGTTTATATGGGGCCTAGGGTAAATTATGGACCGATCATCACGAAAATTCACAGCGTCATTTCTAGTCCTTTAAAACTATGACGAGCAAAATTTGTTATGATTGCATTATTTTTAACGGTTTTAGGCGTACTAAACTGTTTTCCGGTAGTAAGGTTTATATGGGGCTTAAGCTAAATTATGGACCGATCGTCACGAAATTTCACAGTGTTATTTCTAGTCCTAAAATACTGCGACGTACCAAATTCTGTTATGATAGCATTATTAGTTATGGTTTTAGGCGACTAAACTGTTTTCCGGTAGTAGGGTTTATATGGGGCCTAGGGTAAATTATGGACCGATCATCACGAAATTTAACAGTGTCATTTCTAGTCCTTTAAAACTGTGACGTACCAATTTCTGTTATGATAGCATTATTAATTATGGTTTTAGGCGACTAAACTGTTTTCCGGGAGTAGGGTTTATATGGGGCCTAGGGTAAATTATGGACCGATCTTTACGAAATTTCAGAGCGATATTTTTAGTCCTTTAAAACTGTGACGAGCCAAAATTTGTTACGCTAGCGTTATTTTTTACGGTTTTAGGCGTACTAAACTGTTTTCCGGGAGTAGTGTTTATATGGGGCTTAGGATAAATTATGGACGGATCTTCACGAAATTTAACAGCGTGGTATCCAATCAAATAAAACAAATTTTTGCAAAATCTTATCTCATTCCGTGCCTTGTTCCAGCATTTATGTTATTTTTTGTAACAAAATTATCAATTTTTTTAGGTGGTGGTTCCACATTTTGATTCATAGCTCTGGTCCTACTGAACCGATTTTGCTGGATTTCAATCCCAAACTGCTTAGGATAACTACAAGCAATTTGGCACCAAATTTGTTCATATCTTTTGAGTTGTTCGAAAGTGAGCGTGTTTTCAACAGACGGACAGACAGACGGACATGGCTAAATCGACTTAGAATTACTCAAGGACCCAGAATATACATACTTTATGGGGTCTGAGATGAATAATAAAAAAGTTTCACACGGAATGACAAACTTAATATACCCTCTTCACAACTAATTGTGGTGGAGGGTACTTGCTTTTTAAAACATATCTGTTATTAAAAGACCCTTTTTAAAATTGTTTTCCATAGGTTGTGTTTTCACACTTTTAGGAATAATTATTGATTACAAATAAATTTGTTATTAAAATGCTAATTTAAATAAACTAGTTTTAATTTGTTATAAAATAGCTTTAGTAAGAAATTACTGAATCATTCCATCTAAACTTGTTATTAGAAAATTATTTTAATAAATAAAATTTCATCACGGAAAAATTAAAAATAAATAATGCGATGTGTTTATTTTTACCCTCCACTACTAAGTTTGTCATTCCGCGAGAAACTTTTTTAATATTCATCTAAGAATCCATAAAGAACACAAAAAAATTAAAGATTGTCTCTAATCACCAAATGCATAGAATCAAGCAAACAATTTGCTAATTTTGCACCTATTACCAAAATGATTATATAGATTACTAAAAATTGAACAAATTTAAAATTGTGAATACTTTTATACCCACAGCACAATAGTGGAGAGGGTATTATGCATTTGTGCTGATGTGTGTAACGCCTTAAAATATTGGTCCTAGACCCACCTTAAAGTATACCGATCGACTCGGAATCACTTTCGAACTAACGATATCCGTCCGGCTGGCTGGCTGTCCATGTAACCGTGTGCGCAAAGTACAGGTCGCAATTTTGGAGATAATAATTTGATTTGGGACAAAGGTTCTTATTGGCAAAAGGACCAAGCCTATTGAAAATGGGCCAAATCGTAGGACCACGAGGGGCGATAGGGGGAAATTTCTTCCTCTCAGAAACTATCAAACCGATTTTAATAAAATTTAAAACATAGATAGAACCATATCTTTATGGACCCAAAAGGGATGCATTTTTTAAAAAATAGGGCCACGAGGGGAGATAGGGGCAATTTTTCTTCTCAAACTGATTTTAAGGAAATTTAAAACATAGATAGATCCATATCTATATGGACACATTGGCAATACAGTTTTTCAAAAATAGGACCACAAGGAGAGGTAGGGGGCAATTTTTGCCTCTCACAAACTTTCAAACCGATTTTAATGAAGTATCTAAACAAAGATAAATCCATATTTATATGGACATATAAGCATGATGTGTTTTTTAATCCATATTTATATGGACTAAGCATGATGTGTTTTTTAATACTGTTGTAGGGTATCATATGGTTGGGCTTGACCGACTATACTTTCTTACTTGTTTTTTTTAATAAATGATATTTTTAATTTCAATTAAAAAAATAATCATAAAACCATTTCAAACAATGTGTTAATTGATTTAATTAAATATAGCTCATGTTTTGACAATAACCAACAACAATTCTACAAGTTTAAATTATTTTATTTTAAACGAAAATATCAATTAAGACTTTTTGTTATTTAATTCATATTTTAATTGAAAATTTATTTCAAAACAACTGAAATGTTAATTAAATCAAAATTGTAATTTTCTTTCAACTAGAAACATAATTGATTCATTTATCACTTTCGAACTATCAAAAAAATAAGAACAGTATTGACGAAAAATTGCTTCTTATTAGTTATCCTAAGCTGTTTGGGATTGTAATCCAGCGTAATCGGTTCAGTAGGATAAGAGTTAAGGCCCAACTATAATATACATAAGCTTGATTAAGCTTCTGTCAAAAATTAACAAAAAGGCTCTCAAATGCATTTAAAAAAAAAAAACAAAATCAAAAAATATTTGATTCCGTACGGAAACTGCGATCGTTTTTGCACTATGCTTTAGCAAATGACAGTTTCATAAAATTTAACAAAAAGTTTTCTTAAGTTCAATATGGTTCGACCCATATGAATCAGGGGGGTCTAATGGGAAAGTGAAGCGCAAGCAAATATTTAAATTTGTCCACATAGCCATTCCTTTCTTAATGTCAACCTCACCCACTGTCTTAAAGACTTGGTGTCCCCTGTCGCGCTAACGAGGCTCTGACTACCGACCTTGGGCGGGATAACCCTTATATTTTGTATGGCTAAATACCTACATACTTTTGCATGCCTGGTGGCGATGTTGGCAGCCCCAACACCAGGATCGGACGCTATGGTCTAATAAGCCGTACGTCTTAAATATATACCTTATTAATGAAACCAAAACAAGAATGAAATTATGGCCCTATGCTCCCTAGAGGAGTGAAAGGAACATATATATATATATATATATATATATATATATATGAATCACATGTATTCGCAAAATTGCTTAAGCCAACTTAAGTATATTATAATTCGGCCTTTATGAATCCAATTTGTTACACACTCTAACATAAATGGCGGCGAAATGTACGGGTTGATATAAAATGTTGCACAAATTTGTTTTATATGACTATGAAATTTCGTAAGCATCGGTCCAGTTGTATAAGTCTATAACTCACACCGCTGAATTTTGTGAAGATCGGTCAATAATTTACCATAGGTCCCACATAAAGCCCAATTAAATACACGCAAAACCGTAGCAAATAAAGATATTGTGGTAAAAGTTTTTCAGTTTTTATAAATATTCGTTAATAATTTATAATATATTCCGTATAAGGCCTTCTCCTGTAGTATTCTAACTGTCGGTGAAGGGTATCAAATTTTCGACCACAGCCGAATAAAGCAATCTAACTTGTTTTGTATAACAAATTATTAATCGTAAGTTCATTGACAAATATAGTTTAAAATTTACTTATGTAGTTCAAATCAGAAAATTATTTGTTTTCCTTAATAACAGCGTATGTCAATTTGTTAATAATGACAAATTGCTTAATTTTGAATTTCGTTTTAATAAATTGTAATATTTTTGGAATAACATGGACAAAATTCGATTTTTTTCCTAAACGTGAAAACGTGTTGACAATTCTGCGTTCAAACAATATATGTAGCATATCTTTGCTTCCTGCCGAATTATTTTCCGTAAAACAGCTAAAGACTCAGTTAGCCGGGAGTAACAGTAACCTTACCGTAAAAAAGTAAGACCAATCTATTTCTTACAGATTGAGACGTAACATGTTACTGCTAACTGTAATCGTTCTAATTGCGTTACATACAACAAAATGAAACATCTGATTTGCAACGTTACTGTTACTCCCGGCTTACTGAGCCTTAAACACACTTTTACAGCTCAATTATGAATTAAAATCATCCGGGAGTGTTTTCCTGTTCCCATTAATGCATTTGAATTTAAATAGGAAACATAGGAGAAGGAAAGAAACTCCCGGAGAATTTTTATTCATAATTGGTTGTAAAAATTAGCGCTTGTACTCTTGTAAAGGTTGATTTAAAAACTTACGCGGCACAGTGGGAGAGTAGGAGTAAGTCTCTTCGCGTGTTACAAAAATTAAAAATGATTCATAATTTAACTCGATTTTGAAAAGTTGTATCTGTCGAGTTTTACAAAAACTTAGCGACATGCATAATGTATCTTTTATATTCAGAAATACCCGACTTTGATCTACCTTGGTCCAGTTTTTAGCAAAAATAACATTAAATTTTTGATTAATTACCAGCTAATAGATAAATATTCCACAGTATAGTCTCTCTAGATCGGCCATAATAGAATTTCAAAATTTTCAAACCCACTATGCAAAATTGGTCATATTTGCACAGACATTTCATCACTTCTATCTTAAATGTCATCAGTATCGTGTGTGTGTTTTCTATATGGGCTAACCTAGAGAAAAAGCTTTTTTCAATATGGTCACCTTAAACATTTTAACCATATTATTTTAACCGGCAACCATATTACCGTTATAACAGACTTCCATTAACCCATTAAGGCCCGAGCCATGATCACATTGAGCTATAATGATGAAACTTTAACAATTTGATTGTTTATACCTAAAAATGAAAGAAAAACAGATAAACCCCGTTGCAACGTTGGGCCTTAACGATATACAAATTAAGCGGATTTGTAAAAATTTTAAATTAAAATATTTTATTCAAGTCTTAAGGAAAAAAATTAAAAAAAGATATTCATTTACATTTTATTTTTAATTCAATTATGATATGCTCCAAGGGTGCACTGATACGTCACTTTTTTCACATTTGTAAATTGATCGGTCCATAATTTACCATAGGACCCATATAAAGCCCACTCTCGAAAAACACTTTATCTATTGTTATAAATTTTGTTCTGCCACAGTTTTATATGACTAGAAATCACAATGTCAACTTTCGTAAAGATCGATTCATAATTTACCACAGGTTCAATATAATGCCCACTCCTGAAATATCCTAGCTGTCAGTGGATGGTATCAAATATTTGTAATAGCCAAATATAGCACTCTAACTGCACGCAAAGAAAAAACATGGTTGTGGTAAACATATTCTAAGAGCAACATATTATGATAAGAATTATGATTGTAGTCACGATATTAAGATTATTATTGAATCATATTATGACTAAATATACTGGTACTATTACATCATAATATTTTTCCCTTAATCATATTATTGTTCTGTTAATCATACTTAAGAAGTAATCAAATTATTGTCATGGTAATCATAATAAGCTAAGAAGTAATCATATTATCATCATGTTAATCATAATAAATTTAGAAGCAATCATATTATGATAAGCACCTTTCATAGCTGTCATAAAAATACAAAATAAATTTAAATATTTTTGAATCGATTTTTTTTTTGTGGGTTTTTACAATTTTTCTTTATGTTAATCAAAAAGCGGAGTTCAATATAAGGCTTGCAAAAGAGCAAATGAAAAATCTGTGGTTTTCATGGGCAACCGCCCATTTTTTCGATTTTAAGATGTTGATGAAATATCGCAGCGCTTTTATAAAATATAACGAAATCTCTGTGTGTTTTGTTGTTGGATTTTACAAAAAAACTATGATATTTTGCATTTGCACTATTACATCACTAAAACTTGAATGAACTTCGCTAATATTTTAATTTTTTAATTTCTTTAAACTTATTTTTTTTTTATGGAATTTCATCTTTTAATTGTTTAACCGCTCACAAATTAAAAAAAAAACGACACAGCTGCTTCAAAATTATTTTACAAATGGCGCTAACATAATATGATTAGAGTAAAAATAGTTTGATTGCATCTTTAACATAATATGATAAATGTATAGAAAGTTATCATGTTATGGCTATTAATTATCATGATATGGTTGTGAGAAATATAATATGTTTAGAAAGTTATCATAATTAAGTTGTTATAAAAATAATTATTTTTCGGTCAACAATACTCAAATTCATAATTGCGATAAACATTGATATGTTTACAGTAACTATAATATTGTTGATATTAAATAAAAATAACAATTATTTGTGTACGACAACAATATATTGTTACATTAAACATAGTGTTGTTGCCGTAACCATGCCCAACCATATTTTTCTGCGTGTGGTTTTTCTTTAATATCCTGGGAGAGGATAAGTTCAGTTTTCTATTACTGTAGCTATTTTAGTAACCCTGCTGGAAATTTGTGTCAATTGTTCCTGAACTTATGAAAATAGAACAAGTTCAAAAAGATAGAACTCATGACCAGTGAAAGGAGAAGCAATCATCTAACTAGTATATAAAGAACAAGAAGGTAAAAAAAAGTAATGAACTACGGTACATACTACATTGTATCGAAATAATCTTACATTGTTATAACTAACACTAAACACGTTCATAGAATAGATGTGTGACTGGTCAAATGGTGTCAATTAACCAATGACAACCCCATGTAAAAGTAATAGGTCTTATTCATATAAACTGTTAGAACTAGAATCGGTCTCTACCCCCAAAGACCTGTCACGGGCCTACTTTGGTGTAAGTTCGCTTCCCTTTAGGAAAATAACACACTTGACATAGAGAATTTACCTACTGCGTAATAATTACTTATAATTTACATGTATACATGTTTTATTATGTTGTTTTAAATAGCAAGTGATTGTATAAATATATTTTATTTGATAATTTTATGTAATTTGTATATGGTATAGGCCCAGTGTTGCGTTTTCGCATCACGGATATATCCAATCATAAAAACAGTCTCAAATGTCTACGATGATTGGATTTTTCAGAAGAAACAATATTGTTCGTATGTTAGCTATCTGCTTCAGAAGTTTCAGAAAACTTCAGGAAAAATTAAAAATTTCAATTAAAAATATTTATAAAAAAAACTTATGTATGATACAAATCCAAAAACAGGTCGATTAGATATTAAGTTAAATTTTATTTCCCTGTGCTTTATAACAATATCACGTAACAACAAAATGCCTGAGGGCAGGTTTAAGTGAACGTTGCGAAAACGCAACGCAGGGCCTTAATGGGTTAAGAAGACAGAACCATATTATGATTGCCTTTCAATATGTTATGGTTTATAAAAAACAAAAATATGTTTAACTCTTAAAATAGCATGATTGTTTTTCAACCATGTTTTTGAAGAGGAAAATACTATTGTTAATTTAAAACCAAACATTATTTATATATACATATTTCTTGGTGATTGTCTAATTAAACCATAAAATCGTTGCTGGTGATAATAATATGGGAAAGTTTACCCCAGTTTGTTAAAAATGTTCGTTTGATTTTCGATTTTTCTCTGCGTTCTGTAGTGCCCGATTAATTGTAAATTTTTTGACCTAATTTTATATTGAATTTTTTTCAATAAGCCATTTCACATTGGTTCCAAATCGTTTTTTTTTTGGCAAAAATTTAAAAAATAAATTTGAAATATTGTTAAAAATGAAAAATTTATTAAATGAAAAAAGTTGGCAACATTGGCGGTCTGCTAGTTTAAGCACTTGTTCTTTAATAAGTGTTAAAACAGTGTTAAAATTATATAACGAGCAAACCTTAAACAATTAATTGCAAAAATGGAAAATATAGCCCAAGGTAAGTAGTTTTATTGTATATTTTTGAATTTTATTTTTATGCAGTCCTTGTGGTGATTATTGATACTGTAATAGTGTAGTTTTGTAGTTTCAACAACACCTAAAATCAACCAATTGTAGTCGGGACCGTAAGAGAAGATAAACTCACTGTTTATTGTTGTTTTGTTTTTGTTTAAGCTTTGATATGGTCACAAGCAAAACTGTGGTTATTGACGAAGTTATGAGTCAAGTTTGAAAAAAGGCCGAAAACCCAGATTTTTAACAAAGACTTGATTTGCGCGACCTCTAAACCTCTTCCTAAAAATCTGAAAAAAATTCAAAAATACTCGACCCTATACGCTTTCAAATTATGCTGGAGCCTCTGACAAAAAAATTTTGAGACACCCTAGTGTGGGCGTAGTCCTATTGACTATTTTTGTTTTTTAATTTATGTATGTATATGCAATGACCATTAAATGTGAAGAAATTAAGAGCTCTGCAATGATTTGGCACCAGAGTGCATTCATAACACTTTTTAGAAAATATTAACACATGGGTTTTGCCCCAGGAAAGTCTACTTTTTGTAACATTACGCCACCAAACATTTGAAATTTTTTCTCAAAGAATAACTTTTATATTATTTAATTTTGTTGTATTTTGGTGTAAAGCGCATTTTATGGCTAATAAATCAGTGAACGTTAAAACGCTGGTTTAGTTGAACTAAACTTAAATTTGTATGTAGTTTAAATTTAACAGCAGTAAATCAGTATCGCATGTAGTATATGTAGCTTAAAAAATATCATGTGGCAGCACTACGATAGCCCTTATGGCTAATAAATAACTGCTGGTTTAAAAGCTGGTTTAGTTGAACTAAACTTGAATTTGTATGTACAGTAGAATCCCGATAATTCGTAATCGCAAGGGACCGGCGATTTCTTACGAATTATAGGGGGTTTCGATTTAGCGGGGTTAAAATAAATAAATACGAATTAACGGGGTTTTTCAATTTATTTAGTAAAACGATAACAAAAAACATAAAAGACAATTGTTAAAAATAAAATATATAAAAATTATTCATGTAACAAACTGATCTTAAGAAAATAAACCCACGCAAAAAAATAGCGGTAAACAAAAAATCATTCTCTCCATGTTTTTGTTGTGTTTATTACGAATTATAAGTGGTAGTTAGCAAACAATTACGATTTATAAGAGGTAAAGAAGGTTTTATTTGAAAAAAAAAATTACGAATTAGCGAGGGGACTAAAATGTATGGAAATTATCGGGATTTGACTGTAGGTTAAACTTAACAATATTAATCAGTGTCCCATGTATTATATGTTGTTAAAAAAATAATATGTGGCAGCACTGGCGGTGCGCAAAATGACCCCAGGAAATATGGCCCCAAAAGTAAAATGAAAAACGGCCCCAAAATTTTTCATGAGACACAACAACACGCAATTTTTTTTGTTTTTTTGGGGTTATTTTTCAATTTTCGTTAGGGTGTTCTTGCATTATAAGTGGAATGAAAAATGACCCCAAATAAAATCACAATTTTTACTTTGGGGCTATTTTTCGTCTATTAATAAAAAATGTAAATTTTAAGAAATGAAAAATCACCCCAAACATTTTTACAAAAATTTTATAAAATTCTATGTAAAAGTTTCTAGGGATAGTATTCTTATACCAAAGTAGAGAAAATCCTTGCCGGTTATGCCGAGATGCTTAAGTTAGCGAAGCCGGTGTTTGTTATACCATGGAGGAAGAAATCATTGAGCTCGGCCGAAGGCCGGCTATTAAGAGAAGCTTTACTGAGCGAAGCCAGATTTCGTTATACCATAGAAAAGAAAATCCTTGCGCCCGGCCGAAGGCCTGCTATGTAGTGAAGCTTTAGTGAGCGAAGCCAGTGATCGTTATACCAAAGAGAAGAAAATCCTTTCACCCGGCCAAAGGCCGGCTATATAGAGAAGCTTTAGTTAGCGAATCCAGTATTCGTTATACCATAGAAGAGAAAATCCTTGCGCCAGGCCGCAGTCTGTCTATAACGTGAAGCTTTAGTAAGCAAAGCCAGTTTTCGTTATACCATAGAGAAAAAACTCCTTGCGCATGTCCGAAAGCCCAACCATGCTGTCAATCGTACGATTTTTAAAACCAAAACTGTATAATTATCCGGATTTTGAAATCGGGTTTCTAAATTTGTGATTTTTAGTTTTGGGCATATGAACTCCACCGAAAATATTTAATGTAACTTTCTTTGTGTTCTTTTTTGGGGTTCAAATTCATTATAAATTTTGAGGTGATTTTTCATAATGAAGAATAACCCCAAATTTAGCGTCATATTTCATTTTATTTTTAGGGTTATTTTTCATTTTTTTGGGGTCATTTTTCATTAAAAAAATGGGGCCATATTGCATTATGAAAATTTGGGGTCAATTTTCATTTATTTTCTTGGGACCATATTTCCTGGGGCCATATTTCGCAGCGCCGGCAGCACTACGATAAATCTTTTCAAATTCATATGCGGCCATGTTCTGACAATCGCACGATTTGAAATCGCTAAGTGCCGGTTCACACACGTCAAGTTTGACTGGTCAAGTCTTGAGTTGTTAGGAGAGAGGGGAAACGATATGGCATTCTCTTTTCCCTTCTCTCCTAAAAGCTCAAGACTTGACGAGTCGAACTTGACGTGTGTGAACCGGCACTAAACGCCAGACTTATTATATGGTGTTTTTAAACTCGTGCGTTTAGCTTGCAATCTGCCACAGTTTTTTACAAATATTCTAGTTCTCTTTTGCAATTTGAACTCGCCAAACTTCTTGCTATTGCGATTTACAGAGCATCATATTTGCAATTTTAAGTCCGAATCGCCAATGTTAAGCGCTTTGCGTTCGTCAGATCATGCCCGATGGTCTGTATTGGTAGTTTAAACGCCCAATTTTATGAGTTTAAAAATGGTTTATATATTTACTAATTAATAGAATTGCTGGTTTAAACACATTTTAAACCCAAAAGAGAGTTTAACTTGCTCTGATTAATTAGCCCTTAGTGAAAGATAGGAAAATATTGAACAACTTGGGTCTAAAATACAAGATTAACTGCTTGGTGGGGCAACGTGACACTTCTGTGGAAGTGCGCTTATTTCAATTTTTAAACAAAACTGGATTGCGTATAAAATCGGAAACGATAAAGTTTTTCAAAGTTTACATATCAAAATAAAAAAAAAACAAACATAGGTTTCGATGCAATTTTAAAAAATTTTAAAAAACGGTTGACTCGAATAGTAAGAACCAGTTTCAAATAACGATCGTTTTCTAATCTCTGCCATGTTTAGCAACCATTTGCGAAATTGACAAATATCGTTTTCGCAAAATGTAAGTTGCGTTTCTCTAGTATCACTTTTCTTTATTAATTTTGCTGAAAACATTAATTTGTTTTATTGCTTAAATAAGTTTTATATAAAATGTTTTGATTTCAATTAAACTATAAAGCCAAGTTTCCTGAAATCGTAAATCACAAACTTTTAAACAAAAAACTAAAAAAATACTACTTAATTTGACGGGTTTTCTTTAAATGTAATTTTAACTAGTTTTTGTTATTAACATTTTAAACGAATTTTCCCCCAAAAAACCAATTCCAGACACTTAAACTTGAAAAAAAATATTTTTTTTTTTAGTTTTTAAATTATTGGTTTTTAAATAATTTCTGGTTAATAAAAGAAAAAATTAACTAGTCAAGCATCTTTTCCAAACTGTGAAGATAAAATCCATCGTTACCAAATATTTTAAAGCAGCACAAAATTTATTTAAACTCAAATTGATTGCATTGATAAACTATTTCAATGCACAAATTAAAAAAAAAAAATATTTTTAAAAAAATTTTTTTTCAAACATACTTTTTCTTATAATTCAAAACAAAATTATTTTTTTTATCCTTTTTTCAATTTTATTTTTTTTAAAAATAACACTATTTTTTTCTAAATATTCTTGTAAATTTTTTATTGAATATTGAGTTTTTCTTTATTGTTTTTATGTATTTTTAATAAACAAATAAAACTTTAAACCGTACACGTTGAGTGCTAAACACGTACTGACTTATACAAATTATACAATTTTGGCTATTTAGTTGGTATCACAGCTTTGACCAGCCAACTGACTAACAATATTTTGAGTTAGTACTGGCTAATGTTAAATTAAAAATTTTATAAAAATACAAAAAATTATACTCCAACTAAGGAAAACAAATAAAAGTATTAAAGATTTTTGTTTTTCAATTATAAAGTCAGTTTAAAGTTTTTTGTTTTTCTGAATACTCATAAGACAAGTTTTTTTTTTTTTTTTGTTGTACATATTGAGCCAAACAGTGATGGAGAAATATTTAGCAAAAAGTTGAAGTTTAATATACGATTTTACCTCTAAAAATGTTGTAGCAATGTTGCCAATTAAGCCCTTTTGCAGCTAAATTGGCAACATTTAAAGTGCTATATTTGGCAGTGACGAATCTTTGGTAAACTCCGCCATGTAAAAACATTTCTGGAGTGGGCTTTTTTATTTTTACTATTTTAACTTGAATATAACGATATTTTTCAGTTTAAAGCTAAGATCCCACTATCGGCGCAATGTACCAATTTTTGTCGTATCTCATGTGCCAATAGTGTTAACGGTCAAAATTTTTTAATATGCGACAATCTGTGCCAAAATTGTGCTGACTGTGGACAATCAAAATTAACCTTGATGCGCCGATAATGTGAACACTCTTTTGCACAATGTGGAGCAATCACATTGTTTAATATGTACCGATTTTTATCGGCCACTTGTGCGCCGATCACAGGATCACAGTCGCCAATCAGTGCCGATACAAGGGATGGCAAAACGAAATTGTTAAATTGAACCAACTGGCTACTAAAATTTTACTTATTTGAGCTTAATTGTACGAAAATTACATTTGTTTTATCTATTATTTATGTATTAAAACGATAAATGGAACATTTGTATTGTCAAACAAAAGAAAACAATTCGCTTTAACCAAAACTTTGCAGTTGTATCGATGTTGCCATCCCTGGTTTGTAAACATCTGTTTACAAAACAACAATTACAAAAAAAGAAGTGCGGTAAGTTTAAATAAAATTTAATACGTTTTTATTATATATAAATACAGAAGAATCTCTATAATTCGTAATCGCAAGGGACCGGCCATTTCTTACGAATTATAGGGGTTTTCGATTTAGCGAGGTTTCGATTTAATGGGGTTAAAAAAAATAAATACGAATTAAAGGGGTTTTTCAATTTATTTACTAAATTGATAAAAAAAAACATAAAAATCGATTGTTAAAAATAAAATATATAAAAATTATTCATGTAATGCTATGTTCACATTTGGGTTTTTAAACGCGTTTAAGCAAAATGTTGATTAAGAACGGGTTTTTTACTTAGAGTTTAAACCAGGATCAATAGTAAGATTTGTTAATCTTATAATAAAATTGATCTAGCCTTAATCCTCTGTGGCGTTTTTGAGTGAAAGATTAAAGCTTTTAGCATTGCCATATGAATTGACAATACTTTTATGTATAAAGGCCCAAATACACTTGTCAAATGCTTGTCCAGCCGGCGAATTCATCGTGTACGTGTGCTTGACGTAATATTCGCCGTAATATCTAAATTTTTTGATTTTCCATCCAGCATCGTCGGTGTGACACATACAAACATATTTTCACTAATACTACCACAATGCTTGATGAGTATTTTGATCAATGTATTTGGGCCTTAAGTATGGCAGTTTAAAACAAATACCAAAAATTGTCATCAAATTACTGTTCTTAACATACAAAAGAAGAAGAAAAGGCGAGAATTTTGTATTGTGTTATAAATATTATATATTTATAAATAGATATTTATTCTTATTTGACCTTTATTTTATAATAACTTTTAATTATTTAAGCTTGAGGGTGGAATATTTAATAAAACTTTAAATAAAAAATAATAAAAAATATTTCCTTTTATAAGCTGTTCGTACTTTTGAAAGTTCTGTCGCAAGTTTAAACCGCCAACTTTGGGCGTTTAAACTTGGAAACAAAATGAAATAATCGACTACCCAAAAACGAATTTCAAAGATTAGTTCTAATTTAATCGCTGATCTTTATGTCAAAAACTGGCTCTAAGTTAATCAAAGCCGTTCACACTACATTTGAGATGATTAAGATGACAGATAATTAAGAAAAAAACACAACAAACAAATTTATATTTATTTAAAGTATTAAAAATGGATGAAAATGCTTTTATAAAGTTATCAGAAGATTATTTTAATCATTTTAATGATGAAATTGTGAAAATTTATGAATTATTCAAGGAAAAAAATAAAAACATTAAGCAGAAATCGTGGCTGGTTGTACACGATCATGATGGCGATTCTACATTACACTCAGTTTGAGGTATGTTCAGTGGATTCTATGGGGTTTATGAAGTGATTTAGTTGTAATCATGTCAATTTGAAGTGATTAACAAATAACTTCAATGTATGGGTAATCATCTCGATTTTGAAGTGATTAGAGCTTAATCACGTTCGAGCTGCTTAAACGTGTTTAAGAACCCGAGTGTGAACATAGCATAACAAACTGATCTTAAGAAAATAAACGCACACTCAAGCAAAAACACACGAATTATTACGAATTATAAGTGGTAGTTAGCAAACAATTACGATTTATAAGAGGTAAAAAAGATTTTAATTGAAAAAAAATCACGAATTATCGAGGGGAATTAACGAGATTTTTTTAAGGAACCGATAGTTTATTAGGAATTATCGGGAATTACGATTTATCGGGGTACGAATTATCGGGATCTGACTGTATATTATTTATAAAAATAATTTAATGAAAATTAAATTTAATGAACTTAAGCCTAATTAAAAATATTAAAAAATTTGGATTAAAAACCATAAATAGTTCAATAAAATAACCACAATACTAATAATTGTTAAAGCTAAGGCACGAGCTCTATGTTTGCATTTGTCCTTCAAGTTGTGCTGAAAAGGTCAACAAGAATAAGAAAGACTAAAAATGAAAAAACAAAAAATATGTACTTTGAACTTCAAGAAGAATTCTTGACAAAAGTACGAAAAAACAGAAGTAAAGGAATAACATGTTAAAATAAATTAAAATAGATAATCATTCAAAGCAAATTTCGATCTACCAAAGGTTGAATACAATTTGGTTTAAGGATTGATGTTTGACTAATGACGTCAGCAGTCGTCGATGGCTGCGAGTGTTAAACGGCAAGCCCTCTGAGGAGATTGAGTGGTTGCAATCGAAACATGTCAGGGTAACCTGTCCGTAAACACCTGGGTTCGAGCCCAGATTGAGTCAAGAATGAAAAATTATCAATAAATTTTAATTAATTTTCATGTTGTAAAATTCCTTTCTTCATAAAAATAATTTAATGAAAATTAAATTTAATGAACTTAAGCCTAATTAAAAATATTAAAAAATTTGGATTAAAAACCATAAATAGTTCAATAAAATAACCACAATACTAATAATTGTTAAAGCTAAGGCACGAGCTCTATGTTTGCATTTGTCCTTCAAGTTGTGCTGAAAAGGTCAACAAGAATAAGAAAGGCAAAAAATGAAAAAACCAAAAATATGTACTTTGAACTTCAAGAAGAATTCTTGACAAAAGTACGAAAAAACAGAAGTAAAGGAATAACATGTTAAAATAAATTAAAATAGATAATCATTCAAAGCAAATTTCGATCTACCAAAGGTTGAATACAATTTGGTTTAAGGATTGATGTTTGACTAATGACGTCAGCAGTCGTCGATGGCTGCGAGTGTTAAACGGCAAGCCCTCTGAGGAGATTGAGTGGTTGCAATCGAAACATGTCAGGGTAACCTGTCCGTAAACACCTGGGTTCGAGCCCAGATTGAGTCAAGAATGAAAAATTATCAATAAATTTTAATTAATTTTCATGTTGTAAAATTCCTTTCTTCATAAAAATAATTTAATGAAAATTAAATTTAATGAACTTAAGCCTAATTAAAAATATTAAAAAAATTTGGATTAAAAACCATAAATAGTTCAATAAAATAACCACAATACTAATAATTATTTAAAATAGTTAGGAAACATAATGGAATATTTAGACGGAGAGTTTTTTGAATTTGCCCAAATACTATCGTGCTGTTTGGCCGCATTGTACCGATTATTGTCGCAATTGAGATTTGGCCGATATGAACCGAAAAAAATTGTCACAATGGGAATTGTCAATAATGGGACCACCCAAGAATAAATTTTGTAATGTTTTTAAATGTGCGCCGATATAGCACGCTAAAAACCGTCACAGATTGTGCTATTTGAGCCGATAGTGGGATCTTAGCTTAAGGCGTATTAAAGTGATTTTTAGTAAGGAATTTATATTGGGACGATTTTCCAGTTGTAATTCAGAAAGCGTCAATTGTAATTAAAAAAAGTCAATTGAAATTCTGGATGCGTCAATTTTAATTCGGATTAGTCAATTAAAATTCAGAAAGCGTCAGTTGTAATTCAGAGTAGTAAATTTTTTAATTAAGATTAGTCAATTGAAATTCAGAAGGCAACAATTGTAATTCAGATTAGTCAATTGTAATAGCGAAAGCGCTTTGTGCATTTTAAAGTGCTTTTCGAAAGTCCGTATGATATGGGATCTATGTTAAATTATGAACCGATTATTACAAAATTGCGTGGTGTTTTTTCAAGCCATAAAAAGCTACGGATTATGACGCATTTAAAGATTTCTCGGAGTGTGCTTTACGGTAAATTATTGGTCGATCCTAACGAAATTTGGTGGTATGACTTCTAGTCTTACGGAACTATGACAGAACAAATTTTACTACCATAAAAAATTTAAACAAAATTATTAATTTCTTATTAACAAGATTTTGTTTGTCGTGCTTAACCCTCTAATGCCTAAGAGTGCCACAAGGCATGCTTTACAAAATTTGTACTGACGTCCAATATATAATTAATTTATATTAATTACCATTTTTTACAATTGCTGAAAGATCTAGAAAAATATTTGTAGAAGCTTTGAAAGCTCTTAAAAGCTTTAAAAGCATTGTAAACAATCTCGAACACAATGCTTCTGTTCAAAGTGCAAACTTTATAGCAGCATAGCTCAAATAATGAAATGTGTTTTTTTTTTTTTTTTTGGTTTGATTATCATAAAGAAAACTAAATACATATTTTTAATTTGTTTCATTTTTTTTATTTTCAATACAAACTAACAATCAGAATTCTCAAAAATTAAATGGGTTTTTATTACAAGATGTCCAAGGGTGCCTTAAGGTACTCCTTAATGTTTTCTCAGCTGGAACGTAAACGACTAATTGTACGGACTAAAAAATATTTTTTTTGAACTCAGAGGCCCAAAAATACCCTAAAAAATTATTTTCATAATATATTCCCATTTATTCTAAAACTTGGCATTAGAGGGTTAATTTCCAATTTTTTTAATAAAAACACTGAAATTTATTGTTGATGGGATAAGCTATTCCTATGCGCATTTCCCTGGTTGCTAAGGCCAGATCATAAGAAAACTTCATTCATAAAGATTTTAGAACAACTAAATTTATTATACAAATAAGGCCCGTTTTCACAACTTACCAATAGCTAAAAGTAGACTTTAACCGGCCTTATAAAAAGAGTTCCATTATTAAAACTTTACTTTAACCTTAAGAGAGCGATAAAGTAAATTAAGATTCATCCTACCTGGTAGGTTAAAGTAAAGTTGTAATAATGGAACACTTTTTATAAGGCCGATAAAATCCTACCTTTAGCTATCGGCAAGTTGTGAAAACGGGCCTTAAACTGTTAAGCAAATAAGAATTATAAACACAAGTTTTACTTGTAACAATATCAAAGCTTAAACAAAAACAACAGCCATAAACAGTGAGTTTATCTTTTCTTACATTAAACATACATATGCACATATATGTTATATGCTTATATGTAGATTGGTTTTTTATATTCAACCAAATATATCATGCATCATATTTTTCCAAAAATAAACTGCTTTATATTTACCCTTTACTGTTAACTCTGCTTTGAACTTTGTATTTGTTATTGTAGTAGTTTTGTTTCTACAAAACATCTTTTTAAAAACGTTTGCCACTACCAGCTGCCTAAAAATTGAGCAAAAAAAAAAAAAAAACATTTAACGTTAGTGTTAAAACAACCTGCATAACCCAGTGTAGAAAAAATTGCAACTCTCAGATCAACACGTGTATATTTCTTGAGGTAAAAACCCCCACTACGTTTACAGAGATAGACAGACAGACTGTCTCTCACACTTCAGTTCTTACATTCAACTTCGACAAAGTCACTTACTTTACTTGAGCCACTTTGACACAGTAATTTTTAATGAGTGCGGATCTATGTTTGTGGGGGAACTAAAAACGAATTTTAAACAAAATGACAGGTCATTTTAAACACTTTAGAGAACGTAATAAATACAAACCTCGCAGTTTTAAGCCTGTCTTGCTTCTGGCTTCTCTATTTCAGTTAAATCGCAGATTGACAACCAGACAATTTAATGAGCTAATTTTGAAAAAAAAAAAATAACAACAACTTAAGTTTGTTTTGCAATTATTGTGTTCTTAAATTGAGTGTTTACTCAATTATTTTGTTAAATGTTTTTTTTTTCGGAAAACTGTTTTGAAAAGCTTTTATTAAAAGCTTGTTTATATTTGTTTTTTGCACTAAGTAAACAAATTTTCAATTCTAACTGTTTTCGCAATGGAATTGCAATAATGTTAGAATTACATAACTTCATTTGAAAACAACCACATTTAAGCTAAAAATATTTAGATAAACCTTGATTGCAAATGAGTTTGAATGCAGATTTAAATGCTGTGCGGCCGGCCCACTCCAATTTGGCGTGTTGTAAAAAATATTTAGCAAAATTTTCCGATTTATACGGGTGTTTTTTAAAAAAAAATTTTAAATAGGAAATTAAAAAGAAATGCATTTTATACTGAATATTTCTACTCAATGGAAATTTTGTTACAAAAATTTTTAATTTAGAAAAAATTTGGTGGAAAAAAATGTTGCTTGAAGTTCGCTTCAATTTTGCATTTTATAGGAAGGAAGTTTGTTTGGATTTATGTATGTATGTAATTTTTGCCTATGGTTTTTTCCTTATAGAAATTGTTCCTTTGTAGAATTTATGTAATTAAAAAATAATCTATTAAAAGAAAATGTTGCAATTTATACAAAATGTTGTAAAAAATTTTCTATTTTTAGGAAATTTTGTATTAAATTTGTTATACACAGGGAAAATTTTGTCAAACCTTTTAAAATTTGTATTCCTTTTTTATACCCTCCACCACAATTAGTTGTGAAGAGGGTATATTAAGTTTGTCATTCCGTGTGAAACTTTTTTATTATTCATCTCAGACCCCATAAAGTATATATATTCTGGGTCCATGAGTAATTCTAAGTCGATTTAGCCATGTCCGTCTGTTGAAAACACGCTCACTTTCGAAAAACTCAAAAGAACTAAACAAACTGGGTGTCAAATTGCTTGTAGTTATCCTAAGCAGTTTGGGATTGAAATTCAGCAAAATCGGTTCAGTAGGATCAGAGCTATGAATCAAAATGTGGAACCACCACCTAAAAAAATTTGACAATTTTGTTACAAAAACTCACATAAATGGTGGAATAATGCACAGAACAACATAAGATTTTGCAAGGGTTTGTCTTATTCAACTGGAAATCACGCGGTAAAATTTCGTGAAGATCGGTCTATAATTTACCCTAGGCCCCATATAAACCCTACTCCCGGAAAACAGTTTGGTACGCCTAAGACCATAATTAATAATGTTATCATAACAAAATTTGGCTCGTCACAGTTTTATTAGACTAAAAATAATACTGTGAAGTTTCGTGAAGATCGGTCCATAATTTACCCTGGGCCCCATATAAACCCTACTCCCGGAAAACAGTTTAGTACGCCTAAAAACGTAAAAAATAATGCTATCATACCAAAATTTGGTACTTCAAAGTTAAATAGGACAAGAAGTAAAACTATGTAATTTCGTGAAGATCGGTTCATAATTTACCCTAGGCCCCATATAAACCCTACTCCCGAAAAACAGTTTGGTACGCCTAAGACCATAATTAAAAATGTTATCATAACAAAATTTGGCTCGTCACAGTTTTATAAGACTAGAAATAATACTGTGAAGTTTCGTGAAGATCGGTCCATAATTTACCCTAGGCCCCATATAAACCCAACTTCCGGAAAACAGTTAAGTACGCCTTAAACCGTAAAAAATAACGCTATCATAACAAAATGTGGTACATCAAAGTTTTATAGGACAAAAAGTAAAACTGTGTAATTTCGTGAAGATCGGTCCATAATTTACCCTAGGCCCGATATAAACCCTACTTCCGGAAAACAGTTTAGTACGCCTAAAAACGTAAAAAATAATGCTATCATAACAAAATTTGGCACATCACAATTTTATAGAACTAGAAATTACACTGTGAAATTTGGTGAAAATCGGTGCAGAACTTACCATAGGCCTCATTTAAAGCCCACTCTGTTAAAATAATTAAATAGCCGGTAAACTTTCTTCCAGTTTAGCTTCATATGGCCAGAAAAAATGTTATGCAATTTTGTGATAAACGGTCCATAATTTTCCTTAGATTCCATTTTTGCAGCCTTCTGAAATTTACTGCAAACGCTTAAACTAATTGCACCGCTGTATTGAAATTTATGTTTTTTAATACCAGAAATCGTTCTGCAAAATTTGTGATGATTCTTTTATATAATTTGTTATCCTGAAAATCATTTAAGTTCAGCTTAAACTGATATTCTACTCAAGCTTTTTTAAATTGATTCTGATTGTCGGTCAATAATTTTATATAGGTCTAAACCGCAACAAATTTTAATGCAGATGTCTGTTTTTACAAAGATTATAATAATAAATAGACATCATACAGATATTAGTCCTAAAACATTCGAAGTGTCGGTGGAGGGTATCAAAGATTCGGCACAGCCGAATATAGCACTCTAACTTGTTATAGATACAATTGACTTAAAATTTCTTATGTTTATAGAAAATTTTGTGAAAAGTATTTTCTTAATACAATTTAAAAAAAAACCTATTTTTATAAGAGTTTCTTCAACAATATAATCTTTGTATGTTTGTATATCTATATATGGGCATTTCCCCAGAATGGTCAACCAGGATGAAAAATAAAATGTTGATAATCATTGACTTTTATCGTTTATTTTTATAAAAAAAGTCCATGTTTTTATAATAGAATGGTTTCATAGCATATCTCAGCTGTTTTAGTTGAGGAAATTGGGCTGGAAACTGGAAAATTTTATATATTCTTTTTATTTTCTTTTTATGCTACTTCTAAAGACATTTTTATATAATTATTTTACATGCAAAAAATACGTTATGTTTGCACTCTTTCTTCATAATCTCTCCATTATAATCAATTGTAAATTGAGTATTAAGTTTTTTGTTAAGGAAATTTGAAGATATTTATGGGGAAATGCATGGTAATAATAATAAAAAAAAAACATATGGAAAAATCGTTGTTCGCGACCGGTACATAAGCCAATTTAATAAAAACCAAGAGAGATATTTTATTTTGTAAAAACTGGATGGAGACCTACATTAATACACTTTTAAAATAAATTAATCACTTTTGCATATTCCGTTCCATTACGCATATTTTAACATTCCACTACTGTCACCCATGGTTGACTTCTATTTTGCGTACGTTCGTGACCACATGTTTATAACTATCATTATGAAAACTTAAATTTAAGAAAATTCTCCTTTTGCACTTAACATAGAGCTATCATAAATGCTATCGAATCGCAAACAAAAAGCTTGTAAATTTGTACATAAAAAGTGTACGAACGTACGTTCTTGACCCCAGGAAATACCCATATATAGAAACGTGTGTGCCGTATGTATGTGTTCCTAAAACTCAAGAACCGCTGGAGCGATTGACACCAAACTTAGGCAAACAATCATTTTAGTCGGGAGCCAGGTTTCTCTTAAGTTTAATCCCGATAGATGGCGTTGTTGTTGTGTTATAAAATTTTTATTCTTTATGGTACGATTTGGCTGAAATTCGAAAAATATATTTATTAAACATTAATAAGTTTCCTGATAAAATGATAAAATTTTGAGCCGGTAGCAGTGTCACCACCAGCAAGATTCAAAATTACACTTGAGATGAAGCAAAATTACCCGATTTAAATGAAATTACACCTGATTTAAGTTTTTTTTAAATAAAAATACATTTACAAAGAAGCAAAAACACAACAAACTCATTAAAACAAGATTGATATAAGTCAAACTGTCAATTTTATTTAAATTAACAAAAAATAACATTAAAGACTTAAAAAAATTAATAAAACATAAAATAAAACTGCTAAAATAATGAGTTTAACTTCCACATTTGGTAGATATATCTTGGGAAGGTTTAAAATGTTCCTTGTCATTGCTTTATCATGTATGCTTTTTAGCCCCATAGAGCTTACGAAAGGTTTGCTGTCAAACGAACTGTAATACTGTTTTCACTTTTTGATCAGGCATATCATCATGAATAGATTCATGCTTGAACAACGCCACCAAATTATCCAAATATACTCTGAAAATCAGCCCTCGATTTTCGCAACTTAAAGGTGAATTCATGACTTAAAAGACGCAACGTTTTTTTTCACAAATGAACATCGCATTCATTTAGAGAAAATAAACTGTCAATTAGACTTCAAGGCCGTGCGATGTGACACTTATTGATTGTTTTCCGTAGGGTTGTGAAGTCAGTGGTTAATGATGATAAACCAGCAACAATCGGTGTCTTGGAGGTCAACATTGTTCATTTTATTCGATGAAGAGAAACAAAATTGGACGTCTGCAATGCGTTTCGTCAAGAACATGCGCGGTGTCTATTTGTTTTAAATCAGTTTCAAATGGTTATGCCGTGTATCAATCTGCGATTAAAATATATATTTTTTTTGTGTTGTCTACCATTTTAAGTTATATGGTCTTAAAAAATACCCTTTATATTAATAAAATTAATTATATGTTGCAATATTAGAAACATATCTTCCCCCAGGCAAGTTTTTAGTTTGAATAACTTTTTTCAATAAACTTCAGGTTCTAAATCACTATTATTACTACGTTTATACGCACCCCTTTTTCGCAAATAAATATATTGCAAGTAGAGAAAATTGCCGCATAAACAGTGAATTAAATTTCTGATTAAGTGCTGGTTCACACAGGTCAAGTTTGGCTCTTCAAGTCTTGAGCTTTTAGGAGAAAGGGGTAAAGAGAATGGAAAGGGGTACATACTAGACCGTACCAGTCAGTTTTGTATTTTTCTTTTCTTTTTTCATCCGTAATATAATAAATAGCTACAAAGTTGAAGGAAAAGAAAACAAAAATTAATTTTGTGCATGAACGTGAACGGAAGTTCAAAAGAAAATTTAAATAAAACTGTTCAAGTAAACTTGACCTGTGTGAACCAGCACTTACGACACTATTTGCAAATTAGATTTAAAGAATTGCCACACTTTTAACCGTTTTACGTTTTTATTTCGATGTGGCACATTCATACGATAAACAAAAGTAAAATTAATTTAAAATTGTTTAAACTAAATTTACAAATACACAATTTGTAATTTTTTCATTATTTATTAAAAAAAATAAAAAGTTTATATACATACAGTGCTACCAAATGCATAAATTTTCCATCCGGCATCACATAAAAATAAGAATTTTCAGTAGGAAACTTGACATAAAAACAGTAAGTAAGTTAATCGCAAACAAGTTTAATTTGCGAATATTCTACGTATAAACGTAGTATATGTATATGATCTTTATCCAAATCTAAGGGTCCATCTTGCGACATTCATTACCAAACATTTGAAAATATATGTATGTTTAATAATTGAAGTCGTTTCTTAAAAAAAAACCGAGACTTTGGTTCAGAAGGATGTGCATTTCTTAGCAACAATATTTAAAAAGAAATAAATTTCATCACTGAAATCGAATCTTGATTTTATTTGGGCATCTGAATTAAAAATTTTAAATTATACCTAAATTACACCTAAGAGAAATTACCCATGCCTAAGAGAAATTACCCACAAAGTGGCAACACTGCTCGGTAGATTACGCTGGGGTCAAGCTATTATCTTTGCACTTATTTATCGTATGATAATACAGCAGGCTAAAATAGTACTTTAGTACTTAGCGCTTTAGATCTTTGTGAGTTGGCCAATTGTTTACATTTGTAAGGAAATTTTTTTGATAATTTACTATTTTTTGCAGAAAATTTCACTACTTTTTAAAGGAAATTTTTCGAAAGTTTTCTTTTGATTAGATAATTTTCCGAAAAATTAACTCAGAATAACTTTTAGAATCGATCTTACGATCTCCGTCCGGCTGGTTGGCAAGTTGGCACAGGTCGTAATTTTGGAAATAATTTTATGCAATTTGGTACATACGTTTCAATTGTCATTAGGATAAAACCTGTTATATTTAAAAATAATTTCACATAGTCCCCATACATACATATTTTTTCCGGAATAGAGTTTTCTTGCCCATAAGTCATCTTAATATTTTGGTATTTATGTATCTAAGTTTGAGCTTAAAGTATTTAATTGCGACCTCAATCACCTTAACACATTGTATTAGAATTGGCCCATAGCTCCCATTAGGGAAATACCGATCCCGGAAATCCCGGGATTTTCGGGATTCGGCGAATCCCGTATTTCGAGATTTCTGATTTCTAATCCCGGGATTTTCGGGATCCCGATTTTTTTTATAATCTTTATTCTTTTTACATTTTTTTTAAAAACTTGCATTAAGATACGTGTTTTTGTTGACAAAAAAAGTTTACAATTGGATAGATTTAAAATACATATGTAAAATTTTCAATTGTATTAGTTTTATAATATATTGGACATATTTAAAATGTTTGGATAATTTCAAAATACATTAAGGCTGGTTTTTTGAGATGTCAGTTAAACTAGGTTTAGTTTATTAGAAAACATATTTGTGCCGCCATTATAAAGTTTGTATACATAATTTTGACGGAACAGCTTAGTTTTGCTTAATTAAAATGTTGGTCTTTAATACAACTCAACTCTAGTTCAGTTTTGCAGTTTTATGTTAGTGCGGTTAACAAAACCATCAACAATTTACAACTCATCACTAGCAGTTGTTCAATTTCAGATCAACTGAGTTGAGTTGTAAACTATTATAATAGGGGCAAAAATAATAAAAAAATTACTTTTCGCCGGAAAAATCTGAGTTTAATACAACGTTAATTTAAGTTTAAACTTAATCTAAATCTCAAAAACCCGGCATGAGCAAACTTAAAAATATATTTGAACAATTTAAAATTCATTTGTAAAATTTTATCTTTATGAATTTTGATCAATTAATAATAAAATTTTGTTTTTATTATATTTTAACAAATAAATAATATACGTTCTTGAAATGAGTATCTTAACTCGAAAATTAAGTTGTTTTCTATACTGTTAAAATTTTTTTTTTATATTGGGTATAAAAAAAAATTTTAAAAAACCCGAAATATCCTGAAAATTTTTTCAAAATCCCGTGAATCCCGGGATTAAAAATATCCCGAAAATCCCGGGATCCCGATTCAGAAAAACCAATGCCGATTGGAAGCCCTAGCTCCCATACAAATATCACTTCTAACAAGTAAGAAAGTAAAGTCGGTCAAGCCCGACCATATGATACCCAACACCACAGTATTAAAAAACACATCATGCTTATATGTCCATATAAATATGGATTTATCTATGTTTATAAAAGTCATTAAAATCGGTTTAAAAGTTTGTGAGAGGCAGCAATTGCCCCCTACCTCCCCTTGTGATCCTATTTTTAAAAAACTGTATAGCTAATGTGTCCATACAGATATGGATCTATCTATGTTTTGAATTTCATTAAAATCGGTTTGAGAGGCAGAAATTGGCCCTATCTCCCCTCGTGGTCCTATTTTTTAATATATGCATCCCTTTTGTGTCCAAAAAGATATGGTTCTATGTATGTTCTATCTTCCCTCGTGGTCCTACGATTTCAAAAGGCTTAGTCCTTGTACGAATAAGAACCTATGTCCCAAATTGTATTTAATTATCTCCAAAATTGTGACCTGTACTTTGCGCACAAGGTTACATGGACAGCCAGCTAGCCTGCCAGCCAGCCGTAAGGACATCGTTAGTTCGACTCAGAAAGTGATTCTGAGTCGATCGGTATACTTTAAGGTGGGTCTTGGACCAATATTTTAAGGCGTTACACACATCAGCACAAATGCATAATACCCTCTCCACTATTGTGGTGTGGGTATAAAAATAGCTGCTAATGCCATAATTATTTATAAATGTTAGTATTGATTAGTGATGTTACGAATATCAATTTTTAATATTCGCGAATACGAATATCTGCGCCAATATTTGCCGAATACGAAACGAATATTCAATCTGAAATTTACGCCACACGATATTTCAAATTGGATTGTTAAAAAATCTCCCGTTTGCGTCGATAACAACACCCAGAGAAAAAACTTGTTTAAATATGGTAACCTCCAACAAAACTATTTTAAACGAAAATTGTAAACATATTATGTTTAATTTAACCATATAATTGTCACTGAAAACCATATTATGGTTAAATTAGTCCTCCATAAATAAGCCACAATCATATTATGGCTGCCTCCGGACATGTTATGGCTAATAATAACTAAAATATGTTTAACACTTATAATAGCATGGTTGCTTTTCAACTCTAGCATGTTGCTTTCGTAAAAGAGGAAATAACTATTGTTAATTTAAAATCAAATTATTGTCATATTTAACCATAACATGTTTTGAGGCAACAATAATATAGGTGTGGCTTCTTGATGGATGACTAATTTAAACAGAATATGGTTGTCGGTGACAATTATATGGTTAATTAAACATAATATGCTCAAAATTTTTTTTAAACATAGTTATGTTGAAGGTGAACATATTTAAATGTGTTTTTTCTCTGCGGGAATAAATTTTAAAAAAACTTTTACTCTAGTATGTGTGTTTTTTACATTATTATAACCAGGGACACCATAAATATGCATTTGCATGTTTTCCCTTGAGCGACCAATGAATACAGAAACATTATAATTATCTGTTTTAGGGTTTTTTATGAATTTTGGCATCGATTTGTTAGTGCATATTTTTGATATTTTAGGGCATATTTTGTCTTTTTGAGGCATATTTTGTTACACATTAAATTTTTTAGATGCCTACAAGAGCTTTCGCAACAAACAAAAAAAAAATATTATTTTTGCGAATTGTTGGCTTTTCTTTTAAATATTTTTCTGTATACCCAACGAGTTGCTTCAAATTTGCCATCTACACTTAATTTTTACTCTAATATTGTAAGACCAAGCAGGTTGTCATTTAAGATAAATGTTATTTTAAACTTTAAAAATTTATATGTATATGAATAAGCAAGTGTTGAGGAAAAAGCAATTATATACGTGTTGGGAGATGTGTGCAATACAAAGATATCTGGACCAATCTTTCAGTATACCGATCGATTAAGAATCTTATTCAAATCTCAGGTCAGTCAAGAATGAAAGATTATCAATAACAATTTTAATTAATTTTCATGTTGTAAAATTCCTTTCTTCATAAAAATAATTAAATGAAAATTAAGTTTTATGAACATAAGCCTGATCAAAAATTTGGATTAAAAACCATGAATAGTTCAACAAAATTACCACCATACTAATTATTGTTAAAGCTAAGGCACGAGCTCTATGTGTACATTTGTCCTTCAAGTTGTGCTGAAAAAGGTCAACAAGAAAAAGAAAGACAAACATGAAAAAACAAAAATGTACTTTGGACTTCAAGAAGAATTCTTGACAAAAAGTACGAAAAAACAGAGGTAAAGGAAAAACATGTAAAATCAATTAAAAATGGATATTCATTCAAAAAAGCAAATTTCGATCTACCAAAGGTTAAAATAGAATTTGGTTTAAGGATTGATGTTTGACTATTGACGTCAGCAGTCGTCGATGGCTGCGAATTTAAGACGGCAAATCCCTCTGAGGAGATCCACCGACAATTCGAATATTTCAGGAGTGATATCTATTTATTATCAGCATTTAAATTGGTTGCGGTTTAGAGCTATATTAAATTATTGACCGATAATCTTGAGTAAAATATGATGATTCGTAACTTTTTAAGCCGAACTTAAATGATTTTCAGGAAGAGGATTTATATTGAAGACATGGTAAGTTATGAACCAGTCATCCCAAAATTCCGCAGAGTGATTTATGGTATTAAAAAACATAAATTTCAATACAGTGGTGAAATTAGTGTTAACGCTTACAGCGAATTTCAGAAGGTAAATTATGGACCGTATATCACAAAATTGCATGACATTTTTTTCTGGCCATATGAAACTAAGTTGGATGAAATTTTACCACAATAAATATATCTGCTATGGTTTTAGGCGTATTTAATTATTTTACCAAAGTAGGCTTTATATGGGGCCTAAAGTAAATTATGGACCGAGCATCACGTAATTTATTAGAGTTATTTCTAGTCCTATAAAACTTTGAAGTATTCAATTTTATTCTGATAGCATTTCTTATTATGGTTTTAGGAGTACTAAGCTGTTTTCCGGGAGTAGGTTTTATATAGGGCCTAGGGTAAATTATTCACCTATCTTCACGAAATTTTACAGTGTGATTTCCAATCGAATAAAACGAACCGATCGATTTAGAATCTTATTTTAAAGTGATCTAACGATAACCATCCGTCCGTCTGGCTGGTTGCCTGTCCATGTTGATTTTGTGCGTAAAGTACAAGTTGCAATCATGTAGATAATTTAATCAAATTTTCTTTAATACATTTTAATTATCCTTGAGATGAAATCTATGTAAATGTTGAGAATCGGTATATTACCCTTAAAAACTTCTTTCCAATTTAGACTATTTGTGTCCGTTCCCCATATAATTATGTTGGTATTTAGATTAAATTCGCCTTAAAAATATTTTACTGTAACTTAAATTCTTTTCGAATCAGGTCACATTTGCCCAAAGCTTTCATCTATAAATAGTTTTAACTTCCTTTTCAATGTTTACATCAATTAACAATTAAGCGACTGCCCCTTAGATTCCTTAAAGACAAAAGATCTCATGGATGTTAATATCTAGATAATATTCGGCATAAATAACTCTTATATGAATTTAACCCTCTTAACATAACTTTGTTTTTGTAAGCCCAAGACTGCCCATCGTTTCGAAATAGGGTATAAAGGCCTGTTCTGAAAATCACGTTATTTCAAATCACGTGTTTTTGAAATCACACGTGTGATTATGTTTGGTTCTGAAAGTCATACCATTTTTGTGCTTCTCGATCTGCTTTCGGCAATTGAAGATCACACAAAAACGGGACACTAAAATATCACACGTGTGATTTGGTACGCACATGTGATTTGAAATCACGTGATTTGAGTAAAAGTGATTTGCAGAACAGGGGGCAAAATCTCGAAAATTCGTCTGTAAATACAATGGGGGTATGGGCTTTACCGATTATAATTTAAGGATTGTTTTTATTAAATGGAAATGTTATTAAATTGTTGAATATTTTGTTTTCAATTAAGCAATTTTATTCTGATGCAAATTTTTTTAACAAATTTTAGTACGCATAAAACGTGTTTTTCGAGCATATTTCTGGTTTCCCTGATTATGACATTCCGATGACTGAATTTGATATCATCAACTTCGCACCTACTGAATATTTTTAAATTTGTATATTTACATTAAAGGATCTTTTGTGCAGCCCAAATGTTCACTGAAGTAGATTAAGGCTGAAAATAAAGCCAATTATTCTACACGGTGAGAGATTGTACACTTCACCTGAAGTCATTAAGATAACTCTAAGTATGACTGGATCTTAAAATTGCTTAAAGTTAAATATTGCCTTGGGTAGGCCAGTAAATGATAAAAATTATTTTAAAAAATGCTCAAAAATTTTCAAGATTTTTGTGTAAAATTTTTTTAATAGTATCGAATTCTATTAAAAACTTAAATAATTTTTGTAACTTATTTGTACCAAAATTTAAATAATTGGTAATATTTTGAGAAATTTGGGCTGCCCTCAAGACTTCTGACGTAAGCAAAATACGAATGTTTTTATTTCTATGCTTTGCACTGATTTAAAAGGTTCTATAAAAAGATATCTTAGACCAGTTTATTTCTTAAGCCTTGAGTACATGGCATACAAATAATCCACATACACAAGTGGTTCTGACGCAATTTCGATTACTCAATGGCTATTGTAGCTTCGTAATGACGTCAGAATTATGTCAGAGCCACATGAGCATGACTTTTAACATTCCGTGTACTCTATGCTTTACAGTTTAAGAAAAGTAGGAGTTTCAAAAATATTATTTGCTTAACAGTTTACAGCAAAAATTTCTTTCAGATATTTCGTTGGATTAATATCTAAACATTTACACTATAGAATTTTTATCTTGTGGTCATTAAATTACAATGGGGGGTGTGCTGGAAATCGCAAACGCAAAACGCAAGAATTTGGAGGCTGTTTAAAATACACTTTTAATCAAATTTTTATAATTTTTGTTATAAAATTCTGTTTAATAGAGAAATGTTTGTATAATATTTGTCATAAAATTCTCCATTCGCGCGGGTTTTTGTTCTATTCGAAAAAAATATACAAAAGTGTGAGAAGTTGTCGTTTTCCTTTCTAAATATGTTGCAAAAATAAATGGCAAATTTGTTATATTTCTTACCCCCAGTTGTACATATCGTCGTGCCGAAGTTATCTTGCCGTATATCACAAAAATTTTTCTTTTGGGAAATCGAACCTTAAGGTTCAAAAATTAATACACAAAAATGTACGTGAAAAAAGTCGTCCAATATTTTTGTCAGATAATCTGTACGTCCGCAAAAATCTTACAATTTTGTCGTATACGCTACTTTTCCCGAAATATTTTTTAGTTTGTATGATATAAGTCAAAATAAGGTATTAAAAATCTACATTCACGTGTTTTACAAATATTGAAAATTAAGTTATAATAATTTTCGAAACGAAAATTTATGCAAGTGACAAATATATTTACGTATAGTTATAGTTTTTATATTATCGAATTTCCTTATGTATGAACAATTATGAAAGGTTTATTATTACTTAAGTGTGGTTAAGGTGAGTCACACCGTAACGTCAAATTATTGTCCAACTTAATTTGACATTTCTTGGTATCAGGGCCAAATTCAATCATGGAGAGGTGCAGCATTGAGCAGCGCGTTAAGATTGCTGAAGCCTTTTGCGAAAATGGGCGTTCAAATCAAAAATACATTTTGTGCACATCCTGATTTTTTTGGTCAGCATAATCGATCAAATGTGTCCACAATCGGGAGAATTGTGCGCAAATTTCAGCAAACCGGCTCTGTAGGAAATGTGAAAACGCTAAAAATTGCTAAAAAAGAAGTAAAAAAAGTCATATATTCGACCCGCGCCGAAGCGCCTAAGAATTAAGTATTGTTGAAAAAAGAAATTTTTTTAAATTTTAATATTTTATTTACTATCAATTATTTTTAATTAGAACTAAAAACTATTTTAATTAAACTTAAAAAAAATAAAACTTTGGTTCTAATACAACATAATAATGTTGTTTTAATTGCAATCTATCAGTACAAAATGATAATAAGCAAATTAGATGAAACATAAAATTACAGTGGTAATTGTACTTTATACAACATAAAATAATAAAATAATTTTTTGGTAACAAAATCTTCTTTACTGTCAAATCTGGGCATCTCTCGTTTTGATTCATGTTTCGTCTATATTAAACCTTCTCTTGATTTTTTATCACATAGAGTCATGGATGCTGCTGACACTATTTTCACGAACTTAAAAGTCGTAAGAATACAGTAATATGTTTTTCTGCCATGCAATACTATGTTGTTATATTCAAAATTTAACAAAATTGAAGGTCAAAGCGCGGGCCATTACTCTAAAATAAAATTTATAATATTTTACAGGGGTCTAATGCAGACAAAAATACAACATATTTGCGTTATTAGAAGTCGATACGAGAAAAAAAAAATTATTGGACCCACCCTTCTGTGCATGCATGTTTGGTGCGGTTTATGGTCAGGCGGCATCACCGGCCGTACTTCTTCGAAAATTAGGTAAGCCAAGCAGTTACTGTGAATGGTGTTCGCTATCGAGAACTAATAATGGATTTCTTGTTGCCAGAAATTGAGGGTATGGACCTGGGCGTTAAGAAATTCCAACAAAATGTGTCAGGCCAACGAAACAATGGCTCTTTTGCGCGAGAAATTTAATGTCCATGTTAATTGGTAACATTGAACCTCAATTATGTCTCAGAGCCATTGAAAATATGGACCATCGGACAGAGGTATGCTACCGAAGCCGTGGCGAGCATTTGGCCTATATTTTGTCTCACACATAATTGTCATATATCCTTCTATTACAATAAAAAAATACAGTACTTTTCGCTTATTGTCCATTCCGCTTAAAGGCCAAAAACGGATAGAAGCCAAAACTGTCCTATTCACACGCAGATTTTTTCGAATTTCATACAATTTATTTGTTCTAAGGTCCATTTCGCTTGTAGTCCATTTTCGTTTAAAAGCCACATTTTCTTAGCATGCGTATATAATTATTCATGCAAAAATGTTCGCTTATAGTCCACTCTGTTTTCTAACATTTTTATAATCAACTGGCAACAGTCAAACTTCATAGAAAAAAACGCTAATAAAAATATTAGAGTTTTTTCATATAGACTTTAACGTTGAATTTGATATTTATGTTGTGTTTGATTTCGTCATCCAAAGAATTAAAATGAATCTTAAACTCATTTGTTTACCATAACTGCCCATGGATCCCAAACATGGTACACTCGCAAAAAATTGTCTATAAACACTGTGTTGTAGGGTATCATATGGTCATGCTTGATCGACTATATTTTCTTATTTATTTTTAAAACAAAATATTTCTGACCATAATTTATGTCCAAAGTTGTGCATAATCATTCTTTATCAAATTGATTCATGCAAATGTATGTACATATATTTGAAAAAAAAAAAACAAGTTATAATTCAATTTTGCATAAAAAACTAGTTTTTATTATACATTTAACTTCATACTTGTCATTCGTACTTATCTAGTGCAGTTTGAATAAGAATTTCGTCAATCAAATCAGAAATTTTCAAAGTTTTTTTGCATTTTTAATTAGCTTTTAATAACGTTCGAACATCCCAATATAGAGCTAATTAAATTAAAACAAGTAAGAAAGTATGGTCGGTCAAGCCCGACCATTCGATACCCTACACCACAGTGTTTAAAAACAAATATTCGTGATTGTTTCCTACTTGGGCAATCATCAAAATTTTCTTTGTAATTTCGATTTATATGTTTGACGGATTCCAATAAAATTTGTTAAAAACGTTTAACAATTTCTATAGAAAATGTTAGTATGTAAAACAATTTAAATAAAAATGTTATCATGATAACTGTTATGTTATGTTATGCTTGCAAGCATAAAATTCTTTGCAGAAAACATTAAACAAATGATGTATATAGATAATTTTGAAACGTAAACAATTTATTTAGAAAATCAAATTATGTTTGAAAAAATGGTTTAGCGTATAACAACTTCTATAGAGAATTTTATTACGTAAAAAAGTTTTAATATTAATTAATTCTTATGGTTAAAAATATTCATAGGAAAATTCATAAAATTTAATTTTCATTAAATTATTTTTATGAAGAAAGGAATTTTACAACATGAAAACTAATTAGAATTGTTTTGGATACACTGAAAGAAAAATGCTTCATATATTTAATGAATCATTTTCATAAAAAAAATTTCCTTGGGTAAATGAAAATTTTCATTGTTTAAATGGAATTTCATAGTTATAATGAAGTATTTCGTTAAAATCGCTTCATTGGATTTCGTAATTACGTTAAAAATTTTCATTGGATATATGAAAACTTAAGTTTGTCCAAGTTAAACCAAAAATTTTAATTGGGAACATAATAAAACTATATACAAACATAACTATATTCATAAATTAATACAAAATTATAGTTTCCTTAAAAAAATGTTTAATTGTTATTTAAAAAATGTAAGATTTAATAACTTCATACATCTAATGTTACATGTATGCCATTAAATTTATGAAATCAAAATTTTTTTATAAAAGCGACATATTTCAATAATTGCCTTCATAAATTTAAATTTTCATTATGACAATAAAAATGTCATTATAGTTATGAAACAAAAACTTGCAATCCACTTTCAATCAACGTTGTTATTGTTATTATGGACAATTTAATCTCATATTTACGCTCTTAATTGAGTAAAAAACAAGTTTTTTTATCCAAAAACTACACTACCCCGGTAGGCTAGCTGGCAGTGAGCTAGTCTATCAGCACCGAGGTTGCGCGATCGATTCCCGCCAGAGACGGAAAAAAGAAATAAAAAATAAAATAAGAAAAAAAAAATAAACATTTTTTACTTTATTGAAAGTATTCATCCAATGAATAATATTCATAGATCTAATGTAATGTTTCATTAAATCCTTTTAATGAAACAGGTTTCATTGATCCAACGAAGCGCTGCATAGGTTCCTTTTTAATGCAATTTTTCATGGGATTAATGTCAAAATTCATTGGTATTGCGAAGAAAATTCGTTTAGTGTAATCATTCATTCTTGACTGACCTGAGATTCGAACCCAGGCGGCTGGTTACCCTGACATGTTTCGATCGCTACCACTCGATCTCCTCAGAGGGATTTGCCGCCTTACACTCGCAGACATTGACGACTGCTGACGTCAATATTCAAACATCAATCATTAAACCAAATTGTATTTTAACCTTTGGATTAATTGATTTTACATGTTTTTCCTTTACCTCTGTTTTTTCGTACTTTTTGTCAAGAATTCTTCTTGAAGTCCAAAGTAAATTTTTGTTTTTTCATGTCTTTATTTTTCTTGTTGACCTTTTTCACCACAACTTGAAGGACAAATGTACACATAGAGCTCGTGCCTAGCTTAAACAATAATTAGTATTGTGGTTATTTTGTTGGACTAATCATGGTTCGGATCTCAGGTCAGTCAAGAATGAATAATTATCAATAACAATTTTGATTAATTTTCATGTTGTATAATTCCTTTCTTCATAAAAATAATTTAATGAAAATTAAATTTGATGAACTTAAGCCTGATTCAAAATATTGAAAATTTGGATTAAAAACCATGAATAGTTCAACAAAATTGCCACAAATTCTAATTTTTCATAGAAAAATTTTATTTTTTCAATAATTTATAATTTAAACACTACAAATACACTCTAAAATGTTTAATTACTGGCCTCGAGCCCAGCAAAATCTTCTTAATTAATCATACAACACTACAAATGATATTCTAAATTTATATACCGAATTATAGTAGCGTAGACATGTAGTCTGTTGAAGTGAAACAGACTCGAGTATCTTACGGGAATCAAACTCGTACAAATCTAACAAATTTGTGAATCATGAAAGAAAACTTATTGAAGAGGTTAAAAAACATACAATATATGTATGTATATAAATAGAACAATTTCAAGAAAAAAAGAAAAGAAATCTTGCTTTATTTTCAAATCCGTTTTCAATGTACCAATAAGTAAACAAACAAGTTAGAGTGCTATATTCGGCTGTGCCGAATCTTTGATACACTCCACCGACAGTTCGAATATTTCAGGAGTGATATCTATTTATAATTAGTTTATCTTTATAAAAACAGCATTTGAATTGGTTGCGGCTTAGACCTATATTAAATTATTGACCGATAATCTTGAGTAAAATATGATGATTCGTAACTGTTTAAGCCGAACTTAAATGATTTTCAGGAAGAGGATTTATATTGGAGCCATGGTTAGTTATGAAACAATCATCCAAAAATTCCGCAGAGTGATTTCTGGTATAAAAAAAACATAAATTTTAATACAGTAGTAAAATAATGTTTAAGCGCTTACAGTGAATTTCAGAAGGCTGCTAAATATGGGATCTAAGGTAAATAATGGACCGTATATCACAAAATTGCATGACATATATTCTGGCCATATGAAACTAGGTTGGATGAAATTTTACCACAATAAATATATCTGCTACGGTTTTAGGCGTATTTAATTATTTTTTCCAAAGTAGGCTTTATATGGGGCCTAAAGTAAATTATGGACCGAGCATCATGTAATTTATTAGAGTTATTTCTAGTCCTATAAAACTGTGAAGTATTCAATTTTATTCTGATAGCATTTCTTATTATGGTTTTAGGAGTACTAAGATTTTTTCCGGGAGTAGGTTTTATATAGGGCCTAGGGTAAATTATTCACCGATCTTCACGAAATTTTACAGTGTGATTTCCCGTCAAATAAAACGAACTTTTGCAAACAATTATATCATTCCGTGCATTGTTCCACCATTTATGATTTTGCTGTATTTCAATCCAAAACTGCTTAGGATAACTACAAGCAATTTGACACCAATCTTGTTTATTTCTTTTGTGTTTTTTGAAAGTGTGCGTGTTTTCAGCAGATGGACAGACAGATGGACATGGCTGAAGTTTTTAAACGCACGTCACACGCCGACGAATAAACGCTCGTTATGTACTTCTACCTTTATAACTAGTCTACTGGGGCACCAAAATTTTTTTATTAAAATTAATACAAAGTATAACAAGTTATATAAAAAATATAACGTATACAAATTTATGTAAAACATGTTATTACGTTTAATAATTTTTGTAGAAAATGTTATCAAACAAAAAATATTTATCACGCAAAACAATTTTTAAAACATTTTTTGTTACTCGAAACGTTTTCTAAAGAAGGTTTTGTTACGTTTAACAATTTCTAAGAAAAATTTTTTACCACGTTAAACAATTTCAGCATTTTTTTCTAGAAATTCTTGTTACGTAAAACAATTTTAATAGAAATGTTTGTTACGTAAAACAATTTCTACAGAAATTTTGATTACGTTTGACAATTTCTAAAGAAGTTTTTGCTCCGTTAAATAATTTCTAACACAACTTCTGTAAATATTTTTGCTAGGTAAAACAATTTCCATAAAAATGCTTGTTACGTTAAAAAAATGTTTTTTTTTTTTGCAAATTTTTGTTTCGTTAAACAATTTATACAGTAATTTTTTATTATGTAAAACAATTTCTATTTGAAAATATACAGTTTTACAGCTTTCATATATAACCATTTTTATGGAAAATATTATTTTATTTAAACATTATTATTAAATTTAACCATATTTAAAGTTTCAAGAGGGAGGTATGCATTTCATTGTTTATTAGAAACAAAATTATATTAATCGTGCAAATACTTATGTTAAAAATAACAATAGTTTGTTTGTGGCCATTGCAGTGACCATAACATGTTTTTTACCGTAGGTCAACCATGTTTTTTTTGTGAGTGTATACAAAATGCTAGTATGTGGTCGATATTGATTCCAACTGAGTTTTATGTAATTTTGCATGCAAGATTCGACTATGGGCTCAGTTTTCTCCAATAACTTCACGGTGTGTGTTTTTAGCTGTTTACTCTTCTTTCAGGGAGTCAAAGTTTGGCTTAATTAAAATAAATTATATTTTGTTTGAAAGGCTACGAATTAACTTTGATCGGAAACGCCTGAGTTAAGGTGAATCAAATTTAAGATATTATGAAAATCTAAACGTTTGTCACCAATTACACAGGCCTGCAAAATTTGGAAAAAGTCAAAACTCTGTGACGAAGGCTTGAGAAGAGCTGAATCCTTATCTGTACTCAGAATTTCTTTACCACATCAGGTATTCGTGATATCTTCGCTTAAAGTTTATAAGTCCCCGTTTTTCGCCATATTCGGGACATTAAAACTGCGCGAATTAATTTTATATACATATTTTTTTTATTGTCTTATATTTTATTTTTAGACTTTTTTATGATAAGAAATTAAAAAAAAAAATCTTAAAAAATACAAAAATTAAGTAAAAATTAAAAAAAATCACAAGCAAGTGAAAAAATCAAACCTTTAGAAAAGTGTACTCTGGTCCATGGGTTAAGAATTTGTTGGCCTGTGTTATTGCACACAGAAAAATTAATCAAAAATAAAATCAGTTTTAATTAAAAATTTGATCAAGTTAATTAAACGTTTACCTATATCAACAAAATTACTGCAGAAAGTGCCGTTTACATCAAAAAATATTTAATTGATACTCTTAACTAGTTTACTGGTGCAAATTTACTTTTTAAAATAAATAAAATAATACCACAAATTTTTTGATTAAAATCAATTTTTATTTTTTTATGTTTAGAATTTTTGTTTTATCCGATTTTGGATCCGTTATGGCTTAATTTTTGTAATTAAATATACAATGCAATAATATTATAAAACTATGGATTTTGTTATTAATTGTGATACAAAACATGCTAAAAAACATAAAAATCAGGTGAAATGGATAAAAAAACGTTTAAAAATTTTAAAGTGTCCACCTGTATGTATTCAAGATTCCAAACAAATGTTATTGTATATAACAGATTCAATACAAAAAATTTATTTCATACACTGAAAAAAATTTCTTCACAGATCCAATGAAATTTGCATTAAAATTCAACCTATGTAACTTTTCATTGGATTAATGAAATGTTTCATAAAATCAATGAAAATTTTGCATTAGTTTAATGACAAACGTTTATTTTATCCATTTTTCAATGAGGATTCATAAAATCAATGAAAATTTTGTAATTGATTTTATTAATCCTTCATTAATCCAATGAAAGGTTACATAGGTTGAATTTTAATGTAAATTTCATTGGATCTGTGAAGAAAATTTTTTCAGTGTAGATATAATTTTATTGATAATATCTAAGTATTTAAATCTAATTTAGCGTGTAATTTAAATCAATTAACAAATCAAACCCAAAACATTTTGCTTTTATTACTATTTTGTTTAAATAATGCATCAGTTTTTGTATAGACTTGATGATGTCAACAAATGACAAAGAAAATGATGATGTGAAAAAAAAATAATTCTTTCTGTTTTACCATGAACTTGGACTGTATTAAAAAAATATAAATCTTAACAAATAAACCAGCATAAATAAAGACACCCTAATTCAAAAAGTGCTCATTGTCAAATTTATGTTAATAAACTGTAAAACTTGGCTTTTGCGGTCACTTTGTATGCAAATTAACTTTTATGAGACTAAATTTTCTTCTTAAACATTTTCAAACAAATAGACCTGCACCGTTTTTTTTTTATTTGTTTGTAAATTTTTACAATAAGTTGTTAAATTTAAATTATGCAAAACATTAAATTATTGCATTTAACTTTGTTTGAAGTTGTTTCTAAGGCAAACATTTATAATTAATAAGAGTTTCTGTATGGACAACAGAAGTTTAAGTTAAAATAAAATAAAAATGGCCATGAGTAGCATCATCATCTATCACTGCGTTGTACTTTTATGATGCATATGGTCAAGAGGTTGATTTGGTTTTATCAATGGGGCCTTAAGAAATAGACTTTCAGAAGTTTGTCACTTAAGTCTGTCGCAACCTAAAACTAGTTAGATAGTATAGTTGGTCTAGCCAGACCATATGATACCCTACACCACAGTTTTGAAGTTGGTTGGTGGGATAGTTGATACGAATGTACGTTTTTCTTACTTTTTCGTCTGGGTACCGTATTTAATTCGTTTCTTTAACAAATATTAGCGATTTATTTAAAATTTAAAAGTAAACACAAATTTTCGAAATTTGCTTTTTTCACCAAGGGTGGGAAAGTTGATACGAATGTACTTTTTCGTCTGTGTACCGTATTTAATTAGTTTCTTCAACAAAATATGATCGATTTATTTATTTAAAAGAAAACACTTGAAATTTTATATTTATTTTTTTCGTTTTAAATTTTCCATCCCTGATTTTCTTTTTGTGGTTCTATAAGAATACAACTCTGATAAAATTAAAAATCTAATGCTGGGTACACACTATGCAACACATTTACGCAATCTAGTGAATTAAATTCATTTTCATTCATTCCAGATTGCATCAACATCAAAACGCTTTGATATTTTGAGGTTGCATTGAAACAGATTGCATGAAGATTGCACTGTGTGTACCCAGCATTATCGTCAAAAATGGTAAAAGCCATACACCCAACTCATACGAGGGCTTTTACGACGTCGTTTATTCTTTATTTCCTTTTGTAGCAACTTCTAAAATTTGTTTACGTTCATACCATGATTTTTAGCTGCATGTCTTTTTTTTTATTTACAATTGGCAAAATCAATTAACCGGGAAATAAAAAAAAATTTTTTTGCATTGATTTAACTTCAACATTGCCGCTGTTATCCGAAATTATTATTAAGCATTTTTCTGTTTCATTTTGTACTTATCGCCTTTTATGGTGTGTACTTTAGTCTATTATTGCTATTATTAAATATATTTGCTTGGTATTTTGAATTTTTTAATCTTTTTTCCACAAATTTCACAAACATAAACAAGTAATAATGGACACCATCAGGACTACCAATGTGTAATACTATAAACTATAGAAAAGTATACATCATGCAGTTGTTGGCAGCACTGCATGTTAATTTCTTATAACAAGGTCCATACTACAGTACATTAGACCATGTTGTAAGTAGTCCATTTAAGCCACAATGGACCACGTAGTCCAATATTATCTGTAGGGTAGTTAAAAGTTGCATGTTTAAAATGTCTTGCCAACCCTGTAATAATGCAATTTTTTATTTGTCAAGAGCAAAACACAAGTAATGAATAAGTGGCATGCCCTGTTTTTAACAGCTCAGCAAAAATGTGTTCTTCAAAATATAAAAATGGCTGCTGCAATATTAAAACTTAAACTTTTTGTCTTTAAATGTTTAAAAATTCTTTTTTGTCTGTTTTTTCATAAAAAATGTAAACAAGAAAATACCTTTGCCAGTTTGCCAAAGTTGCTAAGATTTATTGATTTGACGATTTTTTAGGACAATTTTATAACACCGAAACCACTAAAATTTTATATCACTGGCTTTCATATGTTCTTAACTATAAAATAAACGAAAAATAACTTTTTATATTTAACATGATTAGAGGCGATTTTTTCCTCATTTCGTCATGTAGTCCTATAAATAAACAGAAGTCAAATGTTTTACAGGGCGTTATCAACGATCATTATGAAACGAATACCAAATTGCATTTTTTTTTAAATAAAAGGTCTAATTTTTATGTAGAAAAGAAACCACCATTAAACTCTATTTAAGTTGTAAACTTGGCATCACGGCACTTTATGTTGGGCAAATATATTGTTTGCTCATTGTTACAAGGTTGCACTTAAAATTTTTTGAGTTTCAGTTAGTAATGTTTTAGGGTCGTATGGGACAATTTAAAACATTTTATGTTGAGCCAGAGACGGCAACAAGGGATTGGACACCTTGTTAAACTAAATTTTGTTACGTAACTTTGTTTAAAAATACATAGTAGAATATAAATAAGAGATTATGATTGATGTTCTCCCTATTTTTGCTATTTCACATACAACCTTGGAATATTGCGCTAGCGATATGTCGTCCCGGATATCTGTCTTTACAGTAGCTTGATTTTCTGCTTATACTCAAATATTTGATTTCCTCCACTTCTTTCTAGAAACAGAACAATTTCTGATAAGTAGAGCTGTGGCATTTTGACAAAACATCTTAAATCATTTTTATCAAATACATAACAAAATAATCCAAAATTAAAGAAAAATTAGTTTTGATTAAAAATTCGTATGATTAACAACATTTTTTTCAACTTTTTAACTGTAGATGTTTCTTTCAAATGCCACAGTACTTCTGTACTTAAATGGATAAAAGGAATTTTTATAAAGGGGCCTTATCATTAACACTTATCCTTTTTTTTAAATCATATGCTTGCAATTCTTATTAAGTTAATTAAAATAATAACAAAAAAAAAAAAACAATGACACCCTCTTTTCCACTCATTTACATTTAAGAAAAGAAAACTTAATAAGCAAACCAAAGAAAACAAACACCAACTTTACGCCTGCCCAGACATCAGCTAGTTTGAAAGAAAAACAAGAAATTAAGAAATAACAAAAACAAAGTCTTTTAAATCATAAAAAAACATTAAACGGCGACATGTTATATCCAATTACAACATTAACTCTGAAACTTTATAATTGTCACCCAGTCTCTTATCAAAAAATTTTCAAACGGAAGAACAAAAAATTTATAAAATTATAAAGACACAAAACTAGTGATGATAACCCACAAACAACCGTATGATAATAATAATAATATTGCTACTTCTACTGTTGCGATTTGCTAAACACTAGATGATAATTCGAGAGCAAACATAACCGCAAATTATATGGACAGACGAACAAACATTCATGGCACAAAAAGTTTTATAGCGTATGAATGAAGAGTGAGAGCACAAACTATCATTACATAGCCAGGCAGTATTGGGTTTTGGCCAAGTAACCAACTATACTCATGAACTGAATAATGATGAGTTTTTCGGGTTAAACACTGGAAGAAATCTTTTCAATAACATCAGTAATAATTTTTAATAAAGTAGATGCCCAATGGAAAACCCAGTGAAATTAATAGATTTTTTTTTAATATTTTACAACATTTTTACAATTTCTTATTCGAGTTAATTAATATTTTTTACAAAACAAATTTTCAGTATTTTTTATCAATTAAATAAATTGTTTGAATTGCAGACAGAAAAAAATAAAAATTGATTTCAATTAAAAAATTTGTGATATTAATGAAAAAATTAATTAAATTTGCACCAGTAAACAAATTAATAGTATCAATTAAACCAGTTAATAGTATTAATTAAACGTTTAATTTACTTGATTCAACGTTTAATTCACTTGATTAAATTTTTAATTAAAACTGATTTTATTTTTCATCAGTTCTAGTTTTCGCGATATAGCGTTGTGTAAAAAATTAAGGCGCTTTCACCACATACAGTAGTATAACTAAAAAAAGGTTTTCCCTATTTAGTGAAAATAGCAAATTCCAAATTCGACAACAAAATAATCTTTAGCCATTGTTTTTAAATTTGCCCAGTAGTTTCAGAGATATCATAAAAGTTTGACCCAAAAAATAAAAATTTTATTAAAATTTTTGAAAAAAATATAAATTTCATAATTCAATTTTGAATTTTTATTTTTAAGAATGCACAAAAAACAAACATACAACAAGGAATAATTTTTTGGTTAAGTACCTTAATGTATTCCAAAGGAATTAAGCCTTTTTTATTGAAATTAGTGCACAACATTTGATTTTATTAGCACTTTAGTGAGAGAATAGCTAAAAATTTTGAATCAATAGATAGATGAGCCGTGAAAACTTTTGAATTTTTGCTTGTGTGGTTACTGTTGTATGGAAGTTTAATTTACTATCAGTTTTGTTCTGTCCCTATATTGTGAATAAAAATTTTGATCATTTTGCGAAGCACTAAATTTATACAGATATGCAGTAAAAAACGTGAACAAACTCTAAGCAGGGTTTGTATAAAAAATTAACATTTCAAGTGCCACGCCACACATTGGTTGAAGGTCATAGAACGAACGTCAAAAAACAGAAGAAGTTGTCGAAGGATAATGAAACTTGGCACATGGGCATTTTTTGTTTGAATCAAGAAAAAAATGGAAAAATCAAAATGATCCGCCCAAAATTAAATTTTGACCTACGGCATTGTTTTTTGACAGCGCATTTTTAAGCACTCATTATCATTTGTGTTAAATTTGAAAAATATCCGGCTACTTTTACGTCCACTTCCAATACAACTTGTATTGAAAAAGTAGCATAACTGCCTTGATTTTCTATGCAACTCAAAATTCAAAATCAATTGAAGCTTATGCTTTTTTCAACAATGAAATACATGTATAACAATTAACACTATTGACTAATATGTATATTTCATTATGTAATAATTTTAAACACCAAAGAATTATGGCAACAACAACAAGCATGAACGAAATTCATGTTTTGTTACTTTATTATTTTATAGTTTTTACTGTTTTTTTTTTTTTTTTTTTTGGAAAGGAGCAGGTAGGAACAGCTGAATTTTTTTTCTAACTTTTAGCTGAGACTTCAAGCTGTAATTTTACATCTTTCGTTAAACAGCGCTCCCACCGCTAAAAAGATGCAGTCCACTGAAGTTGATGAACATTTAATTTCTGATGTTGTTTATATTTTGTTCTACTTTTTCTAACTTTTTTAATGCAAATCTCATCTATGACAATTGTTATTTACGAAAATATATAACAAAGTCAAAAGATAAGTTTACTGTGATTGTACCTACTAGGAACCACAGGACATAATCTAAATATATATATAAATTTTAAACAAGCGAACATATATGAACTTTGAGCGTATCTGTCCAAACAAGTAATAAATATATCAGGCTTATATTACGGAATCATAATATTCAGAAATCTGACAACAAAATACCAAGAAATTAATTAATGCCGCTCTTCAACCATTCCCTTACTACGAAGCAGGTTTGTCAGGAAGAATACTGAGAAATAACTAGCAAAACATTTAGTTTGTAAAGCTGATCACTCACAAGTTTTTATATGCGTTGAATAAAGTGCATCAAAGTGGGAACTCACCATATAAAATTCATGCCTTCTGTAAACGAAACCTTTACATTTCTTCTTTACAAATCTATTACGTTTGAAGCTCCTGATTGGGATGCTACAAGACAAAAAAACTTTAATGTACTTTACTTACGAATTAATTCTTCTGGCAGTGACTTTTAAAGACAGGTAGGTCTACTTTGTCTGCGTTTCGTACGTTTTCTAGGCACTTATCTATTTTTTTAAAAGCTCTAAAATCCGACATGATTGGATATAAAGGGTTTTATAAGAATATATATAAAAATAAGTTGCATTGTGTTATTAATTAATGTTCTCTGAAATGCGTGAACTGATAACGTGGAAGGTGACGTCAATACCAAGGTTTTTTTGTATCAACGGTCTTCAAATGTGTATTGGTTCTTGAGTTATAGCCATTTTAGTGAACACTGCATTCATTCCGAAACATGTATTTATATTCCCATACAAATATCAACAAAATGCCCTCCATTTTGAACTTTGAACTCCTCCGAAACGGCTCGACCGATTTTTATGAAATTTTATATGTGTATTTGTTAGGCATGGGAATAGGTCGTAGAGTATATTTTATATCGCTAGAGGGCGCAAAATATTGCAATAGGGGTTAAAGCTCCCACTCCCCAATCTTCTAAACTAATCAACCGGTTTTCTTAAAATTTGGCATGCAGACAATGTAGCATCTGAAAAAGAATAAGGAATAGGGTATGAATTAGGGTAAGAGGACTAAAAGCTCCCCCTCCCTATATCTCAGAAAATAATCAACCGATTTTTTTGAAAGTTCGCAGGCAAATAGTGTTAGTGTTGGAAAGAACTATAGCCTATAGTTTTTATTATTTAGGGCGTGAAATAGAGCAAGAGGGGTAAAAGCTCCCCCTCCCTCTATCTTCTTAACTAATCAACCGGTTTTCTTAAAATTTGGCATGCATACACTGTAACATCGGAAAGAGGACAGGGCATTAAATAGGGCAAGAGGGGTAAAAGCTCCGCCTCCCTATATCTTCTTAACTAATCAATTAATTTTCTTGAAATTGGGCAGGCAAATAGTGTAACATCTGGAAAGAACTATGGCCTATAACTTGTTCTTAAAATTTGGCTAGCAGAAACTGTTACATCTGAAAGAAATAAGTTATGTGGCAAAACAACGTTTGCCGGGCCAGCTAGTAAGAATATAAATAACACAGCAGATAGATATTGAACGGCGACTTTGCACAACAGAAATGCAGCTTCATACACTAAAACAACACTAATTTCAAGCTTTAATAAAGGTTTTTATTGTCCTCAATTTTATTAAGTAATATGTAAAATTTGTGTTTGTGTAAAAATTCATTTAAAAAAATAACGTTTCCCTGTTTGTCATCTTTCGAACACAAAAATAAAACTGTTCTTATCCAACTCAACAAAAAGATGACAACATTTAATTCCGTTCGTTTTTTTTTAAACCACAAACTTCATTGTGTTCGGTTCAGTTCATTAATGTTCGTTACAAAAAACCAAAAAATTTTTACAAAAACAAAATATCTACACATACGAAAAAAAATAAACATAAAGCCAGCAAAATAATTTTACACAAACAAAACATACATAATACACACACCAGCGGTTCGTACTGCGGTCGTTGCTAACATTTTTTGTTTGTAAATTTCTTTATCAATGTAAAAAAAGAAACATTATAGAACATCAAAATATAATGTTTGTATACAGTATCACTACAACTGTTCTGTTTTTTAACGAAGAACAGATCACTTTATAATGTTCGGTTCTTTCTTGAAAATATTTACGAACGGTATTTAAGTTTTGTTCGTCTACACAAACACTAAAAAAAGTAGATATCGTTCCTGGATTTGTGAGCCGAACGCTAAATAATGTACTGTTTATTTTCGAACACCGATTTTGATAAGACCAAAAATCACTTGAATAAAAAACCAAACATATTAAACAAACAAAGTATTGATTCATTTCCTTTAATCGATTTTCAATAATAAAAACTAAAAGATAAAACTTTTATTATGGATATCTTCCAAATTCGACAATTACAATAATCACAATATTTAATTAAAAACCTTTTAATTTTAAAGGTTTATGCCTGTACTTATAAATTTTTTTTAAGTATAATAAAGGTTTAAAGAACAAATTTGCCATGAAAATTATCCTTAATAAACGTTTGTTAAATTTAATAATCGTTTATAAATACGGGAGTTTTTGTTAATATGTTTACTAATCAAATAATAAAACACTAGGGACAACATTTTGGATTTAAATTTTGGGATGGGGATTTTTGGCGACATAAAAATTTAGATATGGGTCATACTTCAAAAGTTTTCTGGCAACACTGATTAGACGTTTTAACAGCTAATTTAGACCCAGCACTAGAGTAACACTTTATTATTTTTATTTACTGTTTGTCGTTTGTTTTAGCTTTAAAAATAAACTTCAAAAGGCGTTAAGACAATAGGGCGTTAGAAGATTTTAGTTACTTCCTCGTCATACATCCATCTACTGATTCTTTAATGTGTAGTTTTTAACAACAATCTGTTAAATTTACATATTCTCTTAAAGTAAATTTTCACTTTCATGGTTACATTAGACAAATAAATTGCATAACACAAACACACACTCAAAAGTGATAAACAACAAGCAAGAAAGTTTTGGCTGCCAATCCCGACCAAATGATAACCTTCACCATAATTTTTACAGTTGTGGAAAAGATTTACATAAGCAACTGTCGTGTCGAATCTTATCCACATTGGCGATAAGTAATGCGTTTGTTAACCGCCGCCAATTGTGGGAGCAGCTAGCACGCCCAGGTAGCTATTTGTGTGCATAATCCGTCAAGATTATACACTCGCCCCTTGTTAGGGAACTGGAGCTATCTAGCCACCCCTGCTTTTGGAAAAAGTGCTAGATGCATCTGTTGAGTAGCAACAGCACCTAGGGACAATGTTTTTTAGGCCGCAGTCTCCCACATGTAGTGAAAAATCAGCCCTTTACTGGGATTTTCAGAATATTCCTTTCCTTGACTTTGGGTATTAATCAAAACCATCTCTTGATCCCCAAAACTATCCTGTTAGCAAACAAATGAAACTTTCGCAACGAAAATCTTCCGGAAGCATTTCCAGCAAGAAGCATACTAGCGGAGGCCTTAAACAATAGTCAGTCCGGTGCCGTGTTACCGGGGCCTACTGACTTCCGTGATACCAGATAGAATCTCTGGTCAGTCACGATCGCAAGAAGTCGTAAAGGTCTCTTGAAATCTGTTAATTTTGAATTTTTGCCGAATCCCAAGTATTGACTGCGCCTGATTATGCCCCGGAGAATGCAACACCAAAAGGTGAAATATTCTCTAGATGTTTCATACAACCCCAAAGGGGCATTTATATTTACAGAGCCATTTCGAAGAGGGTACCTTATTTAAGACCACCAAAAAATATAATGTTATGAGGCTAAGATTCATATTAAAGTCCTTCGTCGCGAATATTATATCTTCATCTGTTTGAGATCTTTTGTCTTGAATTGATGTTAGGCATGGGATGAATTGACCACACATCCTATATAAAACGTGTGGTAAATTTTGGACCTAGTAGCACAAAATTTTGACATGAAATAGCAGCTAATTGAAAAGTTAACATCGCGAAATTGTATACCACTACAAACATTATGTTATGGCATTTAAAGCTATTTTCGGAAGTGTTAGCTATGAGCAAACATGGATCTATACCGATAAAATTTGTAAAGATATTAAGGTTGCAATAAAAAGTTTTGGGGAAAATTTAATATAAATATCAGATTAATAATATGGTTTATTGGCACACAGATTCTATCCCGAGCGCTAAGTGAAATTATGAAAAAATTCTTACCGTTTTTAAAAAACTTCATTTTTGTGACAATTAGGAAATTGAAACCAAATTTTATAGAATTGTGTCCTCAATTGCCTACTTTGCGCACAAGTTTACATAGACAACCAGCCAGCCGGACAGGCAACGTTTGATCTATTAAGTCGATCGGTAAACTCAACGGTTGGTCTAGAACCATGTGTTACACACATCAGAACAAACGCATAATAGCCTCTCCACCTATAGTGGTGTGGGTATTAAAAGAAGAAACCCAAGATGCTGGCAATATTTTAATAAATTTGAAAACGAAACATAAGCTTAAACAACATGTTGATAAACATTGTTGTTTTAGGTTTTAAGTGAAACTGTTTTTATGCCTGTTAATATGCTTTACATTTTTAAGCATGTGTAAGTAACATTTTGTGGTCCATTTTTGGCTTAGAAGGATAATTCGTATTATTGCTGTAGTTCTAATACTCTTGCACACAAACACACGTACATTCATCCAAGCACAAACACACACACACACATACTCTTATAAACTCACTATGTTTGCTTTGATATAAAAACACTTGTTTGTTCAAATCCTGTCCACAGACGTTCTACAGTCCTAACACAGTCAACAAGTGTCGTTTCCTGTTCTTATAAACTCACAAACCGGATTTTCATTTATAAGTAACGGATAAAGTTTATTTAAAATTATAAAAAATTTTTTTTAACAAAAATTACTATTTTTGCGGTGATTGTCAATCACTGTCAATTATTTTGTGATTTTTTTTTATTAAAAAAAATTTGTGTGATTTCAAAGTTTTACTATTGTTTTTTTTTTTTTAATTGAAAGGTGAGTTAGTTGAGTGCTAAGCAGTTAATTTGTAATTAACTTTAAGCTTAATTGGTTAATTAAATTATTAAGTGCATAAAATTTAATTACATAGAAAGATTTTACTTTTTAAAATCATTTCGGATTTGGATACGATGTTATAAAAAAAAAATAATAATAATAAAGAAATTACAAAACAGTTTGTTTTAGAACAACAAATTACTTTTAATTTTTTACGAAAATCTTAGTGCACGCAGAGAAAAAATGTTTTTAGAATGGTCATATCCAACAAAACAATTTTTAACGAAAATGTTTAAACATCCACTAAGACGGGATAATTGAAAATTCAAATGCTCAGGGGGTAAAAATGGATAAATTCGGTAACTTTATGTCTCCAGAACGAAAAGAGACACAACAGCAATGCACTTATCGTTGTTCTTTAGAAAAATAAGCGGACTTGTGTCTCGTACTTTTTTGAAATTCGTCCCTTTTAAAGAGTAAACCGGTGAAATCTGTATTTTTGAACTTTTTTGTCACCCCATCTATCTTTTAACATAGAAATAAAGTTTATATCACATTCGAAACAAATCTAAAAAGTAAAAATACGAATTCGGTACTTTTTCGAAATTCGAAGGTTTAAGGTGCGAAAGTCTTAACTTGTCTTGGTACTTTTTTACAAAACATTTTTCTCCATTCATATACGTTTTAATTTATGGACTCCCACTACAATTTTGAAATTTTTGATACTTTAATGGGGAGAAAAAGTATCAAAAAGGGGGAAATACGAGAAATTACATTTTTTTCTTTAGCTTTTTGTTTTAAATGGTACTTTCTTTAATTAAAGTTAATATTCTACCTATAAACATTAAATGTAACATGCAATGTCCGAGTGGATAAGAATCTATGAGTGTATTTTTTGTACTTTGTTGTTCTTAAACTGGTACTTTTTGAATTTCCGTTAGTATTGGACCTAGAAACAGAAAATTAAACGTACAAAGTCCTGAGTGAATGAAACGTGGAAGGTGCTTACTGAATTAGAATCTGTAATTGGGCTTTTGGTACTTTTTTGTTCTTTAACTGGTCCTTTTTGAATTTCCGTTAGTACTGGACCTAGATACAAAAAAAAATTAAACATGCAAGTTCCTCAGTGAATAAGAATCTGTAAGAGGGTTTTTTGGTACTTTTTTGTTTTTTTAACTGGTACTTTTTAAATTTTCGTTAATATTGAACCTAGAAACATAAATTTGTACTGAGTGAGTGAGAATCTGTAAAAGGGATCTTTTTGGTATTTCTTTAGCTGGTATCTTTCTTAATTTTCGTTAATATCGCACCTTTAAACATAAAATTAAAAATGCAATGTCCTGAGCGGAAGAGAATAACTTTTTGGTACTATTTTGTTTTACAACTGGCCGTTTTAAAATTTATTAACATAAGCTTTAGCATATAAATACATATGTCCACGAAAGAAAGGGAGACGCTCCCTTTTTTTTGATTTTCAATAACAACAAATAATGTTTCCTAAGCTGTTCTTTCAATAAAATTAAAGCTGGTCTAATTCACATGTCTTATTTAAAAAAAAATAGTGCTCGGAAATTTCTGGAACAGGAAGAAAGTGTTGGGCGTGGCCTGTGCGTTGTAGTAAAACAGAAGGGAGTCTTTGGCGGAAATCGAACCCGTAACCCTTACAAATGTAGAGTTAAACTATCAGTATGAGGGCAATAATGTTGTCTTAGAATCCGCTCCAATCAAATAATAAAAAAAGTAATAAATTTAAGGTGAATACCTACGAATTATAACGAATTATTATTTAAGCTCGATAGCTTTACTGGTAGAAAATTTGTATGGAATGTACGTGAAATATTAAACAGGTTTTTAATATTAGGCTAACAAGGGGATTTTCTTAGCCCATGTATGTTTATTACATTAAATAAAATTTTAATTATACATAATGGTTATTCAATAAAAATTTAATATATATGCCTTAAGCCATAATTAAGATTATTTATTTAAATTTTACAAAGATATTCTCAGTGCATTCCTTTTACCTTTTAAAACGTATGTATGTATTTGTGAGCACTTCTTAAGAATTGCAATTGCATGCATTTTGTCGTCGATGTGGTTTAAAACACGACAACTTGCATGCAGTGGTCGCTTATGTTGTCCTCAAACAAGTCTTATTGAAGACAAGATGACCGACAATTGCATGCATTGCATTTGCGTCTAGGACCATTTTGCCAACTGGGTTGCTATATGGGGAAACCAAAAAAGAGTTGAAGGTATATGGTAACAAGGTTAATTATTTAAAGATTACTTGCATACTTTAAAGCAGTGTTCGAAAATAAACACTAAATATCGTTTCTTAATGTTCGGTTCGGTAGATTTGTGGAAAACACAAACACTAATAGTGTTTGTGTAGAAAATCATAAAAAAATAAGGTTTCCCTGTTAGTCATCTTTCGAACACAAAAATATAACTGTTTTTATCAAACTCAACAAAAGATGTGAACATTTAATTCCGTTCGGTTTTTTTTTTGAAAATCCACAAACTTTAATGTGTTCGGTTCGGCTCGTTAATGTTCGACCCTTTTGGCTGGTAAGAAAAAAACCAAAAATTTGTTACAAAAACAAAATACACACACGAAAAAAACATTATAGAACATTAAAATATAATGTTTGTCTAAAGTATCGCTACAATTGTTCTGGTTTTAACGAAGAATGTTCGGTTCTTTCTTGAAAATAGTTACGAACGGTATTAAGGGTTGTGTATGTCTACACAATCACTAAAAAAATAGATATCGTTCCTGGGTGTGTGAGCCGAACGTTAAATAATGTACTGTTTATTTTCGAACACTGCTTTAAAGGCTCTTGAAAAAAGTTAATCTTTTAACCAAGTATCCCATTTTTTCACCGAAACTGCATTTTCTTGGAACTGTTTTCAGGGAGTGAAAAATTTAATCAAATTTTTTTTTTTAGCAAAACTGCACTTTCCACTCAAAAAAAAGTCCAATTTTTTATCCGAAAAATGCGATTTTTTCGCCGAAGTTACACTTTTTTCGCTAAAAGTCCAATGGCTCACCGAAATGGCACTTTTTTGCAAAAAGTAGAATTTTTACAAGTAAAAGTCACGGCAAAACTTTTTCCATAAAAAGTAAATTTTTTTACCAAAATTAAATTTATTTTCTGAAAAAATCAAAAAATTTTCAGTGTTTTAAAAAAAAGTTGGGACAGGTACATTAGAGCGACTCAAGTTGTATGGAAGCAAAATTCGTGCTCGATGTACCCTCCTAAAAATGAACCTTGGATTTTTTTAAGATTACATTTTGAATATTTCGGCTCCAGCTTTCACCTCTCGTGAGCTGGACCAGTTTAAAAAAGGGTCTATTTTTGTATGTTTTGTCAATTTGGGAATCTGTTTCCTTACCAACTTATATAAATTGGGTATGGTAAGAAAGGTTTTTTTAAGGCGCATAAAACTGTATATACAATTTGTCCGAGGACGATCATCCATGTCCTTTTTTAAGGATTTTCTGTAAAAAAAAACGGTTTTTGAATTTTTTGTTCGGGGTTGCTTGTAATAAAAGTGCCAAATTACCATATTTTAAACTTTAGTCGATTTAATTAAATACGTGTCTCAGCTTTTTTTGAAATTCGTGCTGGTTCGCGTTTTGGCAAAAATGCAATGGGATGGTAACCCTTCGTTTAAAATAGGGCAATATGGGTATCAAATTGTATCTTTTGACAAGTATATCATCTTTGTATGTAAATAGCTTAGATGTTTGCAAATTATATGCATTTTACACGATGTTCTGGAATATATATAAATGCAATTTTGTAGTAACTCTAATATGATAGCGGATTTAGTTTCTTGATCATGTATGGATGAAAATAGGACTTCAGAAGGAAAAAAAGAAATGATCCACGACTTGAATTTTTTTTTAATTTGCGAAAAAAATATGCCGCTAAAAGTCGTGGATCATTTCTTTTTTTCTTTCTTTAGTCCTTTCACCTGTCGTGAGCTGGACCAGTTTAAAAAAGGGTCTATTTTTGTATGTTTTGTCAATTTGAGAATCTGTTTCCTTACCAACTTATATAAATTGGGTATGGTAAGAAAGGTTTTTTTTAAGGCGCATCCAACTGCATATACAATTTGTCCAAGGACGATCATCCATGTCCTTTTTTTTAAGGATTTTCTGTAAAAAAAAACGGTTTTTGAATTTTTTGTTCGGGGTTGTTTGTAATAAAAGTGCCAAATTAACGTATTTTAAACTTTAGTCGATTTAATTAAATACGTGTCTCAGCTTTTTTTGAAATTCGTGCTGGTTCGCGTTTTGGCAAAAATGCAATGGGATGGTAACCCTTCGTTTAAAATAGGGCAATATGGGTATCAAATTTTATCTTTTGACAAGTATATCATCATCTTTGTATGTAAATAGTTTAGATTTTTGCAAATTATATGCATTTTACACGATGTTCTGGAATATATATAAATGTATGGATGAAAATAGGACTTAAGAAGGAAAAAAAGAAATGATCAACGACTTGAATTTTTTTTTAATTTGCGAAAAAAAATATGCCGCTAAAAGTCGTGGATCATTTCTTTTTTTCTTTCTTTAGTCCTATTTTCATCCATACATGATCTAGAAACTAAATCCGCTATCATATTAGAGTTACTACAAAATTGCATTTATATATATTCCAGAACATCGTGTAAAATGCATATAATTTGCAAAAATCTAAACTATTTACATACAAAGATGATATACTTGTCAAAAGATAAAATTTGATACCCATATTGCCCTATTTTAAACGAAGGGTTACCATCCCATTGCATTTTTGCCAAAACGCGAACTAGCACGAATTTCAAAAAAAGCTGAGACACGTATTTAATTAAATCGACTAAAGTTTAAAATATGTTAATTTGGCACTTTTATTACAAACAACCCCGAACAAAAAATTCAAAAACCGTTTTTTTTACAGAAAATCCTTAAAAAAAGGACATGGATGATCGTCCTCGGACAAATTGTATATACAGTTGGATGCGCCTTACCCAATTTGTATAAGTTGGTAAGGAAACAGTTTCTCAAATTAACAAAACATACAAAAATAGACCCTTTTTTAAAATGGTCCAGCTCACGAGAGGTCAAAGCTGGAGCCGAAAAATTTAAAATGTCATCTTAAAAAAATCCAAGGTTCATTTTTAGGAGGGTACATCGAGCACTTTTTTTGGTGAGTCGCTCTAAGGTACATATATTTTTTTTTTCAAAGGTAAAATATAAAACTCATAAACCATTTACTGATGTTCAAGTAGAAAGCAAAGGTTAAATAAAGTTTGCAAAAAATTAAAAATATTCCCTCAAAAAGTGTTGTTGTATACATACAACAAGAACGTGGAAGGGTTAACAAATAATGAAGAGTTCTTAACCAAAATACTCTAATACCCCTTAAAAATCCCCTTTTATAAATGACTGTCTTAGCGCATTTATATTAAAAAAATCCAAAATGTTTAAACCTTTAATCTATTTGAATCCATTTCAGTCTATTCACAGAATAATCTTCGCATCATATCTAGCATATGTGTGGGTTCCTTAGAATTTTAAAGTTTTGTTGCATTATAGCAACAAAATTTAGTCGCGTGTTTATGTTCAAAAAGCGAAAGTCTAAAAAAACTGAAACATACTCAACTGTGTTCCATTGTGGGCAAAAAGCGAAACGTGTATCATAATTTTTCATTTATGATTTCATTCAAAATGTCATATGTTGATGTCGTAAATTCTCCAAATGAAGGGGCACAAAAAACAAAAAAATAAAAAAAATATTTAAAGGTGATGATGTTGAACAGGATTTGCGGCAGTGACATGTTAATACTTCAAAAATAATGCAAAAAAACAAAAAAAAAATGTTTGACTGATGGCATTCAACATTTGAATGAAGCCTAAAATCAAACCACAAACAGCAGTCGCATTTCTACTCTCATTTATTTACAGGACAAGAATAAACATGACTATAAATGACCAACCGAATTCATTTGAAACAAATGACAAGTGCTAGCTAGATATTTAGATATCTTTTCACCAAATTTAAACATATTCATTATTATCATTTCACGGGTATTTAAATTTATATAGTGATACCTTAAATCCCAGCAGTTTTGAAACTCATAAATAGTGAAACTGAATAGAGCAGAAATTAACAACTTATCATCTTAGAAAGAGTATAGTGACTAATAATCTGCTTCAGATTGGTTACATTATCGACCGGTAATTAATATCATTTAGTTATTTTAGTAGTTTAGTATCCGCCTTCAGAACTGCAGGGGTGCGTGTAATGATACTTTTCTTATTCATAACTACAAAATATGCAATTTCTGTGTATTATAAATTTAAATAACATACAGTTGGTAACGAACATATCACTCTAGACAGGTAGAGAGCACAGATAATTAGATTACACAGTGCAACAAAATTCGGGTCATTGCCGCCAGCCTCCAAAAAAATCGTGCAATGTAATGTATGTAAAACGGGTTTTCGAAAAATTTCAAGGACCGGAATTTCGAAAATCCATACAGTGCACGATTTTTTTGTCTTTGAAGACCCCTGGTGAAATTGAATATAAAAAATATTTGTCGAACATTTTAACCCTCTGAAGTGCCGTTTTAGTATACTTTTGTGTGGAAGTTGAAAAAAGGAACAAAATTACCCCTTAAAATTAGTGTTAGAGGGTTAATATATTCTAAGAAAAGAATCGCCATACAATTTTAATGAATGCATCTGAAATGGTCATTTAGCTCAAAATTATATTTAGTATATTTTTTGACTTGTACCAAACGCCTTTCCAAGAAATTCAAAAATTTTAATACCCGAAATTTCAAAAATCCGTTTTACATACATTACACGAACTTTTGGTCTAAGAAGACACCTCGTAAAATTTTGTGCAGAAAATATTCGTGGAACATTTTAACCCTCTAAAGTGCCGTTTTAGTATACTTTTGTGGGAAAGTTAAAAAAAGGACAAAAATTACCCTCTAAAATGAGTGTTAGAGGGTTAATATATTCTAAGAAAATTATTGCCATACAATTCTGCTGAAGACATCTGAAACGCCTTTTCAAAAAATTCAAAAACTTTCTGGGCCGATATTTCGGGAACCCGAGCTTACTTTTCAAAACACCTTTGGCAGATAATCCAGTTTCAATTCGCATTGCAAGCATTGAGGCTGGCTTTTTTTGTTGCACAGTGTAAACTATGTTGACCCTTGTATATAAATCGCTTATGCGAATTTTGTAGACATTCGTGTAGTTTTTTTATTTCCATTACCCCTTTTGGAAGCATATGGCATCTACAAAGAATCTCAATCTTATTCGGCTTGGTGCTGTTGTTTTCACGCCTTTTCACGTCAGATTGCAATTATCTCAGTTCTTGATCATTGAGAATTCCACCCAAGCTCCATCCTCGTAATACTTTTTTCTTATGACTTTGGTTTTCTTAATATTTATCTTAAGTCCAACATTACTCGCAAGACGAATTAATGTTAACTAGAGTATTCAAATGATTATCCGTTGTTCGATTAATTTTAAACGATTTACTGTTCGAAAAATATAAAATTACTTATTTTCGATTAACGAATAATCTTTGTCGTTTAATCGAAAATTTGTTTTTTTTTCACACTATTAGTTTTTTCTTTAATGTAAATGTTTAATGTTTCTTAACTCAGGAACATTCCCTTCGAGTAAAAATTCTTTAAAATATAGTATAGTACAAAGCAGTGTTCGAAAATAAACACTAAATATCGTTTTTTAATGTTCGGTTCGGTAGATTTGTGGAAAACACAAACGCTAATAGTGTTTGTGTAGAAAATCATTAAAAAAATAACGTTTCCCTGTAAGTCATCTTTCGAATACAAAAATATTACTGTTTTTATCAAACTCAACAAAAGATGTGAACATTTAATTCCATTCGGTTTTTTTTGAAAATCCAAAAACTTCAATGTGTTCGGTTCGGCTCGTTAATGTTCGTATCTTTTGGCTGGTAAAAAAAAACATTTTTACAAAAACAAAATACACACACGAAAAAAACATTATAGAACATTAAAATATAATGTTTGTCTACAGTATCAATACAATTGTTCTGTTTTTTAACGAAGAACCGAACATTATATAATGTTCTGTTCTTTCTTGAAAACAGTTACGAACGGTATTAAGGGTTGTGTATGTCTACACAATCACTAAAAAAATAGATATCGTTCCTGGGTGTGTGAGCCGAACGTTTAATAATGTACTGTTTATTTTCGAACACTGGTACAAAGAATGAAACCAAAGAGTTTGGGAATAATTTTTTTAAGAATGTTTAGAACCGGCTTTTACCACAATGATTCTGATGAAGATGATTTTTTTGAGACGAATGAAAACAACCTTCTACCAGACCTGAACAAGACTATTGAAATTGTTAAAAATTCAATAAGAGATTCAAGTGGTATAATGGAAGACAACCAATTTTTACAAAAGACGAGAAAAAGAACAGATAAATTAGATATGCTTTTTAACGCTTTACCTTCAATCTCTCCAATGCCATCAATAAGTGAAATAATCTTTTCTTAATTTTTTTATTTATTTAATAAGAGTTACAAATACAATTACCAAATATATTCAAACTTAATTAACCGAGCAATAGTAACGTAGACCTTCATCCCGTTGTAGTGAAACAGACGGAAATCGAACCCGCAACCCCCGCACTGATGGACTAGCTCGTTACGAACTAGCCTAACGGGGTACCCCTTTTCTAAATCAAGTTTTATTAAAACAAAAGAAAGAAATTATTTAAAACATGTACATTTTAACACTTTTTGAAAGATAATTTTAGAAGGTTTGTCTTAATTTTGATGCTATTTTTTATTTAAAAAGTTTTTTTTTTATATAACGATAAATTGTTGTTACTTTTTTAATAAAATTTTAATGTTAAAAAATAAATTTCGATTAACCGCATAATATTAAATTGTTTGATTATTATTCGGTTAAATTTTTACCACGAATAATTATTTGCGCGATTAATCGATTAATACAAAACATCGATTAAATGAATACCCTAATTAAACGGTGGTGGCAATACAACAACAGTACAACGCTAAAAACATAACATTGTATTTAATTTGTTGGTCGATATGTCAAAAAAACAAGCAGCCTTTGACATTCTTCACTCTCTAAGTAAGTGCTGGTTCACACAGGTCAAGTTTACTTGAACAGTTTTATTTAAATTTTCTTTTGAACTTGCGTTCACGTTCATGTACAAAATTAATTTTTGTTTTCTTTTCCTTCAACTTTGTAGCTTTTTATTATATTACGGATGAAAAAAGAAAAGAAAAATACAAAACTGACTGGTACGGTCAAGCATGTACCTCTTTCCATTCTCTTTACCCCTCTCTCCTAAAAGCTCGAGACTTGAAGAGTCAAACTTGACCTGTGTGAACCAGCACTAAGAAAAAAAGTAGCTCGGCTGTGCTTTCAACGCCACCTCAAAAATGAATTCGCCTTGATTACGCGCTTATCTTTTCAGATCTAATAGTTTTGCTTGCATGTTGGAGAGTAGACAAACATCATCCGCATAATCCAAATTCTCGAGTTGGTGTAAGAGACTGTATGTAATTCGCTTCTCAATAAACAGACTTGTCTCATTATATCGACCCCTTACTGCGAAAATAACGAAAGCGCCAAAAATCAAATTTTACAGGAGAGAACTTTTTTATTTTATTTCATATAAATTTTGTATGCAATTTGTCGCTTGCAATAAAATTGTTTTTGCTATAAAATCGTAACGGTACATTTTGTGACCATGAAATTTTAGGAGATGATGCAAGTGTTGCCAATAAAGTCATTTATTAAAAAAAACGAAAATTGAAAATCATGTCGCTTACGTTATTTTCGCGGTTAAGGCTCGATATCATCCAGCACGATGGTGAACTGTTGATAAAGGTCAAGCTTTTTGTACTCAAGCAGTATGAAATGGTTGGCAGATGTTCGTGTAGTAAAAGTGCGAATAAAAATAGCGAAATTGTACTTTTTTGCAATATTTCTCACTGACAATCATACTTTATTTTTGTAAAAAGTCCTTTTTTCATCAATTTTTTAAAGCAATAAGTCTAATTGTTCACCAAATTAATTTTTTGTACCAAGTAGTCAAAATGTCAACAAAAATTGTACTTTTCTTCTATCTTATTTCTTCCCAAAGTATTTTTCCTTTCATTTTTCAAACAAAATGTAACTTAACAGCCTGTTCATGGATTTCGAACGTCATCGTTGGCATAGAAAATTACATTTAAAACAAAAACAAAACTCGAACATTCTTCGAAGTTTGTTTTTGTTTTTAATGTAATTTCCTATGCGAACGATGACGTTCGATATCGTTAAACTGGCAGTAAGTTTTTTTTTTTTAAAGTTGAGTCTATTTCTACTTCAGCAACATTTTGTATGAAAATATATGTAAATGACCAGGGAAACCATAAATATGCAATTGCATGTTTTTGCTTGAGCGATCAATGAAGGTAGAAACAATATATTTATCCGTTTTAGAGCTTTTTATGAATTTTGACTTCGACTTGTTAGTGCATATTTATGCATATTCTACCGTTTGCAACATTTTTTTTTACATAATTTAGTTAAAAGAGCCTTTTTGCAGCATTTTGTAAGTTTATAGCGCATATTTGCCTTTTTAAGGCATATTTTGAGACATGTAAATTTTTTTTTAGATGCCTACAAGAGATTTCGCAGCAAATAAATTATTTTTTTTTTTCGAAATCTGTTACTTCAATTACGACATCTGCATTAAATTTTAACTCTAAAATTTTAAGACAAAGCAGGTTGCCATTAAGGATAAATTTTATGTGATGTGTATCGACTCAAAATCACTTTTTAAAGTGATCTAACGATGTCCATCCATCCGCCTTGCTGGTTGTCTGTCCATGTTAGCCTTGTGCGCAAAGTACAAGTTCCAATTTTGTGGATAATTTGATTAAATATGGACGAAGTCTATCCAAATGGTGAGAATCGGTCTATAATTTCACATCCAAATTAGACTCTTTGTGTCCGCAAGCTATCTTATTATGGTGGTATTTAATTTAATTCAATAAATTATACAATTCACAAATTGTTCTAATGTCACATTCATAAATATACATGTAGCGTATGCAACCAATACGACACAATAGAACACATTGTGAATTGCCTAAATATTTTTTTTTTCTCGAAAAGTCTACTTCTTCACCAAATTTGCACTTGACCTAAAAAGTGAAATTATTTTTACCAAATGTAATGTTTTTACTGAAAGTACGTTTTTTGACCAACAGCCTGTTCATCGATTTCGAACGTTAAAAACAAAATTCGAAAATTTGTTTTGTTTTAAATGTAATTTTCTATGCGAACGTTGACGTTCGAAATCGTTAAACAGGCAGTAAGTTTATACTTTTGACGCAAAATGTCCAATATTTTTTTTAACAAAATTTATACATGTTTCAGGAAAAAAGTCACATTTTTCACTATTTTTTTAAAAAAATTTTTATTTTTTATCAAAGTCATTTTTGGGAATACAAAATTTTAATTTAAAAGATTTTGTTATTCGTGCTTAATTCCCAATTTTTATTCTTGATAAAAACACTGAAATTTATTGTTGATGGTATAAGCTATTCCGCATTTCACTGGTTGCTTAGGCCAGATCGTCAGGAAACTTCATCCAAAGATTTTAGAAAAACTAAACTAAAATATTAAACAAATAAAATTGTTAAGCGAATAAGAATTATATGCAACAGTTCTACTTGTAACAATATCAAAGTTTAAACAAAAACATCAACAATAAACAGTGAGTTTATCTTTTCTTACATTCCCCATCAACAATAAATTTCAGTGTTTTTATCAAGAATAAAAATTGGGAATTAAGCACGAATAACAAAATCTTTAAAATTTTTATTTTTGAAATTTTTTTTTTGGAAATTTTTTAGTAAATACTGTTTGGGCCATAAAGCATGTACCATTTGTATCTTCTACGGTAACAAAAATACATATATTTGTTACTACTCGATGTTTCAGGGTTTTCATTAACGCTCTCCCGAACTCGTTCAATATTATCTTGGTTTCGTACTTTAAGCACTCTTCCACTATAAGAGAAGTCACTTACAGATGCCGCAGACTGAAAGTGAGCGACTAGATTGCGTACTTGATTTCGTTAGGGTGCATTCTGGTGTTAAAAAATATCGAAATTTGTTTTGGTTTTGAATTTTGACCAGTTAAATAAAACAAAACAAAAATTTTGCTCGTTTCTCAATCATAAACATGACTACTCAATCTCCCAAGCGTTGTTTCAAATTCAGAAAATAAAGAAAAAAAAATACAAAATAAAAAATTATAAAATTATTATATAAATACACTGTTCAGTGACTAATGGCCCACCCTGTATCCTTTTTCGCCTAAATCAATAACAAAAATCGCCAAAGCCTATAATTTCAAGTTTTTGGCAGTAAAATACCTATTTTTTAATTTATTAAAAATATTTTTTATAAATCCTAAAAAATTAATTTGTTCCGTATCGCTAAAATACGCCAAAAATTCAAAAAAAGTTGCCATGCTATATATTTTGCTTAATTTTTATTTAGAAAAAAGTAAAAATAGCTAGTGAACACAAAAATGGTACGATGTTTACTGTAAAATAGTTTAAAGCAGTCTATTTAAAGCAACAAAAAATTTTTTTTTGCAGCTAGTATTAAACAAATATAATTGAGGTTCTATCTCATACTTTAGCTCTTGAATTGTTGCTGGCTTATCGACGTACACCTTTTCTTTCAAATAACCCCAAAGAAAGAAGTCCAACCGTGTCAAATTCTTGGCGGCCAATTGACATCGCCACCACGTGAGATAACTCGGCTATTGAATTTGTCGCGCAAAAGAGCCCTTGTTTAGTTAGCGGTGTGGCAAGTGGCACCGTCCTGTTGACACCCCAAATGGGCCACATCCTATCTTCCAATTCAGGCCATAAAAAGATTGTTATTATCTCACGATAGCGAACACCATGCACATTAACTGCCTGACCGGCCTAATTTTGGAAAAAATACGGCCCGATGATGCCGCCAGCCCATAAACCGTACCAAACAGTCACTCTTTGTGGGTGCATTGGTTTTTCGACAACCACTCTTGGATTGTCATTCGCCCAAATGAGGCAATTCTGCTTATTGACGAATCCACTGAGGGGAAAATGTGCCTCACACTGAATCACGAAGTGCACGAAATGCATTTTGATTTGAACGCCCATTTTCATAATAAGCCTAAATAACTTTAACGCGTTGCTCGATTGTATATCTTTCCATGGTTCAAATTGAGTTAGTCTGAAATTGAGAAATATCAAATGAAGTGCAGAAAAAACTTGACGTTTAAGTGTGGTTCACATTCAACATCGGCCCTTAAAATTTAACCACCCTTTACATTTTTATATATGTAGTTGCAGCTTTATTATGTATCTAAAACGCTTCACCGACAAAGCTCCCTATTTGTCTTTTTTTTTTGGAATACATTGTAAGGGTATTACATTTATTCAACGATGGTACAAAAGAAGTGCAACTTGTAGCACGTAATAACGCGTCTAGAAGTTCGTAATGTAGTCTACTTCGAAGGCGAGTTTTAGTAAAGTTCATAGCTTAAACACAGGCATTACTAGTAATAATTACCAGCATATAAAGAACAGTCAAAGTAAGTTCCTTAAAATTGTACGTACCTTCCGTACCGTTTCAGCTTTAAAGTTTTGGCATAAACTTGTTTATCTTTCCAATTAACTAACGCTAGTTTTTTCATTGTGTTTCAAAAATGTCCAAAGGTATGTAAAGTTCATAAAAATATCACTAACAACAACTTATTGTATCTGTGACAACAAATTACCACATATAATAATGAAAAAATGTTCATAAACTTAAAATATAAAGTAGAGTCCCGATAATTCGTAATAGCAAGGGACCGGCTATTTCTTACGAATTATAGGGGTTTTCGATTTAGCGAGGTTTCGATTTAACGGGGTTTTTCAATTTATTTACTAAAACGATAAAAAAAAAACATAAAATACAATTGTTAAAAATAAAATATACAAAAATTATTCATGTAACAAACTGATCAAAGTGATCTTAAGAAAATAAACCCCATACAAAAGAAAAACCCGCGCAAAAACAAAATAGTGGTTAACAAAAAATCATTCTTTCCATGTTTCTGTTGTTTTTATTACAAATTATAAGTGGTAGTTAGCAAACAATTACGATTTATAAGAGGTAAAGAAGATTTTATTTGAAAAAAAATTACGAATTAGCGAGGGGACCAAAATGTATGGAAATTATACGAATTAACGAGACTTTTTCAAGGGACCGGCAGTTTATTACGAATTTGACTGTATTTATGTTTAATTCTATTTATTGATTCTTTCAAAAGCACTTTATATTCTCGGAGATATTCATTATCTTCATCAGCCATTTGAACATACTTTCAAATACTGACCATACTTCATATGAGTGCCTCAAATTTCATACATAAAAATACTATAAGTATAATAAAAATAATATTATTTCTCAGTATTGAATTTAACGAGTTTCAAAACAAATGCATGGCTCACCAAAAATAGCCAACAAAATCGCCAACTATTTTAAAATATCGCCAAAAAATCGCCATGTCCCAAATCGAAAATTAGGTCGCCAAACAAGTTTGAAAATCGCCACGTTTGGCTAGAAATCGCCACATCTGACAACCCTGTATATTAGAAGAAATATTTTTAACAAAAGAACTATTTATTCTCTTATCACAAAATTTGCACATTATTCGAAAAAAGTAAGATTTTTCAATAAAATTTTTTAAGCAAATCTTATTTAAAGTTTTTGATATTTAAATTAGGCTTAATTAAGTTCATTAAAGTTAATATTCATTGAATAATTTTTAGTAGAGGAAGGAATTGACAACATGAAATGAATTTAATTTTTTTGGATAATTTTTTTTCTTGACTGAACACGGGATTGACCTCGGGTCAAATCATATGATTAGCTTGACTCGACTTTCCTCTTTAATTTCCGCTTTTTTTATAGTTTTACCTAAAATATTTGCCAAAAAGTTTCTGTTTATTAAACATTTTATATAAATTATTTTTCCACCATTCGCTGTTTAAACTTTATACAAATGATGTTTTCCCAAAAAGCTTGTTTTGACATTTGCATGCAGTATGATTTTAGGCGGATTACCTTACTCACATACGCACACAAATCAAACAACTCAACCCTATACCCATATCCATAAACAAACAAACTCATTCATTTATACACATCCAAGGTAACATACCCATAATTAGTACGTGTGAGAACTTTGTCAAAACTACCTGTTGTACAGGATGCAACAATTTATCAAGCAAAACCCATTAATATTAAAATAAAACCAACCACATTAATGCAAATAGTATGAAAGCAATCTCTGGCAGGGTTGTCAGATGTGGCGATTTCTCGCCAAACGTGGCGATTTTCAAACTTGTTTGGCGACCTAATTTTCGATTTGGGACATGGCGATTTTTTGGCGATATTTTAAAATAGTTGGCGATTTTGTTGGCTATTTTTGGTGAGCCATGCATTTGTTTTGTAACTCGTTAAAATCAATACGAAAAAATTATATTATTTTTATTTTAGTATTTGAAACTAAATTATGTTATGTTGAAATGACTGATGAATATATTGAAAATCCAGGAGAAAATTATTTTCAATATATCGAGGCATAACCGCAAAAAAAGCTTAAGCAACACCATTTTCCATTTTCGTTTTTTTTAATAAACGACTTTATTGGCAACAGTTGCATCATCTCCTAAAATGTCATGGTCACATAATTTTATTTTATAGCAAAAACAATTTTATCTCAAGCGACAATATCCATACAAAATTTTTATGAAATTTTTTGAAAGTTTGTGAGAGGCAGAAATTGCCCCCTACCTCCCCTTGTGGTCCTTTTTTTGAAAAACTGTATAGCTAATGTGTCCATATAGATATGGATCTATCTATGTTTTAAATTTCCTTAAAATCAGTTTGAGAAGAAAAATTGCCCCTATCTCCCCTCGTGGTCCTATTTTTTAAAAAATGCATCCCTTTTGGGTCCATAAAGATATGGTTCTATCTATGTTTTAAATTTTATTGAAATCGGTTTGATAGTTTCTGAGAGGAAGAAATTTCCCCCTATCTTCCCTCGTGGTCCTACGATTTGACCCATTTTCAATAGGCTTGGTCCTTGTGCCAATAAGAACCTTTGACCCAAATTTCATCAAATTATCTCCAAAATTGCGACCTGTACTTGGCGCACAACGTTACATGGACAGCCAGCCGGCCAGCCAGCCTGCCTGCCAGCCGGACGGACATCGTTAGTTCGACTCAGAAAGTGATTCTTAGACGATCGGTATACTTTAAGGTGGGTCTAGTACCAATATTTTAAGGCGTTACACACATCAGCACAAATGCATAATACGCTCTCCACTATTGTGGTGTGGGTATAAAAAGAATTAATAAAGTATGAATATACCTATTTCAAGTTTACGAACTTTTCTCCATTTTAAAATGTGCCAAATTATTATCACAAACAAAATTCGTGGTTATTAAAGATATTAATGAATCGTAACGTACTTTTGGATGTTTACGAAACACAATTTACAAAATGACCGTTTGTAATTGGATGATATTCCATCTTATTTCAATCAGTTTTGGCCAAAAGTCTATAGCTATCAGGACACGTCAGGAACGTACCATTTTAAATAAATTGCTTTGGCTGTTCATTATATGGTGCTAAATCCAACTAGTAATGACTGTGTTGAAAATGTATTTTTAATAATGAACTTCGCTAAAACTCTCCTTCTAAGTAGAATGCAGTTCTTGACGCGGTTTTACGAGTTATAAATTATGTATATGAATGTTAATACTACATGATGCACTTCTTTTGTACCTTGGTTGAAGACATTTAATTCACTTACAATGTAATTCAAAAAAGAATACAAAAGGGAGTTTTGGCGCTGAAGTGTATGCGTTTAAGATATATAATAGAACTCCAACTACATACATACATATATCCAATATTTGTTTAATACTAACCACAAAAATTCTTTCTTTGCTGATTTGAGTATATATATATATATATATATATATATATATATATATATATATATATATATATATATATATATATATATATATATATGTTCCCGAAGATCCTATAAGGAGCATAGGGCCCCTTTTTTAAATATAGCTGAGGTTTCATTAATAAGTATTATTTAAGATGCGGTATCTTATTAGGCTTCCGCATCCGATCCTGGTGCTGGGGCTGCCAGCAACCTCCAGGCAATTTGTAAAGTTTTTTAAAGGCAGAGATTATCCGCGTTCCTTCTACTTCCTGAGACGCCTTTAAGGAGCCATCAGGATACTTTACAGAAACTAAGTTTCAGAAGTTCTTCCTACTGACCTGAACGTCTTTTAACCATTCAGGTTACTTAGCCGCCTTCTCACTCTAGCTAGCCTCTGAACGGGTATTCTCAAGCCATTGACCGGGGAATACCTGGTGAAAACCGGAGGTAGTGAGCTGCTTTGACTGTGACGCAAAGGAATCATCCTTGGCCACTCCCAAGTGAGTGGCAATCAAGAACTTTCAACTTGTCACAGTCCTTGTCACTTGTCACAGTCCATCCCCCAATTTGATCCCCTGATTTGAGTAGACTACTATTAACTTTTTAATAGTGCAATGTTAATTTTTTGTCTTCACTAATCATTTTTACTTGGTTCTAAATAAAAACTAAACAGAATATATATTATGCTGACTTTTTTTAAATTTTTGGCGGATTTTAGCGACTTGGAACAAATTTATTTTTTAAGATTTATAAAAAATATTTTTAATAATTTAAATCATCTATATTTTATTGTCAAAAAGTTAAAAATAAAGGCTTTTGCGATTTTGGCGATTTTTGGCATTGAATTTGGCGAAAAAGGTCAAAATCGATCTGACAACCCTGATCTCTGGAAGTAAAATAGACTACAAAAAGCATCAAATAGGGGTTTAAACATGTCGGGATCATAAATTCTAATAGATTAAGAACTAATTTCCGTTTAACGTTTACACCCTTTTTAATAAAAAAATATTTAAAAAGAACATTTGTTTTATAAAACTTTTATAAAAAAAGCCTACTAACTTATTAGAATAAAAAGATAATACAATGTTTTCAGCGAATTAACAAAAATTCAAGTATTTATTTTTTAGCAGTCAAAGTTTACAAAAGAATTATAATTCGCTTAAGTACATCAAAGTCTTACAAGTAATTGATATCTTTATATGTTTGCTTTTTTATTTTTTTTTAAATAATTATGTATAAATTATTTTGTCCGTCTCTTTTCGCTAAAGAGTATAAGAAAAACGTGTGATGTGTGTTTGTTTAAATATTATTGTGGGATATTTGATATGTGTTCTAATCAAAGGTTGTGATACAGTGTAAACGATTGTTTAATGTTTATTTTATATCCAATTTAATATTGATTTGAGATTATATACACCTTCAAATGGTTTCCAAAAAAAAAAAAAAAAATTGGAAATTTTAATAGAACCTCAAAACAAATGGGTGGAAGGTTTCCAGATGTTTATACCTACCACAACTAGTTGAGAAGACGGTAGGTATACTTAGTTTGTCATTCCGTGTAAAACTTTTTTGATATTCATCTAAGACCCCATTATATGTGTATATATGTGTATATAGTAGAAAGAGTTTCCGTTAGATTTCTTCAAAGAGCTACGATATACTTTAGCCGTTAAAAATTGTGCCAATGGTAAATATAATGGCTTAGTTTTTTTAATATAGAACAAATTTCAAATCAAAAGAAAGATTTAATTTGATAGTAGCAAAATAATTTTAAATTGTCAAATTCAGAGCTCATTTGTGTAATGAGAATGAAAGTGTTAAAGTCTTAGGGGAATATTATTTCTGAAAACTCAACACTAGGTTAGGTTAGGAAGGCTAACGCGCCCAAGGGAACATTTCCACTCGGAGACCCATGCGGTCCATTGTGAATCCATTCAATATTGAGGAAGACGAAAGAGAAAAATGAAGAAGAAAGGAGTTAACAGATGGATTTAAGATAGTTGATAGAAAATAAATAAATACCACATAGAACAAAAACTCTTTCTACATTCCCCTCATCAGAAACAGCGATAAAACCCAGTACGTCGGGAAATCTATCTCCTAGCCATTTCTGCGTGAGACCCTGCATCCTAGGACAGTGAAACAGCACATGCTCAATCGTATCTAGCTCCTCAGAATCCTAGCGTAACCTGCAGAAGTCCGGTATAGTATTGTCCCATTTACTCATAAAAGCCCTAACAGCACAATGATCCGTTAAGAACCATATAGGCGTCCTGAGACCACTCCTATCTAATTCTAATAGAACCCTGGCTGCCCCTGCGTCCAAACCGGGCCATAATGCCCTAGACACCTTGCAATCCGTTCTATCCCTCCAGGACCGGTTAACAGCATCGCGGAATCTATTCCGTATTGCCTCAATATAGTGACATAAGAGGTGTTTTACCCCCCGTCCCTTACCCATATGTTAAGATTCGATCCTTCTCTCTCGAATTCGTCCGCCACCTCATATCCACGCTGCAGATTCCGGACAACCTGCACTGTGCAACCATGCACGATCGCACCGTATAATTTGTCAATGTCCTAAGCGAGGCCTGACCATCGACGTAAATTGTGCTCCAGTATAATCTCCATCGCCCTCCAGATCGCTAGGATCTCAGCCTGGAAAACGTACTCATCAGGGAGCCTGAATGACGTTTTCACGTCAGTGTCAGCACGGGCACCAGTGCTAATGTCCATCTTGGACTCGTCCGTAAATACTGCCCACCCCTCAAACAGCCCATTAGAGCCACGCCAATCGTCCCTATTCGGGAACTCTCCTGGTGGTGTAACAGCAAAGTCTTAGGTCATTCCCTCGTCTAGGTAACAATCCTGTTGAGTTGCGAGGGCTAAAGTGCAGTCTACGGTTCCGAAGCTCAACATGAAGTAGGAATTCTTAAACAATTTCACCGTTTAACAAATTCAGCATGAAATAGAAATTAAATTTAACATACATATTTTATAATAGCGGTTTTCACCCTTTGTATTAAGTGTACACCTTTGCTCTATTTAATACGATTTTATACTACAAAGCGTGAGTGAATTTTTCGTTAGTATTGTAAATTAATAAAGTTGCTGAGTGAGGGAGAGAGACAGATATAGTTTCTTCAACTGTTTTATTTTGAGTTATTTAACAAAGGTGTTTACTACAGCTTTTTGTTGGATTTTTCAACTACAGCGTAGTAAATTTTAGTCTAATACATTTTGTTGTTGCAGTGTTGTAAATCTTAGTACTTTAACTAAATTAATAAGATTCACAAGGCCTACAAGGAACTTTACTATCAAGGATGAAAACCGCTAATATATTTTTTATATGTAGTCTTGTACACTTAATCAGCAAAGGTGTTTGAAGTTTACTAATTGTTCGATTAAGGATGGCAACACAACTTCAGTTTCAAGCAACTGAACTTCAGTTGCTTTCTATAAAAGCCAAATAATTATGTCATTTCATGTGAATCTTTTTCTAATATTCAATTAAGTCGATTTAGACATTTGGGTGTCAAATTGTTAAAAGTTCTTCTAGGCTGTGTGAGATTGAGTTCCAGAAAAATCGCTTTAGTAGGAAAAGAGCTATGCACCCAAATGTGCAACTACCTCTCTAAAACCTTGACAGAAACTAACATAAATTTTTAGCGGAATGCACCGATTGTCTATCTCACCAAAATTTCATGAAGGTCGGTCCATAATTTACCTACGGTTCCTTAGCCATAGGGCAACGAATAATGCCCATGTGGTGCAATTTAACAAAATATACACTTGAAATTCCCGTAGTAAATTCCCGGAAAATATGGCTCCATATTTTTCACATTAATTGAGTAGACTACTTAGTGTATGTTCTTTTTAACTGCTCCTTCTAGTTAACTCGTAGATTTTCGACACAAAATACCATTTGTTAATCTAAAGCTTCCAAAAAAGGGCTGCTATTAACCCGGCTAACCCGACTTAACTTTCTCACTGGATTTTCAAATACATAAGAATCTAAGATCGCCAAACGGGAGTCTTTATTTAATTTCTCCTTTAACATTTTTAACAAAAATAAGACAAAACTTTTTGCTGTCATCTAAATCAACTAAAGGGTTAAATTGTAGTTCTGTTTCTCATATTCTAACGCTTTTTTACCATAAAAAATACAAAAAACTTTTCTCGTTTTTCTTTCTGGCCAACACAAAAAAAATACAAAATAAATAGATACACGTGCAATTTCTTAGCTAAAAATTTCTAATTAATAAGTATTTAGCACCTTTAATAGTGTGTAAAATGTTATAGTTAACAAACACTTGTTTTTTTTCTATCATTAAACAGTGTTTTTTTTTTTTTTTTTTGCAAACTTTGTATAGACTATGAGTGAGGGTATCTGTGTGTTAAAAACATAACCATAATAAACCGGATATAAGAACATTCCATATAGAACTAACTGTATGTGTGTTAATGAAATTAGACACTTCCGTTTGTTGTTTACGTACGTCATAAATGTGCCAAAGTAAAACTGTGTGTAAAACAAACGGCTGAAATCTGATTTTTAATGTAAAATTTTAGTTATTTGTCTTTTCTTTAAATAAATATGTTTTAAAGTTTATTTTTACTTTTACTAATTTTCAAGGAAAAAAAATAAGAAAGTTTGTAAAGAACAAACAAGAAAGTTAGGCAGTCTAAATTTAAGATTTATATATACATATATATAGATTAATACAAATAGTTTTATTTATATTGATAAATTACACAAGGGAACAAAATTTAACTTTTTTGTGCGGCCTGTAACTTTAATGCAAATTTTTACTAATTTGAAGTCGCTGATTTCAAATCTAATCTCCATTTTTCTCTATCAGCTCGACTTTTCGAGATATGCCGTTATGTCCAAAATTAAGGCACTTTCACTACATATATTGGAATTACTTGAAAACGGTTCACCATATTCAGTTTAAAAAAATCCGAAACTCGGCAACAATATTGTCTTCAAGCTTACATTGTTTTTAAAATTGCCCAGTAGTGTCAGAGATATCGTTAAAGTTTTGAAAAAAATAACAATTAAAAAAAAAACAAGTTAGAGTGCTATATTCGGCTGTGCCGAATCTTTGATACCCTCCACCGACAGTTCGAATCTTTAAGGAGTAATATCTGTATGATGTCTATTTATTATTATTATCTTAAACTTTGACGATTTGTTATTAATTGTGGTTTTAGGCGACTAAACTGTTTTCCGGTAGTACGGTTTATATGGGGCCTAGGGTAAATTATGGACCGATCATCACGAAATTTCACAGCGTCATTTCTAGTCCTTTAAAACTGTGACGTACCAATTTCTGATATGATAGCATTATTAATTATGGTTTTAGGTGTACTAAAATGTTTTCCGGGAGTAGGGTTTCTACACAGAAAAAATTATTGCCGAATTATTTTCAAATAAACGCTTGTTTGAAAATTTTTTTGATTTCTACAAATTTTTTTACTGATTCAATTAATATTTTTGTTTGATTTTTATTTAACCAACAAAAATGTGGACAACTCTTCAAAAATTTAATAAGCGCGCTATTGGTTTGAAGTTTTCATAATAATGTATGAAATATTTAACGCTCCTTAATGTTGTCGTCTTTTTGCATTTTTTTATTGATTGTAAGCAACACTTCTTTATGTGAAATATAAGAACAACAACAAAAACACATGCAGTCTATTTTTGGACGCTTTAAAAAAGTACAGCAATAAGAAAAATGATAAAATAGCGTGACGAGGATTGTAGTAAAAAAACAACAAAAACAAAAGCAGGTAAAAAAACGTTTCATTTTTTTTAAACAACAGAAAAACACATTATAAGAAACAAAATAAATTTTTGGTTGGTTTCAAAGTTGGTAAAAAAAAAACAAAATCCCGTATTCAATTTTTTCAAATAGTTTGTTTAAATACATCAAATACAAAAATAGAATGATGGCGGAAAACATATCGAGTCGGTCTGCCGCCGTTTTTGGTTACATTTCTTCTTCATTAGCAAAGGAAAGGATAAAGCAACAGTGAGTGATGAAGAAAAACACTGTGAGTATAAATATGACTTCGTTCAAAAATTATTCCAACAAAAAAATGTGTATCAAAGCCAGCCGGCGGCTCTGCTCTGCTTCATCTTCGCCAACAGTGCTTGCTTGTGTGCGCGTCATTGCTTGTGCCAAAACTTTTTTGTTTGATTCAGCAAAATTATTTGTTTGAAATTTATATGAATTTCAGTAAACTTTTTGTTTGATTCTGTAAAATTATTTGTTTGAAGAAATCGGCGTTTTTTTTTCAATAAACAAAATGCAAATAAATTGTTTGAATATGCGAATCTGTTTGTAGGACCGATTTTAGACAAAAAATTGTTTGATTCTACAAATTTTTTGTTTGAATTCGAAAAATAATTTTTTCTGTGTATGGGGCCTGGGGTAAATTATGTTCCGATCTTCACGAAATTTCACGGTATCATTTATAGTCCTATTAAACTGTGACAAGCCAAAATTTGTTATAATTGCATTATTTTTTACGGTTTTAGGCGTACTTAACTGTTTTCCGGTAGTAGGGTTTATATGGGGCCTAAGGTAAATTATGGACCGATCGTCACGAAATTTCACAATGTTATTTTTAGTCCAAAAAAAACTGTGACGTACCAAATTTTGTTACGCTAGCGTTATTTTTTACGGTTTTAGGAGTACTAAACTGTTTTCCGGGAGTAGTGTTTATATGGGGCTTAGGGTAAATTATGGACGGATCTTCACGAAATTTGACAGCGTGATTTCCAGTCAAATAAAACAAATTTTTGCAAAATCTTATCTCATTCCGTGCCTTGTTCCAGCATTTATGTTATTTTTTGTAACAAAATTATCAATTTATTTAGGTGGTGGTTCCACATTTTGATTCATAGCTCTGGTCCTACTGAACCGATTTTGCTGGATTTCAATCCCAAACTGCTTAGGATAACTACAAGCAATTTGGCACCAAGTTTGTTCATTTCTTTTGAGTTGTTCGAAAGTGAGCGTGTTTTCAACAGACGGACAGACGGACAGACAGACGGACATGGCTAAATCGGCTTAGAATGGGGTCTGAGATGAATAATAACAAAGTTTCACACGGAATGACAAACTTAATATACCCTCTTCACAACTAATTGTGGTGGAGGGTATAAAAATTGTTTGTTCTTTAAAAATAAAAGAAAAAATGCGATCAAAATCATACCCAATAAAAAATTTTATCATTTTGCGAAGCACTAAAGGTACATTTAAAAAAATAAGCGCACAATTATGCGCTACGCAATAAGACATACAGAAATGCAGTAAAGTAAGTGAAAGAACTCTCAACAGCTTTTATAAAAAAAAATAACATTTCAAGTGCTACGGCATTCTCTTACTACGAAGCAGGTTTGTAAGGGAGAATACTAAAAAATAACTGTATCAAAACATTTCGTGTGTAAATATGATCGTTACATCCAACAATGTTTATGTGCGCTGAATAATGCGCTTTATGTATCAAAAATGTATTGCTTCAAAGTGGGAACTCGCCATATAAAATTCATGTCTTCCGTAAGCGAAATGGTAAGCGAAACCCTTATGTTTCTTCCTTACAAACCTGCTTCGTTGGAAGCTCCATTTTTTATTGGGTAGTTTTGGTCTAAAAACAATAAGTTAAACATATTTCGAATGCAATGAGCTCTATTTCATTGCAATCGGTGCACAATTTTTTTCACAATTTACTGAGAAAACTGAATTGATAAAAATCGCGATTTCCAAAAAAAAACACATTTGTTTAAGTGTATGTTGGAACAAAATTGAACTTTGTTTGTTTTTTATTGATTTTATCAGTTGAGCTGAAATTAAAACAACTGCTAGCGATGAGTTGTAATTTGTTTGATGTTTTTGTTAACCGCGATATAACAGAGTTAAAAACAAAACTGCAAAATTTCCACTGAACTAGAGTTGAGTTGTAAACCGCAACAGGGGAAATAATATACTTTCATTGAACCAGCACTTGACTCTGGATGGCGGCTGAAAGAGAAGTATACATCGAAAAACATTTATTATAAAATGAATAATTTACATCGCACAAAAAAAATTAACTAATTTTATTTAAGGTTAGGAAAATTGTTTAATAAAGAACGTAATTATTAAAATGTCTAGTTTTCACTATTTTTATCATTGACTTTATACATTTTAATTTTTATTAAAATTTCGTTTCTTTTTTGCTTTTTTAATTATTTAGCGGTTTATTTATATTTAGTAAATATAAATAAGCCGCTAAATATTATTTACCCAAATTTCCTAGTTTACTCTTTTTATCTCTCATTGCATTTGGCAAACAGAATTGCATACAAAGTATTGAATTTTTTTTAAACAAACTGCAAAATTGATTACAAACAATTAAACAAAAATATGTACTGTAGAATTAACCAATAATAAAAAAACACACACAAGTATTTCAATTCAAAAGCCCACACTTGACGAAAATTTTAAATATGTAGTTTTTCAAAAAAACTAAAAAAAATAGTTTTTTTTAGTTACCTCAATAAAAAAACAAAAGACATGAAGTGACAACTTTATCGCTTTTCATCGCTTGTGGCATTCCCTTTTTTTATTAAAATTTATTTAACTTTTTTGTTTGTCTTGAAATTTTTGTGTAATTTTTGCTAATTCATAGTTTTTTTTTCAAAAATTATGTCTTTATTAAATCTCTCTTTTCATATGTTGCATAAATTATTTTTTATTTACCCAATTTATGGGCTTTTATTTACTTTGTACAGCATTTTGACAAAGTACCTGACAGCTCTTAATGATTGCCATCTTCACGTAGTACAATAGTTTACATCTATTGAGCCAATGTTTGCATTTGTATATCTTTCATTAAATGATTTATTTGTTGGTAGTAAATATTTGCAAAACTTACCATAAGGCTGCCTTTTGTAAAAAAGCAAAATATTTTGTATGTGATCAGAATGTAGTATGTTTATTTAAGAGTTAAGGTTGATCAAAACTTGCCAAGTAATATTTAAGTTAAAACTGATTACTGTGTAAAAAGTCGTCACATTTTGAAAAATACACACTTTGTATAAAAAGGGTATGAATTGGTCTAAAATAAGACCTTTTGTATAAAAACTATAACTTTTATGTAGAAAAAATTGACCTTTGGCATAAAGGATACTTTTTGTGTAAAAGTGACTTTTTCTGTAAAAAGTGAATTTTTGTGTAAAGAGTAAAATTTTATCCAATATACATATAACTTTACATGTAAAAAGTGACTTTTTGAGTAAAAAGTGAATTTTTGTGTAAAAAGTGACATTTTGAGTAAAAAGTGAATTTTTGTGTAAAAAGTGACATTTTTTTCCAATATGTAACTTTTAATGTAAAACGTGACTTTTTGTGTAAAAAACTTCTTTTTATTTTGAAAATTACTTTTTGTGCAATTTTACCAATTAGGCCCCTGTGCAGACTTACAAATTTTGTTGCAGCAGTTCTTAGGTTTATGGCTGAGAGAGGTGAAAAGATTGGAGAGGGGTTTGATGGGATTTGTGGTACAATTGTACCAAATTTGGTACAGTCGAAACTTTATTGGTGCAATTCAGTATTTTTTGGAACAAATAGCCATCATTTCTTTGAAGTGGATTTACTCACTTTTTTTCTTTTCAATAATAAAGTTTCTAATTACATATATATCTCCAGCCCTGACCAGAACTACCAAAAATTGTATAATTGTTCATGATGTTAGAATAACATATTAAGTTCATACATAAGTATATGTACTCGTATTCCTGTACAAAGCCTGGGATCAATCAAGTGTCTCCAAATCGATTTTGTTGTTGTTTTTGTAGCAGCGAAACCTGGGGGCAAATCATGGCAGTCGTGATCGAATACTTTTTCGATTCGAAAGCAATTTTATTTCAGTCAATACTGAACGAATCGGTATTATTTTTTCAGTGTTTGAAAACTCAAATAAATGCTTTACAACACCACAAAAATAATTTCGATCCGTTCAGTATGGACAGAAAGAATTAGAAATTGAATTGCTTTCGAATCGAAAAAGTATTCGATCACGACTGCCATAATTTGGCCCCTGAAGAGCAGGTGTTGCTGAGTTGGAAATCTTTGGTCAGTTCTACGCGCCATTCTTGTCAATTTTTTGATGACGATGATAACTAAACCGATCGACTGAATATCACTTTCTGAGTCGATTTAAAGATGTCCCTTAGTCCGGCTGGCTGGATGCCTGTCCATATAGCCTTGTTCGTAAAGTACAGGTCGCAATTTTAAAGGTAATTTGATGAAATGTTGTAAATAGGTTTAAATTCATAAGCGCTAAGCCTACTAAAAATGGTGAGAATCGGTCCATAATTTCACATGGTCTTCAAACAAACTTCTTTCCGGAATCTCTGCTCTGGCAGGTCCATGGTTGCCCATGGGTCCCAAATAGAGCATACTCTAAAACATTTTCCTTATAAACTGTGGTGTAGGGTATCAAATTGCCGAGCTTAATCGACTATACTTTCTTAATTGTTTTATTGAATAAAAAGGTGTTATACATTTTTACTTTGTATTCATTTTTATTTTATAGCCAAAATTTGGTACAATTTATTTTAATTTGGTACAATTTTGCCACTGAGACGGTACAATTTAAGAATTGTCAAATCCCAACAGTGGTTCACAGTTTTATTTACTCTTCAATTCCGGTTTGTTTTGTAATTCTTATACTTTTCAACTTGAAATTGGCTGTGCGTGTATTCGTATTTATATATAAAATATAAAAAGGAGAAGAAGAAACGCAAGATAAAAATACAAAAAGATTATAAAATTCTAGTCTTGCATTATTTAGCTTAATTTCTTCGACCTTCTTAATATTATTTCCTTTCAATAATTTCTCAAGCTCAAGGTCCGTTTTATATAAAAAATATTTATTTAAAATTTATCCAATATTTCGCTATCTCAATGGATAGCGAAATTACAGACATTTAATTTATAAGAATAAGATAGGAAATTAAATAAGCTTATAGAAATGTAATAGAATAATTTTTGTCTCCTGTGTTTTATTTTTATTAATTTTCATAATTGACAATTTTGTTGTTTCATTAAATTTTGTTTTTAAAAATTGTTCATTCATTGTCCATTGAGATAGCGAAATATTGGATAAATTTTAAATAAATATTTTTTATATAAAACGGACCTTAAGCTTGTATTTTTATCTTTTTTTCCTGCTCCTTTTTATATTTTAGTACAAATACCCTAGAGCCAGATCTGGGCGGTATTTGAAATACATGTATTTTAAATACATGACGCGCATGTTTTTTGTATTTTAAAAACATGTCTAGCAAGTATTTTGTATTTTAAATACAAACAATAAATAGAAGTAGTTTGTTTTTTGTATTTTAAATACATCAGAAGAAAGGCAAAGAATCCAAAACTTGCAATTTATACTCTGGAGGAAAATTACAAAAAACTTAAAATGACACCTGGAAATATCAGAAGTAGAAGCACTAGTAAAGAAGACGATGATTTTGTTGTTTTCGTACATAGGAAATATGGTGAAGCTAGGACATCAAATTTGGAGTTGGAATTTATCAGTCTCCTTAGTGACAAGAGCTATCTTGACAGCTATCCAAATATAAAAAGAGTATTCATAGACTGGTAATACAAGTTTGTGCTCATCAGGACCTGAAGAAAGATTATTTTCTTCAACAGGTTTTATTTATTCTCCAACAAGTAACTGGTTGTCTGATGCTGCATTCAAAAATCTGATCTTTATGAAAGGAAACAATTTTTTTAATAATAAGTTTTATCTAAAGTATTTTTTGTTTTGAATAAAAATGGTGTATTTCGTATTTTAAATACATACGTGAACATGACGTGGAAGTATTTTGTATTTGAAATACGTGCAATAAATGGAAGTATTTTGTATTTTAAATATATACAGATGTGTAAGTACCCATTTTGTATTTGAAATGCATGGCCAGCAAGTATTTTGTATTTTAAATACATCAAACCATGTATTTTGCCCAACACTGCCTGCAGCTAACTTCAAGTTTAAAAGTATAAGGCCCGTTTTCACAACTTACCGATAGCTAAAGGTAGGATTTAATTGGCCTTATAAAAAGAGTTTCATTATTACAACTTTACTTTAACCTACCAGGTATGATGAACCTCAATCTACTATATCGCTCAGTTTAGGTTAAAGTAAAGTTTTAATAATGGAACACTTTTTATAAGGCCGGTTAAAGTCTACTTCAAGCTATCGGTAAGTTGTGAAAACGGGCCTAAGAATTATAAAACAAAACAGAATTGCAGAGTACATTGAACTGAGTACCTAATCATTATTCTTCTCATTTCTCACACCAATAAACTCAAGAATTGCTGCAACAAAATTTGCAATTATTGACGATGACTAAAGGCCTAATCAGAATGTGAATAACGTGGCTTAAGCAACTGAGCAAATACATGTAAATCATATCGCTCATTTGCTGCAAGACCGGCATAACGCAAATAAATCCATTTCGAGATAAACACATTTAAAGTTTTTGATTTGCTCTAAGTACTTAGAAAAAAAGAAGACACCTTCTCTTCAAACTGGGAAAGTATAAAAGATATAAAGATGAATTTAATACACAATATAAAGATAAACAAAGCGAACAATTCTGCTTATCTAACTCCAAAATTTCATTATTTGAGTTATGACGGTCTTGCAGCAAATGAGCGATATGTGTAAAACCATGTTGAACTTAAGGAAACTTTTTGTTAAATGTTATGAAACTGTAATTTGCTTAAGCAAAGTGCGAAACTAATCGCACATTCCGTACGGAATCAAATGTTTTTTATTTTGTTTTTGTTTTTTTTAAATATTTTTTTTTTTTTTTTGTTTTTTTTAATGTATTTGAGAGGCTTTTTCCTTTATTTTTGACAGTTGCTTAAATTTGTTTATGCATATTCTGGTTGGGCTTTAAGCAGTTATCGAGTTGCGTGTAAGTAAAACTATTCTGAATGTAGCCGTTTGTATCAAGATAAATTGTGGCACGAATCATTTTTATGTAATTCTACAATTTAAACGTTTTATCCACTTCCTCACTTACAAGTGGTTAAGGACAAAACATGAACGGGATTTCTTGGCTTTACTTTCTTAAATGTTTCAAGAAAATAGCAAAAATCTTTTTCAAAATAATTCTCTTGTTTATTTCTTAATATACATACATATATGTACATAAAGTTAAATTTTCATATTATTCGAAGGTGTATTCTAAGGCAAATTACAATCCTATTTCTTGACCTCAAGAAATACGTTTAAAATAAATGGTTATATACTATATGATACCAAGGACCCTCGAGATAGAGCTTGTGGAGGTTCTGCCATTTTAATAAAAACCCGAGTGAAACACTACCTAATGTGTGATCATCGTGAAGATTATCTCCAAGCAACGAACATTTGCGTTGAGGAATTAAATAGAAACCTAGTAATTTCATCGTTATACTCCCCGCCTAGATTTTCAATATCGGAGGACCAATATTATAAATATTTTAAATCATTAGGACCGTGTTTCCTAGCCGCTGGCGATTATAACGCTAAACATACCTTCTGGGGGTCGCGACTTATAACACCAAAGGGTCGTGTTTTATTTAACTCAATTTCTAAAATGGATTTAAATGTGGTAGCGAGCGGACAACCAACATATTGGCCCACTGATCATCAAAAAATTCCAGATGTCATCGATTTCGGCGTGGTTAAAAACATTCCCATAGAAACGATTCATGTTGAAGCCTCCCTAGATTTATCTTCCGACCACACACCTACAATTGTTACTATAATGAACCCCAATAGAATTGTACCTCCGACGACAGCTACGCAAATTAATTGGTTAAAATATAAAAAATATCTCAGTACCCATTGCACAGAAAATATTCCGCTCAGTACACCGGATTATGTAGATCGCTCTATTGACAATTTTGACAGTTTTCTGAAACTAGCTGTTCAACATTCCAATATTGTCCCCAAAAAAACAAAAACTATTAAAATATATTCCACAGATGTCGAGCATCTTTTGTCTGAAAAAAGGAGGGCTCGAAGAGATTGGCAATTGCACAGATCCCCTCAACTTAAGAACTTACTTAAAGAGTGTACAAAAAGACTTAGAAAGTTACTGCAGACTAAGAAAACGGCTTCTCTGGAAAAATATCTTGAGGAACTTGATGCAACCCCACAATCAAACTACTCATTATGGCGCGCAGCTAGAAATCTCAAAAGGCCAGTTGTCTCTAAACCACCATTAAGAAACTTGAATGGAAGTTGGGCAAGAAATGATGTTGAAAAAGGAAATCTGTATGTCAATCATTTAAAAAACGTATTTACCCCAAATATATCTCACGATATTGCGGTCGAGTTACCACCTGTTGCTGCTAGAGCAGCTGTTCCGCTAAGATTTGAGATAAGAGAAATCGAAAAGGCTATTTGTGATTTAAACCCCAAGAAGGCTCCTGGTTTTGATAAGATCAGCAACAAAATGCTTTTGGAGCTACCCAGCATAGCAAAGAAAATTATTCTTTTAATTTTTAATGCTATTTTACGCCTTGAATACTATCCTCAAAAGTGGAAGGTCTCCTTAGTCACCATGATACCTAAACCTGGAAAGGATCACACAAAAGTTGAGTCATATAGGCCTATAAGCTTACTTTCTAATATATCAAAGCTGTTTGAGAAGCTGTTAGCGTCAAAATTAACCCCAATTTTAAATGAAAATAGATGTATTCCTAACCACCAATTCGGCTTTAGAAGAGAACACAGCACAATTGAGCAAACCCATCGTATAGTAAACGCAATAAGAAAAGCCTTTGAAGAAAAAAAATATTGCTCCGCTCTCTGCATCGATGTTTCTCAAGCTTTTGATAAAGTCTGGCATGAAGGCTTATTACATAAATTGAAGCTCAACTTACCAGTAAACACACACAAGCTGTTAGAAAGCTACTTAGTCGGTCGAAAATTTATTATTAAAGAAGGTGATTATTTAAGCTCTCCTCAGCAAATTGACGCTGGAGTCCCTCAGGGAAGCATCCTGGGCCCACTTTTATACTTAATATATACCTCGGACATGCCAACAAACAACTACACACAAACTTCAACATTTGCTGATGATACAGCTTTTTTGAGCGTGCACGAAAACCGTCAAGAAGCATCTCGATACCTACAGGATCATATATTTCAACTCGAACTATGGTTAAAGCAATGGAGGATAGAGGTCAATGAGCAAAAATGCGTACATATAACATTCACCTTGCGTCGGGAATCATGCCCCCCTATTAAAATCAATAATCAAATAATACCTCAAAATTCGCATGTAAAATACCTCGGTATTCATCTAGATCGCCGTTTAACGTGGAAAAGCCATATAGAGGCAAAATTAACTCAAATGAAACTAAAAGCCATCCAAATTCATTGGCTTATTGGAAGAAACTCTGTCCTTAGTCTCGACTGCAAACTTCTTCTTTACAACTCCATCTTAAAGCCAATCTGGTGCTATGGTATTCAGTTATGGGGCACTGCCTCGGCCTCTAATATCGAAAAAATTCAAAGGCGCCAAAATAAACTACTTCGAATAATCACAGCTGCCCCTTGGTATGTTAAAAACTCAAATATTCACAAGGATCTTAATGTTCCATTAGTTAAAACTATGATTACGAAATATGCAGTAAAATACTTAAAAAGGCTCGAATCGCACCCAAACCCACTAGCACGAAATATTTTAAATGATAGCGGCCACACTCGCTTAAGAAGAAGAGACACTGCAGCACTTATCCAATTAGATGAGCGATAAACACTATAAAAGTGAACAGAACCCGCGATGAAGAAAATTTTTGTCTGGCACTGGCAGGACAAAAAATAACGTATTAGGTTAAGATTTGATTAATTATTGTTAGTTCATATTTAATATATGAAGATTCAATAAATAAATAATGAGAAAAAAAAAAAAAAAAAAAATTACAATCCTCAAAAGCTTTTATACTTTAATACCCTGCTAGCATTTGGAAGATCGTTTTTCAAAAATCATCGGTATGAGTCTTTTTTGAGTACTTTCGGTGACTAAAAACTGATTAATCACTTGCACGCTTTAAAATCGACGCATAAATGACTCGCGCTTATGATTTAAAGGTGTTTGATTTAAAATTCAACAACAAAAACTATTAGAAAAAGAGTCGAAAATGTCTCTAAGCCTGTGATAGCCACTCCATAGGCTCGCGGGTCAGTCAATAATCGTATTTTTCACACAGACACGGTCGGCAATTCACATGTATACAACAACTTTGTTCGTTTCAAAACATTAGACTATCATCAGTCTCTGCGACCGCACACAAGTACATAATATCTTTGTGTGCGTGCGTTCGGGGCTTGGTTAGTTCGGGGCTTGGTTATCACTGCTCTAAGCTAATAAAAAAAAACGAATCATATATGATTCTTCAAGAAGAGTCTCGGTTAGGATACCATTTTCTCCCGACAAAAGTATCATTTATGATTATTCCTTCAATCTTTTCCAGGAATATTTACTATGCACTATCAGAATTTTCGTTTGTATATTTATGCATATTTTTCTTACTCCTCTATCAATTCCAGATCCCAGATCACTAACAGAAACTTGTCATGGGCCCTTTTTTTATACTACTATTGGCCCTCCAACTCTTTTATACCACCTCTCTGAGTAAAATCCTGAATGCCCCGCGAGACACAGTGAATTCAATAAATGATAAATTAAATGATTATTCAATTCTATTACCACCAGAATTTTCAAATGAAAACGAAGAGTTCCTCGAAGAAGAAAATGGTTTGGCTTCCCTAGCCGCTTTACCTGATGACAATGTACCCGTAGTCCAAACTTTTGAGGATAAAACTGAATTTAAATTCCGCCAACCCATAGAATCGGTAAATATTGATTATTCACGAAATGCTGTGATAATGAAATTTCACAAAAATAATGCCAAATCTATAATGAAATTGGATTCTATGGAAAATGAGAGAAAGAAATCGATGCAGGATAATTTTATACGTTTAGGCAAGAGATCGTATGAAGAATTTCCTATTACCAACAGTTTGGATGAGGGTTTCTTTGGCACAAGCCCCGGCATGCGTTTGGAAAGAAGTCATCAGTCCGCTAGAGATGCAAGAGGTGATAACTTTATGCGTTTTGGTCGAGCGGTAAATACGAAAAATGATTTTATGCGTTTTGGACGGGGAGCTAATGATTTTATGCGCTTTGGTCGCTCACCTTCGCAAGATTTTATGCGTTTTGGCCGTGCTGCAGGTCAAGATTTTATGCGTTTTGGTCGAGCACCTGGACAAGACTTCATGAGATTTGGTCGCACGCCCAGCCAAGATTTTATGAGATTTGGCCGAACACCCAGTCAAGACTTTATGAGGTTCGGCCGTACACCTAGTCAGGATTTCATGCGTTTTGGTCGTGCAGGTCAAGATAATTTTATGCGTTTTGGTCGTACGCCTCATCAGGATTTCATGAGATTTGGTCGTAGCTCCCCCAAAATACCAGTCAATACTAACTTTATGCGCTACAGTCGACCTGACAACTTTATGCGTTTTGGCCGCAACCCCCCACAACCCTCGGATAATTTCATACGTTTTGGTAAAAGCATAGAAAACTCAGATGACAAAAACTCTTCCCAGCCTATAATGGGTAAAAACGAATTAAAACAAGCTGTCAAACTAATACACGAAGCCGATAATAATGCCGACAATGAAAATCCTGTAGATAAAGCAATCAAAGTTCTTTTCAGTAAACATCAGCAGCAAGATCAAAACGATAAGGCCCATAGCGAAGAACTAAATGGTGATTCATTTAATCAGCGCAATGATGACACCAATGACCTGAACTCTGATATGGACTACATTTTGAAAATGTCAAAATAAATGACAGACCTTTGGCAAGAAAAAAAAAACACATTAAATTTTTACACTGTAAATAGAGAAGACTTGTAACAAAAACTGAAATTAACAAAAAAAAAAAACTTGTATGTAAAAAATTAATTACTAAACAATTAAAAAAAAATTAAAATAATATGTAATAACATAGCCATATTAGTGCCACATGTATTAAAATATTTAAGGTTATACAATGACAGTGAATTTTTTAACAGGGCTGGATATGAAATTCACTTAAATTAAAAAAAAACGATTAAAAACACAGAATAATTATAAACTTAATTCTTAGAAACAAGTTTAGATAATAAATATATTCTTATGTTTTAAAATGTTATGAAAACTGAAGTAATAAATCTTTATAAAATAAAACTTTATAAAATTGTGAAAATAAAAAGCAAAATATAAAATTCTTTTTCTTGATTACGTATGATAACAAAAAAAAATAGTATATCAACACTATGGCCAAAAAATTTTTTATTTTTAATGTGACTAGATGACAACTAGATGGCAGTCGTGATCGAATACTTTTTCGACTTTGATGAATCCACTTAATTCATCAAAGTGTTCTACTGACCCAGAGATAAAAAGTTTTGGCAGATATCTGTCAAAACTCACTTGAACATTATTATATATTCGTTATATACAAACATTTGGCAAAAAACTTCAAAGAATTTATTAGAGAAAAGTGAAATTTAAAGTGAGCTAGGGAAGTAGCCAAGCCAGCAAAATAGTTCGAAGTCTTCCAGATATCTGAGAGCAAAGTCGACAAAAAAGGCAGAATAGTATACGAACTGTATCAGAGATTTGAACCAAAAGGGCAATCGGAAAAAATTGAAGGGTAACAAGACCAAAAAAGCTTTATAAAATACCCGAAAAGCGTAAAAATGGCAAAACTGGACCCGAATATTATTAAGATATCTTCATCTAAATGAGAGTTTATATTTCTATGGTTAATTTTGGACCTACCAGCACAACATGCCATATAAGCTATTGTAAAGATTATTGTCGCCAATTTGTATGTCAATACCAACAGTCAAAAGGATGTTATGGCATTAAAAGTTATTTTCGGGAGTAGTATAAGTTTGGACCGAATTGTATCTTAATACCAACTTAATAAGAATATTTGTGGCCACAAAGACTCTATTCCGAAAAGATGCTTGTATGGGGGCTTTGTGAAATTAGGGACCAATTATCAACAAATTTAAATAGGCCAATTATAACCTATGTACCAAATTTCATTGAATTATCTACAAAACTGCGACCTGTCGCACAAGGTCCGCCAACCAGGTGGTATACTTAAAGGTTAGCTTAGGACCAATATTTTAAGGTGTTCAAATCATAAGCACAAACGCATAACACCCTCCCATTATTGTGGCGTGTGTCAAAATGCTTGACGCCACGGCGAATTTACTCGTGTACGTGTGCTGGACGTAATATTCGCCGTCATATCTCAACTTTTTGATTTTCCATCCAGCATTGTCTGTGTGACACATACAACACATTTTCATAAACTACCATAGCGCTTGCTGAGAAAATTTGACCTTGTACAGACCCCTATAACTTTGTTTCTGCATTAGGCAGTACCCATACATTTGCAATATTATTGAGTAATTTATTGCAGTTGTTAAGGGCCAAATACACTTGTCAAATGCTTGTCCAGCAGGCGAATTCACACGTGTACGTGTGCTGGACGTAATATTCACCGTCATATCTAAAGTTTTGGATTTTCCATCCAGCATCGTCGGTGTCACACATACAAACACAATTTCACTAATACTACCAAAATGCTTGATGAGTATTTTGATCAGTGTATTTGGGCCTTTATAGTCGATTGGATCTCGATTTTCAATAAGTTGGGCAATGTAAAAACAAATATATGGCGCAATGATTTATTGAACACGTGTTAAAGTAGACAAAAAATATTTCTTTTTGCGCAATATCATCAAATAAAAGATTTTTAATTTTATCCAATATATTGTGCCTCCTACTAATATGATATACACACTGCCAATTTCACTGCATCTATTATCGAGTCAAAAAACCCAAAAAAAGCATTTTTTAAAAAATTATTATCGCCATCGTTTGTTTTAAGCGTACAATTATTTTGTGCTTACAAATCGGCCCACACTAATATAAATACATAATCAGCCCAATTATGAATAAAAACTCCCCGGGAGTTTTCTCCCTTCTCCCTTCTCCCATTTTTCCTATGTTAATTCAATTGTATAAATTGAACGTAATAAAAAGTTTATAACGTTTAACATTGGCAAGTGTTATTTGGGCCACCCGGTACATATGCAATACAAAGTTTAAAGTAGAGAAACCCGTTATAAATATTTATATTGATAAGTGCCATCTTGTGGACGGTAGCAGTTGCAGAAGTATTGCCATATTAAAAATTTAACTACGTTTAAGCAACAAGTGGCTATTTCAGCAACACTAATTAAACAGCTGTTACATGTTCTATCGAATACTAAATATATTCGGCTGTTGCTAACTTTTACGTATTAAAGCACTAAAATTGGGTTCTTACTACTGGCAGCACTGCATAGTGTAACAAAAATAGAAGTGTGTTGGCAAATAAGTAAAACTAGGAGAACGTACTTCATATTAGCTAAAGAAAGGTAGTGGAGAACTAGGAAAAAAACTTAATTAAAAGACGATTTTAAGAAATAATTAAGGAAAACATACATTGTTTTTTTTTACATAAAAGAAATTAATTAAATAAAATTTAGTGAAAATTAAACACACATAAAGAAGCAGCAGTCTAAAGTTCATTTCAATTGTGTTTTATTGTGTTGATGTTATTTGGTGTGTCTCTCTAGCCTTCACTGCAGTCACCCACTACCACTAGCCCTCCTCCGTCCGTCTTTCGTGTGGAACTTTTTCTATTTTATTTTTATTGATTGCAACTTAAGCAAACTATTAACAAAGTGTTTATTGTTGTTACAGTTTACCAAAACTTGCACTAAGAAAAACAACAACAATAACAACAAAAAGAGATCAAAAAGCAATAGGATGTCGGCTTTGTTAAAACTAGCCAGAGGTAAGTGCTATTGAAAACTTTAATTAAATACATACTTATGTATATACATATTTGTTTATATTTAAACATTGTATGATAAACTATTGCTGATTTTTGTTACATAATTTTGATTTGTTCATAAAAATTGATAAAGTTGATGGTGCGAATGCCTGTTGTATTTGTTTTAAGTGTTTAAATTAATTTTGATACCTACAAATATTTTAATAAAATGCTCCTAATCTGTTTGCTTATCAAATTTCGAATTTTTTATTAGATCAGGTATAAGAAGATCCAATGATTTAAATAAATTATTATTGCCAACAATGATTCTTTTATTCTTAATAATCAGGAATGTGATGAAAATCGACCGATTTAAAAACGATCGTTTTTAAAAGAAGTATGAATTTCAAGCGACTTTAGAATCTATTTCTGTATTAGTTTTAATTTTTTATTTAAAATACATTTCAAATAACTTATTTAATACCTATAAACTTTAAAAGAATACAATAAAATATTTAGAGTAAAATGTATTAGAAATCAATTTTTAATAATACTAAAAAAGATATCCGTTTAAAATGGTTTAGATTTTAAAGTCGATTTCCATCACATACTTGCATATACATACATACAAGTGATGTTACGAATACTCGTATTCCCGAATATTTGCCTATTTTACGACATTCGTATTCATATTCGCCAAATTCAAGCAAATTTTTCGCGAAGTTATGTGAAGCCACAAAAAGAATTTATGAACACTACTAGTTGATTTTAAGCATTTGAAATATTATTTGAAACAATTGAAGCACAGCCGCGAATAACTTTGTAAACGCCACATTTTGCAAAAACTGTTTTTTTTTTGCATATAACCGTTGACCTTACTCTCTTACATAGTTAAAACATCAAATCAACCAAAACTATGCACCTTGACGCCTTCAAAATGGCGTACAAAGTGTCAGCCAGTGGAAGAACATTGCAAGTTACTAACAAAATAATGAAACCGAAATGATTTTGCAGTGCTGAATAATGTTTTAAAAGCCTTTTGCATTAAAGTTTTTGTTATCATTATTTTTAATAATAGAAAAAAAAATTTTTTAAAACAAATAATGCTGCCTCTCAAAAAACGTTTTTTTTGCTCTCCTGAAAAATTAGAAATGTCAAATACAGCAGTCGGAGTCGAAGTACCCACAATAACCCGCTACTCCGACTCCAAAATTTCTCAACATAAACATTTTTCTTAATAATTTTCGAAATAAATCAAGTAAGAAAGTATAGTCGGTCAAGCCCGACCATATGATACCCTACACCACAGTATTTAAAAACACATCATGCTTATGTGTCCATATAAATATAACTAACTCCCTAACTCCCCTTGTGGTCCTATTTTTGAAAAACTGTATAGCTAATGTGTCCATATAGATATGGATCTATCTATGGTTTAAATTTCATTAAAATCGGTTTGAGAGGCAGAAATTGTCCCTATCTCCCCTCGCGGTCCGATTTTTTTAAAAATTTATTCATTTTGTGTCCATATAGATATGGATCTATGTTTTAAATTTCATTGAAATCGGTTTGATAGTTTCTGAGAGGAAGAAATTTCCCCCTATCTTCAGTCGTGGTCCTACGATTCAGCCCATTTTCAATAGGCTTGGTCCTTGTACCAATACGAACCTATGACCCAAATTTCATCAAATTATCTCCAAAATTACGACCTGTACTTTGCGCACAAGGTTACATGAACAGCCAGCCAGCCAGCCTTCCAGCCGGACGGACATCGTTAGTTCGACTCAGAAAGTGATTTTAAGACGATCGGTATACTTTAAGGTGGGTCTAGGACCAATATTTAAAGGCGTTACACACATCAGCTCAAATGCATAATACCCTCTCCACTATTGTGGTGTGAGTATAAAAATTATTTAGTTTAATTTCTTCGACTTTTTAACCTTTTTCTTCACAATAAATCTTCAAGCTTCTTTATCTCAATGGATAACTTCTTCAGGAATTTTTGTTTTTTTTCAATTTAAAACAAATTTTTTAAAACAAAATTTAATGAAACAACAAAATTGTCAATTATGAAAAATAATCTAAATTTTACACATGAAACAAAAATTGTTTTATTCCATTCAAGGCGCCTTGATTCCATTTTTATAAACTTATTGTATTTCCTATCTTATTCTTATATTGTATGAAAATTTGGCTTAATAAAAGTTTGTTAAATTTAATAATCGTTTATGAATACGGGGGGTTATTGTGAAGAAAAATTAAAAAACTTTTAAGAGGGTCTGCTTTAAAAATTTTGAAGTCAGAAAATAAAGTCCAATCTACTTTACATATGAGTAGCTGAGTTGCAAAACTCGTTCGTTTCAAAAATTAAAAAATTGAGATAACAATTGATTTTGATAGATCTTTTAGCACTTTATGAAAATAAATATATAGATTGATTCGAACCATGTTCTTTTCTCTCGTTTTATGTGACCTTAAATTTAAGTTGATAACAAAACAGGTTCGTTCTACTCACCAGACATTTTCAAAACTATCTTTTTCCATTTTCTATACCAAAACTTCCTGGTTCACTATTGTTTAAAGTGCACAACCTTCCATGATGGTATTGGTACTGCTCAATCCCTTGAGGCGAACAGCACCAAGCCCAACAACAAAAAGCCTGCTTGTATTGGTGTTGCTGAAAAAGAACGGTCCTAGTGGCTCTTGATCTATCAAAAGCGTTAGATACGGTGAACCATGCCATCCTCTTCGGAGACATAGCGACTTCTAGTCTCTCGGACAACACGAATAGGTGGCTTGTGAATTATTTGTGTGAAAGACAGTCGTTTGTGGAGTTTAGAAACAAGAGGTCGAAGTGCCGTAGAATTAAACAGGGACTTCCCCAGGGTGGAGTCCTATCCCCGATCCTGTTTAACTTCTACATGTCTAAACTCCCGACACCTCCCCAAGGTGTCCAAATGATATCGTACGACTGTACTATCATAGCGACGGGCCACAACATTGATGACCTATGCAGTTTGGTAAACGGTTACCTCCGTGATCTGGCGAGGAATATGAACATCTCTCCCGCAAAATCCTCGGCGACTCTATTCACTACATGGACTAAGGAAGTGGGGTTGCAGTTGAATGTGACTGTCGACGGCGCCATAATTCCGAACAAAAATCGCCCAAAAATATTGGGAGTCACATTTGACAGCCTATTCATGTCAACGGCGCATGCCACTGCAATCTGCGATAGAATGCGGAGTAGAAACAAGGTCCTCAAGTCTCTAGCCGGCAATACTTGCGGCATGGAAAAGGAAACCTTGTTAGCTACATATAAAACTATTGGCCGGTCAGTGGTTAACTACGCAGCGCCTGCGTGGACCCCAAGAGTCAGCGATACTCAGTGGAAGAAGCTTCAGAGCTGCCAAAATGCCGCCTTAAGAACCGTAACAGGTTGTGTTCAGATGACATCAATAGAACACCTGCATGATGAAGCGAAGATGATGACGGTCAAGGAACACAACATAATGCTGACAAAGCAGTTTCTTCTCCGATGACATCCGAACCACTGTCTGATGGAGTCAGACCCCCCGAGACATGTCAGAAAAGATCTTCGCTGGTATGAGAGTGAAATCCAACAACACCTGGACTCTATGACAGACCACACCTCATACAGGGCAGCTCTGAATGCATTTCACTGGGAGTCGGTGGAGAGTGCAATGAACAGCCACCGAGACAACATCGTAAGAAGGTCGTCCACCACCGGTTGCAAACGAAGAGCGGGACTTACCACGACGAACGAGGGTGACATTGGCACAATTAAGATCGGGATGGTGCGCACGTCTTAACTCGTACTAGTCGAGAATAAATAGCTATTCCACATTGCCCTGCATGTGGAATAGGCCCACACGACGAACGACGCCTATTCAACTGCAGTGCAAACCCAACCCAGCTAGAAGCAGTGTCCTTATGGACCCGCCCACGTGAGGTAGCACAGCTACTGGGCCTTGATTTAGCTGAGTTGGAAGGACAGAGCGAAGAAGAAGAAGGAGAAGAATAGAAAAGTAGATTTTATACATGCTTGTTTTTCAGGTCGAGCTGTTACAACAACAAAAGGCCTGCTATTTTCCAAAAATAAAAGAAGGCTTACAACAATTTGTTTTACTTTACTTTTCTCTTCAAAATGTGTTATACAAATTATACATGTAAAAACAGAAGGCCCATCTGCATTTTTTAATAAAAATATGTTTAATTTTCCTGAGAATGATTAACAAAGTTGTTCGAAATATTTGACTAAACAAATAAAATGAAACCAAAACGGCAGTGTTTTAATTTATCTATATTAAAAACAAAAGACCTTATTTCACAATTTACAAAAAAGGACTCCTGATGTTCTTTGCCTCTACAAATTCAGTGGTAAACAACACTAAGTACACTAAATGCCCTTTATGTCTAGATCTAGATCTATATTGTAATAGATCTAGTTTGTATTGAAAATTATTTTTATATTCAATTACAAAATTTTTTTTAATTTTGTCATTTTATTGTTAATTTTGTTTTTTCAAAATTGTTAATTTTGTTATAAAGAAAAAAACCCTGAAGAAGGCACTCAAAGGAAGTGCCGAAATATTGGTGAAAATAAATTTATAAAAAAAAGTTTTTTATAAAAAACAATAAGACCTTAAGCTCGAATATTTTATTTGCATATTAAAAGAAAATAAGTTAGAGTTATACATCCATCTGTGCGAATCTTTGATACCCTCCACCTACAGTACGAATATTTCCGAAGTGGGGTTTATATGGGACATATGGTAAATTATGGGCTGATCTTCACATAATTTGAACAAGTAATTTATAGTCTACGCGTTCTATAGATTTTTCCGAGAGTATGCTTTATATGTGGCCTATTGTAAGTTATGGATTGATCTGAACGATAGTTGACAGTGTAAGTTCTAGTCATATAAAACTGTGACAGACCAAAATTAAAAAAAAACATTATTTGTTAGGGCTTTAGAAGTACTGTTTTCCAAGAGTAGGTTTTATATAGTATAATATATAATCACGAAAATTGACAGCGTGATTTCTAGCCATATTAAACTGTGGCGGACCAAATATATTACAATAGCATTTCGTTAATTATGGACCGATTTAACAGTAGGATTTTTAGTCATATAGAACGAATCTGTGCATAATCTTATATCAATATGTGCATTCCGCCACAAGTTATGCTAGTTTTTGTACCAAATGATAAACTTTTTAGGGTGTTTGTTCCACATTTTAATTTATAGCACTTTTCCTACTGAACCGATTGTGCTGGCCTGCAATCCCAAACAGCTTAGGTGGATTCTAAACAATTTGATGCCAATATTTATATTCCCTTTTGAGTCGTTTGAAAGTGACAACAGACGCATAGACAGACGGACATGGCTTAAGCGAATTAGAATTACTCAAGGACCCAGAATAAATAGACCTTATGGGGTCTTAGATGAATATTAAAACAGTTTCACCCGGGTTGACAAAGTTTGTACGTAAAAGCAAAAAAAAATTATAACATTTACGCTATTTTTGGTAATTATTTGCCGTTTTAAGGCATTAGATAAAATTAGTTACATTAAAGTAAGTGCTTGGGTTCTGTCCAGACAATTAAGATTAATACCTTACCTTTTGTTTCAAAATTTTAAGCAAGCTTAAAGTTGTGAATTGTTACATACAGCCCTAACAAAATACTAACTGAAAATCGAAAAAAAAAATTTAATATACAATCTTCAGTTCACTAAAACTATAAAAGTAATTAAAACCGTGAACCTAAAAAAATAGGATTTAGCCAGAAAAACAAAAAGAAAAAGTAAAATATATGTAAATTTAAAATTTGAGAAAGGTTTTTGTAGCGAAAATGAGCCGCTGAGAGTTGTTTGAAAATCGCTAGATTTCCCACTTACCGCTAAAACTTATTTTTTCCCGCGATTGACATTTCAAAAACGCTCGATTTACCGGGAAAATCTCTAAATTGGCAACAGTGTGCAGAAGCATAGCAGAGAATGGAATATTTGTGAAAAGTTTCAAAAAATCCAATGTTATATTGACTATTTTACAATCTAAGTGCCCGAAAGTGAAGCAACAATTTGGAGCTACATTTGGGGGATTCACAAGGTGTCATAAAGCCATATGTCTTAAAATAATAACATGAAAAAATACGACTGTTCTGAACAACCCCTCATAAATTAGTGTGCTATTTTAAATTTAAATCAGCTGATTTAAAACAAATATAAAAAATAAATCAAAATATTTTTTAATTCTAATCCATGAATTAATAAATAAAATTAGATCTTTCCTGACTATTTTTCATTTTTCAGACGCAAACCACAAATAAATTTTATTTTGTTTGTTTAAGGCTAGATTACACTATTATACTTTGTATTAATACATGTCAAAAACTCAAGTAATATGACAAAGTCTGATAGTGTGAATGCAATGTGTCACGAAAATGACAAGTATTATGAAAAAAGTTTGACATCCCATACGACTTCATCGTTTTTTGAAAAATTTCTAAACAATAATACTTTTCATTGGATCAGGGTTGCATTTTATTTCATGTGTGAGTGTTTATACTTTGTGTGATGGTGTGAACACAAACTGTCATTTTACATTAGATTTTTTGACAGTCGCATCAAAACTCATTAGATTTCTATCTCACAAAGTATTATGGAATACGTAAGACTTGTGAGATAGTGTAATCTAGGCTTTACCAAACATCAGAGTCCTAAGCCGATCTAATTTGACGCCGCAAGTGTTTTGTTTCAAAAATTGCTAGCCGCATGTTAAATTGGGATGTTAGCCGGATAAAACTTTAAATGGCGACGGCTACAAAAACATAGCCGCTCGGCACAGCCGCTCAGTGCAGGTTTCTTCTGATTAATTACGACAGCACAATAAACATAGCAAGCAAAGGTTTATTAATTTAAGACACTTTTTGTTTACAAAGCAACAACAATATTTTTAAGCCATTGTAAAATGTTAGAACATTATGACAATACAACATGATAGCACACCTTGTGAATACCCCAATTGACAAGTTTTATTTAAAAAAGAATGTTTATTTACTCAAGTACTAATTAACTGAAGTACTAATTATCGAAAAAAATCTCGTAACTCATAAAATTTCTGGATTTAGAATTATTCGATTAATCGAATAATTTTGAAATTTTATTCGTTTAATCGAATAATTAAAAAATGCCAAATATCGATTAATCGTTTAATCGAACAAAAATTATACCCGATTAATTGATCACCCTAGTTATAATATCATAAACTGGGTACAAAGCTGAAAACTGGTATAACTAAGGAACGGTAAGAGCAAATTCAAAAATATTTCTTTCTAAGTTATTTAGAATAAATTTATCTTTCAAACTGCACTCTTGGTTTGTTTCATTTACATGAAAATTTTAAAAGTTATAAAGCGTTATTTACGACATTTATTGAAAAATTACGAAAAATTGCAATGTAGGGTGCATAAATGAGCAAATGCATTGCTAAAACTTAAAGTCTTTGTACACCAAAATAAAGCATGGACATTTTTCTTTGAAATTATTTCCTTTAAAGTGAAGAAAATCGTGGTTTTTGACAAAGTTATATAAATATGTAAACCCTAAAAAGGCCGGCACACCCGATTGTTGGAAAAATTCGTCTTGAGCTACCTCTAAACCTCTTCCGAAAAATATCAAAAATACTTTATCCTATAAGCTTTTTATTATTATTATGCTTGAGCCGCCAATTTTTTTTTTTTTCTTTGACACACTAATGTACATTTAAGTCTGTCTAAGCTTAAGAACAAATAATTTTCCTAATGTACTTTAAACAGAACAAATCGATCAAAAAAGGTAAAGCATAAACTTATCTGACAATAAAAAATAAGCTTCCGACATTTGACAATAATCTGCCAATGACAACGAAGAGTATTTACACGAAAAACTCCAAAAATGACTCGTCCACGTGTATCTTTTTTAATTATTCTTACGTAAAAATTTATTCAACACAACTTGAGTTGCTATTAAGAAAAACTTTGCGGGGAATCAATTTTTTAAATACTCAAGAATATTATGACAAATATAATTGCGATAAAAGCTTTTTTACATTTTTAATTTTTAAAAACTTTTTTTATAACAATATATTTCCGCATGAATAGTATGATCACAAAAAAGTTTCATCCTTAATAAAAATTATTCGCCTATTTCGAAATACATACTTTCATCTTTAGTTGAATGATGTTTTAAGTGTAAAAATCCTCATTAAAATGAATCATTTAAGTGTTCAATATTGCATTTTTTTTATTTTAATTCAAGTGAACCATTTTTGTGTTAATGTTTAAAATTATAAATTAGCAAACGATTAACCAGTAATAATTTATTTATTTTAGTTACCAAACTCATAAGACCACTCGTCTTCCGTAGCATTTCTGATGCTGTTAAATATCCCAAAATTACCACTCACTACACAGTGTGCCCACGCGAAAAAGACGAAAGATGGAAAGGTGATATAAATGTTAAATTTGTTAGTTGAATTCAAATTTTTTTTTTTTTAACAAAAACAAAAAAACAAATTTTCAGAAGTTGATATGGAACGATTTGTAGATGAGGTAGATATTGTTATTATTGGCGGTGGACCCGCTGGTATGTCAGCTGCCATCAAAGCCAAACAGTTGGCTGCTGAACAGGAAAAAGATATTCGTGTTTGTGTTGTAGAAAAAGCAGCAGAAGTTGGCGGTCATATTTTGTCTGGTGCAGTAATTGATCCAATTTCGTTAAATGAGCTTATACCAGATTGGAAAGAATTAGGTGCTCCTCTAAATACTCCAGTTTCTAAGGATACCTTTTCGTTCTTGACACACACTGGTCGGATTTCTATTCCCATTTTTAAGGGTTGGCCTATGGATAATCATGGAAACTATGTCGTGCGTTTGGGTCACTTGGTCAAATGGTTGGGGGAACAAGCTGAAGCTTTGGGTGTTGAAATCTATCCTGGATGTGCGGCTTCGGAAGTTCTATTCCATGAAGATGGCAGTGTTAAGGGAATCGCTACCAATGATGTAGGTATTGCCAAGGATGGTTCCCCGAAGGATACCTTTGCCCGTGGTATGGAATTGCATGCTAAGACTACCATATTTGCTGAAGGTTGTCGTGGTCATTTGAGCAAACAGGTCATGCAACATTTTAATCTGAATGAGGGAAGCTTGCCTCAAACTTATGGCATTGGTTTGAAGGAAATTTGGGAAATTCAACCAGAGAAACATCAGTAAGTTTTGAGAGTAAAAGTGAATAAAAAATTTTGAAATTTTTTAACTTAGACCCGGTTTGGTTGAGCACACTATTGGTTGGCCGTTGGACAAATTTACTTATGGTGGTTCCTTTTTGTATCATTTAAATGAACCTACGCCTACAATAGCTGTAGGTTTTGTGATTGGTTTAGATTATCAGAATCCCTGGATTAGTCCCTTTCAAGAATTTCAACGTTTTAAAACCCATCCTAAAGTAAGAGACACTTTTGAAGGAGCTACACGCATTGCTTATGGCGCTCGTGCCATTAACGAGGGTGGCATACAGAGTTTGCCAAGTAAATTAACATTTCCTGGTGGCTGTTTAATAGGCTGCAGTGCTGGTTTCCTCAATGTGCCAAGAATAAAGGGTTCCCATTATGCCATGAAGAGTGGTAAGTTGGAAATTCGAAAATGTTTGTATATGCCCTGCATATAATAGTTATACTTTAAGGTATGTTGGCTGCTGAAAGTACTTTTGAATCTTTAATGGGAGAGGCTCAAGAAACTGCTAGTTTCACACCAAAATCTTATCCCGACAAGTGAGTGTTTTTAAGCTTTTTTTTTATCGAAACAAAAAAAATAAATTTAATTTAATTTGAAGAATCCAAAACTCTTTCATCTGGAAGGATTTGTACAGCGTTCGCAATGTTCGTCCTAGTTTCCACAATCCCTTGGGCATGTACGGTGGCCTTGTGCTAAGTGGCTTCTCCATTTTTATGGGCGGACGTGAACCTTGGACCCTTAAACATGGTCCTCCCGATAATGAAACTCTTAAACCTGCAAGTCAATGTCAACAAATCGTCTATCCCAAACCCGATAACAAAATCTCCTTCGATTTGTTGTCTTCTGTAGCCCTTACCGGAACCAATCATGAGGGTGACCAGCCTGCCCATTTAACTTTGAAAAATGATCGCGTACCGGTCGACCACAATTTGGCTTTGTACGAGGGCCCTGAACAACGCTTCTGTCCTGCCGGTGTTTACGAATATGTTGCCAACGATGAGGGTGGCAATATGAAATTACAAATTAACGCTCAAAATTGCATTCATTGCAAGACCTGTGATATTAAAGATCCTAAACAAAATATTAATTGGGTTGTACCTGAAGGTGGCGGCGGCCCCGCTTACAATGGCATGTGAATTTATGGAATCCATAATTGTTAAAACGTACTACATAATAAAGCTTTCAAGAGCTTTAAATTTTCATAAAAAAACAAAATTACCCTGTTGCATTTCGATAGTTTAATTATTGATTTTTTAAATATTTTTCCTGAGATTTTTTATTTTATTAATTTGTTTAAAAATCGATTCAGAAGAAATTATGTTAAAATGAGATCTATTTTTGTAAGTAAAAATGTTTATATCAAAATAAATATTCATTATTTTTAAAACAGCTTTGTTGTTAGTTTTTGAAATGAATGGATTTTCAACAGACTTTTTTGCTTGGTGGAACAGACGTGACTTTAAAGTCTGTAAGCCAGGGGTGTAGACAATTATATACCCTCATGTGACTGATTTTGTTTTTAATAAATCAACATATTTTTGTTTTTAAAATTTTTTTTTTCAATACAATCATTTTATTAGTTATTTTTTTTTTTTTAATTTTTAACTTTATACTTTTTTAAAACATAAAACTTATAATTAAAATTGAATATCATTTCATTTCTTTTAAAATTCAGTGCAGTCAACAATTAAAATCTTTTTGTTTCTGTTTCTATTTTTTACATAAATTTTTATTATTAATTATTTCCTTTTTTTGAAAAAGAATTAATAAATGTGCAGATTTTTTAATTTTTATTCTTTACAATTATATTTTTTATATTCGTTTTTTTAACAAACATTTAAACTTATTTTGCATGTATTCAACACATAAAACATAATAAAACAATTATACAAAATTTACAACTATTATCTTAGTTACAATATTTTATTTATTATTGAACTTTTTATAATTACAAATCGTTTAAGGTGAAAGACAAAAAAAAAAAATTTTGGTGGTTAAGGGCAGAATAATTTCGAAAAAATCTTATTGCTACTTTAATTTAATTACAGTTTTACTGTTAATAAAAGTAACATTAAACAAATTTTCTGTTTCGGCTAGTGCGACATTGCTAAAGAAAAAGAAAATCTATATTCTATATAATAAAAATGAAATGTTGTCTGTTGCTGATCGCATAACTTGAGAACGGCTTGACCGATTTTGAACGATTTTTTCTTTAAAATGATCGCCACGGTCCAACTTAGGTTTTAACGTTAAGAAAATATTGCCCCGCCCACATTTACGCCCACTTTTTTCGATTTATCTAAAATTCAAAAACGGCTCCATCGATCATTAGTAATCAGCAGGGAAACCAGAAATATGCAATTGCATGTTTTTACTTGAATGAAGTCAGAAACAATATATTTATCCGGTTTAGAGCTTTTTATCAATTTTGACATCGATTTGTTAGTGCATATTTTACCATTTGCAGCATATTTTAGTTAAAAGAGCCTTTTTGCAGCATTTTTTAAGGTTTTAGCGCATATTTTGCCTTTTTAATGCATATTTTGATACATATTCAATTTTTTTAGATGCCTAATAATAACTATCGCAGCAAAAAAAAAAAATTTTTTTTTTCGAAAATCTGTTACTTTAATTTCGACATCTACATTAACGGCCTAATTTATAAAAAATAAAACCGGTTAATAAAGGCTTTATGAAACGGATTTTCATAAAAAATCCGTTTAATAAACCCTTTATTAACATGTTTTATTTTTTATAAATGAGGCAGTTAATTTTTACTCTTAAATTGTAAGACAAAGCAGGTTGTCATTAAGAATAAATGTTATGCGATTTGTATCTAGACCAACCTTTTAGTATTCCGATTGACTCATAAGCACTTTTACAAGTGATCTAACGTGTCCATCCATCCGCCTGGCTGGTTGTCTGTCCAGGTTAGCCTTGTGCGCAGAGTACAAGTTCCAATTTTGTAGATAATTTGATAAAATATGGACGAAGTCTATGCAAATGGTGAGAATATCGGTCCTTAACTAGCTTTAAATTCCTTTTAAATGTTAACATTTGTTAACAATTGAGCGACCGTACCTAAAATCCCTTTACGACAAAAACCCATATGGATGTTAATATCTAGATAATATTCGGCGCAAACATCTCTTATATGAATTTTAACCTTTTTTAGGTTTTTTTAGATTTTGTTAATAAATTGTTGAATATTGTGTCTTCAAATGAGCAATTTTAATTTTTAGGGCATATTTTTAAAATTTTTCAGGGCATATTTTCCAGTTTTTACTGCATATTTAATGCGCATAAGACGTGTTTTTTAGAGCATATTTCTGGTTTCCCTGGTAATCAGCTACCGAGCGAAGCCGGGGCGACCAGCTAATACATAATAAAAATGAAATGTAGTCTGTTGCTGATCGCATAACTTGAGAACGGCTTGACCGATTTGGACGATTTTTTCTTTAAAATGATCGCCATAGTCCAACTTAGGTTCTTACGGAAAGAAAATATTGCCCGCCCACTTTTTTCGATTAACCTGAAATCAGAAAACGGCTCCATCGATTTCACAAATTTTTCTTTCAAATTTTCGTATTAATCCATTTTAAGGTTTCATCGAAAGAAAAATTTACCACGCCCACTTGTTCTATTTATTTGACCGATTTGGAAGATTATCAGCACAATTATGAATAAAAATTCCCCGGGAGTTTTCTCCCTTCTCCCATATTTTCTATGTAAATTGAATTGAAAAAATGTGAAAAGGGAAAAAACTCTCGGGGAATTTGTATTCATAATTGGGCTGTATTTCTTTAGGTTTTTACGGAAAGAAAATATTGCCCCGCCTACTTTTACGCCCACTTCTTTCGATTTACCCAAAATCAAAAACGGCTCCATCGATAATTATTAATCAGCTACCAGGCCAGCTAGTTTTTAATAAAAATTAAATAATAAAAAAAAGTTTAATTCATTTCATGTTGAAAATTTCATTCTTCAATAAACTAAATTTGATAAACTTGAACCTGATTTAAAATGCAAAATTTAGATGCAAAAATCCTAAATATTCGATTAACCACAAATAAACTAATTGCAGATGAAAAAATATGGACATTTCCTGGGGTCACGAACGTACGTTCGTATGCTTTTGATCTAAAATAATATAAAAAACCAAACTTTTCCTAGCATTTTTTTTTGCTATTCGATAGCATTTGGGTAGCTCTATGTTAAGCGCAAAAGATGGATTTCATCGAGTTTAAGTTTTCATAATGATAGTTATTAACATGTGGCCAAGAACCTACGCAAAATAGAAGTCAACTTTGGCTGACAGTAGCGAAATGTAAAAATCTGCGTAATGGAACGGAATATTCAAAACCGATTTTTTTACCCTCCACCACAATTAGTTGTGAAGAGGGTATATTAAGTTTGTCATTCCGTGTGAAACTTTTTTATTATTCATCTCAGACCCTATAAAGTAAATATATATATTCTGGGTCCTTGAGTAATTTTAAGTCGATCCGTCTGTCCGTCTGTTGAAAACACGCTCACTTTCGAAAAACTCAAAAGAAATAAACAAACTTGGTGTCAAATTGCTTGTAGTTATCCTAAGCAGTTTGGGATTGAAATCCAGCAAAATCGTTTCAATAGGATCTGAGCTATGAATCAAAATGTGGAACCACCACCTAAAACAAATTGATAATTTTGTTACAAAAACTAACATAAATGGTGGAAAAAATGCACAGAATGATATAAGATTTCGCAACAGTTCGTTTTATTTAACTGGAAATCACGCTGTAAAATATCTTGAAGATCCGTCTATGATTTACCCTAGGCCCCATATAAGCCCTTCTCCCGGAAAACAGTATAGTAAGCCTAAAACCCTAACTAACAATGCTATCATAACAAATTTTGGCACGTCACAGTTAAATAGGACTAGAAATGAAACTATTCACCCCTATCGTGAATAAAAATTCCTTGGGAGTTTTTTCCCTTTTCCCATTTTTACAATTGAATTAACATAGGAAAAATGGGAAAAGGGAAAAAACTCCCAAGGTATTTCTATTCACGATAGGGGTGATTAAGTTTCGTGAAGATCGGTCCATAATTTACCATAGGCCCCATATAAAACCTACTTCCAAAAAACAGTTTAGTACGCCTAAATCCGTAAAAAATAATGCTATCATAACAAAAATTGGTACATCAACATTTTTTGGAACTAAAAATAAGACTGTGAAATTTCGTGAAGATCGGTCCATAATTTACCATAGGCCCCATATAAACCTTACTCCCGGAAAACAGCTTAGTACGCCTAAAAACGTAAAAAATAATGCTATCATAACAAAATTTGGTACATCACAGTTTTATTGAACGAGAAATAAGACTTTAAAATTTTGTGAAGAACGGTCCATCATTTACCATAGGCCCCATATAAACCTTACTCCCGGAAAACAGCTTAGTAAACCTAAATACAGTATAACCCGGTTAATTACCCCACGCTTAAATGCCTTTCACGCTTATTTACCTCGAGTTTTAAATCCCCGTTTTTTTTCTTCCATTTTTTAAACAAAAATCCACGTTTAATTGCCATACGCTTAATTACCCGATTCGGATAATTGCCTTAAAAATTTAACTCCCAAAACAAAATTATACCTAAATTTCATTCGTTTAATTGCCTCAGTACTATTTGACAAAAACTCAGCAAGTAATGCAACCAAGTTTTACATGTTAACAATTTAAAAATATGCACTAAAATTTTTTTTTAAAAAATATGCCTAAAAACAAAATATTGCTTGATTAAAAGCAAAATATTCAACAAATTAATATTTGCATTAAAAGTTATGTTATGAGGTCAAGATTGTCATAAGAGTTATATATTATCTATATACACAAAATTTATGAGATATTTTCCGCAAAGAGATTAAGGTTTGAAGTTTGCATGGGTACTGTGTGATATTATAGACCGATTCTTACAATTTACATAGGTTTCGCTTATCACAATTAAACATATTTACCCAATTTTATCAAATTATCTAAAAACTGCTACCTTTACTTTTCGCACAAGGTTTACATGGACAACCAGCAAGATGGAGGGACGGACACGAAAAGATTACTTAAAAAAGTGTTTCTGATTCGATCGTTTACTAAACGATGCGTCTAGGTTTCTATGTTATGAGTTGCGAAAAACATTTATCTTCAACAAAAACTTTCTTTGGCTTAAAATTGTACAGTGAAAATTTAATGTAGGTGGCGAAATTAAAGCAACAGAAAATTCATCTGTTAACCAGAATTTTAAGCAATTTTTTTATTTGCTGAGCATGTATTAAAATATGTTTTAATAACTTAAAATATGTGTGCAATAAAAAAACATGTGAATTATTTACAAACAAATCGATACCAAAATTCATTAAAAGCTCTAAACGCATAAATATAAAAATAAAATAAAAGTAAAAATTCCTGTCTTAAATTTTTTCATACATCAATGTTAAGTTATCTTGTAAATAAATACGTCTAATTACCTCAATGAGGTATTTAAACGAATTCGCTTAATTACCTCAATGAGGTAGTTAAACGTATTCTTATAATTACCTCAACGAGGTAGTTAAGCGTATTCGTTTAAATGCTTACCCAGCATAATTACCCAAAAATATTGGCATTTTTGTCGAGGTAATTATCCGTGGAATACTGTACGTAAAAAATAATGCTATCATAACAAAATTTGGAACATATAAGTTTTACAGGACTAGAAATAAGACTGTGAAATTTCGTGAAGATCAGTTCATAATTTACTCTAGGCCCCATATAAACATTACTCCCGGAAAACAGCTTAGTACGCCTTAAAACGTAAAAAATAACGCTATCATAACAAAATTTGATACATCACAGTTTTATAGAACTAGAAATGACACTGTGAAATTTGGTGAAGATCGGTGCATAGCTTACCATAGGCCTCATATAAAGCCCACTCTGGTAAAATAATTAAATACGCGGTAAACTTTCTTCCAGTTTAGCTTCATATGGCCAGAAAAAATGTTATGCAATTTTGTGATATACGGTCCATAATTATCCTTATATTCCATTTTAGCAGCCTTTTGAAATTTACTGCAAACGCTTAAACTAATTGCACCGCTGTATTGAAATTTATGTTTTTTAATGCCAGAAATCGTTCTGCAGAATTTGGGATGATTGGTTCATAGCTTACCATGGCTTTTATATAATCTGTTCTCTTGAAAATCATTTAAGTTCATCTTAAACTGATATTCTACTCAAACTTTTCAAAATTGATTCTGATTGTCGATCAATAATTTTATATAGGTCTAAACCGCAACAAATTTTAATGCAGATGTCTGTTTTTACAAAGATTATAATAATAAATAGACATCATACAGATATTAGTCCTAAAACATTCGAAGTGTCGGTGGAGGGTATCAAAGATTCGGCACAGCCGAATATAGCACTCTAACTTGTTATTTTAAAGGAGTATTAATGTAGGTCCCTACCCAGTATTTACACAATACAATATCTGTATTGGATTTTGTTTAATTGGCTTAAGTACCGGTCGCGAACGTTCGATTTTTCCATATGTTTTTTTATAGTTATCACCATGCATTTTCCCATAAATATCTAAAAATTGCCTTAACAAAAAACTTTATTACTCAATTTACAATTGATTGTAATGGAGAGATTATGAAGAAAGCGTGTAAACATAAAATATTTTTTGCATGCAAAATAATTATATACTTATGTCTTTAGAAGTATCATAAAAATAAAATATAAAATTTTCCAGTTTCCAGCCCAATTTCCTCAACTAAAACAGCTGAGATATGCTATGAAACCATTCTATTATAAAAACAGACTTTTTTTTATAAAAATAAACAATAAAAGACGATGATTTATTTGTTCATCCTGGTAGACCATTCTGGGCAAATGCCCAAATGCGTTCCAATAGGCCGATGTTAAAAGTCTGTTGCGTTTATGTAGCTTTGACAGAGTTTTTTTTTTTTAAATTTCGCTTGAATGACGGCTTTCGAATAATAAAACGCTCAAAGATAAGCCACTTCTTCGACTAATCGTACAACGCCGTAGCTGAATATTAATCAAACAAAATGACATACATATTTATGTATATTTAGCTTTAAAATTAAAACAAACTTTTAATTTCGCATATACGGCACCTCAAACAGTAAAAGTAAAGTAAAACCTACATGCAGAGATTTTCCCTACTTCTAGCAACACTAACGAAAAACATACACAATTAAGAAAGTTTAGTCGGTCGCCCGACCATCAACCTTTTGTCATGACATGGTTGCTATCGTAGAAGTATCGGAAAACATACACAATTTAAAACAATTAAGAAAGTATAGTCGGTCAAGCCGACCATCAACCTTTTGTCATGATATGGTTGCAATCGTAAAAGTTCTGACGTCAGTGTTAATGTTAATACCAACATTTCTAAGGAAGTAATGGCACTAAAAGCTGTTTTCGGAAGTAGCATTTGTATGGGGCCCATGGTTAGATATGGACTAATTCCTATACAATTCGGCAAGAGGATTTAGATTGCAATAAATACGTTTGAACCAAATGTAATCTAAATACAAACATAATAAGAAGTTTTATGGGCATAAAGTCTGCATTCAGGAGGCTGGGGCTGTGCGAAATTCTAGGAAGATTTTCATCATAGGCTTGGTCCTTGTAATTTGAACCTATGTACCAAATTTAGTCAAACTATCTCTAAAATTGCGACCTGTACGCCAAAATGTACTTTGTGCACAAGGTTAACAAGGACAGCCAGCCAGCCGGACGGACATCGTTAGATCGACTCAGAAAGGACCAATAATTAAAGTTGTTGCAAACATTAGCACAAATGCATAATACTATCTTCACTATTGTAGTGTAGGTATAAAAAGGATCTGATTATTCCCTACACTAAAATTTTTTTCCTTACATACATCCATAAATCCCTAAAAATTTTGTGCCATAAATAAAATAAAAACAAGTAAGAAAGTATAGTCGGTCAAGCCCGACCATATGATACCCTACACCGCAGTATTTAAAAAAACATCATGCTTATGTGTCCATGTAAATAAGGATTTATTAATGTTTATAAACTTTTTGAAAATCGGTTTGAAAGTTTGTGAGAGGCAGAAATTGCCCCCTGCCTCCCCTTGTGGTCCTATTTTTTAAAAACTGTATATCTAAGGTGTCCCTATAGATATGGATCTATCTATGTTTTAAATTTCATTAAAATCGGTTTGAGAAGCATAAATTGCCCCTATCTCCCCTCGTGGTCCTATTTTTTAAAAAATGCATCCCTTTTGGGTCCATAAAGATATGGTTCTATCTATGTTTTAAATATCATTAAAATCGGTTTGATAGTTTCTGAGAGGAAGAAATTTCCCCCTATCTTCCCTCGTTTTTCAATAGGCTTGGTCCTTGTGCCAATAAGAACCTATGGCCCAAATTTTATCAAATTATCTCCAAAATTGCGACCTGTACTTTTCGCACAAGGTTACATGGACAGCCAGCCAGCCGGACGGACATCGTTAGTTCGACTCAGAAAGTGATTCTGAGTAGATCGGTATACTTTAAGGTGGGCCTAGGACCACTATTTTAAGGCGTTACACACATCAGCACAAATGCACAATACCTCTCCACTATTGTGGTGTGGGTTTAACTACTACAAATTTAAAAAAATTCATAATTTTTCAAAAGATTTTTTTAAAAATTTTAATTTAAAACACTCAAAAAAAAACGTACAAAAATTGGAGTTTTTAAAAACCTTTAAGCACAAGCTAAAATTGAGAGTTTGGATTCTCGGAAAATGACAATTAAGTCTATTTTATAGCATTTTTCTGATATATAATTATTTTTTTTTTTTTTGTTGCTTTATTTGGTAAATATGGAAGTCAAAAAACGTAAACAACTTTTGACATTTCTCTCTTGAAGTATGAAAAATGCAGATCAGCTGTGTAAATAACCAGCTGTAAAGCCAATTTGAATAACACCTTAAATATATTTGTGCTATTTTGAAAAACATAAAGCTTTTTAAATAATTTTTAAGAGATCGTTTTTTAATATTTTACAAATGAGACTTTAAAAATAAGGGTTAATATTTAGTTTTACATTTTTTTTTATAGTTTTCGAATGACTTTGTGCAAAATGTTAAAATGCTTTTCTTTTTTATTTTTAATATAATTTCTTAAGAAATATATTTTATTTTAAAATTTTCTTACTAAATAAATATATATTTTTTTATGTGTACATAAAATATTTTTATTTATTATTTTATCTTATTTTTACTTTAATATTTTATTTAATGTTGTATATTTTAAATCTATCTATTAATTAAGTGTATATTAGATGCTAGATATCTTAAAATTCTTTAAATTTGTTTTTTTTTTTAATAAATTTATTTTATTACTTATTTATAAGTATATTTTTTATTTGTTTTCAGTTAAAACACAGTTATTTGACTTGAATTTTTGTCAATACTCATACTGGTCCCCATGACCGAACAAGGGCAAATCTTGTCTTTTAAAGATTAGACTTACTTTTTGGTTTAAAGGAAATTATAAAATTAATTTTTTATTTTATAAATTTTTTATATTTAATTGATCAAACTTAAACACTTTTATTTTATATTTATATATATTTTATATCCATATTTATAACAAACATTTAACATTTATGTTTTATATATAAATTTTTTTTTTTATTATTTTTAACATTGTTTTTAAAATTTCTTAAAATTTTCTTAACATTTTTTTTAATATTTTTATTTTTGGGTAGGAGCTTTTTTTAGTTGTTGTGTAGAGCTTGGCAACATTTATGAAGGTTTTCTTGGGTTTATAACATGGTTTTATTTCTTCATTTTTGTTTATGGGATTCATTTAATTTGAATCAATTATCTAAAAGTTTTAATTGTTTTAAACGAATTGGCAACATTTAATACTTCTCTTCAACGACAAAATAGCTACGGCATTGCTATTTTTTGAAAAGGAGTACGAAACTCAGTCTGTTAAAACGTCCTTAGTTAAATTTTTGTAGATTACATATTTCTTATGTATGTTCAAGAATATATTTCGCAATTTGCACATTGGCATGTCCGAAGTATATGTTAAGTAAAATAGAAAAATTTGATAAAAGATCTTGGCCTACATCCATATAAGATCCAATTGGTGCAAGAATTAAAGCCAGCGGACCATCATTTGCGTCGTGTGTTCGGTAAATGGGCTGAAAATCAACTGGAACTTGAACCAGATATTTAGTCGTCAAATCATCTTCTGGCTTAACCGGTATGTAAACAAGCTGAATTTTTGGAGAGACCACAATCCTCATAAGACTCTTGAACTCCATTACATCTCGTCATTGGCTCTTTTGTCTTTAAATCGGTGCCAACATAAACGTGAACTGCGAACGCTACAGGCAAATGACTCGCTATTTTTTAAACCTGATGGCATTAAAAATTATTTGGAGGAGAAAAGGTTTCAACAAAAAAACAAATTTTCTATGAAAGTTTTACTTAATAAATTAGGCAATTCACAAATTCTTCTATTTTGTCATATTGGATTTGCAATATTTGTATTAATGTCACATTATTCAAATTATAGCTTATACAAACAGTATGACACAATAGAACACTTTGTGAATTACCTAAAATGTTTGTTGAATTGCTTAATCGTTATTGAATACAGGGGTACAATTTTGAAAAAGAAATTTATAATTAGGTTTTTTATTTAATTCGTTTAAATAGTAAATTTCATAAATTGGAAACTAAGAAAATTGCTTGCCAATTTAATAACACAAAGTTTGTAGAAAAAAGAGAGAGAAAAAAAAATAGTAGGAAAAGGAAAAAAAGTTTAACATTTTTCTTTCAGCTCTCTACTAAAAACTTTAGATTTGCTCAAAAAATGTTGCAGAGTTTTATTTTTGTTTTACTCTGTATTTATTAAGAAAAGGCTTTCTTTCGCCAGGCGAATTCATATATCAGGGCAGTGTTCGAAAATAAACAGTATATTATTTAACGTTCGGCTCACACACCCAGGAACGATATCTATTTTTTTAGTGATTCTGTAGACATACACAACTCTTAATACCGTTCGTAACTGTTTTTAAGATAGAACCGAACATTATATAATGTTATATAATGTTCGGTTCTTCGTTAAAAAACAGAACAATTGTAGTGATACTGTAGACAAACATTATATTTTTATGTTCTATAATGTTTTTTTCGTGTGTGTATTTTGTTTTTGTAAAAAATGTTTGTTTTTTTACCAGTCAAAAGGGACGAACATTAACGAGCCGAACCAAACACATTGAAGTTTGTTGAGTTTGATAAAAACAGTAATATTTTTCTGTTCGAAAGATGACTAACAGGGAAACGTTATTTCTTTTAATGATTTTCTGCACAAACACTATTAGCATTTGTGTTTTCCACAAATCTACCGAACCGAACATTAAGAAACGATATTTAGTGTTTATTTTCGAACACTGTATCAGGGTGGCGTCAATTCTACAACAAAATGAACTTTTTTTTGTTTCGAGAGTGTCAATAAAAAAAGTGACTTTTAATTTTTTTGTTTTTTTTTAACAATTAAAACTTTTAAATCATCCCTTTTAACACATTTATTATAAATAATATATCTATTAATATGCATTTTCAATATTTTTTAAACATTTTCTATTATTTTTTCTCGATCATAAAATTTGTTTCATTCAATTATTCTACAATTTGTTTAACTATTTATTACCTTTCTTAATTCTGAAAGTTCCTTTTTTTTTATATATAACAGCCTATTTTGGTTTTTATTCATTTAACTTTTTCTTAAAATTTGTTTTAATTTTTTTCTTTAAAAATTTTTGTTTTCCACAGCTTTTAATTTATTTAATTAATTTGTACATTCCAATTGTTTTGTATTTTTTAAGGGATTTTTTAAAGCCAGTTACGTTTCCTGCTTATTGGTAATTTATATTTTGGTTTAAATATAGACTTAAAACTTTAAACACCTGCTTCAAAATTTCATAAAATTATTAACCTTGTTTAATTCTTATTGTAATAAGAATATTTTTAAAAAAATTTTTTTTTAGGAATTTTTTGTTTACATTTATTTATTATTTTTAATTTGTGTTTATATAAAAAGAGGCACTGTTTTTAAGGCATCTACAAAGTGGAGTTTGTTTTTTTCCTTTAAAAAAACAATTTAAAAATTTAAGTACAAAAATATTTACAAAACGTAATAAAATGGGTCAATTACATTACAAAAATCGTAGAGGTACTCACGCAAATTGTAAACTTTGATGTTAAAAAGAACTGCGTAACGTAGTTGCTAGTTCTACGTCAAATACTTAAAAACATAAATGCTATAATATAATATTATAATAAAAACGCAATTACGTGTTAGAGGTCAATACGTACGTAGTAGCTAATAAATATACAACTACGTTACGTAACTTCGGAATTCAATTACAATTTTCTTCGAACAATTCTTAAGCATAAAGCTTCGTTCACAATCAAAAAAACATTTTCACTTGGTGTTCATAATAGAGCAACAATTTCTTTTGGAACCACACACATTTTGCATTAGGAAAACGTTTGCAAATTTGAGCCACAACAATATTGTGCCTTTATTATTATTTTTTACAACATTATGTTAAAATTTTCATTCAAAACTAAATAAAATTATTTTAAACGTCAGAAACAATTTCATACTAATAGTTGCTGAAGTTAAAGTAGACTCAACTTTAGTTACATTTTTAAAAAAATTTTAGTTACATTTTATATGAATATATGAAATACTTTGGGAAGAAAAAAGATAGAAGAAAAAACGAAATTGTTGCTCTGATTGTGAACACAGCTTAAATCTTTCTTTTTAAATTCTTACCCTCGTATTTATAAACGATTATTTAATTTAACAAACGTTTATTAAGGCAAATTTTCATACAAAATTTGTTTTGTAAACCTTTATTAAATGTTAAAATTTTTTATAAATACGGGCGTTAGTAAATTGTTTTTATTAATTTGTGAGTTCTTACGATTTAGTTTTTGTAATTTTGTTTAAAATAATTCAGAAATTGATTGTGTGGGAAATTTGGAAATGTTTTTTTTTTTTTAATGCAAATCATATTAAAACTGAAAGGGTTAACTAAAAATCTTTTTAAAGTTATATATTCTTCTTATTTTTATGGTGGAAGGAACATTTAACATTTAATTTAATGAATTATTACTTAACATGTGCAGTCATTTACAAGAAACCATGGATGTGTTTATAATTCGATGGATTATGTAATGTATTTACAATGATTATGATCGACTGACATATTATTGTATTTTAATAAGATGTTTTATATTAAAAAAATAATTATCATAAAAGATTTGCTATTCGATATTCTAAAACTGGTAGCAAATCTGTTTTTTCCATTCTGATCGAAATTTTAACAGTTGCTGACAATCCCTTTGCATGAATTTGTTGATTTTCGAATGAAAAAATAGAGATAAAGAGAGGCAATGGGTCTCAGGTAGAATTAAAATTTTTCAAGCCAAAGCAAATTCAAATGCAGGTGGTGTCGGAACTACAGCAATCCAAAAACAACAGAAACAAAAAAGGGTTTTTTGCATTGCATTGTTGGTGCTTATAGCTCGAAATGTCAACCATTCTTAGCAAAACACTAGCAAGTCAAAACAAATAAGCTCGAACTGTCAAAATCGACACTACCAGGTGGGCTACTCTCTATTGCGATGCGAAAGAAAATGGTAGCAAATCTAGCGATTGGTACTCTTTAATGCGTTTGCGCATTTGTCTTTCGCATCTAATATTTTTTTTTCTTTTCGCACTTTTTGTTTTATTTAAATTTTCCAATTTCAAATATTTTTACATATTTTAGCATTTCATTATTGTCAATCTGCTCCATCTTTAATTTTTATTGCCAGTATTGCTTCATTTTCAAAAAATTTTGCGAATGTGATAGAGAGTACCAAGTTGGCATTTAGTTTCGCATCGTAATTGCTTTCATCTTGTTTCAAGCTTTCCTTATTCCTTATCATTTTCTGTTTATTAATTGATTGTTTTAAGAAATAAAAATATGTCAGTACATAATAAAAAAAAACTCAGATAAAAGGCAACAGAAGTCCTTCATAAATATATAAATTCAACAATGTCGTCACAAAATTTATATGTATTCCCACTTTCTATTGCAGGGAATCTATTTCATCACAATCCCCCTTATCGTGGTTGGCGAATTTGCAATACGCCTACAACCAGGGACCCAAAATAACTGTTATTATTTTTTAAATAGCCAATAGGTTATGGAAAAAATAACTGAAAAAAAATTGGTCCTGTAATAATAATTATAAATTACCCAGAAAATTATAGTTCTGCCATAAACATTATGAATGATTATTATTTTTTTTTTGGTCTTTGATAACCGTTATGAAAGATTATTAATTTTTTTGGTCTTTGGTAACCATTATGAAAGATTTTTATTCTTATTGGTCTTCTATAATTATTATAAAAGATTTTTATTTTTTCTGTCTTCTATAACCACGCAACAGTTCGCAAATCTTAAGATATTTTTATAAAATTTCGCACACTGACTTATATTTGCACAAGGACGAACTTTTTTTTAATGATTTTGGTAAGGATCTGCAAATTGTTTGATATCTTTCTCATATTTGTTAAATAGAAACCAATTATGCCACACAATCATGGTGCTGAGTTTAAATAAAATCGCTCCAGTTTTAGGCATATTTTCCCGGTTTTTTTTAAATACAAGAAATTTCGCACTAGAATTGTATTTATATACCATTGAGTAGTCAGTGCTTTAAAACCGATAGGACCCGGATTCGATACCTGGCTCGAGCGACCAAAAGAAAACATTTTTCGAAAAGAAATAATTATTTCTTAACATCCTCAACTTTTGGTTGGCTTGAGCGAACCAATGAAAGTAATTTCTGTTCTAAAGCACTTCAAACCTTGCCGTTCGGACTCGGCATTGAACTGTAGGTCTCGTCATGCATTCTAAGAATATGCAACACAACTAATTTCGCATGAGTCGAAGCGCAGTTGTATCGCAACTGACATTCAGTGTCTATGTGAGCTGGCGAATAAAGCGGCTGTCACCTCTACCTAGCCGAAAATACCATTAAGTAGGCTTGTTCGACTATTTCGAACCCCAGTCGACTTCGGAACCATAAAAATTTCGGACCCAAATAGGTGTAGGATATTATGTGGTCGGTCTTGACCGACTATTTCTGTAAAGACTTTCATTAATTCTATGAAGCTTTTCATAAACATTGACTAACGAAACCTGTTTCATAGATTTTGTTAGGAGTGTCATCGGCTGAACTCCAAATAATATTTTCATAAAACTTGTGTGAAATTCGATATGGAAGACCGAAAAAAATATAAATCTTTTGTAATGGTTATGGAAGCACAAAAAAAAAAAAACAAAAACAAACTATAACGGTTATCAAAGACCAAAAAAATATTGGTTTTTTGTAATAATTATTCAGAGAGCAAGTTTTAAAAATTCGTGATAAATTATTATTTCAGGATTTTTTCAAATATTGGTTATAACTGTTATGTCCCTGCCTACAACTGTTTGGTTATAGATTACAGAGAACTTGAACTTATTTCCTGTAATCTATTACCAAACAGTTGCAGGCGTATTTTAAATTCGCCAACCACGATAAGGTGAACATTATTTTTCTAAAATGTATGAAAAAAAAAACAATTTTATTTTAAAATTTTCAAAATTTCGGTTTACTACTTGAACTAATAATCCTAAATTTAATAAAGTTATAAAAATAGTTTGTAATTTTGTATGTCAACTTTTAAAAGTAGCAAATATTTAAATCGATCATATATTAAATAAATAAAATGACTATATACATTTAAGTTATGCATTTTTCATTTTACACTTTTTACACTATGTACAACATTTATTTTACACCCTTCGGTCAATTCATTTACGTAACATTAAGAATCGGATGGATACCCAGGCACCTTAATATCAATTTTCTGTAATTTTTTTTAGGAAATTTTACTCGTCAGAAATCCCAGTTATACATGGAGAATACTTTATCGAGACAAAACTTTTTAAGGGTCACTTGTATTCGGGATAGGCTAACTAATAATTTGGTTAATTTTGTACATTCATTACTTTTCAAGTTTTTTATTTGTACTCAAAAAACTTCCTTAAAAACTTTATTTTCACAATTTTTTTAGGAAACTTAGTAACAACTATTGTTTATCAATTTATCAAACTTACAAAATTGTAATTTTACTATAAAATTTTTATTACAATTTTGAGTTTTTATACTAAAAAATAACAAAATTTCTTTTTAATATCATTGTATGTATAGCAGAGAACTGCAAAATCACTATTTTTCTTGATATATTCATACGCTCAAATTTACATTCACTCTTTGCTTGCAAAACAAAGTTCAACATTGGTATTCGTTTTTTATTGAAAGTGCTTTGTTGCGCACGCAATATAACACAACTGTGTAAATTCAAAAGGAACACATTCTTATACTTTTGCATTCAAGTAGTCATTGTCCACTCGATGAGACGCTTTGTTAACATTGACAACAATAACAACAATAAACCACTCGATGAGACGCTTTGTTAAAATTAACAACAATTAAAACATACATACATACAGAACTACTGTACTTTTTAAGATGATAAAAAAAAGTATTCTGTTTCTATGGAAATTGTTTGTACCTACATAAGTATGTGCGTTTAGTTTCATTTAAATTTTTTTTTTCTTGTACTACATAGCAACTGCTGAATGAATACATGAGTAATGATTGCTTGATTTCTGGCTTTTTTGTTTGCAATTTTTTTTCTTTACCAAAACAATCATTGTCGCACCGAACACACAAACATCTTTATTAAAAAACGTTGCTAACGATGGTATAAATAACAAAGCACGATGTGCATTATTTGAACGACTGCAAACCAGCAGCGAATGTTTGCGGTTGCGCAAGTTTGATTGTATGACCGCAAGTGAGTGTATTTGTTGCTGTTTATTTAATGCGATTTTTTTGCAATTGCACAAAGCCTTCTCTGATGTATAGAAATTAGGAATATATATCGCCGATATTTAAAATACCGATATATGTATCGATATTGAAATACGACTATCGAATTCGATATTTTTTAAAGTCAGTTTTCATTAAAAACTCAAAATTTTAGCCGTTTTTTCAAACAATATGTATTTAAAAATTGGCATCACTGCAACCATCATATGTTTTTTTAAACTAATATGAAGATCTATAACTCCCCGTCTTCAACTGACATGATTTGCTGTTATAACATGGTTATAAAAGCGTTGTTAAAACATTTGCATTAACAAGCATGTTACAACATGAGAAAACCTCTGACATGATGACCCAGCAAAAAACTTTGGAAGTTGTTCGAGTAGAAGGGATATTTTCATGACTTCTTGAGCACTTAACTACTTGAATGAATTAAAAATGCCTTCCAAAATTGGAATAAATTTTTAATAAGTGAACTAATGAAAAATTACATGCAATGCACCCATTCAACTCTTATGAAGGAATTACAGTTTTTCACTATAATTAGGTATTCTTTGAGGATTGAAAGGGAACGAATATTATATACAATTGACTTTAATGATTGAGTTAAATTTTTTTAATATATGGGCATTTCCTGGGGTCACGAACGTACGTTCGTACGCTTTTGATGTACAAATAATAAAGAAAACAAAACTTTTCTTAGCATTTTGTTTTTGATTCGATTGCATTTGGGTAGCTCTATGTTTAGTGCAAAAGATGGATTTCATCGAGTTTAAGTTTTCATAATAAGAGTTATAAACGTGTGGTCACGAACGTACGTAAAATAGAAGTCAACTTTGGCTGACAGTAGTGAAATGTAAAAATCTGCGCAATGGAAAGGAATATTCAAAATTGATTAATTTATTTTAAAAGTATATTAATGTAGGTCTCCATCCAGTATTTACAAAATAAAATATCTCTCTTGGTTTTTGTTTAATTGGCTTATTTACCGGTCGCGAACGTACGGATCGCGAACTTACGATTTTTACATATGTTTTTTTTTATTATTATCACCACGCATTTTCCCATAAATGTCTTCAAATTTCCTTAACAAAAAAACTTTATACTTCTTTTACAATTTATTGTAATGGAGAGATTATGAAGAAAGAGTGTAAACATAACATATATAAAAATGTATTTAGAAGTAGAAAATACAGAAAAATATAAAATTTGCCAGTTTCCAGCCCAATTTCCTCAAGTAAAACAGCTGAGATATGCTATGAAACCATTCTTTTATAAGTACAAAGACTTTTTTTATAATAATAAACAATAAAAGACGATGATAATCAACATTTTATTTTTTCATCCTGGTAGACCATTCTGGGGAAATGCCCATATACATATGGAGGGCTCAGAGCTGAAGCTGTTTTTATAATACATTCCCATAATGCATATAAAAATTAATATCGAGCACCAATGAAAATACGTATTAAAATCATTAATGATTCATTGCTTTTCATTCACACTGATTTCAGTTAATATTCCAGATCAATGAAAACCCCGATTTAAGCACTGAACTTTCATTGGTTCTAAGCAATATTTTTAATGACGAGCCGTTTACCTAAATGTGAACCCATGCTCCCCAACGACACGCTAATCTTAAAATCATGCATGTTTCACCTAAAAAGAACCAGTGCATTATCCGCGGAACCCATGCATTTACTACTTCTTTTGCATGTCTTTTTTTGCTGGGGAGTCTATACTTAGCACTAACATCATATTAGTGTTAATGATAAGCATTTCATGTCAGTTGTAGACTGCATGTATTAGAAGAAGAATTAAGAAAGAAGCGGGGTTTTTACCTTGCAGATTTCTAATTAAAACAGTAAAGTCAAACGAACTTGAAAAGATTAATTTTATGCGGTTTTAGAACAATATATGTGCATATATATATTTGGAATAATAATAAGATTTAGGCATATATATAAAATTTTTTAATTTGGAAATACGTTCGATATATCGATACATCGATATTTTTGAAAAATAAAAATCGATACTCTTAAAAAATATCGATTCGACATATATCTATATATTTTTTCAATTTGCCCATCCCTAATAGAAATAAATTAAGGGGTATAACCACGGTACCCATCGTCTGTTCCAAAAAGTGTTTTAACGGAGTGGCAGATGGACGTACTCAGAGGCTTACACAAAATGATAAACTTATTATGTATGCCTTTTCACAACAAGTAGTAAAAGGTATAAAAAGTACAAATTTTGTATCATTAATTTCATCACTGACTCATGCTGATTGAAGTCGAACTTTGTATATATATGTTAAGTACGGTAGATAACGGATATAAGAACATCTAATATAAGAAAGAAAACCTCTTTTAAGAAAGCTTGGCAAACGCACCGTACCTTTTTTTTAATATCTGTCAATATAAAAAGTATTCCGTATAAGAAAAATCCTTATAAGAACAATAAAACTGATATAAGACATATTTTGCCATGCACGAAGAATGAAAATACAGTACAAAAAAATTTTTTATAAGAAAATTTTGAAATCAAGTATGCACATACTTACTTAATAAAATATCTAACTAAGGGTGTACATTTAAAGCAGTGATAACCAAGCCAGGAACTAAAAAAGCCCCGAACGCACGCACACAAAGATATTATGTGCTTGTGTGCGGTCGCAGAGACTGATGATATTCTGATGTTTTGAAACGAACAAAGTTGTTATATACATGTGAATTGCCGACCGTGTCTGTGTGAAAAATACGATTATTGACTGGCTCGCGAGTCTATGGAGTGGTTATCAGTGATATAAAAGCACGTTTTAAACCTCAAGTTTTTGTTTTCTTAGTACGGTTTCAGACAGGTCAGGTTTAGCTGAACAGGTTTTCTTAAATTCTGTTTTAATAATGCGTGTTTATCAGAGAACGGCTTTCTGCGATTGCAAAAAAATCGCAGTAAATGAACACCAACAAATACACTCGCTTGCGGTCATACTATCAAACTTGCGCAACCGCAAACATTCGCTGCTGGTTTGCAGTCATTAAAATAATGCACATCGTGCTTTGTTATTTATTCCATCGTTTAGCTTCATTTGTCAATTAAGATGTTTGTGTGTTTAGTACGACAATGATTGTTTTGGCAAAGAAAAAAAAATACAAACAAAAAAGCCAGACATCAAGCAATTATTACTCATGTAGGCATTCAGCAGTTACTATGTAGTACAAGAAAAAAAAAATTAAAATTAAACTAATCGCACATACTTATGTAGGTACAAACAATTTCCATAGAAACAGAAGTTTTTTTTTTATCATCTTAAAAAGTACAGTAGTTCTGTATATACAATGTATTCTTGTTATTGTTGTTAATTTTAACAAAGCGTCTCATCGAGTGGTTTATTGTTGTTAATGTTAACAAAGCGTGTCATCGAGTGGACAATGACTACTTGAACGCAAAAGTATAAGAATGTGTGCCTTTTGACTTTACACAAATAAGTAATATTGCGTTCGCAACAAAAATGCAAACAAAGCACTTTCAATAAAAAACGCCCACATGCAAAAATCAAATGTGTACGAAACGATGTAAAAATTACCAACGTTGAACTTTGTTTTGCAGACAAAGAGTGAATGTAAATTTGAGCGTATGAATAAATCAAGAAAAATAGTGATTTTGCAGTTCTCTGATGTTTATTCGCAATCTGTTTGAGTCGTCAATTATCTTGTCCTTTACCTTAAACTCATCTTGTATATTAGGAAAACAAAAACAAAAGGAAAACAGATAATGAACGATTACGGTCAAGTCTGTACCCCTTTTCATACTCTTTTCTAAAAACTCAAGAAAGAAAGTAAAAACTGTTATAAGGCATAAATTTCTTATAAAAAATATTCGCTTAAAAGAAAAATGAAACGCTTATAAGAAAAATTTGCGTGGCATTTTTTATTTTATTTTATCCATTACCTACTGTATAGCGTTTTTGGCATCACCCAAGCTACAAAATGCGCTGCTTATAAGAAAGTACTACTAAAGACTAGACACAGAATTCAAAATCTTGCAATTGAATCGTTTGTTGCAAAAACTAATCAAGCAACAAAAAATCCAAAATTGAGTAATTGGGCGATTGTTTTTAAAGATTAGTATATCGTTTAATGCAAAAAATCAAATACTGTCCCTATGTGATGGTAAAGCAAAGTCGAAGTTCGAAAAATATCGATTTTATAAAATTAATTTTAAGGTTACTAGGAAGTTTTTCTTGATATACTCAAAATCAAAAATTGTCCGCTTTACTGGTTTTTGAAAAAAAAAAAAAACGATTCAATTAATTAATTAGAGCCACTTTTTGGGCTAGAGATTAGCGATTACATTAACTTTAGTCTCCGTATTTAATTTTTGTGTTGTATTTTTTTAAATATTTTTTGCTTGTTTAAGCGGCCAATGGAGGTGGTTTAAACCTAAACTGTCAACAAACACATGTTTATCATAAAACATAATCAGCCTGATTACGGTTGGCGTTGGCGTAAACGCCTGAGTCGGTTTTTGTAATAGATTAAAGCAACACACAACCTTTTAACATAAATCTACTAAAAACAAGTAAGAGTGCTATATTCAGCTGTGCCGAATCTTATATACCCTTCACCATTGTGGGAGCAGAATACAGAGCAACTAGACAAAAACTAAATAATTTTTACATATGTATACATACATATTTACAATACTTTAAACTTCATTATAAATTAAATTTAAATCGTTTTTAGAACATAAAAAAAATAAAACAGCCATTTGTGGACCGATCTGGCTGAATTTCAATAGCAAAATTATAATAAGAATACCTGACATAAAGATACCCCATCATATCTGGGGGCTTCGGAAAACCCATTTCAACAGACAGACGGACAACCGGATTTGAACTTCGTTTTTCATAAGGACCCAGAATATATATACTTTATAGGGTGTAGGATCAATATTGTAGAAATTACAAACGGAATGACAAAGTTATATATACCCTTTTACCTTCGGTGAAGGGTATAAAAACGACTCAGGCGTATAGGCTAACGTCAACCGTAATCAGGCTGCATATAATTTTTCTTTTCTATATTTTTTTTTAATATGTATACATATTTTTTTTAAACACAAAAAAAGTTTTTACAATGTTAACAATATTAAATTCTTCTTCTTTGAAAACATCCATATTGCTTCGATAAAAAGTTGACATTTTCAAAAAAATGTCGCCATTTATTTGTGCTCAGTATGGCAACACTACATGGTTTAAGCCACCACCCAAAAATATCTAATTCAATTGATACTAGATTAACTTAATTCTCAGATTAGCTTATTATAGAATTTAATTAACTTTAATGATAAAGTTTAATCTCAAACCCAAAAAGTGGCTCTTAGAGGAATATAACATAAAACATGAATAAATGCCTGGGAGCTGCTTTCGCTGCACAGGGGCACTGATCAAGCTATGACATTACAGTTGACGTCAGAGTTTGTCAGCTTCCTACATGACAAAATGAAGGATCTTGCCGTTCGACACTGGGAGATATCTGTGGCTAAATTACGGCATTCGATATGAACCGAAGTTCCCATTTACATTGCATTGTAATTTTGATCGATATCGAATGCAGTTATTTGGCCCCTGATTATAGACTTTCGTAGATTTTAACTTAAATGACCTTTATAAAATGACATTTTTTTTTTTAATGTTTATAAGAACTTTTATTACAGTGCAGCCACACGATCAAGATTTTCTTGATAGTCTTTTACATATACTGATTGTCAAAATATGCAAAAGTTGACAGCTGTGACGTAGGCTGCACGCAAGTTGAAAGCAATTTACTTTTTCAAGATGTCGTCGCCGAGAAAACAACTCAAAATGTTTTGCTATTTTCCACTTTTGATTTTTCTGCACTGTAGGCTGTTCGAAGGGACTTTATCATTTTGCTTATTAATTTGATTAATAAACATATTTCACTATTTTTTTAGGTTTTTAGTCAAAATTTTAAAATTCCCGCAACAATTTGTAAAAAAAAGAACTTCAGCTTTTGCCGGCAAAATATTTGTGAAAAAAAAACAAAAACAACTTCAAAAGATTTGTAATAAGCTGTTTTCTTGAACGAAAATTGATACACTCACTGGCAAGAGAATTTTAGAGGCAAGTTCGTATCAATTTTTAAAAGTATGAGTGTTTTGGTAAAAAAGTGTGAGTGTATTAAAACTTGATAGCCAAAACTTGATCGTGTAACCCTCAAGTTACGACGATCTGCTGTTGCATTGCCATATTTTTCTATTGTAGAAATGCGAGCATTTAAAAAGTTTTAAATCGTGTACCGGTTTTTGGTTTAATCTTTATCTTGCGATCAGGAGTTATAATTCGATATCTTAACTTTTTAATAAATGCGAACATTTAAGTAGAAATAAAAAAAGCAGTTACCCAGGTACATGTTTGACCGAAGGGCTTGTTTAGAATAAATAAAAACAATTTTAATAAACCAAATTAATATAACAAAATCAAACTCATAATCAACCATGTTTTTTTTCTAATAAAAATTATTTATTAAAAAATTAAAACTTTTTTTAAAATAAAATTTAAAAAAAATTTACAAATAATAATTATTTTATAACTTAAGGAAATAACAAAAAATTTATATTTTAAAGTAATTTTATAATTTGACACTTGATTGTTCTACCCAAAGTCCTTAAAAAAAAAGAATTTATTTTAGCAATTAATTTATAAAAAAAATTATAATAATTTTAAATTATTATAAATCAAAATAAAAACCAAGTCTTGAGATGTAAAAAAACATAAGATATTAAAATTAATGACTTCAGAGCAATGAAATGGTTTATTAATGAAATAAAACTAAAACTTTAATAATAAAAATAATTAAAATTATGTATGATGTATGTATGTATATAAAAAAAACAAATATTTTATTTGTTGTTTTTATTGAAATGAAAAAATTAAAATGAGTTAAATGTTTTTATTTAAAATAATAATTTTCAAAATAAACTTATAATTAAGGTAATAGAACAAAGGAAAATTAAAAAAATAAATTATTGCCTTTTTAAAAAATTGCACAATATTTTTTAATTCCTAATTATGTATTACACTTATTTTGTTATTTTTGGGGAGCTAATGGATTATTTTTAATTTGCTGATTAAAATTTTGGGGATTTTTAAAGTTTTATTTTAAAGTTAACTCTTAAAGAGTGTGTGTCTGTGTGTCAGTGTTTTTTTTTTTAATTAGAAATTTTTTTTTTTTTTAATTTTTAAAGGAGGTGACTGACGTTTTTCTTTATTTCATTTAATATTCTTGTTGTTGTTGACTATGTTTTCTTATTGGTTTAAATTTACGTACGTTTTTGACATTTTGTCTTAATTTCTAGGTAATTTTTAAATTCTATATTTACAGTTTTATTAAAAAAAAAAAAAAAAAAATGGTTAACTTTTTTTTTAATAATTTTTCTTTAAAAATGAACTACAAAATACAGGGTTTCTTTTAAAGAAAATATTTTGCTTTAATTTAAAAATTATAAGAGAAAAATACTTATTTAATTATTTCAAAAATATAAAATTAATCCTAACAATGGAAGGAAGGGAGACACTCTCAAATTTTGTTTGTTAACTCTTTTTTATTTCAAGGGGCTTTATGTGACTTTGCCTTTAACCTTCCAATGTATGTGACTTTTTTTTAATAAAGTTAGTTTTATAATAAAAATTTCATTTTATGTTTTTTTTTCATAATTTTCTAAAGTTAAACTTAATTATTTATAATGTGGCTTTAATAAAATTGTTTTATTGGTATTTTTATTACTAAGTTGCATGTATGTATGTATTCTAAGTATGACACGGTAAATGAGTTAATTTATTATTATTATTTCAATTAAATTATATTTTAAACTACACTGGTCAACAGTGAATTTTTGATTGCATTTTCATTAAGTCAGATAAATTCTTTTAGAAGTTTGTGTTTTTGGAAATCTTATTTTGAATTGTAAAAATTCCATTTCGTTTTTAAAAATTATAAAATAATACAGGGAGGTTAGCGCGTATTTAAATTCCAAAGAAATATTTTACAGAATTGAAGAACTTGTACTGTGTATTACGATTTTCAATGTAATGGAAATGTTGGTTGGCTTAATGGAGCAAACTCGAGCGTCTTCTTTTGAAATGTCAGTTGAGTTTTTCCTCGTAGCCGTGAAAGGGTTGGATTTTACTAAATGTAAACCACACTGGTCTTCTTTGGATCGACTATGTATAAAGAGTGTTTTTAACCGTGAAGCTTTTGACGTCTATCAAAAGTCCGTATTTCAAAAAAACCTATGGCGAAATAGCGATAGTTTACGATCTTTTTCTATTTTTAAAAATAAAAAAATTCCATCTGTATTAGATATACATATACACACTTGATTTTATGTAGTACAAATGCTCTCGCTGCTCTATTTAAATATCTCTTAAAACCAGGGACCGGAAATAACAGTTATCCAGATAATATAAACTCAAAAACTCTTCATATTATAGTAACCGGAGACCTATACTGTCATATACCAATAGAACTGTCTTGACGAGCCCTTTCAGAATATGTATATGACGATCTCAACTCCACAGTTAATAGTTATTGTTCAACTTAAAAATAAAAGTTCGTTTATAACTTTTCCGTCTAAAATAAAACTCATTTAAGGAAGGAGCTTTATTTTATCCGTCATAAAAACTCCTCTACTGAGTTTTATTTTATGACATCAAAATTAAACTCCTCAAATGAGTTTTATTTTATTGCGGCAAAATAAAACTCCTTAAAAGAGTTTTATTTTATGATGCCAAAAACTGTTTTGCAAAAAACGAAAATTTGTGTACAACTTTTCGATTTTTGAGTTGGTTTGGATAGCGACTGTTTATATTTGATTAATCAGAAGTAAAAGCAACAGTTTTTTTCGGACAATGACAAAGAAAGAAATTGCAGTTTTTCTACTTTGACTGCAGTTTCTTAAACGACGGTCTAAAAATCCAAAAAAATGAATTTTATTTGATTTCCAAAACGTGAAAAATTCCCTATTTTAATTAATGTATATTTATTTTATTTATTCTGAGTTTAAGGCGCCAATAATTTGAAATTAAAATTGGTTTAAGTTAAAAAGACTTCAAATAACTTAGTTTGTGTTCATACGGCCCTTGTCTTATTGACATGATTGCTACTTTATAGGCAAGAGTGACGAGGGGAAAATAAACGAGTACACAGATGCATGTACTGTCTTTACGTTTTGCTTTTTCATATGTTGTTTAATTTTGTTATTGTTTTCAATATCAAAAAAGCACATAAGGGGCTTAAAGCACAAGGGGTTCAAGTGACTTATGTTAAATAATGAGACAAAAGCGGTTGTTTCACTTGTGCTCCAAGCGAAGCGGGTATTTTAATGTCAAGTGCTTGAATTGTTCACCATATCTAGCTTCCGGATAAGAATCCTACATTCACCTCTTGTGCTCTGAACAACTTCTCCGAAATATACTTATAATTCCATGTCGACCCCTAACAGCGAAAATAATGTAAGCGCCAAAAATCAAATTTTACAGGAGAGAGCTTTTTTGTTTTATTTCATATTAATTTTGTATGAAATTTGTCGCTTACACTAAAATTGTTTTTGCTATAAAATCGTTACGGTACATTATGTGACCATGATATTTTAGGAGATGATGCAAGTGTTGCCAATAAAGTCATTTATTAAAAAAGACGAAAATTGAAAATCATGTCGCTTACATTATTTTCGCTGTTAGGGCTCGATATGTAAACTCAATTTTAGAAAAAGGCACTTAAACCCCTTGTGCTTTAAGCCCCTCACATGTCGTCAACATGACATAAATCATTTGAACGCCAATTCATGTTCAAAGAAAAAAAGGAAGAATCTTGTCAATAAGACATGAGCCGTATGAACTCAGAATTAGGACACATTTTCGTTTCATAAAATTCCATTTTAATATAAAAGTTCCTTTCTAACTGAGCATTCAATGAATTAAAAAAAGTGTCTAACTTGATCTTTTAGAGCAGGTATTCCTTCCGGGTTCGCTTCACAGACCCTCTAAGGATATAATATTTTAACAAAAAAGGCTCAAAATAAAAATTTAAAAATTATTATTGATATTTTTCATTCAATAGCGAACTAAAGTATTTGGCCAGGGTGTCCAAAAACTGAGGTATCTACTGTCTAGGGAGGCTCCCAATCTTTTACCAAAATTCTCAATCACGTTTTTCAATAACCTGTTGTTAACGGTAGATATCTGCTCGATAATGTTGTTTTTAACCTCAAACTGTTTTGAGATTCTTGCTGTACAGTTTCGTTTTCAAAAACCCCACAAAAAATAGTCTATAGGTGACAAATCACACGACCTTGGTGGCCAATTCACTCCTCCTCTACGAGAAATAATGCGATTTTCAAACTTTTCTTTCAAAAGATCTATTGTTTCTTTTGCAATGTGGCAAGTGGCGCCATCCTGATGAAACCACATATTCTCTACGTCTAAATCATTAATTTTCCGCCACCAAAAAGCTTCGAATTATCTCCATTTAGCGATTTCCATTGATCGATAATACCTCAAATTACATATATGTACATTTCCAATTTTTATAAATTGCTTTTAGCAAACTGAAATAAAAACCGTTTAAAACTATCAATAAAAAAGTAAAGATTGTCAAGGCCGGCAATTTGATTTCTAACACCAAAGTATATGCAGATAAAATTTTAAGAGTGTACACTATCCCCTGGGAACTACCAAGCGGATATTTTTCGTGGGGCGACTAATGAGCCCAACTGCAATTTATGATGATCTTTTACCGGGCAGGGTAATTGTATTTATAAAAAATTCATTCAATTTCTAGAAATTAAATGGAAATTTCACCGGATTATGACTGGGGGTAAAAATGTATCTATTTAAGGCGATACCAATAAGACAAATATCAGCTAAAAAATATATATTGTGCTTATAAAAACTCTGTTTTTATTAGGGACTTCAACATAAGTTCAAAACTATTTGGTAAACAGCGGAGCGAAAGGTTCACCTAGCCCTTATATTGTTCCGTCTGATGCGCTTGAACACGTTTTTCTCATTCGAAGTTATACACATTTTTCTTGATTCGATTCTTATCTCAAAAGATAAAGGTTTTTTTTTTGCTTTTCATTTACTGCCGGAAAGATGGGGGAAAAAGTTAAAACGGGTGGTGTCATTTTATTAACATTAGGCGAAAAAATAGAACTGTTTTATATAGCCGTTATATTAAAAATATTTAAAAACCTTTGATTCTAAATTCAACTGGAACCATGTTCTGGAAATTAAGTAAAATTGAAACCGACGGAACTTTTCAGTTCAATTGTTTTAAAATTGTCCGTAGTTTTTCATGATTTTAAGAGTATTTCTAAAAAAATATAAGTGGAACTCAAAGTATGACATATGGAGGGTTCAAAGCTGAACCGAACCAAGTCATAAAATAAAATGCATATATGTATTTCAAAACTGGTGTGAAATTCTGCGCAAAGTTTAACTCTATCGAGTTCTGTAACAGACTAAATCAAAAATTTTTTCGTTCCAAAGGTAACGGTAATAAAGCCATGTCAATGGCTCCAGAAATTAATGGAAATTCACTTACTCAAACTCAAAATATTATCGAATTTTAATTTTTGACTTGGTTCGCTTCAGCTCTGAGCCCTCCATATATAAATGGAATATTTTTATTTTTACTCGAATGCGATTTGCAGAAAGAACATGGCTGATTATAATTTTTTTTTTTTTTAGTAAAATTTGTAAATTGTAGAATTTCATTATTATTAAAAAAAAAGTAATACATGCAATGAGATAAGAACGTTTTAATTAGGGTTACAACGAAAGACATACTGTAAGCTATTGTATTCGAAAAAAAACTAAAAGTATTAATTTTAATAAAAAAGCAAAACTTTTGACAAAATATTTTCCGAATAGTTTTGAATTTATTAATAAAGCAATTTTTTTGCAATTGACCCGCGTAGTTTAAAACATTATTTAACAGTTTCTTATGAATTTACTTATAAAAAAACTTAAAACTTTCTATGACTTTTTCTATTGTTATAATGGATATTTGTAATATTTTTGTTTTTAAATTTATCTTTTCTTTGTGTTTTTGTAACGAGTAAATAATAAATTATTGTTGTTGTTGTCAAAATGTTATTTTTTAAAATTGTTTCAATTGTTGCTGATACATAAACATATTTTCCATACCAATAGCACTGCCACCACTACTGCTAGTTGAAGCACTTAAAGAGTTGGGCAGAGAATTGCTACCATCATTAGCTACAGCTGTCGCTGCTGCTAGAGCCGTTGTGGTGGAGTTTGTTAAAAAATTTGAACAATTTTTACCAGATGCGGTATGTTGTTGTTGTTGTTGTTGTTGTTGTAGAGTTTGGTGGGTGGAATTTAAATTCAGGTGGTTTTGCATAAATTGTTTCATATTGTGGCGTGAGATATTGCTAATGCTGCTAGTAGCATTATTGGCAGCTAAACTACTCAAATAGTTATGGGCAATATGTTGCTGTTGATGTTCATTTGCTGTTGAATTGGAATTTTGTTGCTGTTGTTTACTAACAGTTGCTGGCAATTGTTGTTGCTGATATTGACTAAATTGTGACGGTTGTCTAGTTGTGATGTTGTTGTTACTATTACTGGTACTAATAATGTTATTAGGAGTTGTACTACAACTCCTACTGCTATCATGACTATTAATGTTGCTGTTGTTGCGGTTATTGTTATGAAATTGTTGCTGTTGTTGTGACTGCTGATGAGAATGATGATAATTTTCTACTAAATTTTTGTTATTATTATTATTACTATTATTTGGCTATGTTGTCCATCCTCCTGATATTCTGGGACGCTTATGCGCCTGATTGGGACCATCATAGTCATTTAATTGCTGTTGTTGCTGTTGTTGTTGTTGTTGTTGCTGGTGCTGTTGATGTTGATGTTGCTGCTGTTGTTGTTGCTGTTGATTAACCGCTTTCTGTATGTCATTTAAACGCATATCGGGCGAGGGTACATTACTGGGCGTCACTGAACCTGTATTGATGAAAATGAAGTCTAATTAAACAAAAATTAGTTGATTTTATAAAATACATTTGAGATTCTTTTTATATTGAACTGACGGTTTTAGTTTTGAACCTGGCAGTGTATTTTAGGTTCATTAAGAACTTGGGATGCAGTTATTTAAAAAAAATATGGCAGGTATTAATTTATAAAATTACATATACATAACAACAAAAATACAAAAGTACATTAATGATTTAATTTGTTAGTAAAATATCATAATGAAAATCGCATACGTTAGTTATATACAAACATATCTGTGGCATTTTGTCAAAACATCTTATGTCGAGAAAAAATCATTTAAATTAAGAAATAAAATAAACCAAAATTAAATAAAAATTTCGTTAATAATACAAAATTTTAAAACCGTTAACAAAAGTGATTATTGAATTAAAATTCGTATGACCAAAAACATTTTGTTCAACTTTTTAAATTTGACTTAATAACAAATTCTAAAATGTTCTATTAAACTCTTTACTCTAATGTAACGCTTACATAAAGAACATTAAATGTGTCTTAAACTTAAACCTTTCTTTAGGTGCCCCTATTTTGCAAGAATTTTAATTTTAAAAAAAGTACCAAGAGTACAAAACTATACCCGTTTTGTCCCTTCGAATTAAAATTCTTACTCCTGATAATATTACCTAGTAAAAACAAACAAACTTTTCATCTCAATATTGTATACTTTAACCGTAGAATGCATAACCAAAAAAAACCACACAAACGCATAACCAGGGTACCCGTATACCCCATTACAATTTTTAGTCATTTACGGCCAATTTCACCAAGTTCAGTTATAACTGTCAAAAACATATTTTTAACTGGAAGTTAAAGTTAGTTAGTTTTAACTTAATTTGGTGAAATTTGCAGAAAAATATATTAAACTTAAAGACTGTTTACTAAAAATATTCAAATATAAATTAAATTATTTAATATATTTAATAAGGAAATCAATCTTAAAACAGCTCTTTACTAGCTCATTTTTTCATATTTAAACTATTATGAACTCGTGTACCCTGTAGGTGTAATCTTTGAAAGCTAAAAGTTATGGAACCGCTGAACCGAATTTCATAAATGGTCAACAAAAAGATTTGAATTTCCTAGATCCGAAGTTTCAATACTCTATTAGTATTGGTTTTGCAGCTAAAAACGTTTGAAGTTGCTAGTGGACATACGGGTACACGGTTATGCATTTTGCGGTTAAAGAAAACAAACATTTGAAAGGCCTAGTCACTTAGAAACCTTTTTACTTAATACGCCGCTTTTTTCAACTGCCTCTAACGTAACAACGGAGGTGTGGCACACAATGAACACTTTAATGAGGAATATTTTATCAAGACTAAGAGAGTTTTATTTACAGTTGAACCTGGATTATCCCTGATTCGTTTAACCGGCAACATCAATTATCCGGGAAAGAAAAATAACACTTTGCATCGATTAAAATTTTGGTGCATCGTTTAACCTTGATTTATAAGCATAATTTTTTTTTTTTTTTTTTAACAATCCAACACAATGTGCATAAAACGAAAAAGGGGAATTCCCTTGTATGCATACCATGATTCGAAAGCATTTGTATAGATATTTAGTTAATAAATTTGAGATGTTTGTATTTTTGTGTTTATTTTTACAATGGTATCCGTATCAGCGATAAAAAGACAAAGAAAAGTCTTAACAATTGAAAACAAAGTTGGCACTCAATAAGACGGAAAAACTGAGGTTCAACTGTATTTAATTTTAGTTTTTTTTTTATTAATTATTTTATTTTTGATGACACACAGCACAGAAAATGTAATTAAAACAAATCAAAAAGAAAACTAATAGCTTTCAATAACTCAACGTACGTTAAAAGTTGACCAACTCTAGTACTTCGCGTTACGGAAACGTACGTTATGGGAAAAAGCTCATAAGAAAACCTGTGTAACAACTTGGTTGTAACTAGGGATGAAACGATACCTCTAAGGTATCGATACTTTTACTCGATATGGTATCGCTCGCAAAGTATCGATACCTACTCAGTATCGAAAAAAATGATAAAATAATAGAAATAAGCACTTATAAACTCTCTAATAAGTGTTTTAGTACTATACAATACAATAAGAACTACGACCCATAAGAATTTTTGTGCAAAACGAAGTGTAAAAAGTGAGACCACTTTTAGTTACCACCTAGTACCAATTTTCTTTCATAAAATCTTTTATCTTGGAAACAAAATTTTATAGAACGTTCAGGATAACAACCTTCATTCACCTTTTATTCCAGAAATCAACAATGTCACTATGTATTTATTTTAAATGTAAATATGTATTTTATTTTTAAATTGATAAATATAAAATAAAGGGTGGTTAAACGATAATCCTCGTCAAGTTTTTTGCGCCACTTAGTTTGACCTTTCTTTGTTTCAGTATTTGACAAATTCTACCATTGAGAGGTACACAATTGAGCAGCGCGTTAAGATTGATAAAGCCTTTTACGAAAATGGGCCTTCAATCGAAATGCATTTCGTGCACATTTTGATTTTTTTGGTCAGCATAATCAACCAAATTTTTTTTATTTTTCCTAAGCTAATCCCGCGAAGCTCTATGCGTGTCTGCAGGAAAGAAACCAGAGCCTCTGGCGGGAATCGAACCCGCAACCCCGGCGCTGATAGACTAGCTCGCTACCATCTAGAACCGGGGCACACATGTTTCCACAATCGGGAGAATTGTGCGTAATTTCAGCAAACCGGGTCTGTAGGAAATGGGAAAACATATGTGCATGCTCGCCCAGTTAGTTCTGCGGCTGGCTGCGTTATCGGGCCGTACTTTTTCGAAAATGAGGTCCAATTACGGTGTTTGATATCGCGAGATGGTAACGAACTTCCTATAGCCAGAAATGGAGGAAATGGACCTGGATTATATTTGGTTTAAAGGTGTTTACTGCTCAAACGGGTTCTTGATACCGTTACTGCTGCTCCAGATTTGGAATATAATCAAAAATCTAATATTAATTTCAATACCAAGGTGAAACGATTACTTTTGACCAATACCGAGTATTTTTTTACCGATACTACTTGGTACTCGGTTGCTAAGTATCGATTACAAAAATACTTGGTACCTATATAAAAGTATCGAATATGTACTTGTATTTACTCGTATCGTTTCATCCCTAGTTGTGACAGTTGAAAAAAGAGACGTACAACATAGCGTCTTCACCTGACAATTTTTTCTCATACCAAACGTCAAACTTCATATTAAAAAAACGCTGACAAAAATTTTCGAGTTTTTTTTATATAGACTTTGACGTTTGGTATGACAAAAAATTGTCAGGTGAAGACGCTATGTAAAGTACAAATACAATACTTTGTTCCTTATAACTAAAAGTTACCATGTGGTTAAAAATTTTAATAACTTTTTCGTTTATATATGTATGTGTGTATATAATTTTTTTTCACATTCAAAAATACACAAAATGGATACACTAAACATGGAAAATAATGACATCCGTCTTCAGCTTCGCAATTATGTGCTCGTTTCAAAGCATTTTCTATAAAATTTTTCAAAATTTGTGGCTATTTTATTGGAAATTATTCGGTCTTCAAAAATCCAAAAATCTGAAGCGAGACCGTAATTCCGAATCTGAAAACAGGGGTCATATAAGTGACATTACTTTCCATACTTAGGGTGTGTGTGAAACGGTAGCAAAGTACTCATGGAAGTAAAATTTTGACACTGTTGAGGTGAATATATATATAGTATAAATTTTGACATTAGCGTAGAAATTTCAATTCAAACATTTCTAAGCTAATGTCAAAATGTATACTAGCCCCCAGGGCTAGTGAAATTTTATTCACCTCAACAGTGTCAAAAATTTACTTCCATGAGAACTTTGCTGCCGTTTCACACACACCCTTAGTGTAAAAAATATTTTATTCATAAGCGAAAAAGTTATAAAATTTTTAATTTTCATAGAGACTTTTGACCCACCCTGTATTTCCAAATAACGATGGTCAGATCGTTTTTCAATAAAATTTGTTTTCCAATTTGAAATGCAGAGACATTTTTTTTATTTAAAATTTTGGAATACTTCAATAGGTCAACATGCACTGGGTCAATTTTGTATGTGAAAATGCCGAAAATAAAAAAAAGTTATAAAATAAAAGAATATTTGAATCAAAAGGTAAATGATTTGAAGACTTTTAAAGGAAAACGATGATAAAATTAATTAAAAATGAACAAATTTTTAAACTATTTATAAGGATGAAAGTACATTTATGTTTAATGAATCTAATGAATTTATTATTGAACGAATGATGATACTAAAATAAAATATAAAAGTCCAAATACCGCCATATTTCTTTAATAATAAATAGTTTTATTTAAATCGCCACCATAAATTAATTTTTGTATACAAATTTTTATTTGAAAATTGATATCGGTCCTCACACCACGCGTTTCAGGCTTTTTCGCATCTACCCATCTGTTAAAAAAGTAGAATTATTGTAGTTATTCATACACACGTACGTAGCAAGTCACATGTACAAAAAGGTAGGATGCCTTGCGGCGTTCTGCTGACAAAATAAATTGCGATTTTAATTTGCTGTGATGTCGTTTAAAACACGTGTCATGTAACTTGAAGTGTAGGACGCATGCGTTAAAGCAGAAACGCCTGGTGAGGACCTCAAGCATTATTATCGATTTCGTTAGCGATTAAAATAAAATTTATTAATTCAGTGTTCAATGTACAAAGTTCTTTATGTATTTTATATTATATTTTTTTTCTTTTTCACATTGTAGCCAATTTACCAAAATTCCATAATCTAGAATTCTGACCCAGTTGCGACCGATAGGGATAACCTTCATATTTTTCTAGGCCTAGAAAATAATTTTTGTTATTGTTTTATTTTTGGGTTAAAATTTCAAATTAAAATAAAGTTAATAATTATATTTTTCTAAAATAAATGTCCCTATGTTGTCTAAATTAGACGTTTTAATTTTTATTAAAGATAATTTAAAGCAAAATTCGTGTTACAATTGAGGTTAATTTTGAAAAAAAAAATAACAAAGCTCATGCATTACAAAAAGCTTTTTTTAGTTTAAGATAATTTTATGCCAGAAAAGATATTGTAGTATTTAGGCAAGAATGATAAAGAATATAAAGAATTTTTGGTTTTTAGGAAATGGAAAAGTTTACGCTAGAACATCATACATATGTTTAGTGATAGTGTGTCGACTTATCAGAATTTGGCGTCACTGTTCTTCAGTGAAAACACTCGTAAAACTTCTCTGAGTGCAGAAGCAGCTCGCGCACGTTGTCATTATTTTTTAAGGACAATCGGGTCGCACTTGTTTATCTGAATTCATGTGTTTGTCACTTCGCATTGGCTAATGGCTTGGCGTCGTATGACTGTACCGAGTTGCAGTGTTTGCGGTTGTTCAACATTAACTATATGCAATCGTTTTTAAGCTCATCTTGTTTGTCTGGTGGGAACCAAAAATAACCTTAACATGACTGGTGGGGAATAATATAAAATTTAGACTTTACTGGTAGAGGCCAAAATACTCTGGAGCGGATTCTGGAAGTTCTCGCCTTCCAATATTAAGGTTTAAGTCAAACGAGGACTTGTGGTTGAGGCCCTTGGAGTTTGTGTAATACTCTGGCACTATATCTTAATTTGCCTCCTCGATTATTTTCTCTAGGGTTACGTTAAATTATAGTTGAATGATTGATTGACAGATAAGATATAAGAAACCAAAGAATAAAGAAGAAACAATGGACAAGACATAAAAGCTTAAAAAGGTGTTCGAAATTCTTCTTGATTAAAGTCCGGAGTCCGGACTAAAGACGTCTAAAAACCAATTTTATTTACTTTTTCATTAAAAATGTGTGAATTTAGACTGCGATAACTTTTTTGGGTTTATTTAGGTATAAGTTAATCTAAGAAATGCTCTTCAATCACTTTTCCAGCATAAAATTATCTTTAATTTTAGTAAAATTCAAATAAAAAAAAATTTTTAAGTTTAAAATCCAAATATTAGTAAAAAAAAAACTTAAGAAAAAATCGAAAATACGAAAAAAATAATTTTGAAAACTACAATTAAAATCATAAAAACTCAAAAATACATACCAGGTGTCGGCGTTAGATGACCCGTTGACGATGGTCTTGAGCCAGCCATGACCAAATGTTGCTGGGTATGATTTAAAACACTTAAATTAGTGGCCTGATCATTGGCCGAACCATTTGAAGTCGAGGAAGAATTTGAAGCACCGCCACTTGTAACACCACCACCTCCGCCCCCAGCACCACCAGGACTTGTACCGGCAATAACACCCACATTTCCTCCCCCAACTCCCAAACCATGCGTACTAATCGATAGTGAGCTATTTAGATTATGAGAAGTCAAATTAGAGTGATTGTTTGGGCCGCTGGCACTGCCATTTGCAGCATTTGAATTGTTGTTGGTGGTGTGAGAAGAGCCATTGCTATTTTGCTGATGGCCACCAGAGAGATCACGCGGCGGAGATTGTGGTTCGGATTTGACTTTTATATTGACAGGTGAGGTGGCAGGAGGAGGTGTTGTATTTGATACCGCCAAATGGGATATTCTAAAATAGTCACTTTAATTAAAATGTATGCTGTGCTGAAGTTTTTAAATAAGGCAGAAATACTAACCCTGTTTGATGTACCAAACCCTGATGCGTACTCCAAGTGGGCAGACTCATAACATCGGACGTACTCATAGAGAAATCTTGTGGTACAAAGGGATAACCCTGTAGCGCTGGTATGGGTGTTTGTAAAGTCATCACAGGAGTATTTAAAGACGTTTGATTGTGACGCTATTGTGTAATAACAATTTTAAAAAAATTATAAGAAAAGTTCAATCAAAATTGAAAAAAAAATCTCCACTCACATCTCCATATCCCAGTTCATCTGTGGTGGACATATTTTGAGCAATTGTTGGCGCTGGTATAACAACACGTAAATTGGAAGCTCTACCATTTTGACTACCCGGCGATTGTTGTTTATGGCTTAATTGATGGGCTAAATCATTGAAAAAAGAAATTTGTTCATTATTAATTCAGTTTTTTTTTGTACAAAGTTGTTTTGCTTTAAAATAGATCATTTAGAATTAATTAATGAAACATTATTATTGTTAACTAGATCATGCTCAATTTAATTATGAATTGTTTAATATAAAATTAGGTGCTTAAAAACAAAAAAAAAACTATGTACTTTATGGTTTATAAAACAAAAAATTAAATAAATTTGATGTTGTTGAGGGCTTATTTGTGCCCATTTACATTATCAGCCAAATTATGAATAAAAATTCCCCCGGAGTTTTTCTCCCTTCTTCCCTTTCTCCTATGTTAATTCAATTGAAAAAAAATGGGGAAAGAGAAAAAACTCCCGGGGAATTTTTATTCATAATTGGACTCACAGAAAAAATTTTGCCCCAGTAAACGCATTAATCAAAAATAAAATCAGTTTTAATTAAAAATTTAATCAAGTGAATTAAACGTTTAATCAAGTGAATTAAACGTTTAATCAAGTGAATTAAAAGTTTAATTGATATTATTAATTTGTATACTGGTGCAAATTAATGTTGTCGATTAAACGTTTAATACACTTGATTAAACGTTTTATTGTCTTAATTAAACGTTTAATTCACTTGATTAAATTTTTAATTAAAACTGATTTTATTTTTGATTAATGCGTTTACTGGGGCAGAAATTTTTTCTGTGCTGTATATGTACGAATTTTGTCGTTGTGATTATTATCGTTTCTTCTTTGAAGTCGGTCTTATATTTACACTGTTCGATTTTTGTCGTTACAACTTTTTCTGTACCACAGAACTTAAATATATTTTTCGTTAAATGAGAGAACGACTGAGCGAACAAAACGAATCGAAGAGTAAACTCGCTTGTGCATCCCTTTTAAATCCTCTCCCCCCTCTCGCATATAAGGTAAGAATCGCAACGCCCAAAATCGTATAATGTAAATGGGGACTTTCCTTAATCCACTTTCACCTTTAGTTGAGAACTTTTTCATAAAATTTTTTTTATTTTTTTTGTGAAAATATTTTGAAAGTGAGGTGAAGATTTTAAAAAAATAAAGAGGGTTTAGTAAAATTTGAAGCATGCTTATTAAATTTATATACATATGTACATATGTATATACATACATATATATATTTTTTTTGTTAATTGGTATTTTAATAATTTTAAACGAAAATCAGTTATGTGAAAAATTAAATCTAAAGTAAATATTTGGCGGAAAATATTTTTAAAAATTTAATGATTTTATTGTGAATATGTACTTAAAACTGCGGTACGCATGGGCGCGGCGCACAGCTTCGTGATATTGGACTTTCCAGGAAACTCAATCACTAAATTAATCCTGGCAGGGTGGACTACTGCACCCCGAAACCTTTCTTCGGTGCAAGGTATGCGGTATACGAAAATGGGCTGTCTATTTAGATGCCTTTCTTAGAACAGACCCTAAGGGTCTATACTAAAGGTTTGAAGAAAGGAATTAGAGTTGGCGGCTAAGGTATATACCCTGATAGCAAGGCAGCAACCGCAGCCCTTGCGGATGTCTATACGACATCAATGTTAACTTCAGAATGTCGATTGTCTTTCAACAGGATTGCGAAGCATTCAAAAGTAGCGCTCATGTGGATACCTGAGCTTGCGAACTAGAGGGGTAACCAAATATCATCTGCTTGCCAAACAAGGTGGTCGTATGGATGACAGATTTTTTGTTTAATTCTTTGGCTTTCAATTGGCTCACATTAAGCGCTAGTCTTACAGACTTTCACAGTGGAGGTGAACTTGTGAATCCACCTGCTCCGCATCCAGGTCATTGCGGTCTGGACATGCTCAATACTTAGCATCAATAGGGAATAGATTTGATCTCGGTGAGAACTGGTCACTGAACGATGGAAATTCATACGAAAAAAATGGGTTTGGAATTCAATGGCTACTGCAGAACATGTCATGGAGAGGAACAAAAAGAATCTGTGTTTAACTTTATATGCAGTGTCTTGGAATTCGGGACATTAGGGAGATAACCCGGAAAAACCAGTGTTTGTATATTTGGATGATCTATCTTAGATAGAACTCAGGTTGTTTCTTCCCGTTATTAGGATGACAAAATGGTTGAAATCTGCTGTGACGCCTATTTAATAACTGCTCCGTATAAAGGGTATTGACGCTGGGTATCACAAAGGGAACACTGAAAGACCCAAATGAGTTGTCTTTTTGATAGTTGCCCAAGGATCCTAACCTATTCATTAGAATTCTATTTTGTATAAATTGAGTTGATTATATCAGTATTAAAAAGTTGCCCAAAAAATGTTTAATTATATTGCGCTACTCGATAGTAAACTATAGTCTCTTTTTAAAGTTATCGATAACTTTAGAGCTTTGTACATGAAACCAAAACTCCGAGAATCCGCTTCAATAAAATTGCATTCGAAATAAAAATGTTCTCTAAAAGAATCACCCTTATTGTGGTTAGCGTTTGTTGTGGAGAAAGTAATGCGTTTTAAGAAAATGGTATCGTGGTGTGCAAAAACGAAAACAAATACGACACTGTTTACAAATCTATTACAAAAAAGATTATCGTGGTTGGCGTAATTGTTGCAAAAACTGTCGTCAAGTACCACTCAAGATAAGTTGTTATTGTTTTTTAAAAATTTATAAACAATAATTAGATCAGGGTAGCATTTTCATAAAATACGAAAGAGTTTGTGGGATAGTGTGTAACGGCCTTAAGTGGGCGGGGCAGTTTTTTGGTTCCCGGGGACACCACGGGCCTCAGTCCCCTTAAATTTTAATTTTGGTTCTTTTCTTTTTTTATTCTGAATCGGGTGGCATATATTTTTTTATTTTTTTCGTAGCCCCGTAAACTGCACTTCAGCCAAATCACATATTTCTATGAAAACTAAAAACGTCCATAACTCGAAAACTAAGCGTTTGCGGAAATTTTTTTATTTAATTTTTTCTTCTTATTTTTAAATTTTCTATCACCATAGGTACTTTTTTTTATTTGGAGCTGCGTCGGTAAACTAGATTTAAGCCAAACTCAATTCTAGTGTTCCGTATCTGCCGACAGGAAACCACATTTTCGGCAAACGGATCTTTACTGAAAACAAGATAAGCTCAGAGTAAAGTGACAGGTTTGTGTAGTGTTTTCCAACGAAAATGTGGATGCCTAAAAGCATATTTTTGGTAAATGGAAAGTTGCAATAACACAACTCAAAAAATTTCAAACTTATTATTTTTTCTGAGGTTGCATTTTATGGTTGTTATTCTTTGCCATTGATAAACATAATAAAACTACGCAAGGGAACACTTTCGTTCACCTCTCAATTTTCAGATCAACAGCCATATTTTAAAGGCAATAGTTTTAGAATGACTGGCTGGCTCTTCTCTTGTACTAGGATTCAGGGGTATTTCTTATGAGGTACCAACCATAATCTGAGAGAATTGCAGGCTTTTATCTACATATGTACATTGAAATCATTTTTTCAACTGCAGCAACATCTTGTTGAAATCGTTCTCCATGTTCGTCACTGACCGACCCCATATTTTCGGGGAAAAAATCCAATTTCAGTAAAGAAAATGGAATTCTAGTGAAATATTGCATTCCGTTTATTCGGGAAAATCATATGATTTCTTGTTACTAAGAAAATTTTTTGCTTGCTATTCAATCCTTATGTCAAGATCTACAAAAACGGCCTCTTTAAATTTTGCGTCACTTAGCTTGGAAAACTGTCCTCTTTGTTAATCTTTTTTTTAAAAAACTTTTTGTGTCCCTGTTTGTTGTGCAATGCCGTTAAAATAATTTTGACTTGCCAACCAATGGTTTAGCAAAGAAAGCAGCAATATTTTATAAAGCCAGTCAGATTTGTAGAACATTTTAAGTAGCACACTTTAGAACCCGCGAGTTAAGTCATACGTCACTTTAATAAAAGCTCGATAGCACTGTTTAATTAAGTCTGAAAGAGGTTATCTTTTTCGATTTTGGGACAATTTAGTTGCATTTCATAGGTTTCGAATCGCTTTAAATATTTCAAGATCTCAACATCATAAATAGGCCGCCCACTTAATTGGTTTTGAATTATTCATTACATAAGCCTAATTTGTTTACTTAATGCTTAAAATTAATATTTAATTAATGATTTTTTTGATTATTTAAATTTTAAAAGCTTTTTATTAAAAAACATGCTGTTAAAATTTTTAATTTTTAATAAAAACTAGTAACTACTTCTAATTATATATAAAAGACTTAAACGTAATGAAAACTTTTTTCTCCAAAGATTTATAGAATAGAATTTTTATTTAATTTATTTCACAAATCAGTTTTAGATAAAAAGTTTCATTAAGCTTAAGATTTTTAAAAATTGAATTGATTAATTATAAAAAATTTGTTTATTGTTTTGTTTTTTTATATAAAATAATTAAACGCCCACCTATACCAGGACTTGGACCCGGACTGGGAGAACCAACAAGCGGCGAATGTGAATGAGGATAACCATTGGACATCTCCAACATTGAACCAGATGGATAAACTATATTATTTGTATATGTATATATATATTTTTGGGCAATATTATAATGTAATGTTGTTTATTATGTTGTTATTATTTTTATAATTTTATATAAAAAATATTAATAATTATTGTTGTAGTAGCATTGATAAACAAGAATGATCATGTTTAAGGATGAGTAAAGTTATGATGTTGTTTGATGTAGATGTTGTTTAACAAAATTATTTAAATTTGTTTGATGAGGAGTTTGTTTTGGAAGTTTTGTAAAAAAAAGAGAAAAAATATATAGAAAAATATAAATTAATAACGTAAAATAAAAGAAATACTTAAACGTAAACAAAATAACGATAATCATGCAAAGGTGAAGGTAAAGAAGGAAGAAGAAAAAGAAATAAACTGAAAGTAGTTCATGTTATAGGTATATTTTTCCAAAACTAGTCGTGTGCATTAACATTGTTGTATTTTTTTGATGTTGGCAATGCCACCGATAGGTGTAACGACAGCGCCATCTTTTGTTTACCTAGTTTTTTCTTTCTGCTTTAAAAAATCATGCCAGACAAAAGATGGCGTTGTTACCATATTATTACAGGGCTGCCAGGCCGAAGAAAATTGCCGCAATGTGGTATTTTTATAAATTAATATTATTCCAAATTTAATGGACCGATTTCCAAAATTTTTGGACCGATCTGTAGAGGAAGCACAGATGTATTAAGATACTATATACAATTTATATTTCCAGGGCTGCCAGGTGAAGAATTTTCGACTAATGACAAGATATTAATTATATAATGTTTTATATTGAAAACTTTTGCTTTAATTTTTATAAAACTTTTAGAAATTAGGAGCAGACAGTCTGGTATTTTTTTTAAAATTTACACTTCCAGGGCTGACATGATTGGAAAAATTTAAAGTTTAAAGACTTTTTGCCGCCTTTTCAAAAAAAAAAACGTAGAGGCATTTTAGTGAAATCGAAAATTTATATTTCCAGTACCCATGTTCTGTAACTATAGTGAGAACTTCTCGCGTCGAAAAGATGTGGCACAAAATATTCCATCGTTTCTCGAAAAGTGAGAAAAAAGTGTGTCTGTAACTCATATCGAAAACTATCAAAAGAGATTACGTCGTAACGTTATAAATGTCATAACATTGCACTCGAAGCCGATGTGACATTGCAGACATTGAAAACGCCAGTAACAAATAACGTTGACGGCGACCAAAATTTACTAAAATTGAAAATTTTTCAACGACGGCGGCGAAATTAGAACCGTCGGCTTTATCAAATAATGTAAAGTGCGACTTTAATGTTTGTTGTTTGCAAACGATTTCAAAACATTCGTACATTTTATATAAATGTTAACAGCAAAATAATTAAACAATAAAAAAATGTGCCAAGAACAAAATATTATTATTATTATTCTTTGTATTTTGCATTTTTAAGTGTTTTTTGGTGTTACAAGTTTTTCTCGCCCCGTTTTTATACGTGAGTTTATTTGACAGTTCAAAGCGGAAACTTTTCGCACAAAAATGTTACAGACACACTTTTTCTGAAATTTGGCGAGTAATTTCCTTACGTGACAGCTAGTACTCGCCAAAAAAAGTTGCAGATACAGTTTAGTGAGAAAAACAGCTGTTTGTTTCAATTTATGGCATTTCTGTTTCATTTCACACATTTCAATCGAAAAGTTTACTGACGCGAGAGTTACAGAACATGGGCACAGGGCTGCAAAGCTGTAAATTTTTGCCTAAAATTAAGAGGTTTTTAAGATTTCAAAAATTAAATATGAAGGTATGAAATTATTTTTACGTTACTTACAAAAGTGACTAATATAAATTTTTGGAATTTTTTAAAAATTTTATTTTCAGATTTTCCCTAAACAAATTAAATTAAAGAAATCTATGCAAGGCAGGATATTTTGGTATTTATGTATTTTAAAAACCACAAGTGGTCCGATTTTGAAATAATTTTGACAATTTAATAACTGAGCTACCTAAATAAGAGCGGCAAGCGTCTGTTTAATGTCAAAACTTTTCATTTTCACACAGTTTATATGAAACTAACCTTTAGAACGCGAATTCAACACAGCCCGGCTGAAAAAACTTATTTGATAGATCGCTTGGTCGTTTTATTTTATTGAAATTGTATTGGCAATAGAATTTTCGTGTTTAAAAAAACGCTTGCCGCTCTTGTTTAGGTAGTTTAGTTAGAAGAAACATGAAATTACAAAATATATAATTCCAAGGTTGCCAGCTTACGAATTTTTATAAAAAAAAAAAAAAAATGATTTCTTGAATTTCAAAAACTTAAGTGACGATTGGTATAAAATAAATGCATTTGCATGGAAATTATGACAAACAACAAATGAAAAATTTGAATACATTACCATATAGTCTGGGATCACACTATGAAAGTTTTATTTCAGAAAGTCTGAGTTTATGGGTGAGAGGGGGTGAGACTTTCTGAATTAAAACTTTCATAGTGTGAACCCAGAAATACATATAAAAGCGTGTATATTTCTAAAGTTGCCAGTCTAAGAAAATGAGATTTCATGGTTTTATTTTTGGAAAATAAAGGTCTAATTTAAATGAAACATTTGACAATTGATTGTATGTAATATATTAAAACACATATAAGTTTATGCTTTTAGGGTTGCCATGTTAATCATATAAAACGAGTATATAACTGCATAATTTGTTCAGATTGCTTGATTTTAGGAACTAACATAGAAATATCTATGAAGATTTAAAAATTAGTAAGTATGTAGTTCTCGATTATATATCTTATAGGGTTGCCAGATTATACCTCTTTATTGGCCAGATCGAAATTTTATTAGACAGATTTTTATTAAATCTTGACAACCGATGTAATGTATGAGTATATCGTTACCTTAAAGGCAAAATACCCAATCTTACATTTTGAGAATTTTACGGTATAAGAAAAACCTTTTTAAAATTATTTTTCTTGTAAAAGCTACCAGCTGTTTTGAAAATTGGCAATGTTGCATATTATGCAAAGTGTAAGTGCCAGTACACACACGTCAAGTTTAACTCGTCAAGTCTTGAGTTTTTAGGAGAAAGGGGAAAATATATGGCATCCTCTTTTCCCTTCTCTCCTTAAAGCCCAAGACTTTACGAGTCAAACTTGCCGTGTGTGAACCGGCACTTAGTAAGGGTTTCAGCGTTTATTTCATTCCTAAATTTTTTGGACATTTGTGTTCATGCAATACATCAGAATCAACGAAAAAAAAGGTTTTTTGGTTATTAAGGGTCTTTTGCGTTTTAGATAACGATATGCAAATTTTTACTTCCAGGATTGCCAAAACACCAGTACCTACATATGGCTTAAGCTGGCTACACACTAGTGATTTGTGCGTGCTGGACGTATTGTTACTTGACAATGGGCCTGTACGCGAACAAATCCCAAGTAAATGAAAATTTTCCATTTCTTCTGATTTGTTCGGTGTGTTAGTGGGCTTGTGGGCGAACATTTTAAAAATTTTCCATTTTTATGTACACTTAGGTTTGTTTTTATGCGGTAGATGTGTTCCAAAGAAATCCATATAAAGGAAATCCGCATAAAAAAGACTCCATTTTCGCACAAAATGTATGATTTGTTCCGAAAAGTTAAAAAACCGCATAACTTCGAATCTTGGTGTAAAAATTAGACAAAGATCGCATAAAAAAATCATAAAATAAAAAAATGAACCAAAAACAATTAATTTATTTAATATAAAAACACATAAAAGGTGTCAAATCGTACATTTTAACACATTTATCTGGTTAAATCAGTTTTATAAAAGATAAAAATAAATCTGTGGCATTTTGACAAAACATCTTAAGTCAAATTTAAAAATTTGAAAAAATGTTGTCATACGAATGTTCACTCACAAATCCATTTTTGTTTATGTTTTTAAAATGTTGTATTATAAGTTTAATTTTTTATTATTTGATAAAAATGATTTTTCCACCGAGTTGTTTTTTTAAACTTTTTTGCTATCTTATCTGGACTTAAGATTTTTTGGCAAAATGCCACAGATATGATATGGGACAGCCAGCAAAGGCTGTTCTAGTGCATTGTCAAATTTTGAAAATTACTGTTTAGTAGTGATGTCAACGTTTAAAACGACAAAATAATTATGAAAGCTCAATACAAAAGTCGATTAAAAACCGCGTAGCGTCAAATCCGCATAAAAGTTAACCGCATAAAAACAGACCTAAGTGTACAACGAAACGTCAATTTGATCTATTGCGGAGTTGTTCAGAATACAAACATTTATTTTTATTCCTCTTCGATTTTTTTTTTGTTGTGTTCACAAGTAAATTATCAAAAGTACATTGCATCATCTGCTTCACAATTCATGTTGTCTTTTTGACATTTAAGGTTATCGTGATTTGTTCGTCGTGTGTGCAGAAATGGTACGCTAACAAATCACACGCTCAAATCACTAGTGCGTGGTCAGCTTTATATGCATACACTGTTTCAATTGAAATACATAATTCGAATGTTTCCTTATGATTAAGGACTTTTACTATTTAAAAATTCAAAACAAAGTGTTAAATATGAAATTTTTGTTGATATTATAAAGGAAATTTTCAGTTTGTGTTAGTTTTAAATGAAATGTTAACAAATTATTATGAGTTAAAAAGGACAAATATATAAATTAATTAAAAAAAAACAAAAAAATGAAAAACATAATGAAAACAGTTAACATAACAAAATTAGAAAAAAGAACGAAAGAACAAACAAAATGAATAAAGAATGTGCTGTGTGCGTGTTTTCAACACTACTAACTTATCAATGACATCCCACCTGAATCCGTTTCCGAACTCGATGGTCGTGGGCTTATGTTTGTGTGGGACATTTGAGGACTCGTCTGTAGCATGTTATCACCGTAAGCACCTGCCACTGGCACCGATACTGGCAACGTATAGTTGGCATTTGTCATATTCCGTGCTGAGGTCGCACCTCCAGCCATTTGTGTACGATGCATCATTAGTTGAAATTCTTCATCGATCTTATTGTATTTGGCTTCGGTCCGTGGCGTTAAGGTATAGTCGGCTTCAGGTTCTGGCGAATCGGGTGACATAACGCCATTTTTGTTTTCCTTCTGAAAAAGACAAGATAAAATCTATATATTTGACAAAAAATATATATTAAAATACAATTTGTTTACAACGATCTATACAAAAATCGACTATAATACATAGTTATTAACACCCGTATTCAAAATAAAAATTTGCATAGTTACAGCATATCCCCTGATTAATAAACTGTGATTATCGAGTGATCAAAGACTTTTTCAATTTGCTGTAATTTTGCTATTTCTGTCAATTGAATTTAACTAAAACAGAGATGTACAAATTTTTCTTAATCGAGCGATTTAAAAGTATTTTGAATAACCTCATGACTTAATGGTGATTAAGCTTAATAATGCCCACTAGATGAGCCGAGTCTAGTCGGAAAACACAAATTTTCGTTTTGAATACGGTTGTAGGTGCTTATTTAAGGTACATTTACTCAAGGTAGACTAATTACAGATAGGACAGATACAAGCCCCAATTGCCAAACTAGTATATATAGAAGCCAAAATATGTGCAAGTGTGCGTTAAATAGTTTTTGCTTAAAGCGGCCCATATTATTGTATATGATATTCGCCATATTATTTCCATTTTGCCCTATATTATGCGATAAGTCGCATAACGGTTTCATTCATTCAATAAAAAGGTAAACATAACCTATAGGAATAACATAAGCAGCATTGTACAATGTTGCCAACACATTTCACTTTCTTTTCGTTGTGCTATAAAAATCAAAAGTCTTTTGATTGTTGCCAATATATTGTGCCACCTTCGAATAGCACATACACGTTGGCGATATAATTGTTCAATACGTAAAATTCAACAATTTTATTGCAAGCCGCTTAACATGGAGACAATTTTGACAAGTCGGGTATTTTTGTTATGCTTTTCCAAACGTGTCTACCTTGTGTAAATGTTGCGTTTTGTTTATTAATAACAAATAACTAAAACTTTTTACAAAAAACTAACAAACGAAAATAATTAAAAAGCTTGTCAACACTGTCAAACTATATTAGTTTTTTTTTATTAGTCTTTTTTTTTTTGTTCCCATGAACAATTATGCAAATTCAGTTTTATCCATTTGGGATTTCCTACATTCAAAGATACATATGTACATACATACATGGAATTGATATTGTAAAATATCTAATAAGACAAGAACTAACTAAACTCGGAAGAAGATAAACCATCTATTTAAGAAGCAAAGTTCCAAACATACACACAAGTTCAAGTTCGTTGTAAAAGTAAAGTTAGAGCAAAAAATTAAATAATACTAAACTGTTAAGGAAAAACAACTTCATGAATTATTCAAGAACACATTTACATTAAGTGTTTAGGAAAAATATTCGGAGAGAAACACAGTGAAGTGAGAATCAAAAAATGTGGAGGAGATATTTGGATTTGGGTAACGTTAAACTTTCTAAAAAAAAAATGTTCGTTTTTAAATCAATGAAATTAAACAAGCGCCCGTTTAAAACACATTTCTATAAAAGTTAACAAAAACTTCCCTTACCCTGCGGCCACACGATCAAGTTTTTCTTGATAGTCTTTTACATATACTGCTTTTCAAAATTTAGTGCTGGTTCACACAGGTCAAGTTTACTTGAACAGTTTTATTTAAATTTTCTTTTGAACTTGCGTTCACGTTCATGCACAAAATGAATTTTTGTTTTCTTTTCCTTCAACTTTGTAGCTTTTTATTATATTACGGATGAAAAAAGAAAAGAAAAATAAAAACTGACTGGTACGGTCAAGTATGTACCCCTTTCCATTCTCTTTACCCCTCTCTCCTAAAAGCTCAGGACTTGACGAGTCAAACTTGACCTGTGTGAACCAGCACTTACATTAGTTAAAAGCTATGACGTAGGCTGCACTCAATTTGTAAACAATTAACTTTCAAGATGTCATCAAGAAAACAATTTATAAAGACAAACTTGTAATCAGCTGTTAAATTGAAAGTAAAATTGCCAAACAAATTAAATCGAAAGCAATCTTGTGGTCAATTTATTGCAAATTGAAAGGAATTGAAAGGCAAAACTTGATCGTGTGGCCTCCAAGTTACAGCGGAAATTATAGGAAATTTTAATTTATATTTAATTTTATGTTAGGATAGGGCATGTTCGTAAATGCATCACTGCGCTGCATCAGTGATTTCAAATGTTTATATATAAATTAGTGAAGTAGATGTAGACCGAAAAATTGTCAAATACTCCACAAAAATAACAGTCACACAATAAAGTAAATTTTGTCTCCCAAGAAAAACTTTGATAAATTATTTTTATTATTTTATAGGCATTTAAAAAAAGTTTGTTTTTCTAATGCAGCGCAGTGATGCATTTACGAACATACCGATTATCTTTAAAAAATTTCCAAAAACAATAGTGAGTAAATCCGTCCCCTAGTTTTATAATACAAAACATTATCGATGTCAAATTAAACGAAGACCGTTGCAAAATTTATAACAACTTCTTAAGCAAAGCATCGAAAACTTCATCTATTCTAAATAAGTATAACTCTTATTTGTGGTGTAGTTTATCAAAGATTTACCGCAACCGAAAATAGCATTTCAATTTTTTGGTTTTAATGGTATATGCTTATAATTTTTCTTGAATAATTCCCACTGTGTTGTTTTTTTAAATAATTAAGCTAAAGTAAACATTATGTTTTTCTAATTATTTTTACTCATAGAAATCTCCAGTTTTGTCTCTAATATTTGTTTACTTTTTTTATTGTTTAAAAATTTTGCATAATTTTAATTTTCAAGATTTTATCACTTTTTTTCTTTGTGTTTTTGTTGTAGTTGCTTTACTGTATGTACATATGTATGTATTGTAACTAAAATAAACAATAAATATTTGAATAATGTATTATTACATATAAATAATAATAATGCAATAATAATAACAAATAACAATAATGAAACAGAAAATAAATTTATGTTAATAAATGATAAGCTACGAGTCTTTACTACATTGAAAATAAATAATTTCAAGTAGATACCCTGCAGATAAAATTGTAACTAGTAAGGTTTTGGACCAGTTTATCACTAGTTGTTACGAGAATAGTCACTATTTCGTATAGAATGGATTAGTATTTATTTGTTAAGAACGCCATGAGTAAATTACTAATATAAAACAAACTAGTATAAATCTATAGAGAAATGTACTAGTTTTTTAACCCGCGTTAAAAAAAACCGCAAAGTAGAAAAACTGCCATTTCTTTCACTTCTTCATTTGTCATTGGCAAAAAAAAAAACTGTTGCTTTTACTTCTTATTCATTAAATGCAAACAGTTGCCAATTCAAAAGACAAAAAATTGTACACAATTTTTCGTTTTTGTTCTACAGTTTAACTATTATAGAACTGGATATAAATGAAATAGTTGCGTCAAAAGTGCAACTTGTTCAAAGCGAAAACCAACTAGAATTATTCTAGCTTAACACTTTGTAGACATACAAATACATATGTACATTTGTTATTAACATATTTACATATATGCTTATGTAAATACATGCATATGTACGTAATTATCAATATTTCTATTTATATGAATATAAATCAATAAGTACATATGTACATTTTGTGCACGTGTTTAAACTTACCTCAATTATATTTTTGTTAGTTAATGATTCGTGGGGTTCATTGTATTCTGTATATTTGAGTAAAACTTTATCCATATCGGTACTGGCGTACTGGTACAATTTATTGCTGGACGAAAATATGATCAGGGCTATTTCACAATCACATAATACCGACAATTCGTAGGCCTTTTTCATGACACCAAATTTACGTTTGTTAAATGTCACCTGTGAAAGCGAAAGAAAGAAAAGAAATGGATATAAAATAGATATTTAAGTAAATAATTCTTTAAAAATTAAAGTTGGTAAAATTTGGCGAAAATTAATTTTCAGTTTACACAAAATTTCGTCTGATGTCTGGTGTATTTACTGTACGCAAGGGCAATAATGCTTGTCATTTAATTTGAAATGGAGCTAGGGATTATTTTAGAGCGACAATTCCTACAGAGCTCTTAGTCCCAATTTACACTAGGGAAATTTCTTGCCGGACATTTTTTGAATTCTCTTTTAATCTTATCTGAAGCGTTTACATATGAAACATTAGAAGTCAGACAGAGATTAATACTTGTATGTAAACTACGAAAAGTAAGAAAGAGAAATGAAAAAATGGCCAGTACAGATAGTCATTGAAGTGCATGACTCTACCTTTTTGACCCCTCGCCGTCAAACTTCGTCTGTCCGGCAAGAAATATCCTTAGTGTATATTGGGACTTAGCTTCAATTTATAAACATACATATATACAAAAAATATGGAAACCTACCAGGGGGGCTACTCTCTATTGCGATGCGAAAGAAAATGGTAGCCAATATAGCGATTGGTACTCTTTAATGCGTTTGCGCATTTGTCTTTCGTATCTATTAATTTTTTTCTTTTCGAACGTCATCACTATTTATTAGTGTCCGACCGAACGTTCGGTTACGGAGTTCGGCAAAAATGATGTTCGGTCAAAGTTCGGCGTTCCGCGAAATTTTTACCGAACACCGAACTTTTTTATGAAATAACACATTTATTATAATTTCAAATCATAATTTGGCATCATTGTTTATGAAAATAATACGAAATCAATACAACTATTTTTCTCTATGATTATTAGTTTGAAAAAATACAGTGATGACTAAATAAAATGCTTAAGTGTATAAAAATGTCTTTATATGTGTAGTTTTTATAAGACGGTTAAAAATACAACAAAAAAAAAAAAAAAAAAAAAAACGGTTAAATTGTATTTGGCAAAAAATACTCTCTATTTATATTCTGCGAATGGTAAGATAATCTATAGTTTTGGGTAAACCACAATCCAAACTTTATAGTATACATATTTCCAGATAAAAATGTCGTCTAATCTATTTTGGAGTTTTTTTTGCAAAAAATTGAGCAAGCGCTAAATGCAAATGTTGCGCCTAACAAATGTCAATGGGGAGCTCATTGCCAAGCAAACAAACTACCGCCAATATTAAACGCCACTTAGAGAAGAAACACCCCAACGAATTCAAAAAATACATTGTAGAGGTTTGAGTACTAATATGTATACTAGGGCTATAACCAAATTATTGGCATAGGACGACTAATGAAAACACCTGTCTCCCGTCGATTTGCGAAAAAAACCTTACCTTCTCAGAAATTTTGAACCGCTATGAATTGTAAACCGTAGGAAATTTTTTGAATCTAAGGCAGTGGATAAATTCTTAAATTTTAAAGTGATACGTTTAGGAATATATACAAATATCAGGTGTATATTTTTTAAAATGTCCGTGAGATTAAATGGTTGTTTTTAAACTTCAACAAGATCCCTACGTGAACTTTTTTACAATCCGAAAAATTATCATATTTTTTATTAATAACTTTTAATGTTCTACACGACTATACTATCCCGTTTTTTTGATTTTTGCAAAAAGTGTGAAAAAGTTATAGCCCTAATGTATACTGTATTAAACTTGAACCTTATTTTTTATTTTTTGTCTTAAAAAAAAGCAATTACATACTAATTTTTAACTATAAAATAGTTTTGACTACTATAAAGTGCAATTTATCTTTTCATGTTGCATTCTTCCAAAAGTGTAAATAACTTATGTAATAATTTCCCGAAATTTTATTTTGTCTTAAATAAATACATTAAAAAAGTACAATTGTTCAGATTTATTAACAAAAAGTTCGGGTTCGGCCGAACTTGTCAAAATTTACTGAAGTTCGGGTTCGGTCTCAAAAAGTGCGTTCGGTCGGACACTACTATTTATTTTATTTAAATTTTCCAATTTCAAATATTTTTACATATGTATTTTAGTATTTCATTACTGCCAATCTGCGCCATCTTTCATTTTTATTGCCAGTATTGCTTCATTTTAAAAAAATTTTGCGAAAGTGATAGAGAGTACCAAGTTGGCATTTAGCTTTCGCATCGCAATAAAGAGTAGTTCCCCAGGCCGCCCGCCTAGGCTCGACAATTGTAAAGAAGTGCAGTTTACCAAATTGTTTTCTAGACAAATGTTCTGACGATGAATGAGTTTGTATATAGTTGAGTTTAGAAATAGTTAATATAACTAACTATATCGCAAATGCTAAGCGATTTGTTTTGATACATTTTTAAGCCTTATTCACAATGGAAACTACAATTTCGTTTTTCTTCTATCTCATTGTAACAGGAGCTCAGAGTTAATAACAAAAACGCAACAGTTGCAATAAAAAAATATTAGAATATCGCCATAAATTCTTTTGATTTTTAGTACAAATTAATAACACTACGTGACAAAATTTCAACAAAGTCGCCACCAAATGAAACTGACAGCTAATCATTATGGAACATTTTGCATTTCAGTCACAGCATCTTTTTTAAAAACACAAATAACGGTTATTTTGGAATATCTCAAAAACTGTTCTACTTTTGACAATTCTGACTTCAGATTCAGCGGAAAATTTTACATAAAGATTAGGTGTCAAATTTATTTGGTCAAAAAATTGTCACGTAGTGTAACTGAAGTTTTGTTAAAAATTGAAATGACTTTAACTAAAATTTTAATAAGTTTTGAATGCAAATTTTTACAACAACAATATATTTTTTGCTATGTATTTTGTTTTTTTTTTTTTTGTTATTCTTTCTTTCAAAATGAACACGTTTGCAAACGATATTGTCGCTTACATTGTAAACAGCCGTTGAGTACATTGCTTCCATTGTGAATCGAGCTTTAAGCACAAAATATGTAGTAGAATTATTAAAGCAAGTTTGTTCAATATTAATATTCCGTTTGCCATCCCTGATCTGTTGTCAAGGTCAAGTTTAAACTTTAATGATATATTGTTAACATTATATTGCGCACATTTATCAAAATATTTATGTAGATGTAATGCAAATGTCAAAAATGTTAGCGTACATTTGCATATTTGTTGTAAACTTAAGCTCGATATAAAATGTTGGTCGAAACTTAAATGAACCACCCAGCAAACAATGGATTATGAAAATCAAAGTTATTAAACGTCAAAAAAGATTTTCTACATTTTTTTTTATTATATTCCTGTAATAACTATATCTACCTGTTTTAAATAAAACTTTGATTTTTTATATTGTTTTTTCGGTTCCGTCAGGAAATTTGTGAGACAAAACTGCCCCATTTCCGTGCTTAGAAGCGTCAGTAGCCAGAATAATAGGATATTTATCATCATAATCAACTAGTTGAACTGCATTCATTATATCATTTTTTTAAATTTCAAAAGCAGTGTCTTGTCGCTCGTCCCAAACAAACTTAACATTCGTCTTCCGAAGTTCGTTTAAAGGCGTTGCCGTCTTTGAAAAATTTGGTATAAATTTGTTTTAGTAATTTACTTTTCCTATGAAAGACTCTAATTCTTCTAAATTTGATGGTTTAGGCATTTGCCGAATGGCATCTAATCGTTTTGCAGAAGGTCTGATATCATTACTGTCAATAATGTGACCAACATATTCAACTGAAGAGTTTGCAAAAGAACATTTTTCAACTTTACAATTAAGAGCATGAAATTAAAGTTTCTAAAGTACGTTTTTTTAAATTTTCAATGTGTTCATCATTCGTTGAACCTGTTTCTATAATATCATCGAGATATACAGCACATTTAGGAATACCTGCAATAATTTATTTCATTAACCTTTGAAATATTGCCGAAGCACTTGAAATTCCAAAAGGCATGCGCGTCTATTGATACAATCCAAAATGTGTTGTTATTACCATAAATATCTTAGAATTTTCAGATAACTCAATCTGCGGATACGCTTTACTTAAATCTATTTTGGCAAAGTATTGACCACCTTGGAAACTATGAAAGAGATCCTCAATTCGTGGTATAGGATATCTTTCAACCTTAATTTGAGTATTCAGAGTAGATTTCAAATCAGCACGTATTTTAATAGAACCATTAGGGTTTTTTACCTCAACTGTTGGAGACGCCAATTCACTAAAATTAACAGGCTCTAATATAGATAATACAACAACAACGAACAAGATCCATGCGGAAACACCAAATATATAGCTCGATGAGCGTTATATTTTTGTGTTTGTTTTGAATGCTATTCTAATGTCACGTACGTGGTGCAAAAACATAATTTGTCTTTGTTATTTGAAATTGATCAGTCCTAGGTGTTTCAAAATAAAAGTTCAGAACAAGATACTTGTTGCAAAAAAAAATTAGTCGGAATTGTTTTTAATTGGTATAATAAAAATTTTACAAGCTTTTAAAGTTCGTCACGTACGATATTGTAAGTACTAAAATGCCACTAAATGCATCATACATATCGACCCCTAGCCGCGAAAATAACGTAAGCGACAAAAATCAAATTTTACAGGAGAGAGCTTTTTTATTTTATTTCATATTAATTTTGTATGAAATTTGGCGCTTACAATAAAATTGTTTTTGCTATAAAATCGTAACGGTACCTTTTGTGACCATGACATTTTAGGAGATGATGTTAGTGTTGCCAATAAATTCATTTATTAAAAAAAACGAAAATTGAAAATCATGTCGCTTACGTTATTTTCGCGGTTAGGGCTCGATATGTATGTATGTATGTATGTATGTATACATATATGTATGTATGTATGTAACGTATGGACTCCAAAACGGCTTTGCTGATTTGGATGAAATTTTCAGGGAATCTTCAGAATATTCAGGCGGGTGACAATGTGAAGTCTGATTTTTGATTTTCGGTCTGCGGGCGGAGGGGCGTGGCAAAATAAAATGTTCATATTGCACCACCAATGACATCTATATAATTTTGACGATTTTTTCTTTAAAATGATCGCCATGATCCAACTTAGACTTATACGAAAATAAAATTTTGCCCCGCCGACTTTAACGCCCACTTTTTTGATTTACCTAAAATCAGAAAACACCTCTATCGATTTGACTAATTTTTCTTTTAAATGTTTGTAGTTATCCATTTTACATTTTCATCGAAAGAAAAATGTACCACGCCTACTTTTACGCCCACTTTTTCTATTAAGCGTATAACTTGATAACGGCTTGACTTATTTGGACGATTTTTTCTATAAAATCATCGCCATGGTCCTTTGTTCCTACTAGGAACCACAGGACATAATATATATATATATATTGTCCAACTTAGGCTTTTACGGAAAGAACGTTTTGCCCCGCCCACTTTTTTTTGATTTTTCCTAAAATCAGAAAACGGCTCCATCGATTTCACTAATTTTTCTTTCAAATGTTCGTATCTTTTTAACGGATTTTAAAAATCGAACGCAAACATTTTTCCTAATTTGGACAGGACAACGTCTGTCGGGTCAGCTAGTTTCCTTATAAATGTTGGTATTTGGTATAAAAATTGGCGACAATGAATTTTACGATTGGTAATATGCCATAACAGAATGTTGTGCTGGTAGGTCCAAAATTAACCATAGGTTTCATATTAGGGGCAAATATATCTCATATAGATAAAGATAACTTAATAACATTCGGCACAAATAACTTTTATATACATAATTCTTAACCTCATAGCATAATTCTGTTCTGGCGACCATGGTTCCAAATAGACAGTATAGTCGGCTTGAGCGACTTTGATATATACAAATTTGATCATTTATTTTTCATATATACTACCCTCTAAATGAAACATAATGATAAAAAAATTTTTCCAGTTACTACTATTTTTGCAAAATCTCCATCTTTCTGAAGGCGTTCAAATGTCACGTACGATGACATGGAAATATGTATTGTTTTACTACTACGTTTCTTCATGTGGCAAGACTGTTCAGATCAAAAACTAATTCTAGCTGCATATTTCCGATGTGCGAAAGAATTTTTGCTTTTGTACAAATACATTTAAAACAAAATTTTCAGAATTTGTTTTTGTTATAAATGTAATTATTCGAAATAAAGAATTCTTTTGCACATCGGAAATAGACTATAAAAAATATTTAATATACGAAAACAATTATGTTTGCTGGGTTTTATTCTCTGACATTTATTATTTACGCACTTATTTTAAACATAACCGGAGTGTATTAAATTCTATCTACGTCATTATCTACACTCAATTTAATAATCTATATCAAAATAAATGGGATGAGAAGGTTAAAAAGGACAGGGGTGAAAATGAAAATTGTACACAAAAAGTTCTTGAGCAGGAAAATATTTGTTTGTCATCAGGAAATTAAGTTTATACTGTACTTTTATTAAGAGAGAATGTCAAAATGTTTAATGGTTGTTAAATTGAATAAAAAAAATGGAATTTATTTTTAATAAAATTGTTATTTAATTTAATCAGAAACTTACTTTTTGTAAAAACATTTTTTTGGAAAAAGTGTTTATCAAAAATTAAAAAAAGGCTTAAATATGCCTTAAAATTAGGGAATGGTAAATCGATTTCGATTCCAATCGAAAATCGATTTTGTGGTAAGAAAAATCGATTATTTGCAATGGAATTTACGTATGCGATTTTATACTGAAATCGATTATTGGACTTTTAAAATCGATTTTTTTATTTTTATCAAAATTTTGGCAATTTTTAATCTTAATTAAATCGATAAATTATGGGCATGCACAATATAACGTATTTTTTTTGTGCGTGCATACGTCTGTAGGTATGCTAATGCAGTTTTCCCAGTTTAAAGTTGTAATTTAACGTATTTTCCTATTAGTTTCCTTAGGCCAGTTTTCACAACTTACCGATAGCTAAAGGTAGGATTTTATCGGGCTTATAAAAAGTGTTCCATTATCACAACTTTACTTTAACCTACCAGGTAGGATGAACCTTAATCTACTTTATCGCTCACTTAAGGTTAAAGTAAAGTTTTAATAATGGAACTCTTTTTATAAGGCCGGTTAAAGTCTACTTTTAGCTATTGGTAAGTTGTGAAAACGGGCCTTAATATACTTCCAAGTTTAATATAAGGGCTCTGTGGGCGATATTTAAATTTAAGTATGTAATTTATCCTAACAAATACGAAATTACAAGCAAATGTCTCTGCATCTTTCTGGCATCAATGGCATGCAAACGTTGTTTTTTTAAACTTACTTAATAGTAACTTAGCAAAGAAACAGTCGCCACCGATCAGAAACTACTGTGATAATCCTTTGAAATACTATCGATAAATATAGGCTTGTCACAGAATTAAATCCGATCAAAATTGATTTCGTTTAATGTGAAGCAAGATACGAAATCACTTCCACTTTCGATAGGAATTAATTTATCACCCCTATCGTGAAAAATTTTTCATTCGTAATTTTTCCCCTTTTCACATATTTGCGATCATGAACAACTCCCATGAAAAAATGTAATTCAAAGGAGAATAATAACGAAAAAAAATGTTCACGGGAAAAATTTCCCCTTATTGTGAAAAACTTTTTCCCTCGTAATTTGTTCACATTTCCCTTAGATTTGCTCACTTTATTTTTGCTAGGGAACAGAAAATGTATGTAAGTAGCTCCTCCTATAAATCGAATATTAAGGGTTAATAAAGTTAAAAAGGCACAAACCGATATATGGCTCAACAAAATGCAAAGCAACAGGTAGATTGCCTGCGGATTTGTGAAACTTTCGTTTGACCTGGTAACAGAATTTTGGAAAATTGTTTACTACATTAAATTTAAAAAGTGCAAAAAACTAACGTTGTAATCAAACTATCCCTCCAATACTAAATATTTTGCTTTATTATTTTAACTTTTCTTTAAAATATATACTTGAATATTTTTGAACAAAAATTTCATTGATTTTTAATTTTTTTTAATTTTTCTTCTTTTTTTACATTCACTGCAACTGATAGCGTGAACAATTTTTCACATGAGATTCACGATTGCTTTTTTCCCTTCGAGGGGAATGAAAATTTCATGGGAATAAAAATTCCACTTGTTATTCACGATAGGGGTGTATGTTTCAGGCCTGATTGTCTACAGAAGAACACAATTTTAATATGTAAAATGTACATGTACTTGTTCCTCTAAAGGCGATCTCAAAATTTACACATTTTCACTTTTTGCAGGAAAATTAGAAAAAGTAGTCATATCTACACACTGTAAAAATCTCAGTTCAATTTATCTAGTAGTTTTCCAAAAAAAATGCTGGAGTATACCCCTTTGTGATATAAGGTATGAGTTTGCAAATTTATCTTAAACGATTTTGAAATCGATTTTAAAATCGATTTTGAGGTTCGATTAATCGATTTCAAAAACCGTAATAAAAAAAGTCGATCGAAAAATCGAAAATCGATTTTGGTATCCGTTTACCATTCCCTACTTAAAATTAGATTTTTTTTATCAAAGTATTTCTTGGGATTCAAAAATTTAATTATAAAGGTTTCGTTTAAATGTGTAAAATTCCCATTTCATGCTATTGATAAACTAAAATTTATTGTTTCTACTTTTGTTGTTTTTACTTACTGACTAATTTTCCTAAAAATTCGCATTTACAATATGTGCGTTCGTTTACTTTTCCACTTAAATCCCACTAAAATCCAGTAGGTGAGTTGTATAAAAATTTTACCAATTTATGTGTACGCAAACGCATTTCAGTAAAATCCAGTACAAATTTGTGCAAATTTTGGGGTAAACGAACGCAGCGCAGCTATTTTAACTTTAAAAAGAAGAAAAACAAAACTTACAATGGTGCAGTTCCTGTCATCAAGCGGTTGTTGACGTTGGAAGTGTAAAATGTAAGTTAATTTTATGTAAATATGAAGAAAACATAATTCATCTAAGTATATGTATATGAATTTATTTCTTTCGAGCATTTATTTTTTCCTTCAAAGTGAATCGATTTGGCGAGGGACCAACCTCCGCTTCATATTTTATCTTCTACTTGAGTTAATTTAATTTTGTAAGTTCAATATAAAAAAATACCAATTGAAAAACAAAAAAGTCTCAAAAAATTGTATATGTATAACTAACTTTTTTATATTTTGGGGTAAAGCGCAATTAGCTCTACATTTAGTAACAAAAAGGACAACATAGGAACCAGATAAGCCCAAATTACAAGATTATTCACTTGCTTTTTTTTCAGTATTGTGAAAACTCAAATAAATGCTTTACAACACTGAAAAAACAATTTCCACTCGTGTAGTATCAAGGCCCATTGAAAAGGTCTGCGCAAGAAGCCTGATGATCATTGTTTTCGTTCTTTTGAGCTTTCAAAAGTTGTTTGCATACACGTTTTTTCTTTTTGCTTTGTATATGTGGAAGTAAGTTTTTGACAGCTTAAAAGAAGAGTTGTGCTGAAAAAGGTCAACAGAAAAGAAAAGGACAAAATGAAAAAACAAAAAATGTACTTGGACTTCAGGAAAAATTCTTGACAAAAGTACGAAAAAACAGAAGTAAGGAAAAAACATGTAAAATCAATTAAAATGGATAATCATTCAGGAAAGCAAATTTCGATCTACCAAATGTTAGAATACAATTTGGTTTAAGGATTGATGTTTGACTATTGACGTTAGCTTTCGTCGATGGCTGCGAGTGGTTGCAATCGAAACATGTCATGGTAACCTGCCGGCCGGGGTTCGAGCCCCAGCCACGTCAAGAATGAAAGATTATCAATAACAATTTTAATTAATTTTCATGTTGTAAAATTCCTTTCTTCATAAAAATAATTTAATGAAAAATTAAATTTCATGAACTTAAGCCTAATTAAAAATATTAAAAATTTGGAAAAAGTTTTTGTTTTTGTACAAGTAAGCAGACCTGATAGATGGGCCTTATGTAGTATCGACTGAAAGCATTAGAAATAAAATTGCTTTCGAATCAAAAAAGTATTCGATCACGTCTCCCGGAATAAGCTTCCTGATTTCAAATGGCCCAATTCGCCCAATTTAACAGCTCCCGATTTTTTTCTTTGGGGTTACTCGAAGAATAAATTGTGTGCCAATAAGCAAAAAACCATCTAACAGTTTAAGGCGAATATCCGAGAAGAAGGGAGGGCGCTGGGACCTGAAATTCTAAGAAAAGTTATGAGAAATGCTCTGGAAAGAGCACGTCAGGTCGAAGCAAACAATGGGCACCATTTAAAAGATATTATCTTTAAAACATAATGTGATCATAATTCCAAACAATAATCTAAATTTTAATAAATGCCCACGTTAAATTAAATCAGAAGGAAAAAAATTATTCATTAATTAAATAAATAACGTTATGCGCTGCCTCCTATCTGAAATGGAACGTGACACTAATGTCCAAAAACGGTATTTTAGAAAGAAAAAAAGTGTGTTATATGTTCATAACTTGACTTTTGAACCAATTTCGCTGATTTTTAATACCAGAGGCTTATTTGAGGTGAAAGTTTGTAAATCGATAAAGCTGCATTTGAATTTCCAACTCTTCCAGATTATATGTTCTTAAACAACCAAGACTGGCTGAAATGGGATCCGCCACCTTTGACGGATTATACGATATTTTAAACTTTATTAGAAGTTCAGATAGATTCTGCGGTTTTGTTTAGTGGAACTCCATGGTATCACAATAGATAATCGGGTCTAAGTGTGCCTGATGGATACTGACTGCCATTTCTAGCTAAACTAGCATAACAACCTAGTCCCATTTCATCCAACATTCCGATAGACAGACTCACAATCAATATAAAAACAAACGAAAATCATCGACTTATTGAATCAAAAACTGGCGATGAGTTAATTGCAAGAAATGGACCTGTCAGTTGGCGCCCCAGGTAGTTCGATTTGATGCCTCTCTATTATTCTCTATTATTTCCAGTGGTACTTCGTGATATGCTGATAATCCAGCATCAATTGATGCCTTGGGTTCTACCATTATTCGAAGTAATTTTCAAACTTTCGAATAAAATTTTTTTTATATCCTCAACCACTAAAAGCGAATAAGGGTATACTTTGTTTGTCATTCTTTGTGATACTTTTCTAATATTTATCAAAGACCCAATAACGTATATACATACTGGAATTCCAAGTTGATTAAGCCATACCCGCCTGTCTGTCTGTTGAAAACATGCTCAGTTTTGAAAAACTTAACAAAAAAGAAAAATTTTTGGTTTAAAATTGTTTCTAGTTCTCCTAAGCAGTTTGGACTTCCAATCCAGCACAATCAATTCAGTGGGAAGAGAGTAAGGAGCTCAAATGTGGAACAACCTCCATACAAATTTTATATTTTTGATACAAAAACTAACATAAACTGGGAACGGATCGCACTTATTCTCATTTAACTTTGCACAAACTAGTTTAATGAGACTAGACACTGCCAAATTTCGTGAAGATCGCTCCGTAATTAACTGCAGCGTCATATAATTCTCAGAAAACACTTTAGCAAGCCTAAAGCCGTGATCAATAATGCTATTTTAGTAAAATTTGGTATATAAGAGTGTCGTAAGACTAAAAATTACACTATTGAATTTAGAGAAGATCGGTCCATAATTTACTGCAGCCCCCATATAATACCACTCCCGGAACACAATTCAGTATGCCTAATAACCTTTTCACACTTGTCAACATTTAACGTCTACTATCAATTTGCTAAGATGTTGAAATTTTCCCATAAGAAATAATTAATGCTAAAAATCAAAATTTTTCAAAGTCTTTACAAAACGATCCATTCTTATTTTGTTCACTTTTTAATTTTTCGATTTTTTTGAGTCATCACTAGAAAAGTGGCAAAAATTATATTATTACTGTGGCATCACTGACAAAATGGCATTTGTTTTGAAAGCAACGTTACCATTTGTCAAGCTTTTCCTTTTTGCATGTTTTATTTTTTTTTATATTATTAAACAAAATGAATTCCAAATACATTTTTGTGTTTTGTAAAAATATAATTGGAGACTTTTAAATTCGACATTTTTAAAGTGCAATTTAAATTCAACATATTTTAATAGTAAAGAAATCTAATTTAAAACATTCAAAATTGTAATCAATTCTGGATGAGCATTAGCGGATTAATAGTTTTAATATAAAATTTCTTCAACTTACCTGTCGATTTCGTTCATCTGTTATGCGTGATATTTGAATTTTCTTCCGACCCATGTTGGCAATTATTTATGTTTTAACAATTGAGGGTCAAGCTATTTTTTCCAAGTTAATTTCAGTTATTTTAACTAATTTAAGATTAATTCAAGTTTTTTCTTAATCTCTGCTTCCTTTTTGACTTAAGGCCTTCTTTAGTTTATCAAAAAACACCACTTTGTAGTGGCAGTTTTTTGTAGAAAAAGATAAACGTTCTTCAGAATGTAGCGTAGAAGTGTTGATTTTTTTAAAATAATATTTAATCTTGATATTAATTGCGTTGCAAATATAGTTTTATAAAATTTAGATCCTTTTGCAGCATATTTTTAGGTGATGTGAATGTTATTAGGAGCGGGACTTTTTTTCTATTTAAAAAAGCACCATAAACTGGTGGTAAACGTCTTACGTCTTTTTGTAGGTTTGCAGGTAAATGTTGTGGACGGTAAAAATTGTTCAATAACTGGCCATTAAAACCAATTTTGTTTTCCCCAAAAAGTGTAATTATTGATTGATACTGAAAAGAAAAACAAGTGTATAAAAATGAATTAGTTGTTAGCATTTTTTTTTGTTTTTTCTTTAAGTTAATTTTTTTTAATCTTCTACATGAATAAAAATGAAATGAGAACGGTTGAGTCGACTTCGGTTAGTCTGGGTTCACACTATGAAAGTTTTCTTTCAGAAAGTCTGAGTTTATAGGTGAAAGAGGAGAAAGGAAAAGCATGTTCTCTTCCCCTCTCACCAATAAAATCAGACTTTCTGAAAGAAAACTTTCATAGTGTGATCCCAGACTAAGGGTATGTTCAAGGCGAATTCATACAAGGTGGTCTTATTTTGAAAATGAATACAACACTGTAAAATATTTTAACGTTGTGTCAAAATTATACAACACTGTAGTAAACAAAAAGCTGTCTGTCAAAAAAAAATGCTGTCATTTTTCATTTTGTTTTTAATTTTAAATCGTGTTTTGTGGAATACAATAATATAAAATTTTAGCTTAGAAAACCTTTTTTGCAAGAACTTTTGCTTTTTTTTATTTAAAAAAAGTGCAGATGAAGCAGACCGATTACTCATGGAATCTTTTTTTGATAAGGTTTCATTGTATTCACGAGCAAAAGTTTTAAACCTTCATAGTTTTAAGAACTTAATGGAAAAAGAGTTATGTTTGTACCAAGGCGAATTCATAAAGGTGACCGCATCATGAGATAGCATTATGCTAGCTATCCCTTTCTTTTAAAATATACTTGGGCAATTCACAAGGTGTGCTATCAAATCATCGTCATAATGTCCTAAATAATATTTTACAATTGTTTAAAAAAAATATTGTTGTGTTTGAAACAAAATAAAAATTGTAATGCTGTGTTCATTATTTCGTCGTAACTGTGCATTAGAAATCTAAATTATAAGCGCTTGCCCACAGCAGTCATATATATTTCTTGTAATTATTTTAAGACACATGACTTTACAACTTTATGACTACCTTGTGAATAGCCCAACTATGTATTTTGTTTTTGTAAAAAGTTAGAGTGAATGTCAAAATTATTGTTGAAAATATAAAAACGGGAATTTGTTTGTTTATGAAATACTTATACAAAATTGCTTTAGAAGGTAAATCTTTTTCCTGTATTGGAAATTTATTGTGGCTACACGTATTCCTTACGCCTTTTAAAATGCTCTTGTTTATATTTTTGTTCACTTTTTTTTGTTTTATTACATTTAAATAAGTTTGTTTTTTCTTGATTTAGAAATTAAATTTTAAAAAATTTTTTCACAAAATGTAAATAACGCTTGACATTCAGTATAAACACAAGGAAATAAACAATAAACAGATGACTCGAAAATATCACCTTTATGAATTCGCCTTGGTTTGTACCCACAATACAATAGTGGAATTGGTATTATCCCAGCCAGCATTTTAAATTGTGTAAGAGTCTACTGGGAATCTCATGAAGAGCGTTTTTAAATCGTAGAAGATTTTTCTCACGGGAGAAACTGTTGCACAAGCTGATTCCTCAAGGAGCATCAAGCGTATTTTTCATGCCAAAACTATTCATGTTCATACAATTAATAAGAAACAAACCTTTAGAAAGAAAGTCGGTTTGTTTTATTTTTTTGACAATAGAATTTGCATGTTTAAAAAATGCTCTTATTTAGGAAGCTCAGTAATTGTCAGGACTTGCATGGTTACCATTCCAAGATTGCTCGTCAGATAATCATCAGAATATTATTTTAAGAGTTGTTTATTAAATACAATCGCTACCAAACAGCCTATGCTAGCTGGAATTCGTTTGTGCTAATGTTTTTAGCACCTTCAAATATTGTTCCTAGCCAATCTTCTCAGAATCTCTTTCTGAGCTGTTATATAATGATGTTCGTTAAACTGGAAGTACTCCACTTCCTTCTTTTTAGGTTTTCGGTTTTGCATGCATGTGTGTGCTTTATTTTAAATTTATAATATAAAAAAAAAATCTTGAAATTTAATTTAAATTTAAATAAATATTTAAAGGAAATGTCAAAAAAAGTAAAGGCATATCATTTTGACATATAGTTAGTTATCTGCTGTTGCTTACGTAGCAAGCCAAGATCACCTTGTATGAATTCGCCTTGGGTACGTTCGTAAATGTAGTTGTTGCGCATCACTAGCGCTTCGGTTAAATTCAATTCACCTGTTAACAACTTGGCATCACTCTCATACGTCAAAAGTTTGGTTTAATTGTACATCCCAACAAACCAAAAAGATTTAGAAATAACTTGTAGCAAGTTTACTAGCATAAGCCTTAAGCTTAGAAAAGTGTTGTTATTACTATTATAAAAGGCTTATAAACAATTATTTAATAATGAAAACTGATCCCTTGCGATAATATTACTTGTATAAAATATAATGTAAGCTAAGAAATTTAATATTAGAACAAGCTTACAGAAAAATACTTTTCTAAACTTTAATAAAATTGATTACATACTTTACGAGCATTCTTTTTAAATTTATATGGCATATTTACAAAAAGTTTTTTACTTATATAAAATTTAATCACTTTTTTACAATTATGCACTGTTTAAAACAATTTAAAACACTTCACTCTTCGAACCAAACACAAAGACTGAAAACTCTTACTAATAATACAAAATTAAGGCATGCGTCATATAACGGGACATCATTCTCAAAAACACTTACAAAACTATTGTTAGAATAAGTCATTTGCAATCATATTTGGTGTCATGTTTTGGTCTGTTGGGATATTTGTAAATTTTCAAGTGGACGTAGCACCTCCAATACAAAGACAATATAAATTACCTTATATCTGAAGAACCGTGACAAATTTTAATTCAAATTTAAAGCAAATAACTCAGTTTTCAATACAAAAAGAGTAGGTTAGATTTGAGAAGTGGGCGTGGCAACTCTAATATAAAGAAAATATAGCTTTATGTACATATATCTGGAGAACGGCAACACTAATAACAGCAAATTTGGTGCATATACGATGATTATCAATACACAACATCTGTCAAAAAGTGAACTGGATGGAAGAAATGGGCGTGGCTCTTCCGATATAAAGAAAATATTAATTTCTATATATCTGGAGCACGGTAAAATTATTTAAATTTAGTAAAAATTGCTTCGTTATTAATACACGAGATCCGTTGAAAAAAAATACTATTCTATTACGAGGGCGTAGCGAAGCGGACCGGGTTAAGCTAGTTTTTAATATGTATATTTATACAAAATTGTATTTAAGATAAAGAAAAACAAATTAAACATTAAATAAATACGTTTTATAAACCTGAAAGAAGACCTTTTAAATATTGAATCAACAAACATTTTTCCACAAAATTAAATTGCTAAGACAAAATGACACCTGTCTAAAAAATATTGTTGCTACTTGTTAAGGATATTATTATCCTAGTAATGTAAAACAAAAACAAATTCTTAGGTTTTCCCAAATTTACGCTTTATTATTCCTAAAAAAAACTTTTTTTATGAGAAAACGTGTGTGTATTTTTGTGTGTGTGAGGTGAGGTGGTGTAAACATGTGGTTTGAGTTAAGTGCTGCCGAGTAACAGTGCTTTATTCGGCTGTAACGAATCTTTGGTACCCTTCACGACTTATTGGAATAATATTAATGAAAGATATAGAAACTATGCATTGGGGTAATCATATGGACGTTATAAGACTCAAATTATATAAGTTTCATGCCTGTATGTACTGAAAATCACTTACTGTGAAAGTGATTTGAAATCACAAAAAAGGTGTTCTGGAAAAAAGCTTTTTTCATAATTTGTGATTTTAAACCAGTCAGCTAAGTGGCCGCCGATTTAAAATTACACACTTGCTTATTTGTTTTCACCATTTTTAACTTTTGTGGTTTTCATAACACCCATTAATCACAATTGCGATTTTAAAATCACAAGTGATTTGAAATCTTTTGATTTACAGAACATGCCTGTTCGGTAGTATGGCACACATGATAAATTATGGACCGACGAAATTTAAAATTTTTATTTTAAGTAAAAACCGAACTGGACCAAATTTCATTGCACTATTTGTAACGATTTAATGTATTTTTCGGGAGTTGGTTTTTACATGGGATTTGTAGAAAACTTTGCACCAATCATAATAGCACTCAATTTACATGAGGGCTTTTCGACGTGGTTTTTTGATGTTTTTTGTTTTGTTTGTGGGCAAACGGTGTAGAGAAGAAAGAGGAGTAAACAAAACGACTTGCTTTGGGTATTTCATGTCGTTTTTTATATTTCTCTTTAAACTTTTTCTTGTAACGTTTTTTTATTTTTGAAGTGTGGGGTTGAAAATACAGTGAGTGAGACCCCAACCTCGAGCATTCTTGTTAATAAATTTTTTGTGTGTTTCTTATTTTATGTTTTATAAAATGTATTCACATCGAATCTGGGAATTTATTTCTCATGGTAAGTAACATTTATTATATACATTTTTTATATTGCTCGAATGTGTATTCTAAGCAGTGTTGCCAAAAGTAGGGGAAAATCCCTACATGTAGGTATTTTTAATACTTAAATAGAAGAGTAGGGAAAATCGGACAGATTTTTAATAATCTCCAATATGAAGGGATTTTTCGTCATGTCGCATTATTTATGACATAAATGCAGAAAAAACGTATTTTTAGTACATAATATTTTCTTTTCCCCAAAATCGCTTAAGAATATATTTCCAGAGTTGTTTGTAGTTTAAAAAGTTGGCGACAATAAAATGTATAATATACATATTATGTATATATGTTTTTTTTAATATATCATAAAAAACAAAGTGGTGTGGCTTCTTAGCAACTGTTTGCTGAAATCGAAATCAATGTCTTGGTGACAAACAAAGAATTTGTCGTATAAAACTATGTTTATTGCATTACCTCGGGTTAGCGAAGAAGCTAACGAATAGTGGGTATCAATTGTTACAGCTTAAGGTGTCTGGAGAAAGAGATATATGTACACTGTAATATACAATATCACCAGCTCAATGGGTGAATAGAGTGAAAATGCCAACCATTTCACTAGTCACTAATCAACATATTATTCAATGTTGAAATAATAAAATGTTAATAAAAGTACACACATATGTATTATTTTTTGCCAAAGCTTTAATAAACATATTCGACAATAATGCGTAGGGATTTTTGTAGGGGAAATTTTATCAACGAGTAGGGAAACATTTTTGATTGTTCAAAAGTAAACGAAAAAAAGGATACGTTGTTTTAAACTTCGGATAACAGAGTTAATGCCGGGTAATAGAGGTGTTTTAAGCACCTCGGATCGTTCGTACGTCCAACACACTGGATGAATGCCTTCCATCAATCACAACATGATCAATTTGGTTACTCGTTGTTTGATCCGGGGACAACCACGTGGCCTTATGAATGTCACACCATCACACAAAGTATAAACACTCACACATGAAATAAAATGCAGCCCTGATCCAATGAAAAGTATAATTGTTTAGAAATTTTTCAAAAAACGATGAAGTCGTATGGGATGCCAAACTTTTTTCATAATGCTTGTCATTTTCGTGACACATTGCATTCACACTATCACACTTTGTCATATTACTTGAGTTTTTGACATGTATTAATACAAAGTATAATAGTGTTATCTAGCATTAAGGAGTTATACGTTATGATTTAAGGCTCATTAAGGTATGTAAATTGACTATTAGTAACTTAAGGAACCAGAAAATGTATCCATACTTTAAGGGGTCTTAGAATAATATTTCTTGGCGTTTCACACCGAATAACAAACTTAATACACCCCAATTTACTGCTTATAATGGTGAAGGGTAAAATGAACCGAATAAACTCTCTTATAATTTAGATTGTTTTAATTTCAAGGTTTTTGGTTGAATGAACAAGTTCAATGAACTTTATTTTTTATTTATTTCTTTTTTTTATTTTCTTCTTTTTATTATGTTTCATCCTGCTTTCCTTTAATACAGTCAATACTTCTGAATTTATTTATAAGCATGAAAAAAACAACAACAGGATAATCGAAGAGTAACATGAAATGGGAAGGAAATAACCTAAACAAAAATAAAAAGTTTTCCTTAGATTTGAAGCTATCGTAGGCTTTGAAGTTTTTATTTTGTGTGTGTGTGTTTTTTTTGGACTGATTTAAAATTTAGTGGAAATGGTGTGGGGGATTAGTGTTCTAATGTTTTGCATAGAAATTTTTGAAATTTCCTTTGAAGTTTTATTTAAAGAAATTCTATTGTTAATATTGTTTACGAAATATTTATTTATTGTTAAATTTAATAAAGAATTTAAAAAAATCATTAAAAAAATTATTATGTAAAAGCGGCATTTATACGATAATTTTTAAAACGTGTGTTTTTTCGTTTTCTTTTAAAGCTGCTACCAAAATCTTTTCACATTTTAATAATGACTTTCGAGACATGCCTTTTTTATTGTTTCTTTGAAAAATCTTTTGCAGGGTTGAATTTTTGATTAATTTAATTTGACAAACAAATGAAAATAACATATAATTGCAAAATTTTCAAGGACTATAAGATAAAATTAGAAAATAAACACGAAGAACAGAAATAATGTCTTCTTCCCTATCCCTTCTCTTTCTTCTCAACCGAACTCGTCTACAAATAAAAAAAAAACATGTTTTAAATACATGGCTTAAAATCATCGTAGCCGCCTAAGTAAAAAAGTTATATACAGGCCTGTCACAGAAATAAATTCCGATCGAAAGTGAAAGTGCAAAAGCAAAATACGAAATCTCTTTCGATCGGAATGGATTTCTTTGACAGGCCTGTATATATCTTTTTTACTTAGGCGGCTGCAGACCAAGGAACATTCCAAAACGATTAAAATTTAAAAACTCTTAAGACCTCGTTAAGTAAACGTATAAGTTGCGAATCGAATGTTCCGTTTTCCTTACCGAGTTTATGTATAAATATGAACTCTCGCGAAAAGGAGACGTTGCGTTGCGGATGAAATTGATAAAACTTGAATTACTTCCATTATTAACGTATCAGGGGGGTTATTATGTAATACGATTCGAAAGAAAAGATTTACGAATTCGTACAAATTGTATTATGTAGTACGTTTTTCCAAAAATTTATTTTCGAACGTTCGAAAATATTTTATTTTTGCGGGATTTTTTTTACCCCTTTTCGTAAATTAAAAATTACCCTTTTACAATTGCAACTATGTTATACGAAAGCAAATGTCAGTACATTCAAATTGTTCGTAAATTATTCGAAAGTGGCTGTGCTTGCGAAAACGATAAAAAATTTAAAAATGTAATTAAGTAAATAAAACTTTTAATAAAAACTGTAAAACTAAGGCTTGGACACACATATTGCACGCACAGATATTTATTTGATCACAATACTTCTAACATATGCCCTTATTGCCTTTCTGAACCCACTTCAGTAGAGCACATAATAAAATATTGCTCAAAATATAACACAATTCGAAATTTAATCTTCAATAATGATCCAATTACTTATCTTTCCAACCCATCACGGGAAAATATACAAGCGGTAACCAAATTTTTATTAAAGATCTATAGAATGTGAAGGGAGTTTTAACACTACTAACACAATTGTAACTTAATTCTAATCATAAGAACATACTAAGCTTAGGACCTCTGTAGTCATAGCTTTTTCTTGTTATCTTGAATTATTGTACTAATTTAAGATAATAAATAAATAAATAAATAAATAAATAAAAAACTGTAAAATACAATTAAAAACATAAGATATCCTCTATATTTAGAACTATGAGTGACTTGAAATCACAATTTATACCATGTGTTTGTTGTCACAACTCTTTTTGTTTTTAGTCTGAAAATTTTTATACATAGCAATTTTTTTAAATGCTTCAGGGAAAGCTCAAACAAAGCAATGTTTACAAAACCAAGACAGTATGAGGTTATGGTTGATTTTATGGTTGCACATGTAGATTTAGCAAAGGGCCACCTAAATGTTGCAAATGCAAAAAGCAAGTCGAAGGATTTGTGGCAAAGACCGTCAAAGTATTAAGATGCGGTTGATCCACCGTATAGTGAGTTGGAAAAAAGTGAGTTTTCATTTAATCGATTTTGTGTTAACTATTCTTACAAATGTGCTTTGTTACTAGGTATGGGAAGACTCATCGTTACTTGGCCTTATTACTTGAATGTGAGTGCCGTCTACTGCTCCAATTACTCCAAGTATTCCACATTAATTTAAAAAAAATATCTTTTCGACTCCTTTTTTTTTCTTCAGTCATTTCAAAGATAATCACCCCTATCGTGAATAAAAATTCCTTGGGAGTTTTTTCCCTTTTCCCATTTTAACAATAGAATTAGCATAGGAAAAATTTAAAAAGGGAAAAAACTCCCAAGGAATTTTTTTTCACGATAGGGGTGAATATGCTTCGGGCAAAGATTTGGTTCGATTATTTCGCATACCTTAGATAAGCATATGGAAATTGATGGGTGTGAAAGTCCCACAAAGCGATCTTGGCCAATCTGATGTTGGTATCCAACTAGTGCCAAACACTATAATGTGGCAGCTAATTTTTTCAAAGGTGCAATGACTGTCGATCTTTCAGGTGGCTCTAAATCGCCTTTTATTCAATTGTAGATATACATACATAAATAAATTTTTATTAAGCCGAAAGTTTTTACGATACTAAAAGTAGTATTTTTATGATTAAATTTCATAATTAAAAAAATCTTTCTTACTCTTTCTGCAATTGCATCACTTTCTTTATCGCTATCTTCCAACCACAATGCAACAGAATCCATGTTCTTAAACCGTTATTTTTTTATTAATAATTATTTGTTATTTTATTTTGTTTGGAAGTTTTCATTTATATTTGTTTTTAAAAAAAAGTTCTGTCAATATTGACAGGTACTGTCAAATTTATTGTGTATAAATTTGGCAGCACTTTGTTTTTCCCTTTTTTTTAACAAATACAAATCTTTGGTGATTTCAAACGGATTAGAAAATACCATTTCATTTTCGATACGGAAATTTCTTTCGAAAGTATTTTCGTTTCGAATCGAATAACATAATAACCCCCCAGCTGTCAAAGAATTTTATATTTGTTTATGTTTATTGATAAACGAACATTTAATTTACGTCGTGTGCGTCGACGTATGTATTTTAATTTTTTAATATTATTTTATAAAAAACGCTCAAATGTGGAAATGATTTACACAAGCACCTGCCATATGGCATAATCTTAAGGTGGATCCTAACCACTGGGTGACAAAAAAAAAATGCATTTAGCAACCACTCTCGTAAGTTCGGTTAACACATACACACACAAGTAGAAATAAATCGACTAAAATTATACACCCGCCCCTTGTTTAGGAGCCGGAGCTATCTAACGTTCGGTGCTTTAGGAATAGCCAGTATCATCTGTTGAACGGCAACATCAGCTAGGGAGAGCCGCCAAAGGCCGAACTTCCCCTCAAAAACACATTAAATTATAGTAGCCAACAATTAACGCACACCCAGCAAAAATCAACGCACCTCGATACCTTAACATTTTTTCTGCTTTCTATTTCAGAGTTTTCACTAGTCTATAGCGGTGCCCTTTCTCTCTCTTTATACTAGCAGCAAACAACTTTTTCAATAATAAAAAGCTGTTAGTTACTCGTCGTTATTGTGCTTTCACGTCGAAATTACTCAGCGAATTTTTGCTGAAAAATTCGTCGTGTTGGGCGAAATTCGTCGTTCGTCCCAGTTGTGTTTTTAGCATAAATGTGTAAAATTTGACAACAAATTTTGTTTCTTAAAGTGTAACATTTACAAATTTGTGTTTACAATTATTTAATAAAACACTTAAATATACAATAAAATACAATTTATTTAATCAAGTTTTATCAAGCAATAACATAAAACTTTTCATAAGCTCAACATATAATTTAAATAAAATTTGTTTATGTATTCCTAAGCAACAGGATAAAAGAGGAATCGCAATAAAATCTTCTTGCGTAGGATATTTTAAAAGTTATAGCGGAAGGTTTGGATTGTACGTGATTAGAAATTTTATAAGACAAGATAAAAAAGCAATATCTACAAATAACCCTGGGTAACCAGAAGTAAAAAATTATATGTAAATCGAGTATTATTAAAATAAAAACAATTTTGGACAAGTCAATAAAGGAAAATCATAAAATTTTTTTGCACAATAAAAAAAAAAATCATTTTAATTTAAAAGATTTTGTTTGTCGTGCTTAATTCCCAATTTTTTAATTCTTGATAAAAACACTAAAATTTATTGTTGAAGGGATAAGCTATTCCTATGCGCATTTCACTGGTTGCTTAGGCCAGATCGTCAGGAAACTTCATCCAAAGCTTTATTTTTGCGAGAACAATAAACCTACATAGTTGTTTTTGTTTTGATTTTGTTGGAAGAATTCCAACCAATTGTAGCTTGTCCCTTCAACAATAAATTTCAGTGTTTTTTTATTATTACGATTAAGGGATATAGAGGTGCTTTTGAAGGCGCCTGTCTAAGGCTTAAAATAGGCTGATCTTTAATAGATTGCGGCTGGCCAGAATCGTCACCCCAGGGGTATGTAAAGTATGGTGCTATTGCAGTAAGCTTATCAAAAAGCAGCGGAGGTTAGATTGATTCAGCTCATAAGCAAGGGTAGAGTATATAATTCTGCCGAGTTATATGTATAAACTCGCGACCTGGGCCCTGTTTCTTAAAACTACAAGTTATAAATCTACAAGTAAAATGTATTTGAAATAAAAATTATGAAATTGTTGCTTTTTTAATGTGTTTTACTTGTAGATTTGTTACTTGTTGTATTAAGAAACAGGGCCCTGTTGTGCTTATACACAGGGGAGGTTTTTAAACGCATTGTTTGCTACCCTATGATTAAGAAAACTATGGAATTGGGCCTATATCCTTGTAAATCTTTTACGAATCTGACCAGAATCCTATAGTTTTCCACACCTGAAGTTCGGCCTGCTGTCGAAGTTTTCTGTGTGCTATTCCTATACATCAGAAGCTGCTATTTTAATCCAGCTTCTAAGCAGGGGTAAGTGCATAGTCCAGACAACCGTGTTTCCAACTGCGTGTTGGTGTCTACAGATGGGTGTTTAGAGCACAGTGCTGCAATAATCGCAGTTCCTTATGTTATTAAAGAAAAAAAAAAAATTTATTTGTCGCCTAATTTAAGCCCGTATAAAATCAAACAAGACATTGAAAATCTAACGGCGCCTACTTTACACCGTTTGGCAAAGGTCTATACTGCTGTGTGTATGTATAAATGTTTTTTTATAAAAAAAATCTTCAACTATAATTAATTAATCTGAGAATAACTTTAATTGAGTACTAATTCTGTTTGTCGTTTTTAAGAGGTAGTTTAAACCTCGCAACATTGCCATACTGAATAACAACAAATGTCAACTTTTTATCAATGCACTTTGCATTTTACACCGAAGAAGAAGAAATTTTTAATTTTTTTCATTTAGTTTTTAATATGTTTCAGTATCATTGAAGTCTTCATCTTTACTAAAATAATCCATTTTTCTGTTTAAAAAAAAAAAATTTTTTTAAAAGGCCTGATCAAAAAATTTTTTGATTTAATTACTATTCTTATGTAATTGCTAAGTAATGCCTCATAGAAGGCCTCGGCTCTTTGGTATAAAAGATAAGATGCACCTTCCACACTCGCTTCTATGCGAAGGAGTAACATTTTTTGTTTTATTTTTTTGCACAAGCAAAAGCTAAAGCCCAGCGGAAAAAAGAAGGAGTACGGAGGCCTTCCAGAAGGCCTCTGTACCCCTTCTTTTGGATAAACAAGGCCTTCTCGCTCCATTTCATACTCATATCTTTTTTACACGCGTTGTCATTGCGGAGAAGGCCTTCCGCTTTCCTTTCTTCCCCAAAGCTTCTTAAAGGCCTTCAAATAAATGGCTTTTAGAAGGCTTTCCAGAGAATGAATTTCTAAAGCCCTTAAGAAAAAGGTTATCTTGAAGGGTTTTTAAGAAAGGTATGTTAAAAGGCCTTTCAGTTAATGGCTCTTAAAAAGCCTTCATTAAAGGTCATATTGAAGGGTTTTTAATAAAGGCTTATCAAAAAGCCTTCAGCTGCAGGCATTTAAGGAGGCCTGTAGAATAATCCCTTCTTATATTCTATCAAAAACAATTCATGTATAAATACATACATACATAGTTAATACATAATAAATAACATTTTCATTATTTTCATTTAATTTGGTAACTATTTTTATACCCTCCACCACAATTAGTTGTGAAGAGGGTATATTAAGTTTGTCATTCCGTGTGAAACTTTTTTATTATTCATCTCAGACCCTATAAAGTATATATATTCTGGGTCCTTAAGTAATTTTAAGTCGATTTAGCCATGTCCGTCTGTACGTCTGTCCGTCTGTTGAAAACACGCTCACTTTCGAAAAACTCAAAAGAAATAAACAAACTTGGTGTCAAATTACTTGTAGTTATCCTAAGTAGTTTGGGATTGAAGTCCAGCAAAATCGGTTCCATAGGATCTGAGCTATGAATCAAAATGTGGAACCACCACCTAAAAAAAAATTGATAATTTTGTTACAAAAACTAACATAAATGGTGGAAAAATGCACAGAATGATATAGGAAATCACGCTGTAAAATTTCTTGAAGATCCGTCCATGATTTACCCTAGGCCCCATATAAGCCCTACTCCCGCAAAACAGTATAGTAAGCCTAAAACCCTAACTAACAATGCTATCATAACAAATTTTGGCACGTCACAGTTAAATAGGACTAGAAATGAAACTGTTAAGTTTCGTGAAGATCGGTCCATAATTTACCATAGGCCCCATATAAAACCTACTTCCAGAAAACAGTTTAGTACGCCTAAATCCGTAAAAAATAATGCTATCATAACAAAATTTGGTACATAAAAATTTTTAAGAACTAAAAATAAGACTGTGAAATTTCGTGAAGATTGGTCCATAATTTACCATAGGCCCCATATAAACCATACTCCCGGAAAACAGCTTAGTACGCCTAAAAACGTAAAAAAGAATGCTATCATAAAAAAATTTGGTACATCACAGTTTTATTGAACGAGAAATAAGACTTTAAAATTTTGTGAAGAACGGTCCATCATTTACCTTAGGCCCCATATAAACCTTACTCCCGGAAAACAGCTTAGTAAACCTAAATACGTAAAAAATAATGCTATCATAACAAAATTTGGAACATATAAGTTTTACAGGACTAGAAATAAGACTGTGAAATTTCGTGAAGATCAGTTCATAATTTACCCTAGGCCCCATATAAACCTTACTGCCGGAAAACAGCTTAGTACGCCTAAAAACGTAAAAAATAATGTTATCATAACAAAATTTGATACATCACCGTTTTATAGAACTAGAAATGACACTGTGAAATTTGGTGAAGATCGGTGCATAACTTACCATAGGCCTCATATAAAGCCCACTCTGGTAAAATAATTAAATACGCGGTAAACTTTCTTCCAGTTTAGCTTCATATGGCCAGAAAAAATGTTATGCCTTCTGAAATTTACTGCAAACGCTTAAACTAATTGCACCGCTGTATTGAAATTTATTGTTTTTTAATACCAGAATTCGTTCTGCAGAATTTGGGATGATTGGTTCATAGCTTACCATGGCTTTTATATAATTTGTTCTCTTGAAAATCATTTAAGTTCATCTTAAACTGATATTCTACTCAAACTTTTTATATATGTAGGTCTAAACCGCAACAAATTTTAATGCAGATGTTTGTTTTTACAAAGATAATAATAATAAATAGACATCATACAGATATTACTCCTAAAACATTCGAAGTGTCGGTGGAGGGTTTCAAAGATTCGGCACAGCCGAATATAGCACTCTAACTTGTTTGTTTTACTTTTTAGCAAAAGTACCTTCTTTCTTAATGAACAAAACTCAACTAAAACTATGTTACTTTGTTTTAATAACGGGATCTGAATTCTTTCGCTTTGGCGAAAAAAACAAAACACAAAATGTTACTCTTTCTCTTTTCAACTTCAACTAAAATGATTTACATTACACAAGATGGACATAATGCGGAGAAAAGAGACAACAGCACTAGCACAACACATCCTACATACTGGTCACACAATTAGGTTCGATGATGTAAAAATTCTAGATAAAGAAAATAAAGAAAGAAAGAGGTACACAATTGAAAGCCTAAGAATCCAACAACAAATTAATAGAACAATGAATTTGAAGGAAGACACGAACAAAATAAATGCGAGCTATATTGTTGCCATTACTTAAGCTGTGATATATTTAAAGTTTAAAGTAATATGTATTTTTAAATATTAAAATTAATTTTTATATTTGTATGATCCTGAGTACATCTAAAACTTTTTAATGTGATTTAATTTTCATATTGTAAGTCTTTAATCTTTATGTGGTACATTATTGTATTTATTTTATTGTTTTTATAATTTTTAAATAGACAATCCCTTGAAAAAGTCGACAAACAATCGACGAAACGTCGGGAACAAAATATTGTAATTAGAAATTGAATTTTATTTACATTGAAGAAATTTAGGCCCTATTAGCTTGACAAAAATAATTTTCATAAATTCATCACTCTGGCCAAAGAAACAACTACAACGATTTACATTATTGTTTATATACATTTTTTTTCGAAAGTTTGAAGAAATAGCTATCTTACTTGTTCGGGTCAAATTTTGCTAACACCATTTTGTAAAACGTTTCATGGTTGAGAAAAAACACCTGTTTTCCAAAACTTCAAATTTTGAACCCCTCTAGCTAAAATGTTGAGGAAAAATAATATTAAATAATAATTGATTTCGATTAAAAATTTCGCGATTTAAATTAAACAAATTTGCACCAGTAAACAAATAAATAGTTTCTATTAAATTTTTTTTATTAACCCATTTTTCTGCAGTAATGTTGTTGATATAAGTAAACCTTTAATTCACTTGATTAGATTTTTAATTAAAAGTGATTTTATTTTTGATAAAATAAGACGCCTAAATTTAGGGATATGCAGTAAATGTCTGATTCTAATCTTCAAACTCTAAATTAATTTACAACTACAACCGACCCATTTAAAGTTAATTAGTAACATTAGTAGTAGTCCTTTTTTTCATTATTTATTTATTGATTCTTCATATTAAATATGAACTAACAATAATTAATCAAATCTTATCCTAATACTTTATTTTATGTCCTGCCAGTGCCAGACAAAAATTTTCTTCATCACGGGTTCTGTTCACGTATATAGGTGTTTATCGCTCATCTAATTGGGTAAGTGCTGCAGTGTCTCTTTTCCTTAAGCGAGAGTGGCCGCTATCATTTAAAATATTTCGAGCTAGTGGATTTGGGTGCAACTCTAGCCTTTTCAAATATTTTACAGCATACTTCGTAATAATAGTCCTTACCAGTACCACATTGAGATCCTTGTGGATATTTGAGTTTTTAACATACCAAGGGGCAGCTGTAATTATTCGCAGAAGTTTATTTTGGCGCCTTCGAAATTTTTCGATATTTGAGTGCCTCATAGTGGAATACCGTAGCACCATATTGGCTTTAAAATAGCGTTGTAAAGTAGTAGTTTGCAATCGAGACTAAGAACAGAATTTCTTCCAATAAGCCAGTTAATTTGAATTGCTTTTAGTTTCATTTGGGTTAATTTTGCTTCTATGTGGCATTTCCATGTTAAACGCCGATCTAAACTAATACCGAGATATTTGACATGCGATTGTTGAGGCACTAGTTGATTATTTTGTTTAATAGGGGGGCATGTTTCCCGACGCAAGGTGAATGTTATATGTACGCATTTTTGCTCATTGACCTTTATTCTCCATTGTTTTAACCACAGTTCTAGTTGAAATATATGATCCTGTAGGTATCGAGATGCTTCACGACCGTTCTCGTGTACGCTTAGAAAAGCTGTATCATCAGCAAAAGTTGAGGTTAGGATGTAATTGTTTGTTGGCATGTCCGAGGTATATATAAGGTAAACAAGTTGGCCCAGGATGCTTCCCTGAGGGACTCCAGCTTCACTTGGCTGAGGAGAACTCAAAAAATCACCTTCTTTAATAATACATTTTCGGCCGACCAAGTAGCTTTCTAACAGCTTGTTTGTATTAAACGGTATGTTTAGCTTCAATTTATGTAACAAGCCTACATGCCAGACTTTGTCAAAAGCTTGAGAAACATCTATGAAGAGAGCGGAGCAATATTTTCTTTCTTCAAAGGCTTTTCTTATGGCGTTCTTATGTGCGTTCTGAAGCCGAATTGATGATTAGGTATACACCCATTGTCATTTAAAACTGGGGTTAATTTTGACGCTAAGAGCTTCTCAAACAGCTTTGATATATTAGATAATAAGCTAATAGGCCCATATGACTCAAATTTTGTGTGATCTTTTCCTGGCTTTGGTATCAGCGTAAAATAGCATTGTAAATAAAAAGAATAATTTTCTTTGCTATGCGAGGTAGCTCCAAAAGCATTTTGTTACTGATCTTATCAATACCAGGTGACTGATTGGTGTTTAATTCACAAATAGCCCTTTCTATTTCCCTTATCTCAAATCTTAGGGGGATAGCTGCTCTAACATAAACAGGCGGCAACTCGTCCGCTATATCGTCAGGTATATTTGGGGTAAATACGTTTTTCCTTTTTCATTATCATTTCTTGTCCAACTTCCATTCAGGTTTCTTAATGGTGGTTTCGATATAACTGGTCTTTTGAGTTTTCTAGCTGCGCGCCATAATGATTAGTCTGATTGTGGAGTTGCATCCAAGTCCTTAAGATATTTTTCCACGGAAGCCGTTTTCTGAGTCTGCTGTAATTTTCTTAGCCTTTTTGTACACTCTTTTTTATTCATTTTTGATTTGAGGGGATCTGCGCAATTGCCATTCTCTTCGCACTCTCCTTTTTTCATTCAAGAGGCGCATCAGTAAAATATATTTTATTATAATTGTTTTTTTTTGAGGGTAGTCCTTATGCATATATATATATTTTACGAACTACAGGTTATAAGTAAAAAAAAACTTTTGTATGAATCAAGGCGAATTCATAAAGGTGATATTTTTGAGTCATCTGTTTATTGTTTATTTCCTTGTGTGTATACTAAATGTCAAGCGTTATTTACATTTTGTGAAAAAATTTGTTAAAATTTAAAATCTAAATCAAGAAAAAAAAATTTATTTAAATGTAATAAAACAAAAAAAAGTGAACAAAAATATTAAAAAGAGGATTTTAAAAGGCGTAAGGAATACGTGGAGCCACAATAAATTTGCAATACAGGAAAAAGATTTACCTTTTAAAGCAATTTTGTATAAGTATTTCATAAACAAACAAATTCCTTTTATATTTTCAACCAATAGTTTTGACATTCACTCTAATTTTTTCCAAAAACAAAATACATAGTATTTTTTAAAAGAAAGGGATAGCTAGGGTAATGCTATCTCATGATGCGGTCACCTTTATGAATTCGCCTTGGTATGAATATACATATACAAATAATGAATTTTGTTTGAATTCGTATTTTAAAATCTTAGAAAAATGTTTTTAATATCAACCGAAAAATTAAAATAATTTCATTTTTCTGATATTTAAAAATATACTAAGCCTTAATTTCTTAAAAATTTTTAATAAACGGCAAGCAGTTTGACAAAAAAAAAAACAACATGTTTGTGTGAATATTCAACATTTTTAATATTTACTCAAACATGCTTCATACTTTTTTATATGTTTATTTAACCGTTTGTGTGATTTATTTGCCCTTAACAATAAAGTCCCTTTAAATATTTATTAATTTTTTCTCTTAGCATTATATTTTGTTATATCTTAATAAAAAAGTGACATTTAAACTGTAATAAAAAGTTCATTATTATAAGACATTGTGGTAATTATTGTCATACTACTGGGGCCGTTGTTATTGTGTGGTTACCATGTTTTACCGCATTAGGAAAAACCGTTTGATTGTATAAAAAAAACCTTGAAGAAAACGCCGTCATGTGTTTTACTCACTCCCCCAAACTGTATAAAACCAAAACATGTTCTCGCAAATCATTTGAACAATAACAATATTATTTTGGTTGGGACAATTGTGTCTGTTTAAAGTGGAATACTGTTAGGAAGCCTTTAATAGAATACACGTGGCATATTTTGAGGGAGGGCTACAAAGTGCGTTGATCCCATATGAGATATGAACAGAAGGAGTCTATTGATTAGTATTTTTATTATTATTGTTATTATTTGAGCTAAAAACTGTTTGAAGTTTGAACAGAGTCCGTTGAAGAACACGCCTACGTCCCATATATCATTAACCTTTAAAACAGAACTGTAGCTACAATTATCTAGCAAAGGCGTAAAAAATTGGTATATGTGGCTAAAATAATAAATTCATCAAACTGGTGCAATGTATCGTATAGGTTCTATACATCCTTGCCCAAAAATCACTGCACGCAGGGAAAACAATTTTCAATATGGTCAACTTCAACAAAAGTATTATTAACGAAAAATTTTATACATATTATGGTTAATTTAACTTACGGTTTACAACTCAACTGATTTCTTAATTTTTGTATTATGGTTTACAACTTTGCTATATTGCGGTGAACAAAAACATAACAAAAACTACAATTGATCACAACCAGTTGTCTTAATAACAACACAACTGAGTTGAGTTGTACACCGTAATAGGGGCCTTTATCTATTATTGTCACCGAGAACCATATTATGGTCAAATTGGCCCTTCATCACAAAGCCACAACCATATTATGATTGCCTCTAAACATATTTTGGTTATATATGACAATATAATTTTCCTCTTTTCTAAGAGCAACATGCTATGGGTGAAAAACAACCATGATATTATAAGTGTTAAACATATTTTTGTTATTATTAACTATAATATGTTCGGAGGCAACTATAATATGGTTGTGGCTTCTTGATGAATGACTTATTTAACCATAATATGGTTGCTGGTGATAGTAATATGGTTAAATTAACCATAATATGTTTGAAAATTTTCGTTAAAAAACATTTTTTTGGAGGGGACCATATTGAAACCCGATAATAAATATCTGTTTTTAACATAATTCAACAATATAAGTGAAAATAATAATCGCCCTTATTGTGTTTGGCGTATTTTAAATATCCGCAAATAGTAGATAAATAATAAAAATTAGTTAACTTTAGCCTTATTAAAATATCAAAATTTGGATTAAAAACCATAAACAAAATTATCACAATACATATTATTGTAATTTAATTCCTTTTTAAAATCTGTAAAAAAATAAATATCTTCGATACTACAAATCTAGTTTGCATAAAACAGAATATATATAAAGTAAGAAAGTATAGTCGGTCAAGCACGAAATAATATAATGATATTGTGGTTAAATTGAGGCCAATATAGTTTTATATGACTAAAAATAAAACCATAAAGTTTGATGATGATCTTTTGAAATAAAGTATTCTCAGAGTACAATTAAATTAACGGCTAAAACCGTTACGAACAATAATACTGTAATAAAAGATTTTCTAAATATTGTTTTAAAATTTACCACAGCTCCCATATAAAAGTTGAGGTATTAACAACTTAAAACAATTTTTAAAGCATTGAACAATTGTAAAATCCCAAATGAAAATGTTAAGAAATGAAAGTATGAAAGAATTATTCGTAATAAAAGTTTCTGGTTAAAAAGTCAATGGTTGTGAATAAATTATAGAACTTCCTTACAAAATACACATGACAACAGCACCCATATACACTATTTAACAAACAATTTAAATAACGCACACCAAACTAAATATGTTACATACACTGTCAAAGCTTTATATACATGCAGGTTATATTATGTGTCTGTATTTGTATTCATTAATTCCATTTCAAGGTGAAGGTTATATTGTCCTGTGCTGGAATGTCCTATGACAAATATTAATGCCTTAACAATAAATTTTAGCATTATACGACCATTTTACTACTAATATTTACATATATATTTTTTTGTAAGTCTATGGCATTCTAAATACCACAATGAAGTATAATTAGTTTATTGTAAAACTTTTTTGGAAAATATTAGGGAAATGCTAATTGCTTGCATATCCTTGTTGTTTTGATTACTCTACTCTGCATTACTTTGTAATCATTTAAACAGCACTTTGCAAACGATTTAAATTAAAATAAAAAAGCGTATTATTTGGAATTTCAACCAAGAAATATGAACGAAGAAAACAAGCAGATGGAAGTCAAATAAATCTGTATGCACGTCTAATAAAAATAGAGAATTATTATAAAAGGCCAGTTTACACGGTAACACAATGTATTACGACTTTGTAGAATCAAAATATTCAGCCTTATTCCGGTTGTCGTTGTCGTAATCGATCAAATTGTCTTTTGTAAGAGATTAAAGTAATACACAACCAGTGTTCTTTGATCTCTTACAAAAAATGACTTGATCGATTACGACAACGACAACCGGAATAAGGCTGATTATGAAATTCTCTCCGTGTTTAAAAGAAAAAAAGAAAAATCTTTTGTAATTATAATTCATGTTTACACGGATGGTATAAGTAAAAAAAAGTAATTACAAAAAAGCAGATGGTTGCAGTTTTAAATTTTTACAAAAACAACATGAAAATTTCCTGAGTTGATTTTAGTTGTTTTTGTAATTGTATAAAAATGCTACCACCTTTAATATTCTCTGTTAAAATACACCTCTGGTGTGATGAGAATACATACGTTTCTAAAATGGTTTAGAAAAAAAGCATTTACCGACCGCTTGTCAGATTTTGTATTCGTATTCTCTCTTACTCAATTAATTTTGCTTTTACAGATTTTTCTCATTCTACATAATTTTTTGCAATGTCGAAATAAATTGTATTACCGTGTAAACTGGCTTTAAGAAACAAATTAAGTCCGATTGCAAGTGATATTTTACTGACTTTTGCAGTAAAAAGAGAACATTTTTCGTCTCAATACTATTGAAGGGGGACTATCGGGTTTTTAGTAGGTACGACGCATTTTGTTTTTGACATTTCTCGAAAGGGATTTCAAGAGGGAAAATTCAGAGGTCACTTCACCTTTTGTTTTTTTTTGTATTATAATATAAAGTGTAAACGATCCATTTAGCTATTACATTTTTTTCCTAACTTAATTGCTGTATCATTCTTCTTAAAGCGAGAACGTTACTTTCAACGATATAAGTTTAAATCATTTAGGCTACATAATTTTCATCGTAGATGAAAAAAGCACACGGCGCTCATTAAGGCTGTCCAGATTTCTCCTCAGGGACCTGATAGCGGTTATAACTGGACATTGGGAAACACGCCTAAAGGCTAGGGCACCCTTACAATGGCCTATGTAGAAGTATGCGGTGTCGAGGAGCAGGAAGTGTCAAAGGAACATCGGCTCTGTCATTGGCCGGCATTCGGAGACTTAAGACTTAAACTGTCGAAGAACCCTTAGCAACAAAAACTCACATTGATGTGAACCAAATACATTCCTTCATTGAATCAACCGAATGCCTGGGTGAAAATGTCAACAGCCAGGTCACAAAGGACACTTGGCAGACGGTGAAACATGGTAACACAATGGGAACCAATCACTGGACCCGCTCACGTCTGCTTGATTGCGGCTGCCAATAGAACAAAACCGAACCAAAGATACAATTTTCGAAGCCATTATTTCAGATGGTTGGCGAAAATATTGCTTTATATTTTTTAACGAACCAGCAACGAGCTCCCATTTGACAAAGCAATAAAATCCGCAAAGTCACCAAGCTCAGAATTTTCGAGGCCAATGTAATACTCCTATTGCGGTTAACAACTCACCTCTAGTACAGTTAAAATTTGGCAGTTTTTGTATTACAGTTTACAACTCTGTTATAGTAGCCGAACAGAAACATAAAATATCTTCAATTCAACACTAGCAGTTGTTTTAATTTCAACTAAACTAAGTTAAGTTCAACTTATATGTTGTAAACCGTAATAGGGACACATACTTAGTGCTCTTATATGTGTGCACAACTTCGAAGGTGACCAATAACATAACCAAGGCGAATTCATTTTTCAGGTGGCGTTGAAAGCACAGCTGTGCTACTTTTTTTTCTTACTAAGAGAAAGGAATGTCAAAAGTTGTTTGTGTTTTTGACATATCGACCAACGAAACCATCAAATAAAATACAACGTCTACAAATCTAATCTAAACGTCTACATTTCTAATGCCGATTTAATTACTACTACGAACCAAATACCGGTAGCAACGAAGGGACGTATAAGAAAGTGTTAGCAGACCGAACACGCTCTCCGTCGCTATAATAACAATGTATCTAAACAAGAGTTTTGATCGAACGTATATCATAAAAGTAGCCGAGCATGCGATGGGCCACGTACAACATGGAGACGTTAAACAGAATCTGAAATGAACCAATTGTGAGTATCTTGAAATGAGTTGAAGTCTTTCTCTTAAAATCGAGTTAAATGGAGATCGGCTGTTATTGGCGCCCTAAGCTTCACCGGGAGTGGCAGGAACTTGTATATGTAAACGATACAGGGCTCCAAAATACTTAAAAAAAGTAGTTTAAACGTTAACTGTTCCTAAAAGAAGTTTTTTTTTTAATCCTTCCACGTTTTCTTTTGCATATGGTGCATGAAAGTGGGTAAACCAAGAAAATTCCAAATATTTCTGAGTTTTTATGACACAAACTTATGAAAACTAGAATCTTTTATACAAATTCCCAGCGGTAACTAGAATGAGTAAAGAGGCCTAATAGAAAGCCTTATTTAGCAGTCACAAGCAGTCAGAAGCCCTTCTCGCTGCATTCCATACTTATTTATTTTTTACACAGGTTGGCATTGGGCGCAAGGCCTTCCACACTTCCTTTAAAAACAACTTCGATCCCTTCCCAAAGAAGGGAGTAAGGAAGGTCACTAAAAATAAAAAGTAAATAAAACTGAACAGCTTCCTTTCTCCCTTCTCAAAGAAGGGAGTAGCGCATGTGTACTGAATATTTCAGAAGGTATTTTAAACAGAAGTTTATACCTTCTAGAAGGCATACTTCTGAAGGCAGGATATCATGCGAAGCGAATCTTTTAGAAAGGAGTATAGAGGCCTTCCAAAAGGCCTGCCACTTGCTGTCCTTTCAATATTTACCGCTGCTAGAACCCAGCGGTTCTTTTGTTTATTTTTGAATCATAAAATATAAAAAATGTAGTTCCTTTAATCATGTGTAAATTGGTATGAAAAAGCCACAAGAGTTTTTCAGGCTTACGGTCATAACTTGACTTGGTTTCCATCTGTCATTAAAACACCTGAATGTTTATTGTGCCAACATTCATTCATATTTAGCACGTTTAAGATGCATCAGCAACAACATACAATCAAAAGATTATATGACACAAACGATGTGGGAGAACTAAAAAGGGCTTAAAAGTAAAGGGCAACATAAACCACACAAATGGCATGCCAAACACACACTTTGTTTCTGTATTGTGTTCGCAAATAAACAACACAAACATATTTTATACAAACATTAATTTTTCTTTTTTGTTTGATGTTCAATGAATGCAGACGACGATAGTGCCGCGGCAATTTCGGGGTCTATATTTGCGTAAGCCCGAGGAGAAATATAAAACAAATGAAATGAATGCATGAGTTTATGACTGAAAATTATTATAATGCTTCTTCTTCAACGACTTTACTCCGCAAAGTTTTCATTGAAATTATTACATTTTGCACTAGACACCACAAAAAGTTTGACAAATATCCAACATATCTGCCAAAAAAAAAATTTTTAATATATCCACAAACAGGCTTCAAATGTTTGTCCAAACAACCCAATTAACAACACAAAATATTTGTACACGTTTGCCAAGCAATTTGCGTGGTTTATTTTTTAAGGGCTTTTAAGTCCACCCTCGTTAATTTAAAGTCTTTTAAGTGTTACAAACTATAAGTACAACTATTAGTTGTTTTGTTAATGTAACATTTCTGTTTTTGGCCACTTAAGCACATGTGTGTTCTACACAACAATTCTCCAACCAAACACAGACATTTACTAATACACTCACACACATTCTCTCTCGCACAACAACAGACCAAAACGGAAGGAAACCTTTTTATTTCTTATTTGTGTATGTATATTTTCGTGTGTTTCCAGTTGTATGTGTGTGTTAGTTTAATTTAACTTAACACATTCTGATTTTTGTAGAACTGTTTCTTGTTTTATAAAAAAAATTATGTATGTATGTATGTCTGTTGCAAGTGTGTAATTGGTTGTTGCTATTACAGAACTATTTTTTTTATATTTGGCTTAAGGATATGTTTTGATTATCCTTTTAACATAAAATTTAGGTAAAGGAAATAAATAACAACAACAGAAGCACCAGCTAAAGAAATGTAACAATAAGTTCCCTTGTTTGTGCTTGTTGAGAATAATTGGTAGAAATATTTTCCGTTTGAGGTTTGGAATTGGAGACAATAGGCAAAACTTTTGTTTAACTACAAAAGAATTTTAAGAAAAAAAAAAAATTATTAAAAAAAAAATTGCATGAAATTTTACAAAAAAGTGCATTGTTTGTAAAACTTAAAAAAAACAAATTTATTAAGGTTTTGGTTAACTTTAAAAAAATTAAATTTTTGGGATCTTTTTTTTGAAGTCTTGAAATTGAAATTTAACAGTTACTAAAAACATAAATAGCAATAAAAAACATTCGGCTGAGCCGAATCTGTCATACCCTTCCCGTAACGTAACGTAATGCAGCGTCTTAAGCCATTTATTTATTATTTTTATTAATTTTATAGTTGCCTCCATATTTATTGTCCAACGCTTTTCTATATTTATCATGATTGTAAACATTAAAAAAAAAAAAAAAAAAATTGTGAAAACACCCACTTAAATCTGTGCAATTAATTGTCAATTGTCTAAAAATAAAATAATCCATTAAAATGTGTGGCATTTTTTTTTTTAATTTTTATAATTTATAAAAACATTGTTTTTTTTAAACACGTTATTAATTTGCAAATAATTTTTGAAATTGATTTTCATTTAGTAAAAGTCGAGTTTATAGCTTTATTGTTGTTTTTTTTTTTAATGATATACACAGAAAAAATTATTTTTCCAATTCAAACAAAAAATCTGTAGAATCAAACAATTTTTTGTCTGAAATCGGTCCTATAAACAAATTCCCATATTCAAACAATTTATTTGCATTTTGTTTATTGAAAAAAACACTGATTTTTTCAAACAAATAATTTAACTGAATCAAACAAAAAGTTTACTGAAATTCATATACTAAATTTCAAAATCAAAAAAAAAGGTTTTTGCACAAGCAATGATGCGGACACAAGCTGGCACTGTATTAGAAGATGATGGCAGAGAGAGCAGAGCGGCCAGCTGGCTTTGAGACACATTTTTTTGTTGGAATAATTTTTGAATGAAGTCTTTATTTATACACACAATGTTTTTCGTCATCACTCACTGTTGCTGTATCCTTTCCTTAGCTAATGAAGAAGAAATGTAACCCAAAAACGGCGACAGACCGACTCGATATGTTTTTCGTCATCATTATATTTTTGTATTTGATGTATTTAAGCAAACAGTTAGAAAAAATTGAATACGGGATTTTGGTTTTTTTTTAACCAACTTTGAAACCAACCAAAAATTTATTTTGTTTCTTATAACGTTGATGTTGTTTCTGTTGTTTAAAAAGAGTGAAACGTTTGTTTACCTGCTATTTTTTTGTTTTTTTTTTTTTTTACTTCAAACCTCTTCATCTTTCTTACTGTTGTACTTTTTTAAAGTGTCCAAAAATAGACTGTATGTGTTTTTTGTTGTAGTTCTTATATTTCACATTAGGAAGTGTTGCTTACGATCAAATAAAAAAATGCAAAAAGACGACAACATTAAAAAGCGTTGAATATTTCATACAAAATTATGAAAACTTGAAACCAATAACGCGTGTATTATATTTTTGAATGGTTGTCAACATTTTTGTTGGTTAAATAAAAATCAAACAAAAATTTTAATTGAATCAGTAAAAAAATTTGTAGAAATTAAAAAAATTTTCAAACAAGCGTTTGTTTGAAAATAATTCGGCAATAATTTTTTCTGTGCATCAGCTGAGTTTGAATAGGCCATAAAACAGTTTTAAAGTAATACAGTGCGAGGTCGATTTTCGCAACTCGAAAAAATCGTACCTGTTGCAATTACCGAAAAGTGTTTATTTTAATAAAAAAAACCTTATATTTTATAGTTTAAATAATTCTAAATTAAAATCGTGCAAAGTTTAATAAAACAATTGGCGTATGATATTGTCCAATTATTTTAACCTACGTACGCTTTTGAATAAAGAACACACATAAGGTGCAAAATAGAAAATACATGTATGTTTGTATTCTGATACTTAATCAATCTTTTTGCACTAGAGGTAGAAGTGCACAACACACGGTTATTCGGAGACGAGTGTCGTGCGTTTGAAAACTAAAGCTCATGAAAAATGGCAGGTTACACAACGCCCGTTATAAAAGCATTTTCTGTCAGCTGTTTTTAATTTAGTAAACACTTTGCTTATACCAAGCTACGGCTCTTTTTTTGTTTTTAAAGTCTTTGGGTCCTCTTTTTACGGCTTCAGACTGCATGTTTTCACAATCACAATTCCTAATATTTTCCAAGCCATTTTTTATTTTTGAAACAGTTTCTACATCTTTAACCCTTATGTGTGTGGAAAAAAAACACCTTCTATAGGGTGGATAGGTACCTGGGTACCTTCATGGAAATTGTAAGAGAAATCTAATTTTTGTCTTGTATCGTACAAACAATCGATGGTTAATGAAATAATATTAGAATTTTACTCTGGTTTTCTCCTTTTCATATATTTTTTAAAATCCTACACCCAAAAAAAAAAATTTGTAATATAAAACGTATACAGGTACCCAGGTACCTATTCACCCTATTAAGGGTGCAAAAAGCAAATTGGTATGCCACGCCCCCCCAAACTCATATTGTATATAAACACCTATGAAAATGTAATAATAACAAAAAGTTAGGAGTTCTCATGAAATTGTAGAATTGTAGACTAAAATCTTATATAAAAAATTTCGATTTGAAAACGCAATAGGTACACAGGTACCTGTCCACACACATAAGGGTTAAAAAAAGGTTTACTGAAACAAAATACATCGTTTTTATAACGATTACTTAATATGTTGTCAATGCTAAAAAGTGTGACGTTTTGTAAAATTTCCAAGTTTATCACTTTTTTTATTATTTGAAATCTTAAAATCTTTACAGGCCTTCTTAAAATTGTACCCCAAATAGCAAATCTTATCTAAGTCATTCTCTTTATAATCGAAGTTTTAAGAAATTATAGAAAAAAATAAAAATTGTAAAAAGCACTATAGGCACTAACGAAAAATTGAAAAAAGCACCAAGTTAGTGCTTTTTCTTAGTTTGGTACTATGGATAAAATTTTGGCGTTTTGAGGCATCAAAAAGCACCATAAACAGTGCCAAAAGCACTAAGTTGGCATCGCTGATTTCATGTCGCATACGTTATATAGGTCTTAAAAAATAGCTATGCAGTATTTAAAAACTGTGGTTAATAGTGTGTAAAAAAAGCATTTAAAATCTTAAGTTAAGTACTCCGTTCAAATTTATAAAAAATGTTGAGCACCGTTGATTATTTCATACAAAAATTTTGACATGTATCAATGTAACCTATCTTGCGAGTTTGCAATTGTTTTGCGTATGTAAACAAATCCCGTACAACTCTATCAATATTATTTCATAGTTATTACACACAAGTTTTTTTCATATGCGTTTTTTTTCACGTGAAATGTTTAACAGAGTCCAGGCTTTACAATTAAAACCGACGAAAAATCTAATAAAAAAAATATTCAGTAACTTTTTTTTACGAAAAGACCCATATTTATTATGCACTGAAAAATTATTTGGATAAAATGTACAAAAATATACGAAATGCTTTAAATTTTCCAATTAGTATATTGGTGTTATTGCCTTTAACTTTGAGCGCCGTTGCGGCTAATAAGACATTTCCAGAAAAAACACTGCAAAGGAATTGTTTTAAATTGGATCTTAAGACCGCAAACAACGATATTGGTAAGTCTTCTATGGGCCACCCTGTATATAGTTTCTTAAAAGAATGGTATTTCTTTAATTATACTAAATGAATTAATGGTTCATATTACTTTTTAAAGTGCAATTGCATATACAAATGTTTAAACTCTTATGGCAATTGAGTGACAATATAATTTAATCCTTAACGTCAAACGAACGTTTTTTTTTAGTATTCATTAATTTTAAATAAATATTTTAAATTAATTTTGAAGTATGTATTAAGTTTCGTTTACAACAGTGGCAACAGTTCAGTTAATCTTCTATCTTGTTTCTTCAAAATTATTTCATATATTTCCTTTAATTTTTCGAACAAAAATGTAACTAACGTTTTTTACAAAAAGTAAGTCTACCGCAGCAGCAATTTGTGCGAAATTATAAAAGACGCGTATTATTTGCAAACGTTTTCTTAATTGAAAATGTGTGCGATTGCGAAAAAAAAATTTTTGCTTTATTGTGAACACCAAGTCAAAATATTTGCTGCCAATGTAAACAAAGCTTTAATGTTACATTTTAATAAAATTTAAGCTTTTGAATAAAATCTAAGACTGAACAAAAACTTCGACTCTGCTAATACCGACCAAAGTCCTCTCACTTGTTTATCTAAAAGTTGGTTCTAGTTCATATTTTGAAATTTAAATAAATTAAGCTTTTTATATAAAGCTTAATAAAATGTCAAGGCATGGCTCTCGACAGTGGGCCAAATGTTAAATCAATTTTATTTTATTTACCTTTTTTTCTTATTCAGTTGCTTTTTTAAAAAAATATTGTATTTAAAGTCTGCAAAGAAAAGAAGAAAGTTAAATTAATTTTCAATAAACAAAAGTTTATAAAATGTAAAAGGATTTTTTGTCGTTTATTTTTTTTTTTTTTTTTTATTTAAAAACAAAATCATTTCCTGTTTGGCATAAAATTTGACTGGTTTAACGAACTTTTGTTTTTAGTAAAACTTTCAATTTATAAAAAAAAAAAACAAAAAAATAAAAAACATTTCAAACCAGTTTAAAATTTTCTTTTCCTCTAAAACATTGAATAATTTGTGATTTTTTATTTTTTGTTGTGTGTTTAAATTAAACTGCATGTAAGTTATTAAATAAAATTTAAATATTTTGTTGAAATTGTTCTGGTCAATTTATTTTTAAGGTAAAACATTTACATTAAAGGTTCTTTTTTGTTTTAGCGAATCTGAAAGAATTCTAACAAAGCACACCCGTAACATTTTATCTCAATACGGAAGAAAAATTCCAGTTTATTGGCAAAATTGAATGAAATACCTTACGAATAATTTTAAAATAAATATTTGTTTGCAGATGTTTTTAATACTTTTTAGTTTAAGGAAATTTAATAAAACAAAAATTTAATCTTAACTAAATTGTTCGCTCAAGACTTTTTTCCGTTTCTTTCCTTCATTTTTATTTTTCATTCATCAGGTTTGTATGTTTACAAAAAGTTAAATAATTTAAACAATAAAATGTATTTATTTAAATTAACTGTTTGTTATCTTTAACCGGGTTTTGGTACTTCTGCCAAGTACTTCAAGTATTTTTTCTACAATTAAAAGATGATAATGAATGAATTAAAGAAAACGGAAAAAAACGAAAGAGATACATTTTACAAATCAAATAAAATTATTTCGGACTACTTTATTGTTTTTTTTTTAAATTTTTTTTATTCTCCAAAAAGAATAAAGAAAGTTTTTAGAAAAAAATTAGGTTTTTTTTTTATTTTTGTAAGAATTTGAAAGTTGTTTTTAATACACTTTTAATGTAATTTTTATAAATTTTGTTACATAATTCTGTTTAATAGAGAAATATTTGTATAATATTTGTCATAAAATTCTTTTATTACAGAAATCGTATTAAAAAACGACGTTTAAAATTCTTGCGTTTTGCGTTTTCGATTTCCAGAACACCCCTGATTGATCTGGCATTCTTAACAAGAAATTCACAGCTGATTGGTAATTGATTCATTAAGTGTCATGATTTATCATGCCTTTTATACAAATGTTATATATATATATATATATATTAATTAATAACCAACTACATATCTTTAGTTAAAATTTTTTTATTAATCTTTATTATTTGAAGACAAACTTTTGTTTTTTTTTTTTAAATTATTAACCGTAATTTTCTTTCCTACATTAAGTACAAATAAGTGCCGGTTCACACACGTCAAGTTTGACTCGTCAAGTCTTGAGCTTTTAGGAGAGAAGGGAAAAGCGGATGCCATTTATTCTTACCCTGGCAGCACTGGTGTAAACGTGAGTAGGAGTGTTTTTGCGCTCGCACTTCCCGTTTTTGTTTGTGTAAATAATCACACAAATTGTAAATTTGTTTTAGTATTTTTGTTTGAAAGGAACATTCCCAACAAACACGAAGTCAAACCTTTGATATGAAATGACTTTATCATTTGACATCAAACACAATTCTCAAACGTTTTTCAATTGTTTGATTTAACATTTAAATTAAAATTGATAATGATTTGAAAATAAACATTTGATATCAAATGTTTTATCAATTTGATGTCAAATAATTGTCAAATGTTAAATTCAAATCAAAAATAAACTTGGCAATACTAAAGCGAAAAATAAATGTAATCATTAACAAGTTAGAGTCCTATATTCGGCTGTGCCGAATCTTTGATACCCTCCACCGACTCTTCGAATGTTTTAGGAGTCATATCTGTATGATGTCTATTTATTATTATAATCTTTGTAAAAACAGACATCAGCATTAAAATTTGTTGCGGTTTAGACCTATATAAAATTATTGACCGACAATCAGAATCAATTTTAAAAAGCTTGAGTAGAATATCAGTTTAAGCTGAACTTAAATGATTTTCAGGAGAACAAATGGTGAGTTATGCACCGATCTTTACCTAATTTCACAGTGTCATTTCTAGTTCTATAAAACTGTGATGTATCAAATTTTGTTATGATAACATTATTTTTTACGTTTTTAGGCGTACTTAACTGTTTTCCGGAAGTAGTTTTTATATGGGGCCTAGGGTTAATTATGGACCGATCTTCACGAAATTACACAGTTTTTCTTCTTGTCCTATAAAACGTTTATGTTCCAAATTTTGTTATGATAACGTTATTTTTTACGGATTTAGGCGTACTAAACTGTTTTCCGGAAGAAGGGTTTATATGGGGCCTAGGGTAAATTATGGACCGATCTTCACGAAATTTTACAGCGTGATTTCCAGTTGAATATTCATTCTGTGCATTATTTCACCATTTATGTTAGTTTTTGTAACAAAATTATCAATTTTTTTAGGTGGTGGTTCCACATTTTGATTCATAGCTCTGATCCTACTGAATGGATTTTGCTGAATTTCAATCCCAAACTGCTTAGGATAACTACAAGCAATTTGACACCCAGTTTGTTTAGTTCTTTTGAGTTTTTCGAAAGTGAGCGTGTTTTCAACAGACGAACAGACGGACAGACAGACGGACATGGCTAAATCGACTTAGAATTACTCAAGGACCCAGAATATATATACTTTATGGGGTCTGAGATGAATAATAAAAAAGTTTCACACGGAATGACAAACTTAATATACCCTCATCACAACTAATTGTGGTGGAGGGTATAAAAATGGCGATTAAAGTTAAATTTTTTACTTTGTGGTTACATGTGTTTTACTATTAAAAATAAATTTTAATATAAAGTGAACAGCTTATTTCTTGTGAAAAATAAAAATTATTTGTGAGTAATTACAATGATTAAAAATACGAAAAAAAGGAAAATAAAACGGGAAAGTGAAGAAAGTTTGTTGAACGATCGCAATTTGAAAAACATTTGAGAATTACGTTTGAAAGCAAGTTGAAAATAAAGGCATTTTTCAATTTGAAAATAATTTTCCCTTTTTGTTGAGAACGCTATGATTTTCAAATGATTTTTAAATCATTATCAAACGTTTTGTCGTTTGAGAAAACGTTTGATTTTAAAGCATTTTCAATTTGAAATCAAACCTCCGTGTTTGTTGGGTTATATCATTTTCGAAATGAACTTGATGATAATTAAACAGTGTTTTGAATGCAAAGTTTTTATATTGTTTTGTTTTATAGTACCCTTCTTCATTTTTGGTTTTTGGTTTAGCAGGCGCGTTAAATTTTTTTTTTTAGGAATTCGGTTACATATTATAAATTTATTGTAAATTATAATTTACAATAAAGAAAACTTTAAAAGATGACTATTAAAATATTTTTTATATCAGGGTTTAAAAAACTGCAGTCGAAACCAAAAACTGTCGAACAAAAAACGAAAATTTGTGTACAACTTTTCGCTTTTTGAGTTGGATTGAGAGCGACTGTTAACAATTAATGAACACAAAGTAAAAGAAACAGTTTCTTTTTCACCCATGACACATGAAGAAGTGGAAGAAATGGCAGTTTTTCTACTTTGACTGCAGTGTTTTAAACGCTGTTTAAATAATTGTTATCTATGTACATACCTATTTTATTACAAAATTTTCACTTAAATTCGCCCCGCTTTAAAGCCTTCCCAGCTTAAATGTATCATTCGATAGAGATAAAATTTAATATATCTAATTAAATCATTCGCTTAAGTGAGTTAAAAAATAACACTCAATTTGTGTGTTATAAAAAAAGTTATCTGGCAAGACGTTATTCGTACTAAAATGAGGCAACAACAAAAAAAAAGAAAGAAGTCAGCAATAAGATCCTGATCTGGTGATTTTTTATGGGCTTGTCGTACCAACAGTTCTCGTTTTTTGATTCCTATTCAATGACTTTGAATCAATCACGTTCACAAGATTGAGAAAAAAACGGGTTTCTCGAATCTGCTTTAAATGTCAGTTCTCTCCGAGATATTTATTGTAAATGAAAAAATCATAATTTTGAGAATAAAAATTATCATGACGATTTATTCCATTTACATGAATTGAGTATGGCCATTTAATTGGAATCATTTTTTGAAACGATCTAATTATGTCCTTCCATCCGTCCGTCCAATGTAAACCTAGCATAGAACAGGTCACAGTTTTGGCGTGAACTCCCAGCTGGTTGATGATTGTAGGAGCCCTCCTACTGGAGGGAGTCTTAGGGGAATATGTGTTAAGGCTGTGCTGGGTGCCGGGTCATTCCAACATAATCGGCAATAAGGTGGCCGATGAGTTGGCGAGCCAGGGCTCGGGGATGGAGGATCCAGACTGTATGGAGTCAGTTGGGCCTCCAATGGGCTTATTCTTTGGAAGGATCAGGGAATGGATTCTGGGCGCGACCAACCGGGCCTGGGGGAACCGAATGGACTGCTGGGTATCAACGGCATTGTGGTCGGTGCTTAGGAAGTCCGATTCGGAGTCGCTGCTGGGCAGGAGTAGGGTCTGTGTAAGGACCATGATAGGGGTTATCACGGGCCACCGTATGATAGGCAGGATGTCGGTGAGATTGGGATCCGGCTTATCGGATGTGTGAGGACCCGGAGGAGCTGGAGACAGTTGAGCACAGCAGGCTGAGGTGGCTGGGCAGTAGATTCCTGGGCAAATTAGGCGATGTCTCAGGGTGTGGACTCAAGGGTCTGATAGGATTCGTAATGTGGATGACCTGACTGCGCGAGAGGAGACGGGGTGCTGGCCGTATGTAGGTCAAATGTTGGTTTGGTCTGTTACTTTCTTTTACTATCTATCTTTCGAATCTCATGCTGTCGTTCTTTATTTCATCTACTTTCCTTTTTTTCACTTGTCTATTCCTAAATAACGCGTCACAATGGACCATATTGGTCTCTGGGTGAAGGTGTGAAGAAAACTTCACACCAGCCTTTCTACCTACCTACCTATTTGATTGCAATCTGAATCATCTTACCAAATTTTATTGGAATTGGTACAATTAACTTTCTTATAAGTGTTGGTATTCACATAAAATTTGGCTGCAGTTACTTAAACGACAGGTACATGACAAAATATATTGTGCTGGTAGGTCCAGAATTGACCACAGGTCCCACATAAGCCCCCTTCCTAAATCCTTCCTAAACTTAAAGGCAAACAAATCTCACAAAGCTAAAGACTTCTTATTAATATTCGGCACAAAAAACTTGAATCTTAACCTCATCAAAAAATTTTGTTTTGAAGGGTCTATCATGGCCTATGGGTCCTAAATAGGGCCACTGTCGAAAATGTGTTTTTAAATACTGCGGCGTTTGGAATATATTTTATTTGTTTGTTTTCTTTCTTTCTCTTCCGTTTTCTCTCTGCCATTAGACAGTGTGGTTAGTTGGGTTTGCTAACACCAGCAACAGCCACTACCAACAACAAACAAACATACAAAATAAAAACTACAACAAAAAATCGCAAAAATTAAATACTATAACATATTTATGCATACGTGTGAGTGTTTGTAGTTTTATATATTTTTCCAATTCATATTCAAAAGTAAACGTATGATAAGATAAGAAAATACGACATATCAGTCCGTAGTCGAAGCGGGTGTTGCTGATGATGTGGTGTGAAAACATGTTCTTCTTTTTCATACAACAATGTATTTGGATTGGCCGTAAAACACGAGTACAAAAACTATTATAATAAACAAAAGTTTTTTTTCTTATTATTTTTTTTTGCTTTTAATACAAAATCAAATAAAACTAAGTAGGTTTAAAGCACATTTTTAGAAAAAAATTACGCAAAATAACCAAATTTTTTTTTTATCAATTATAATTTAATTTAACCGAGAGCAGGTTATAAAAAGTTTTGTTTGTTTTGGATTTTTTCGGTTTATGAAAGATTTTTTTGTTTTGTTTGAACGATACTACAAAACATTTTTTTAATTATTAATTATTTAATAAAAAGATATAAAAGGCAATAAGCTTATTGACTTACAGGATCAATGTGCAGACAATAACTCATAAAAAATTTTACCTTCATCTGTTTTTTTTTTTTTTTTTTTTTTTTTTTTTTGTTAAATCATTTCTGTTGAAGTGAATCGGTTTATTTCCGACCGCAAGTTCTCATACGGTCGTCCAATCTGGTAACCCGGTTATGATCTAGTCTTGTAATTATTTTAATTATAATTTTATTAAAAACAAATTAAATGTTATGTGATTGAGTTTTTTATTTCATAATTTAAAAATCTTTAAAAGCAAATCTGTTTTATTTCCGACACAAAATTCTATTACGGTTGTCCAATCTGCAAACTCTGTAATGATCTACGCTTGTTATTACTTTAATTAAAATGAAATTATTAAAATATTTCACTTTATGTACATATCGCTCATTTGCTGCAAGACCGGCATAACTCAAAAAATCCATTTCGAGATAAACGCATTTAAAGTTTTTGATTTGCTCTAACTAATTAGAAAAAAGATGACACATTCTCTTCAAACTGGGAAAATATAAAAGATATAAAGATGAGTTTAATACACAATATAAAGAAAAACAAAGCGAACAATTCTGCATCTCTATCTCCAAAATTTCATTTTTCGAGTTATGCCGGTCTTGCAGCAACTGAGCGATATATGTTTATGATTTTTGTTTTAAAAAGTTTAACATTTTTTTAAAGGAAATCTGTTTTATTTAGGACAGAAAATTTTCATACGATTGTCCAATCTGGTAGCTCTGTTATGATAAAGGCTTAAATTAATTTGCCTTCTGTTATGATAAAACGTTTTCTGAACAATTCTTGTTTAATTTTGAAATGTAAACCTTATTTACAATGTAAACCTTATTGATTTTATGCCGCAGGCAAAATGACACATTTTTAGCCAGAAAAGTTTACGATATTAATCCGCTTGTGTTGGTTAACTACAGTGAAACCCCTCATAGTAGACAGTTTTCATATTTTGTTGATTTAAGCTGTTCATTTGTTTTTTCATACAAAATATTTTTTCAGAACCGACAGGAAGCGGACACTAAGCCCACACCAAACAAAGTCAAAACAGTTTTTTTAACTATTACGACAATAGCACATAAGTTCTTATGAGACAACCCACAACAAAAAAACAAATGCAAAACTGAATTGTTGGCTTATCAAACAAGTGTCTTTGACTTTAAAGACAAAAACGATTCGTATTTTGTTGGTGTGGGTTCAGCCTAACCCTGCAAATAATAGGACCAGTCCAAACACGCGTATAAAGAGTAGCCCGCAAGGGACTAGGACTAGTCCAAAAGTAACCCAAACGTATGGAATAAACATGTCTATTTAACATTACGATGTCCTAGGGCAGGACCATATAACGCACCTTTGGACCACTAAGGAGTAGTTTTAAAACTACTCCATGGTATACTCAATAGGATTAGTTTTGAAGTCGTTTAAAAACGAAAGCATGTCGTTAAAAAACGAAGACATGTCGTCGCACTACAAACACTTTTTAACAATGACATGGTCCATGCTTGCATTACATCGGACCAGTCCATGGAGTAGTCCATTTTATCAAAATGGATCAGGTGGTCCAATATTCACCCTTATTGTGACGGTTTGGTAATATATTAAAGAAAATAAGATGACTTTCTCTTTAATCTATTACCAAACAGTCGTACGCCAAACACAATAAGGGTGATTATTTGTAGGGTATGATGTAACCCACACAAAAAAGAAAAAGACAAAAAACATCAAACAAGTGAGACATCAAACAAGTTTCTTTGACTTAAAAGAGAAAAAACCTTTTGAGTTTTATTGGTGTGGGTTCTGCCTAAATAAATGACACTTCAAATGACGGATATTTAACAGTTGACAGACAGCATTGCCAGACCGCCGGTTTTAAAACCACTAAATGGATAACCTTGTACTTACTATACAATTGACCATAAAGATCGTGCAATTGGATTTTTCGGTTTCCTTTTTCGAAGGACTTTTCAAAGTCATTAGTGTATGCAAATAACATCTTTAAGAGTTTTGTGAGAGCGCTGCCAGAATACTAAACGAGAAAACTTCTCAAAGTCGCCGAGAACTGATCTCGTATTCGTTTTACTTATTTAAATCAATAAAAAATGTAACTAACTATTGTGATAGGCCATCAAGATCGTGTATTTAAAGGCCTTTGCGGTATTTGCTCTAGGGCTACATAAAGTCAACTAAACTAGAAAGTTTTGACGATTTGGAAGACAACATTGTGCTTGCTGCCTTAAGTGATTGAAAAAGGTTTTCTCAGAACACTTTACTAATCGCTAATGTAAATTTTAGTTAAAAAACACTAAACTTTAATTTATTATTTCATAAAAAAAAAATTTATCGTTTAAAACAAATCTGTTTGCTTTAACATCTGTTGTTTGTAAAATATTTAACAATTTTTGTATTTTTTTCATTGGCAGAACCCTGATTTCTTGCTTTAACAAAAGTTGAATTGCAATTTTGTCAGTTGCATTTGTTATTGTTTAATTCATTAACACTTTCACTGAGTTTACTTTTTTTTGTTGTTATTATTATAAAATTTTAACAAAAAAAAAAAAAAAGTTTATTAAACTTTGAACTTTAAAATCAAATGTTTATCATTGAAAATAAATAAATAAAAAAATGCTTTTCATATAAACTGCAATTTATAAAATTTATTAAATGGTTTGTACTAGAAGCTAAAACAGTCGATCCTCCCATAAGACGGTATTCTACAAATACGATTTCGGTATAATACGATATGAAAATTACAACCGTTTCTCGGATTCTAATAACACGCCTTATGCTATGGCTGTATTTCAACCAAAGCATGTTGGTCTTGGAAAAGAGGAAAATACTATTGTAATTTAAAAACCAAACTATAAAATAGCAGTGTGGCTTCTTGATGGAGGACTAAATTAAACATAATATGGTTGCCAGTGACAATAGTATGGTTAAATTAAGCATAATATGTTTTAACATATTTGTTAAAAATTGTTTTGTTGGAGGTGACCGACCATATTAAAAAAAATGTTTTTTTTCTGCGTGTGGGGACGGTCGCTAATCAATGTTTTGATGTTTTCCAAAAAGAATATCAAACTAAATATGCCTCTTATCTTTTTTGTATGAATGGATATTACAAGAAGCCAATAAATTGAAAGGAAATTCAGAATGAAATGTAAGATGCGTGATAATTTGTTTATATGTGAATTCAGCTGTGTAGTTGTTGTTGTTATTATTTTTTACTTTAAATGAAATTCAAAAAGATATAAATGTACAGCAATGGTTATATAATTAGTAATGCATATAAACTATAACATCATGCCCTGGAGGGAAACGTTTTACTTAAATGAAAAATTTTATATTTAAATTGTTTTCCGAAATTGTTAAGAATGTACTTTTTAGAATATTGGGCAATTTTAGAGGGGGGAGGGGGGGGGGGGGGGGGGGGGGGTGTTAAAAATCGGAAATTTCTTTACTAAATTTTTGATTTCAATTTAAGGCTTTGTAAAATTAAATGGTCTTACTCGCAGTTTATTGATTCCCAGCGGTAAATATTGAAAGGACTGCAAGTGGCAGACCTTTTTGAAGGCCTTTATACTACTTTCTAAAAGATTCGCTTCGCATGATATCCTGCCTTCAGAAGTATACCTTCTAGAAGGTATAAACTTCTTTTTAAAAGACCTTCTGAAATATTCAGTACACATTCACTACTCCCTTCTTTGAGAAGGGAGAAAGGAAGGTGTTCAGTTTTATTTACTTTTTATTTTTAGTGACCTTCCCTACTCCCTTCTTTGGGAAGGGATCGAAGTTGTTTTTAAAGGAAGTGTGGAAGGCCTTGCGCCCAATGACAACCTGTGTAAAAAATAAATAAGTATGGAATGCGGCGAGAAGGGCTTCTGACTGCTAAATAAGGCCTTCTATTAGGCCTCTTTACTCATTCTAGTTACAGCTGGGTTCTAGCGATTTCAACGGGAAAAATACACATACTTTCACTGGTAAAGACAGCGAACAGTGTTTGAAAATAAACAGGCACTTATTTAGTGTTCGGCTCACACACCCAGGAACAATATCTATTTTTTAGTGCTTGTGTAGACGAACACAACCCTTAATACCGTTCGTAACTATTTTCAAGAAAGAGCCGAACATTATAAAGTGTTCTGTTCTTCGTTAAGAAACAGAACAATTGTCTACAGTATCACGTAGTTAAACATTATATTAAATGTACTTTAATGTTTCTTTTTTAACGTTGAAGACCGCAGCACGAACTGCTTGTATGTGTATTGTGTATTCTTGTTTTGTTTGTGTAAAATTAATTGATTTTTGTTCTTTTTCGTATCTATATTTTGTTTTGTAAAAAATTATTGTTTTTTTCACCAGTCGTAAGGGCGCTACGCACAACAGAAACGAACGAACATTAATGAGCTGAACCGAACACAATGAAGTTTGTGATTTTTAGAAGAAAAAAACCGAAGATGCCAAACAGGAAACGTTATTTTTTTAATGATTTTCTACAAAAGCACTATTAGCGTTTGTGTTTTCCACAAATCTACCGAACCGAAATGTGTAAAATGCAGGTAACAATATGTATGTGCAGTGTTGCCACTGTTTTTGTGGAAAAAAAAACTGCTTCGTAAAATAAAAGATAAAGTCATATTATGCACTTTTCATAAATTTTTATTGAAGCAAACAAAAAAAAAATTTTTCTATTATACTTAGATAATGTATAACAAATCATATAGATACTAGAAATGAGTGTAAATAAAATTGTTTTTTTAGAAAGTTTTTCTTACGAAAACAATAAAATGAAGCAATTTGTTTTTTAACTACAATTCGAGTCAGAAAAAGCCAACCAATTGTAGGGGTATGTAAGAAAAGATAAACTCACTGTTTATTGTTGGTGTTTTGTTAAGATTTGATATTGTTACAAGTAAAGCTGGGGCTTATAATTCTTATTCGCTTTACAGTTTTATTTGTATAATATTTTTTAGCATTTCTAAAATCTTTGGAAAAAGGTTTGCTGATGATCTGACCTAAGCAACCAGTGCAGTGCGCATAAAAACTAGCTTTCCTACAACAATAAATTTCAGTGTAGTTATCAAAAGAAATCATAGAGAAATCTAATTATAAAAGTCATTGGTCCGCATAATTTTACATAACAAAGAATAGGAATATTTAATTATTCCTTGTTTTGGTTTTATTTATTTTAATTTAAGAAAATATTCTCTCAATGTTGACTGTTGACACTGGTTTTGACAAAATTGCATAAACTTTTTTTACAATACGGAAATGGTTCTGAAGCCTCGCAACATTTTGAACTTAATATGATGTACACTGTTGCTTTAAAAAGGAGTATAAGTTTTTACATTGTTGCGTTAGAAAAAATCAGTGTTCGAAAATAAACACTAAATATCGCAACTTAGTGTTCGGTTCAACAGATTTGTGGAAAACACAAACGCTAATAGTAGCGAAGGTTAAACACGCAATGTGTGTGCATAAATAATGCAAAAGTTGTTTTCTTCCAGTGCAAATACACTAATGCAATTTGCTTCTTGAATTTAATTGTAGGACTTGTTTTAATGAAAAAATACTTCATTGTACTGTAATAATACTACATTGTAGTAACTGTCACTAAACACATCCATTGAGAATAGATATGTGAATGGTCAAATGGTGTCAATTGACCCTGTCCAATGACAACCCCATGTAAAAGTGATAGGTCTTATTCATAGAAAGCGTTTAACTAGAACCGGTCTCTACCACCAAAGACCTATCACGGGACTACTTTGGGGGAAGAGACCGGTTCTAGTTTTAACACTTTCTATGAATAAGACCTATAACTTTTACATGGGGTTGTCATTGGAAGAGGTCAATTGACACCATTTAACCAGTCACAAATCTATTCTCAATGGACGCGTTTAGTGACAGTTATTTAAATGTGGTATTATTTCACTACGATGTAGTATTATTTCAATAAAACATGTCCTAGAATTAAATTCAAGAGCCAAATTTTAGAAAGTCCCAAAAAAATGTATCACACCACCGGTGAAGACTGTACTGTAGTTCATTACTTTTTCTACCTTTTTGTTCTCCATAAACCAGTTACATGATTGGTTCTCCTTTCACTGGTCATGAGTTCTTTCTTTATATACCTGTTCTATTTTCACAACTCCCAGGACCAGTCTGTGGGACCAATTGACACAAATTTCCCGCAGGGATACAACAACAATTGTAAAAAAAAATCGCCTGAATGAAAGAAAGTTTCATTAGACGTATGCATGTGGTGTAATTTTTTCGTGTCACGCTTTAAGTTAATAATAGTTACGTAATTTTTTTATGTTAGGCGTTAAGTTTAAAGAACTTATTAATAAAAAATATTTCTGGTCTATAAAAGGGTTATACATTTCTATGAAAATTATTTAAAAAAACCTTTTATTACTTTTGACTTGTTGTCGGTTGTAAAATCACCTAAAAATTATTCCGTGATATTCATTCGTGACTTAACGCACGTGATAACAAAAACTTTGTTTGTAAGCATGAGTGAACGAGAGAACTTAGAAACTTCTTGTGCGTAAACGTACATAAATTAAAAACCACTCACGTTACAGCTCTAAGTTTTAAGCAAAATAAAATAGTCTGCGTTAGTTCAATCAGTGTTCGAAAATAAACACTAAATATCGTTCTTTAATGTTCGGTTCGGTAGATTTGTGGAAAACACAAACGCTAATAGTGTTTGTGTAGAAATTCATTAAAAAAAATAACGTTTCCCTGTTTGTCATCTTTCGAACACAAAAATAATGCTGTTTTCATCATACTCAACAAATGATGAGAACATTAAATACCGTTCGGTTTTTTTGAAAATCCACGAACTTCAATGTGTTCGGTTCGGCTCGTTAATGTTCGTCGCTTTTTGCTGATAAAAAAAACAACCAAACATTTTTTACAAAAACAAAATACACACACGAAAAAACATTATAGAACATTAAAATATAATGTTTTTCTACAATATCACTACAATTGTTCTGTTTTTTAACGAAGAACCGAACATTATATAATGTTCGGTTCTTTCTTGAAAATAGTTACGAACGGTATTAAGGTTTGTGTATGTTTACACAAACACTAAAAAAATAGATATCGTTCTTCGGTGTGTGAGCCGAACGCTAAATAATATACTGTTTATTTTCGAACACTGAGTTAAATCCTAAGCCTCAGGTGCACATTTCAGAGCATACAGAGATGAAAAAAGTGACGTAAGAAAAATGCCCAAATCATTTGCGAGGACAGCTTTCGAAGAAAGCGAAGGAAAGCGTTTTTTGGTAGTGTGTAACAGGCCGTCACAATCAACACAAATTGCGTGATCAAAACAAAAATGCAAAAAGGGCAGCTTTCGAAGAAAAAGACAGAAAAAAAGACAATATTTTCTGTCTCGCTACGGCTCTGTGTGCTCTGTGGCACAAATGCGATTTACTTTCGCGAATTCTCATACTCATTTGATTTTGTCGTCGTTTAGACAGCGACTAGAGTACAATACAAGGCGATTGAGTTTTAATTTTCTATTCAAGTGCACTGAAAAAATTTTATATTACATGCGAAAAATTCCAGCGTTAAAAAACTGCAGTCAAAGTAGAAAAACTGCCATTTCTTCCTCTTCTTCATTTGTCATTGGCCAAAAAAAAACTTTTGCTTTTACTTCTAATTCATTAAGTGTAAACAGTCGCTGTCAAACCAAATCGAAAAGTGAAAAATTATAGACAAATTTTCGTTTTTTGTTCGAGTTTTTAGTTTCGACAGCAATTTTATAAACCCTGAAAAATTCTATTGTTTATACAAAAATATCTCAAATGTTGCTCTATGGACAAGTTTTTACTAGAGTTGCGATAAAATGTATATTTATGTATAATTAGTTGGTAAAATATTTTAAGATGTACGTTACTTTTCTTATAACCTTTTCACACTTGCGTACATTTCAAAGGATCGCGTGGAAGATGTTGAAAATGTCAACATTTCTAAAAAAAAAACTTTTATTTTTTTAAGTATGTACTATTTTTCAACAAATTTGCCAAAATTGAACAAAAAAGACTTGCAAAAAGAGAAAAACTTGACAAATGGGAGCGCTGTTTAAAAAAAAAAAAAAAATTAATTTTGTCAGTGATGCCACAATAATAATATAATTTTCTGCCACTTTTCTAGTGATGACACTAAAATACACGGAAGATGTAGAATGGAAAACAATGAGAAATGAACTTCTTGTAAAGATGTTGATTTGTAGCTCTATGCATTTCTTATGGGCAAATTTCAACAACTTTGCAAATTGATGGTAGATGTGAAATGTTAACAAGCCGATTACGGTGCAATTAATATACACGAAAAGAAGTTTATTTTCTAAAGGAATCAATTTCGTTTCTTAAAACAAGAAAATCCAACATATAAAAATTCATTTCTTATGGTCAAATTTCAACAACTTTGAAAATTGATGGTAGATGTTAAATGTTAACAAGCCGATTACGGTGCAATTAATATACACGAAAAGAAGTTAATTTTCTAAAGGAATCAATTTCGTTTCTTAAAACAAGAAAATCCAACATATAAAAATTCATTTCTTATGGTCAAATTTCAACAACTTTGAAAATTGATGGTAGATGTTAAATGTTAACAAGCCGATTACGGTGCAATTAATATACACGAAAAGAAGTTAATTTTCTAAAGGAATCAATTTCGTTTCTTAAAACAAGAAAATCCAACATATAAAAATTCATTTCTTATGGTCAAATTTCAACAACTTTGTAGACGATTTCGTTTCTTAAAACAAGAAAATCCAATATATAAAAATAATTTCTTGATTTGAACTTATTTTGCTCTTATTTAGTAAAATTTCTAAAAAAAGAAACATTTTGGTTAAACCAAGCCACACATAAATATATTTAGAATAAGAAATTTTTGGCTTGGACAAGAATCATGCAAAATTTTCTTGGTTTAAGCCATATTTAGTTAATAATTCTTTTCGTGTATGTTTTTGTTGTGGGAAACCCTGTCCTCAGCTCAAGGTCCACTGATTTCATAAGTATTACAAATCTGCTGTCATATAAACTTACTTACTAAAACCTAAAGAGGTCTATACACGATAAAAATAATTGATGTCAAGCTTGTGTACGTGTGCTAGACGTAATGTCTTAATTTGTTTGATTTTTTATCCAGCATCGTCGGTGTCACACATTTTTACATATGGGTATTTCCGTATTTCCAAAAATTTTAAAGTTAGTAAAAGATGTTTATTTTACGATATTGTTATAGAGAAATATTTAGATTTTACTAATTTTATAAATTTACCCATAAGTTTGTTCCAATTAGATGAACAATCAGACTGCTAAGTTATGCAAACGTAATTTCTTATTTGTGAGAATGTTTTATTGTATTGTAAAAGAGATGATATTTGATAAAAATTATTCCAAAAAAAATTTCTTACATGGTCTGTAATCTAAGAAAGGGTTCGAAGAGAAATATGTTTGGTATTTGGATAAACGGTAAATTTTTATTTTGTTTTAATCATTATTCAGTTAAATATTTATGGAAAAAATTTCACGTTCGAAATGTATCGACCCAGATTTTTGCTTAAAAAATAAAAAATACAGAAGATTTTGGAATCAAACCAAAGACATTTTAATGTTACATTGCTACGTAAATTCTGAAAGTAGTTTGACTAAAAAATTTTGTGCCATGTTTCGCTGAATTACGCCTTTTTATACATGGCCACAAAGACTACTTCTATTTTTGTTCACGTTCGAACCGCTATTTTCTTTGACCTAGAATCGCGCCCTCCATAAACTTTAGCATAGATCGCAGTGCTTTTTTAGTGCTATAATTTAAGGGTTAAAAGAACGTAAAAATATTTGTTGTTTAAAATGTTATTGCATTTTGATGCGTACGACTGTCACGTTCAACACTTTGGAATTACCCCATATAAGTTATTTACTCATACTATAAGCATTTTGATCTTTTCCGAATTCGCTGAACTTTGACCTAAATTTTTAAAAAAATATTAATGATAAGAGCTACCAAAAAACTGAATTTAACCATACAAATTTCAAGATACAAATGTTATTAATTTTCTAAGTTCTTAGCTGAGGTACATATTTAGGTCAAGCAGTTCCACGTTAAGAGAAAAAACTGCCTTTAATGCTACTGTTTTAATCTATTCTATAAAAAATGAGATGGGTGTTTGCAAATAACTCTCTGCCTTTAAACGCCATACTTATAACAATAATTATTTTTCTCATTTCTTTTGTATTTAAGTGCTACAAATGTTATCAATTTCATAAAGATTATTGTTAATTTTTTGAACAGCATAACAAAAAATATTATAATGATAAAAGTAAATAAATACTCATGCTATGCAAATTATACAAACAAACAAAAGAAAATTAAAAAAAAAGCTGCGGAAAGAAGTAAAAGAAAATATAAATAAATTTGAAGTGTTGAAAAGAGACAGAGAGAAAAAGCATGAAAACGAAAAAGGGAAAAAGCTAGAGTAATTTAGCATGCATCATTATTGTTTTTATTGCTATTGATAAGAAATCGAGGAAGAGTGTTGAGGTTCACGGTATTTTTTCAGTGAGTATTATAGAAAAGAAGAATAACAATGAACTATAAACAAAATGTAACACTGAAAGAAATAATAAGGATAAAGATAAAGATAAAACATTGTATAACTTGATCGAAATGTTACTTTAATTAATTTTTAGCTTTTTTTTAAACCATTAACTTGTCTAATTGTTTAATAAGTGTAAACCTCAAAAATTAAAAGTAAATTCCAAAAGAAACCACAGTTGCTTACAAATACATTGTTTTTGGCACGAGGTAATTCAATTTCTTATCAGTAAGTCCATGTTGATTAAGAGATGAAGAAAAAATTAAACGAAAATCTTAAAAAATTACCACAACTAATAAAAAAAGGCAAGTAATTTTGGTACAGTGGTATCAAAAAGTTAATGTTTACGACAGAAAAAAATAGTAGATAGTAGTCCAGGTCTTTTGTGAAACTAAAGATGCAAAAGTGACTGTTTTCTTTTAACGATCACAAAAAGCCTAAAAATTTTAATATGTAGTAATTTGTATAGCGCATGAAAATTTATTTAATTTCTCACGATCACTTTATCTTATAATACAAGACATTTTGTAATCATGCTTTTCTCGCAAGCAGAATAAAAGAATTCCTTACGTAATATTTTCATTTAAACTCTTTTCTTTTTTGGGAAAATAACCGAAGCCATAGAAGACAACTAGAATAGAACGAGGGAGAAAAATACTAAAAAAAATAAACATTCCTTATAAAGTACAGTATACCAACAAAATAAACACATTTCTTAATTGCTCAATCTCTTTTTTTGTGTTGTAGTCGTTTTCTATAACTTAAGATGTGAGCGTGAGTGTTTAATTTTTACGATCACGCATGCACGTTTTCTAAATGAATTGCCCCACCACAGTGATATAAAGGAGTTTTCACGTTCACATTTTGTTTAAAAATATGAAAAAAAAAAAAAAAAATTAAACAAAAAAAGACTTGCAAACAAAAAGAAAAACTTGACATATGGTAACGCTGCTTTCAAAACAAATGCCATTGTGTCAGTGATGCCACAATAATAATAGAATTTATTGCCACTTTTCCAGTGATATCATCAGGGAAACCATAAATATGCTTTAAAAAACTCGTTTTATGCGCATTAAATATGCAGTAAAAACTTGAAAATATGCCTTGAAAACTGTTACAAATATGCCCCAATGGTTTACACCAAGAGTCTTTTTTGGAAAGAAGTTTTTTTTTGGAATATATGGAATTATAGACCGATTCTTACCATTAACATAGACTTCGTCCTTAGTATAATAAAATGTATTTACCAAATTTGATCAAATTATCTACAATATTGGAGCTTGTACTTTGCGCACAAGTTTATCATGGACCGACAACCAGTCAGACGGACGGATGGACATAGTTAGGTCACTTTAAAAAGTGTTTCTGTGTCGATCAGTAAACTAAAAGATTAGTGCAGATTTCTATGCATTACAGACATCACCAAAAACGTATATATGTAATTGCTTTTTCCTTAATTTTTGCTTATATATAAAATTTTAAAGCTTAAAACAACATTTATCTTTAATGGCAACCTGCTTTGTCTTACAATTTTAGAGTAAAAATTAAATGCAGAAGGCAACACGTTGTGTTACAGATATGTAGATGCTTCAAATTCGCCAAAAAAACATTTTTATTTTTTGGGAAAGCTCTTGTAGGCACCAAAAAATTCTAACATGTATCAAAATATGCCTCAAAAAGCCAAAATATGCGCTATAAACTTAAAAAAAGCAAACGGTAAAATATGCAGAAATATGAACTAACAAATCGATGCCAAAATTCATAAAAAGCTCTAAAACGGATAAATATATTGTTGCTGCCTTCATTGGTCGAACAAGGAAAAACATGCAATTGCATATTTATGGTTTCCCTGGATATCAACTAAAGTAATCGGAATAAGTAGAATGGATTACAATGAAGCAGGAACATCTTTTTTTTTTTGTTATATTTCTAATGGGAGAATTAAAGCATCTTTGCCAATTGATGGTAGTAGTTGTTAAATTTTGACAAGTGTGAAAAGTCTATATGTTTCTCGATAAAGGAAATTTAGAATTTCTTCCGTTCACCGAGCCTCTCATAATATTTAGACATAATTGATTTTTAAATAAAAAATTTGTTTTATTTATAATGTAGTCAGTCGCCTTTAAGATCTATACACTTTTACAAACGTTTCTTAAATTTGTTTGTCCCTCCCAAAATATATGTTTAACTTGCCCAGATTATCAAAATAAGTATTTGTTTGTTACATGATTTTATCGTTGGATTCAAATCTCTTGGTCTGGATTTCAATACAAAACTTTAACGGAGTCCCCATCATATATGGGGTCTTTGAAAACCGATTTCAACATACACACATACAGACGGACATCGTTCAACCCAATTCTCTACTGTTAAGAACTCAGAATATATATACTTTATAGGGTCTAAGATCAATATTGTAGAAATTACAAACGGAATGACAAACTTATATATACTACATTCTACACCTGTGGTGAATATATCGACCCCTTTGCGCGAAATTATCGTATATGCCAATTTTTTTGAAATTGAGTTTTTGATGCAATCTTGTTCTACATTCAAAGAGACGTCACCTGACAAAATATTGTAGGCGAATTCCACTTCGTTGTTCTAAAAATTTAATGTATATTTTCATTTTGATATTGCAAGCGAAAGCTAAGAAAAGTAGAAAAATGGTTGTCCTGTAAAATTTGGTTTTTGTAAGATACGATAATTTCCCGCAAAGGGGTCGATATAACAAATTTAAAGATTTTGTAAGTCATATCTAAAGTTGAATCAGTGGAAATACTCTCTCTGGTGCCTTAAATCTGATTTTTTTGTTAATAGTTTTTTGAAAGCTTTATATTTTAAATTTTAAACTTAAAAATATTTAAAATATTTTGCACTCACATTGGTTTGAATCCCGAAACTAGCTGGACAAAACTCATAAATGTGAGTGGTTTAAAATAAAAAAGTGGATTTCTGAATCGCATAGATCCTGCTCTAAAGTACTAAGAATTTTTTTCATTTGCGAACTCAGGTCGAATTTTATTCTAGCATTTATTTATTTTAATTTGATAACTTTTTTTGCTTTTGAAGTTTCGTGAGTGTTTCTGAAATGTTTGCAATATTAAAATGCCTGCCAAAAGAAAAGGCTATCGAATGCTATTACAATTCTATAACCACGCGTTAGACAATTTATCAGAGAATAATTTTATGTAAAGGGTGATCCTAAAAGCCAAGAACAATTCAAGAGCTTAAGTATGAAATAATTCGGCACATTAACGACATTGGATCGAGCATTTGACCGATATAATTGTCATAGATCCTTCTATAATATTAAAAAATGATTAAGATAATTCTCTGAAAACTTTTTGTTTTATTAACAATTAACATCGTGCGTTTTGTTATTAAGATTTTTGTATGACGTGCTAAATTCCCAATTTTTCATATTTGATAAATACACTGAAATTTATTGTTGAGGGAAAGCTAGCTTCTATGCGCATTTCACTGGTTGCTAAGGCCGGATCATCAGGAAACCTTTTCCAAAGATTTTCGAAAAGCTAAAAATATTATACAAATAAAACCCTAAAGCGAATAAGAATTTTTAACACTCAAAGTCTTACTTGTAACAATATCAAAGCTTAAACAAAACACTAACAATAAACAGTGAGTTTATCTTTTCTTACATCCCCCTACAATTGGTTGGGTTCTTTTGGTTGGACCTCCCTTTAACATTTTTAACCAATTCCAACCAGTTCCGCTATTTTTTGTTTTGAAGTAAAAAATTCCCTTTGTTAAAATGGGTTATAATTCTTGTTTGCTTTTTTTCAAAACTCAGTGAAACTTTAAAAGCTGATGCGAATTTGTTAATTTTGTAGTAGTTCGCAATAGCGAAACTCTATCGTATTTCCGTAAAAAAATGAGCTAGGTTTTTTTTTAATCTATTTTTTCGAATTTAGCAGCCTGAAAACCATGATTAATCAAATCAAATAATTTTGTACAGCTAGATTCGGGATTAGTCCCATTGTGCCAAAACAAAATTTATTATTTTCTATGTTTTCCTATAGATTTAAAATCAGTTTTGAGAAAAACTATATTCAGTCATCATTAATATTTATAAAATTTCACCGATAGAATATTTTCATTACTTTAAAAACTCTTTGAAAAAAATAAATTCCAAATAATAAAATCTATTTCAAATCTTTAACTTTAAGGGCCATTATTACAACTTGAAGTTAGCTTAAGTTAAGATTAAATTGACAGATAATAATTTGTTATCTGTCAAAAAGCGTCTGTTAACTGTCGGATAACAGCTAACGCCAAGTTATAATAATGGCCCTAAAAGTATGTACTCAAAAGTTGCAAATCTTAATTCCATTTTCTATCAACCGTAGAGTAAATTGATTGATTAATATTTAAAAATTTTGTTATCTTATGAATGTAAAAAGTATAAAATTGCTATCAGTAATAAAAAAATATGTATGTACATATATAACTGCACGTACTAACAAAAATTGTTTCAATAAATTTTTGTTTGTTTTTGGCGAATGACCATTCCAAAAACCTTTAAAAAAGTCGAGGACAGTCATAGTGTACTTTAAGTAGGTACAACATAAAACTGGTCTATGCATGTGGTATTATGAATGAAGTATTAAATTTTCACCACACTGAACCAAAAATCCAATGAAAATGTACATTAAGACAACAACGTTTATTAAAATAGTTTGCGTTGGCTTAACAAATTATTCGTTGATATAACGAAAATTTTATTTTCATTATATCAACGAATAATTCATTGAGCTAATGAAAACTATTTTAATAAACGTCGTTCGTTTGCTTAACGTACATTTTCATGGGATTTTTGGTTCAGTGCAATGTCGACTTGGCCGTCATTTATTTAGTCCAAAGCACCGTGGACGGATACGGTGTTGAAAAACACGTGCATATGATTCAATTGTTTTATGAAAACAAAACCCTAAATTAATTTAAATAAATTGTCAAATAAGAAACAGTATACAAAAAACACTTAAAAAGTACAAAAATTTCTTAAAGTATATAATTGTTCAACCCTGTTTTGTAATTTAAAATAACATATAACAAATTGTTCATTGCGATAACATTCATAATAGCATTTTGGAGGCAAGTAATTCAAAATATCCTATTGAAATGACTGCAAGAAAATAAAAGTGTATACACTTTTCAACCTGTGGATTTTTTTAGTGTCATCACTAGAGAAGTTGCAACACATTTCTGTTATTAGTGCCGGTTATACCCTTTGTACACTTGCATACATTTCGTAGGAACGCACGGAAGATGTTGAAAATGTGAAATACGCGTTCACACTTGAAACATCTATCAATAAAAAATGTCACCATTTCTGAAAAAAAAACTTTTATTTTTTTTAAATACTTTTATTTCTACAAAAGTGCCAACATTTCAAAAGATAACACCAAAATGTATTTCTAATTCATTTCGTTTAATAATTTTGCCAAAATTAAGCAAAATAAGGAAAAACTTGAGAAATGGTAACGCTGCTTTCAAAGCAACTTCCATTTTGTCAGTGATGCCACAATAATAACAGAATTTATTGCCACTTTTCTAGTGATGACACTAAAAGAATCGAAAAATGTAAAAGGGAACAAAATGAGATAGTAACATTCTGCAAAGATGTTGGAATATTTTGATTTTTAGCCCTTAATGTTGACAAGTGTGAAAAGGATATTAAGTGCCGGTTCACACACGTCAAGTTTGACTCGTCAAGTCTTGAGTTTTTAGGCGAGAAGGGAAAAGAGAATGCCATTTCATTTCCCCTCTCTCCTAAAAACTCAAGACTTGACGAGTAAAACTTGACATGTGTGAACCGGCACTTACAGACGTCAAATTTGACTCGTCAAGTCTTGAGTTTTTAGGAGAGAGGGGAAAAGAAATGGCATTCTCTTTTCTCCTAAAAGCTCAAGATTTGACGAGTCAAACTTGACGTGTGTGAACCGGCACTTATTGTGTCAGCACGGACAAAATGGCATTTTTTTTTTTTGAAAGCAGCGTTACCATTTGTCTTTTTTGGTTAAACATTTTTTTTTATATTTTTAAACAAAATTAATTTCTAAATGCATTTTGGAGTATTCTTTTTAAATTTCGTCACTTTTGTAGAAAAAATGTATTTGAAAAATTAAAGTTTTTTTTTGCATTTGGTTTCATAATTATTTTACACGTAAAATATTTGGAAAATAATATAATTTCTAAACATTTGTAGTTTTTCCCAGCTTTGTGTACTGAGCGTTATCCTTTTTTAGTATGCTTAATTGTTGAAATCGCATTTACAACATACACTTAAACAACAGCGTCGGCTTGTAATTCTAAAGCTTATTCTAAAAATATTGTTCGGAACGCAAGGAGTAATCTACCTTAAATGTTTAAAAGTTTTGTGATCGATCATGGTTTGTGTCCTAAAAACATGTCTTGAGTGTTATCCAAAATTGTTTTAATGATTTAAAAAATTTTATGCATTATTATTTTTCAGGATTTTATGTTAAAACGCATAGAAGATTATACACTCAGGTCTCGTTTTTTCGATTTTTTTTTTTAATTTTTACGGTTTTTGAAATTTTAGATGTTTTTTTGTAGCTTTTTTATCGTTTTTAAATTAATCCAAGCTTGCATCACTGATACAATAGTTTTAGTTTGTTTTATTTTGTGTTTTTAATATGCATAGCCGAAACGTATGTATGAGTGTTTTTAAACTAACCCTGCAAATAATAGGACCAGTCCAAACACGCGTGTAAAGAGTTGTCCACAAGGGACCAGGACTAGTCCCAAAGTAACCCAAACGTATGGAACAAATATGGTCTATTTAACATTACAATGTCCTAGGGGAGGACCATATAACCCACCTTTGGACTACTAAGGAGTAGTTGAAGTAGTCCATTTTATCAAAATGGATCAGGTGGTCCAATTTTATTTGCTGGGAAATGAAGAGCATATAATATTAGTTTTACAACGAAGGCTAATTTCGGTAAAAATGGAATCAAAAATCAGGTGGAAACTAGAAAAAATTTAAATTTAAACGCGTTCTTTTCTGTCTTTTACGGTACAACATTGTAATAACTCGTACGAGTGTAAAGCTTTTAAACTAATAGAGGTCCCATAAAACTTTTACGGTATGATAAGGACATTAGATCCAATTTTGATTAAAAAAAAAATTAAAAATAATTTAGAAAAATTTTGATTTAAATTGGTCATTTCCGGTTTTGCAGATGATTTTTTTTTTTTTTTCGTTTGATTAGTTTTTAGTTATTTCATTTTCAATTTTGGAAAGCATCCATCGCATTAAACGAGACGCGAGTGTACACCCCAACTGTTATAAATTCAGCATATAGTTTTAGAAACAATTGTGAAATTCTTTTAAAATGTATTGTGCGTTACATTAATAAAATTTGTATAGGTATATAATTTATCTGTAAATTTTAGGACGGTAAAAATTAAATAAACAACAGAAGAAAGACAGAAGCAATATATTTTTATACCCACACCACAATAGTGGAGAGGGTAGAATGCATTTGTGCTGATGTATGTAACACCTTCAAATATTGGTCCTAGACCCACCTCAAGTATACCGATCGACTCAAAATCACTTTCTGAGTTGATCTAACGATATCCGTCCAGCTGGCAGGCTGGCTGGCTGTCCATGTAACCTTGTGCGCAAAGTACAGGTCGAAATTTTGGAGATAATTTAATGAAATTTGGCACATAGATTCTTATTGGCACAAGTACTAAGCCTATTGAGAATGGACCATATCGTATGACGAAGGGAGATAGGGGGCGATTTCTGTTCCTCAGAAACTATCAAACCAATTTTAATGAAATTTAAAATGTAGATAGATCCATATAAGTACGGAAACATAAGCTATGCATTTTTAAATAAATAGGACCACGATGGGAGATGGGGGGCAATATTTGCCTCTCTGAAAATATCAAACCGATTTTATTGAAATTTAAAATGTAGATAGATCCATATAAGTACGGACACATAAGCTAGGCATTTTTAAATAAATAGGACCACGAGGGGAGATGGGGGGCAATATTTGCCTCTCTGAAAATATCAAATCGATTTTAATGAAATTTAAAACGTAGATAGATCCCTATTCATATAGCCATACACTCTCGAAAATTTGTTTTTAAGGACTGTGGTGTAGGGTATCATATGGTCAGGCTTGACCGATTATACTTTTTTACTTGTTTATTTTGAAGTGGAATGCTTTTATTTTTTTTTTTAAATTTTCATGTTTTTTTTTAATTCTTTAACAAAAATAACTCCTTTGCTCGAACGATTACGTGTTGTTGTACTCACACCACAATAGTGGATATGGAATTGTGCATTTGTGCTGATGTTTTCAACACCTTTTAGTATATCAAGTGACTTATAGCCAGTTTTTTAATCGATCTAACCATAAACGTCCGTCCGGTTGGCAAGCTGGCTGTCCGTGTAAACCTTGGAGAAAATTTGTTTGCACATAAGTTCTTTTTATCACATTGACAAAGCCTATTGAAAATTATGATAATCTGTCAATAATTTCACATAGTCACCATACAAACTTAATTTTTCGCTAAGCTTATCCCGCGAAGATCAAGGCTTAGCTGCAGGAAGCCAGAGTCTCTGGCGGGAATCGAACCCGCAACCACAACACTGATATACTGGCTCACTGCCCCCTAGCCTCGCGGGGCACCCACTTCTCTTTCCAGCATAGAGTCTTTGTACACATTATGAGACTTAAAAATAATTTATTGCAACATAAAATATCTTAACATATTTTATTGAAATCGGTCTATATTTGGACACAGCTCATATTAAAACCATCTTCTAAAAATCCTATTAAGATGTAGAAACAATTTTAATCTTACTTTTATTACATATATCGGGTCGATGATTGCTCAATGGTCCAAAATTGGATATACTCTAGACAATTTTTCTGTTTAGGGGGTATCATCCTTTTGCGCTTGACCGACAATGCTTTATTACTTGTTTCTTTAAGAAAAATGCGCTTCAAATTGGTATGGAAAGCGATATCGATTAAATTTAATGAAAATTTGATTCATTTTTGCTGCAAAGCTTTTTTATTTTAATTCCCTATGCTAATCCCCGCGAAGCTTGACGCTTGTCTGCAGGAAAGAAACCAGAGTCTCTGGCGGGAATCGAACCCGCAACCCCGGTGTTGTTAGACTAGCTAACTACTAGCACATTTCTATTGCGGGTTCTGCCGTCTTAAAAAAATAGAAGAAGTACAGGATAAAAATATCAACTAGCCGTCGGAAAATTTGGTACAAGTTTATGAAAAAAAAAAAACAAATTAATTAATTGAGGACGTTTATATAAAAAAGCATTTTAAAGTATTGGCACTATATCAACAAGTGAAGACACTGTGCGCTTCAAAGTTTATGCAAATTACTTTCTAGATGTAAAGTTTTATAGGTACAGGTTTAAAAAATTTTTCGAAATTTGTTTTTGATAAAGAAAAAAATTGAACTTACACTTTTTATAATTTAAATTTATGCATTTGGTTTGGTCCGAAGAGTTGTTATCATTTCTTTTTATTAATTGCACATAGAAATCCAAAATATGTAAATATTGATATGTTGTTAAAAAGTTGTTGTTGTTATAATTTTATTTTTAATAAAAAATAAATGCTCTTATTTTTTTTAATTTGCAAAATTTTGTTTAAATTTGTTTACTAAACTTTGATAAAAGTGTAAACAAAATAAATACATTTTTTATTTATTTTTCATATCTTTTCTTTTGCTTTTTTTCTCTTTAACAAAAAAGAAAATGTTTAATAACAATAAAATTTTTATTTAAACTTGAATTTAAATTAAACTGTTTTCTTTTCTCTCATTAAATACAAAACATATTTGTTTATTTTCCTTAGCGTATTGTTGTTTTCTCAATAAAGAATTATGATGATATTATTTACTATTCACTATTTTTATTTTTTATAAAAAAAAACAAAAGTATTTTTTTATCTTTCCACTTCATTAACACACTTTACAAAAATATTTTTTATTTAAATGTCAAGATTTTATTTGGTTTTTTTTTTAAATTTAATAATTTTTTTTTTGGTTAAAAATATTTTTGGTATTTATTTATATTTTAAGTAAATTGTGCTTAAAATAATTTTTATTTAATTTTTTGTTTTTCAATAGTAGTTTTTTTATTTTTGTTTTAGATCTCGATTGAGTAGATTATTTTTAAAACAAACACGCGTCGAATTCAAAAAAAGAAAATATAAGTTTATAAATAAAGATACAAAATTAAAATTATCTGAGTTTCTTTATTTTATATATTTTTAATTTTTTGTGTTTTTTTTACTTGTAGTTGTTGTATTTATTTTTGTTCTTGTAAATATATATATATATATATATTCTTTAAATTTTCTAAATATATTATTAAAACAAATTAAAAAAAAATTTTTTTGCGCGTCACGTCTCGAAAAGAGTTCAGTACTCGAATGAAACTGTATTGTTGTGTTACGAAAATTTTTATAAATTTAACTCAAAATATACAGATTTTTCTTGTTCCTTTTTTTTTTTGATATTGTTATTGGTTTTGTATTATTTTATGTTTGGATGCAATTTGTTGTTTCGTAAAACAGAAAAACACAGACCCATACGAACGAACACTCACTCACTCTTACATACAACAACAAAACTACAAAAAAAAAACCAAAAAATTTAATACTGAGGCGAAACGATACGATACGAAACGAAACAAACGAACCCCTTGCGGTGTAGGAACCAAAAGCGAGAAGCTTAAACACAAGAACTAACGGAGAAAATCATACGGTAACATATTTAGCGGCAAATACCGTTACTCACACTGACGCACATACGCTCACACTACACTCACGTTTCACAAACACACTTAAAACACAAATACTCTCAATATCCCATATAAACAGCCACAAGAGAAAAATATATTATTTACGCTGTACTCCTGTTGTTATTTTAACAAGCCCACATATCGTCAATTAACAACAACAAAAAGTTTAAAAGCACTTAAGCGAACGTAAAGCTCCTCGGCCGATTAAAACAAAGACAACGTAAGTCAACAACCATCCGTAAGTGCGTGTAACGTAGATAATGCAAGAAAAAATACACGGCAGAAGTCCAACAAAACCTATACAAACAAATAAAAAATTTAAAAGAAAAATAACAATAATATACTACTCTCTTTTAGTCTGCGAGAGAGTAATTGATACAGCGAGTTTAAAGCACACACACACACACACACTTTTAGTTTTTTATCTTTAGTATTTGTATAAAATAATAAACAATAATTTTTCCGTTAACCTCTTCTCTAGGAATTACACTCAAGAATAACGGTACTTATGAGAGTTGGTAAGTGTTGCCTACTGGTGAGTTTGAGAACAAAAAGAAAAAAGTAAAATTAGTGATTTAACTTTAATTTTAAACAAAGTCACTTTTTACAAAAAAAAAAAAAAAAAGAATTTTTTACGCATTAAACTCAAAAAGTAACTTCTTAACCAAAAAAAATCGAAATTTTTCACAAAAACTAACCAAATGGAGCTTAATTTAAAAAAATGCAAGCACATGCGATTTTCTAGAAATTGCACATCAATGCTTCACTATTTCCTGGACGGGTATCAACTAGAGTTAGTTGGAGAATTTCTGGATCTTGGTATTCTACTTGATCCTTAGCTAGATTTCTGCAAACATATTACAATGACGATTAATAAAGCTCGTGGTGTGCTTGCTTATATAAAACGATGGTCTAAGAGTTTACAGATCCTAATGTAACGAAACAACTATACACATCCCTTGTAAGGCCAATTTTGGAGTATGGGTCTATTGTCTGGGATCCTGAAGTTAACATGCACATAGACCGAATTGAATCTGTTCAAAAGCAGTTTCTCTTATTCTGCCTAAGGAGCTCATTTGGTCGTTATGCTGGGAATCTTCCTTCGTATACTGCGAGGCTATCAATAATTAAACTACCTACTTTAAAAAGTCGAAGGACAATGCTAAATGTGGCATTTCTAGTTAATTTGATAAATGGCGATGTCCTCTCCGACTTCCTTCTTCGTAACATAAATTTTAATATTCCACGACGTTTTACCCGACACCTAATACCTCTGCACCTTCCTGTTGTGCAAACAAATTATGCTGATGCTGATCCCTTGAGGAGAATATGCAAAAATTTCAATGAATTGTATAGCTTAATCGATTTTTCAATTAATATAAATGTAATTAAACGCAATATTATCGTGTTTTTAAATACTTAATATGTCTTAACAAAATTTTTTCGTTAATAATACCTTTATATAAAACTTTGTAATATATAGTAGTCTGTAAGGATTCATATCCATAGATTTAATTAAATAAATAAAAATAAATACACAAGTCACTTTAAAATAAAAAAAAAAAAAAAAATTTACACTAGATTTCACTTTTTACACAAAAACTTCCTTTTTACATAAAAAGAATCTTTTACTTTTTTAATAAAAACTAAATATTTTGGTTAACAAAAAGTCACTTTTAGCATAAGACCTGACATTTTTACACAAACACCTTGTTTTATTTTAAACTGACTTTTTCTACACAAAAAATTACAAGATTTGAATTCTTCCAATTTTTTAATTCTTGATAAAAACACTGAAATTTATTGTTGAAGGGATAAGTTATTCCTATGCGCATTTCACTGGTTGCTTAGGCCAGATCGTCAGGCAACTTCATCCAAAGATCTTAGAAAAACTAAAGATATTAAACAAATAAAACTGTTAAGCGAATAAGAATTATAAGCAATAGTTTTACTTGTAACAATATCAAAGCTTAAACAAAAAACAACAACAATAAACAGTGAGTTTATCTTTTCTTACATTCTTTAAATTACTTAAAAAAAAAAAAACAAATCACAATTTTCTGCGCTTTTTACAGAAAATCTTAAAATTTTTAATTTTTAATTTCTAATTCACTTTCAAACTAAATTAAACAAATAATTGCACCGTTAAAGCACAGAGCACACAGAAGCGTCACGAGACAGAAAATATTGTGTTTTTGTCTGTCATTTTCTTCGAAAGCTGCCCTTTTTGCATTTTTTTTTATCACGCAGTTGGTGTTGATTTAACCTGGTTTTACACATTGCCACTACACTACCGAAAAACGTTTCCTTTCTCTTTCTTCGAAAGCTGCCCTCGCAAATGATTTAGGCATTTTTGATATGTCACTTTTTTCATCTCAGTATGCTTTGTGGTAAAAGTGTGTACACGTCGAACGTCCGCATGGATATAATTACATTTTATTACTGGCTGGTTCATTATCGCACAGCCTAAGTCCCAAACGCTTAAACATTTAATTTTGAATCGGAGGTTGGTCTATGGCAAAAATACAAGCTAAAATAGATACAAAAAAACTTAATACCTATCATACTTCTTTGAAATTCGGTCCTTTTAGGGAGCAACGTGTAAAATCCGTATTTTGGTACTTTTTTGTCACCCCATCTTTATTTTGAACCAATAAAGACAGAAATAAAAGTTATATCCCATTCGTAACTTATTTAAAAAATACAAATATAAATTTTTTACTTTTCGAAATTCAAACGTTACGGGGTGAAAATCGTACCTTTTTTTTGGTACTTTTTTACAAAAAAATTTTCTTCGTTCATTGACATATACATACGTATTAAATTATAGATTTCTGGTACAATATTGAAATTTTTGATAGTTTCATCATCATTGATGGCGCTGCGATCTATATTGAATCTTGGCCTCCAGTAAAAGTTTGTTCCGTTTATCTCTATCTTTGGCAATGGTTCTCCAATTTCTGCAGTGCAGTTCAAACGCACTTTCTTCTACATTGTTCACCCACCGTTGCTTGGATCTTTCGATTTTCTTTGGATTGTATGTGTTGTTTTGGAATATTTTCTGCGTTGTATTATCTGGGTTCATTCTTATAATGTGTCCTCTTCCCATTTGAGTTGTTGTATTTTCATTTTTTACTCACTCATCATTATATCTTATTCTCCATGATCCATCTTCCTTCTTTATGGGTCCCAGTATACGTCTTAATACTTTTCTTTCAAAAGCATCGATTTTTCTTTTATCTGATTTTTTGACTGACCAAGTTTCAGCAGCATACACAAAGATTGGTAAGATGAGTGTCTTGTATAAACGGATTGTTGATGTTTTTGTTAATAGGTTTGATCCCAATACTCTATACATCCTTATCAACAAAGGGAAATACAGGAAATTAATTTTTCTTTTTTTTACTTTTCCGTTCTACATATGGTACTTTTGGATTTTTCTATAATATTAAACTTAGGCGGTATTTATACGGTGTCTTTTAAGGTTTATTCATTTTATTTTGAACATGCTACCAAAAAGTTTTTGCAATTTCTCAATGTCTGTCACATATTAAAAAATATGAAAACTCATATTAACCCAACCCCTCTTTATTCTATAGCCTGATCGCCAAAAAACAAAACAAACGTATTTGAATGACAAATCCGAAAATACATCGTATGAATGCCCCCTACGCAACACAAAATATAGGTGCTGGCTGGGTCCTTTAAGATGGAGAGCCAATAAAAGATGTTGATACTTTTTTTTTAAAGCCTAGAAACATAAATTTTGACACATAAATATGTCCACGAAAGAAAGGAATACGCTAGCAAATTAAAGGATTAAATGCTAGTGTAAAATAAAATTATTTTTCCTTAACCTTGACATTTAGAAAAAGGAAAATGGAAATTTACCACAAATGCAATGCATACAACCCAATTTTTTTTTTATGAAAAATAGCTAAATTGAAAGATGACCCTAAATTTAGGATAATTTTTCTTTATAAGAAATCACCTTAAATTTATTAATGAATTTTTACCCCAACAAAAAAAAAAATATTAATAAAAAACACCTAAAACGTTAAATTAGAAATTTGGGTTTTCCCGAAACTTTAAAAATCCAGAATTTCAAAATCCTTAATTTAAATCAGTGTTCGAAAAGAAACACTAAATATCGTTTCTTAATGTTCGGTTCGGTAGATTTGTTTAAAACACAAACGCTAATAGTGTTTGTGTAGAAAATCATAAAAAAATAACGTTTCCCTGTTAGTCATCTTTCGAACACAAAAATATTACTGTTTTTATCAAACTCAACAAAAGATGTGAACATTTAATTCCGTTCGGGGTTTTTTTGAAAATCCACAAACTTCAATGTGTTCGGTTCGGCTCATTAATGTTCGTCCCTTTTGGCTGGTAAAAAAAACCAAAAATTTTTTACAAAAACAAAACACACACACGACAAGAACATTAAAATATAATGTTTGTCTACGGTATCACTACAATTATTCTGGTAAATTTTGTAAATTTTGTAAATTTTGAGCGTGTTTAAAATAAATTTACAGACTTTCGTCCAACCCTCTTACGACGTGCGGCGCGATTGTGTTTCTAGCATAACGAACGAATTATTTTTTTTTTCTTTTTTTCAATTAAAACCTTTATTATACAGGAGTATTTTCGTAAATTTGAATCCCATTAAATACAAAATATTCGTTAAGTTTCCATATGAAACCAAATATCTTTTACACACTCTCAAAAATACATACGTAAATATTTCCTCTCTTTAACAACAACTCAATAAGAATCGTGTAGAGAAAAGGAATTGACTCAAAACACCTACATACTTTTCTAATTTACGCAATACTTATGCATAGTTTCTGATTGTTTTCTTTTATACATTCTACCCACCATCCCACGTTTGCGCTTTTTAAATTCACTCATTTTTTGTTTCGAGAAAACTCAATAAAAAAAAAAAATTATTGTTGTTGCGGCATTTTTCGTTTATGACTTTGTATTGTGTAGAAACTTTTTGGAAAACACACACAAAAAAAAAAAAGGAAAAGTGAAAGCAAAAGTAATAAATAATGACAACCATATGATTTTTGTTGTTGTCTCTCAACGATAAAACGAACGAAAAAAAAGTGAAAAATTTAACGATATAGAAAACACAGGGACACACACACGCAAGCACATTCATTGAACCTTTAACATTTAGTTTTCTAACATCCCTGACCCCAACTCGTAGCAAATGGATTTGTGATTTTTCGATTTTTATGCTTTTTTACCGGTTTTCTATTTCCATTTAGTAACACCTACGCAAAAGGTGCAAGTGTATGTGTGTTTGGATCTAAAAACTGAAATATCTGTTTGTCCGTGTGGCTGTGTGTAAATATATTGTTGTTGTTCGAAACAATATTGTAATTCCCTATAAGTTGGCTGTCAAACTCCATTATGTCTCTCCACGTTATACATACTTACACTTATACATTAACACACTTTGCTACTCTCCCCTTTCTCTTCAATTTCCTGTTCGTTTGTTTTCGTTTTTTGTTTCATCTTCATAAGACGTCATTGAAAACATGCAACAGTTTGTTGGGAAAAAATGTGTGCTCGAGCTTGTTTTTTTTTAAATTTGGAAAAAATATAAATATTTTCCTTTAAAAATGTACATGTGTTTGCTTAAAGGATTTCTTTATTTTTTACTTAGAGGTCCTTTTTATTTTGATATTTCAGAGAGTTTTCGGTTGAAAAAGTCTTTATTTTACAAACAATTAAAGTTTTGTTGACCTTTTTTTGTTAGACGGATTTTTGTAAAAATAATTTTTCTAAAATTATCTTATAATTGGGGGGGGGGGGGGGGGGGGGGGGGTGATTCTTAGGGAGGAGAATAAGAAGGAAAAATACAATTTACTTTAGCTTAAATGAATACTTTAGGAACAAAAGAATTAAATGGAAGTATTTTTTGGTTTCTAATGCGAGTTTCACTAGAATTTTCCTGAAATCCTTTTAAATTTGTTAAGGACTTTTTCAACGATTAAAAATTCTTTAAGAGAGTAAAAACATTTTTAGAATAATGTTTCCAAAAAATTTTACTTGAGCTTCAGCTTTTATCATTAACTAAAATAATATTATTTTTATTTTAGGCGCTCTTAGAGCAGTATCTTCTTTAAAGGTAAAGTCCAGGTTAGTCATGGACTGTTTTAAATCTCTGAACGATCTGGGGAAACACAATGATTTGAATTTGTGTTGGGTAACCGGCCTTAAGGGCTATGTTGGCAACAAAAGGGCTTCAGAGGTGCTCGTCGTCCATTTATAGGCCCTGACCCCTTCTTCGGCGTCCCTGAGAGGACTTTGTATCGTCCTCTTAATGTGAGCAGCAGGGTATAAACGTGAATTTCTTCACACTTGGCCGTCAATTTCTTTATTAAGGCAGTCCAAGAGATTTGGGACTCTGTCCCACGGCAGGTAGGTTACTTCGGCTAAAGAAGGGAGAGCTTAGGTTACTAGTTGGCCTACTTACGGGGCACTGTGGTCTCAAATACCATCAATGGGTAATGTTAGTAAGAAGATATGCAGACCTTGTGAGGTTGATGACGAAACGTCAGACCATTTGCTCTGCGGCTGTCCCGCCTGGGAATTGGGTTTGGAACAAAAAAATTTAGGATTTAGTTGTGTCGCCTTGTCGAAGAAAAGTTCCGTACTTTCTATGTTGAAATTTAATAGTTTATAATTTTATTGGCTAAACGTATAAATTTCATAATATCTCCAAAAACTTTGTAATCAGCTTGGCAAAATTTCACAGAATTAGTGTATTTTAAAGCGTATTGGTAAAGCAATTCGCCCTTTATTATACCCTTCACCAAAAACTTTGTCATTCCGTTTGTAATTCCTACAACATTGATTAGACCCTATAAAGAATATTTATCCTGGGTCCTTATGAGGAGCAAAGTAGATTTAGCGATGTCCGTCTGTCCATCTGTGCTTCTGTCCGTATGTAAGTTGAAATGGAGTTTTCGAAGACCACAGAAATAAAAGCGACTAGGTTTTTATACATTTCTAACACATGTATTCTGTTAAAGTTTGCTAGTGAAATTCAACCAGGTTGGACCATAAAAGACTGAGGTAACGGGTTGTACATTTTTCGGTTTTAAAAGTAAAGTTAGATAAGGAACACATAAAGCTATGATTTCGATAGAACTATTATTTCATTATAATGATTCCAGGGCGTTTTTATTATTTAAGCGGCCCGACCGTATGAAAACCGACTTTTTTTGGAGTGCAACTAAAGATTATGGACTGAAGGATATGTTGTTTTAACACAACTGTGCCACGAGCCACAAAACGCAACTGATTTTGTTTTCAGAACGCGTAATTTCACGTTTTGGCGACATCAATTGGTCACCAAGATAATGCGATTTGACGCCGTTAGACTTTTTTTGTGACGCTATGCTAAAGGCCGTGTCTACCCGAATAATCTTCTAACGTTGGAGCATTTGAAAAACAACATTTGTCAATTTATCGCCCAGATACCGCCCGAAATCTGCGAAAAAGTAATCGAAAACTACCTCCAAAGGGTGGACTGCTGCAACCAATCTAGAGCCGGTCGTTTATATGACATTGTATTTCGTTCGTTATGGCATGGACCAAGCAATATAATGAAAAAATAGTTCGGATTATCCGCTACAGTTTCACTATAAAAAGCGATATTTTTTGGTTGTGCGCAAATTGCAATGATTAACAGGACTGACTACATCTGTAACGATTACAGTCTCTTCATATTTCATTGTTATATTGCCAATTTCTTGCACGCAAGGTCGATTATGACGGCCATAATCACTCCGTAATGTTCGAAAAGTTGTAATCACCATTTTAGTATTTTTACGCGTTCCTCGGTTGTTAAACGATCTATAAATGACAAACCGTTCACTAAATAAACGACACTTCAAATGACAGATATTTTACAGCTGACAGACTTGCCAGACAGGCGGTTTTGAAACCATTTAATGGATAACCCTGCTTAAGCAGAAAACTACGATTACTTTTAATTTTTGCCCATAAAATTCCTTCTTGTTGTTTTAATTTATTTAAATGTGTAGACTTTGTTTTTGCTTTTCTTACACACAAACAGAGAAATGTGTGTCACCATATTTTATTTTTTAATCCTTAGTGGGTTAGTGGTTTAAGTCGTTGCATAACGGTAGGTTTCTCTTGGTTCGAAACCCATTTTTTTAAACTATTAAGAATGATTTTTATATTCCATAACTTGGTGAAGGGTATTAAACATTCAGCACATATGAATAAAGCATTCTTTCTTGTTTCCTAAAACACTTCACCTCACTTTGATATGTTCGGATGAATTTTGCAGAGTTTAAAAAAAATACATTTACACGAAAAGATTTCTTAACGCTAGGCGAAGGAATTGACAAGATAACCCCCCTTGAAAACTTAACCGACTGAAAAATTAGCTTTAAAGCAGTTCAAAGAATTGAAAAATTTCAAGGTACAACTGTTTATTTACCTGTCTCTAACAGCCTTCAATCTCGTCTTTCCTTTAAACTTCAAAATAAAATTTATGTATGCAACAAATTCTTAATAATCTTTATTGTTGAAAAATTATGATACAAGTACTTTCACCGCTTAAATAGATACTTTGATATTTTATTCATTCATAAAAGTACGGATAATGCTCAAACTCTTTAGATTTTAAAATAAATGTTTCAAAAGAATTCATTTCTACACATCATTTAAACTTTTTTACAATCTTTCATTAACTTTTTTACGCTTCTATCCTTAAATTCCACATAAATAGTATGGAAAAAACATTCCATTCTTTTTAAATGTTAACTGCGCATTCATTAAATTAAAACCAAAAGTTTAATTTCCAGCAATTATCTCTTAGCTAAAATTCATGTCTTGACGAACACACCTCTCAACAAACACGTAAACGCACATTATCCTTCGAGTAACGACCAATTGATTTGATTAGCACAACAACAAAAGGATAATGGGCACACGAAGGCATAAGACCGAATTACAACAAATATAACAACAATTACTCTTGAAAAAATAAGCTTTAAGAGAAAAGCATATACAAATGTTTACAAATCCGTCACCAAAGTGAGAGGAAACTCCAACATGAAATATTCAACTTCTTGTTTAAAATAAAATCAATTAATTATACCCTTCACCACAGGTGGTGAATAGGGTATATATAAGTTTGTCATTCCGTTTGTAATTTCAATAATATTGATGTTATACCCTATAAAGTATATATATTCTGGGTCCTTATGAAGAGCGAAGTTGATTTAACGATGTCCGTCTGAACGTCGGTCCGTTGAAATGGGTTTTCCGAAGACTCCATATATGATGGGGGCCAGGTTATTATACATTTATGTCACATATGGTCCGTAATTGTTTGCTATTGAAATTCAGCAAAATCGGTCCACAAATGGCTGAGATATGAGTAAAAAACCACGACTGCCTCAAATGTTTTCCTTTAAAGGTCCAATTAGACGTGACATTACCATACCAACACTGTATTACCAAAAGGACATAGACATACCATACAAAACAATTCAATTTTGGTTTATACGGTCATACAGTGGCTATGGTAATACAGTGTTGGTAATGTGTTTTTTTTTTTGTTGTTTTTTTATACCCTTCACTACAAGTGGTTGATTTTATTTGTAATGTGTTTAATTTTACGCATACACATTAATGCATGCATATGATATGCCGCTCAAATAAAGAAACAAACTCATAGACTCATTATATTTTAATTTAACACTTCATTAGTAAAAGCATTCGTAGCCGAGTTGTTAAGTTCTCTCCTGAGACTGATGATATTGCCAGTTCTTGGGATTCGAAGAATTTTTTTCATTTTTTTTATTTAATTTTTTTATGTTCTAAAAAACGATTTTAAGATTATAAAACGAATTTCAAACATTAATTCTGGCAAAAGAGGAAACGGGCTTAGGTACATATACAAATTTTTTGTTTTTTTTATATTCTTTGGCATGACGAACAGGGTTGTCAAATCGATTTTGACCTTTTTCGCCAAATTCAATGTCAAAAGTCGCCAAAGCCTTTATTTTTACCTTTTTGACAATAAAATATAGATAATTTAAATTATTAAAAATATTTTTTATAAATCTTATAAAATAAATTTTATTCCAAGTCGCTAAAATCCGTCAAAATTTTAAAAAAAGTCGCCATAATATATATTCTGTTTAGTTTTTATTTAGAAGCAAGTAAAAATGATTAGTGAAGACAAAAAAGGAAATTGCACTATTAAATAATTAATAGTAGTCAACTAAAAGCAGCAAAGAAAGAATTTTTGTGGTTAGTTTTAAACAAATATTGGATTTATGTATGTATGAAGTTGGAGTTCTACTATATATCTACACTTCAGCGCCAAAACTCTCTTTGATCTTTTTTTTTGAAATACATTGTAAGTGAATTAAATTTTTTCAACGAAGGTACAAAAGAAGTGCATCATGTAGTATTAACATTCATATACAGTAGACGCTCGCTTATATGATTACTTTAGACAGGGCCTGTTCACTAAATGGAAAAGTTCACATAATCGATATAAAATAATATAAAATAAGTATTTCAAATCAATTTTAATATGTGTACATACATAACCTATATTAAGTTTTTAATTTATATTAGTTTGTTAATAATAAATGCACATGAAAGTAGTCGGTTATATTTTTTTTGCTTTTAAAAGATTTCTGTAATGCCTTGTCCCTGCATTTTCAAAATGTCAAATATCATTATCAGATATATTATTTTCACTCCAAGCAATAACTTTACAAACGCCAACCATCTTATAAATTTTCCTTTGCATTCGTATAAACACATTTAATAGCTTTTTTTGGGGAAGAACAGATTTATAATAAAGAGTGTTTTTTATAGAGTGACACAAGTTTAAATCATAATAAAAAAAGGAAATATATTTTTAATATCAATTAAACGGGCTTTATTGGAAAGAAAATTTTATGAAATTTAAATATGATTCCTGTCATGTGGCTGGCGTGTAGAAGGCGCCAATTTTCAACAACTTTTCTCATTTTGATTATCATCGTTTTTGAAGACATGTGGGCCAATGACTCCGCCAGCCCATAAAGCGCACCAAACAGTAATATTTGCGGATTTAATGGTCTTTCGACAAAAGCTTGTAGATTCTACTCACTCCAAATGCGTCAATTCTGCTTATTTACTAACCCATTCAACCAGATATTGGCTTAGTCGGAAAATACAATTTTGAGTGGAGATTCAAAATCAATATCAATTTGTGCTTCAGCCCATTCGCCGAATTATTTGATTAAAAATGTCAAATATTTGCGCGTTGCTCGATAAGTCGATTCATAATGAAATTTCAAAGCAAACTAAACAAAAAGCAACTATCAGCTGTTAAATGGGTGCTCAAATATAGCAGTGATGCCAACTCAAAGTTGTGTTACTTAAAAAAAAACACCCTTTACAACAAATAGTTTCAAAAAAATCAACGGTTGCAAGTTGTTCATAAAGCAGAGATAGGTCGTGTTCACTCTTTAGAACCTCATGTGTAAAAGTTTTGTTGTTCACTATTCTGGCTGTTCATATAACTGGGTATTCATATAACCGAGCGTCTACTGTAATTTATAACTCGTAACAAGGCGTCAAGAACTGCATTCTACTTAGAAGGAGAGTTTTAGTGAAGTTCATTATTGAAAATAAATTTTTAGCACAGTCATTACTAGTTGGATTTAGCACCATATAATGAACAGCCAAAGCAAGTTCTTTAAAATGGTACATACCTGACGTGTCCTAATAGCATAAGCTTTTGGCCAAAACTGATTTAAATAAGATGAAGTATCATCCAATTACAAACGGTCATGTTGTCCATTGTGTTTTATAAACATCCAAAAGTACGTTACGGTTCATTAATATCTTTAATAACAACGAATTTGGTTGTGATAATAATTTGCCACATTTTATAATGGAGAAATGTTCGTAAACTTGAAATCGCTGTATTCATGCTTTATTAATTCTTTTTTAAATATGAAAAACAATTTTCTTCTGGATTTTCAATATATTCATCAGCCATTTCAACATAACATAATTTAGTTTCAAATACATACTGACCATAAAAGCCTAAAATGTCATACATAAAAATACTAGAATAAAAATAATATAATTTTTTCGAATTGAATTTAACGAGTTTTAAAACAAATGCATGGCTCACCAAAAAATAGCCAACAAAATCGCCAACTATTTTAAAATATCGCCAAAAAAATCGCCATGTCGCCAAATCGAAAATTAGGTCGCCAATCAAGTTTGAAAATCGTCCCGTTTGGCGAGAAATCGCCACATCTGACAACCCTGATGACGAAATGAAAAGTTGGCGTGGCTCAATTAATATTTATTTATACCTATCTAAAGAACGTTATTTATGTATATAACTTTTTGTTCTTATCTCATCATGGTGAAGGGTATATAAGATTCGGCATAGCCGAATGTAGCACTCTTACTTGTTTTTGAATAAATTTTGTTCTCAATATTGTCTGTAGGTTGATAAATTTTCTTTTTCTATTATACCAAAATTTACTGAGCTACCTTAACAAGAGCGGCAAGCATTTTTTTAAAAACATATAAATTCTATTTCCAATACATTTTCAATAAACCAAACCGAGCCGGGTTGAGTTAAAAGTTTGTTTCGTATAAACTGTGTTAAAATAAGAAGTTTTGAAATAAAAAACGCTTGCCGCTCTAATGAAGGTAGTTTGATTTTTTTATTCAATGTAGTTCATAACAAAATATTTCTATTTCCAATAAAATTAAGTTTAAAGTAATTTCTGAGTCTCATTAAAATGGGCCAAAAAGAAACATAATGGAAAAATTAAGTTAACTAGTGTTTGCCTATTGGTCGAAATTCGACCATAATAATTTATGCAAATATGAAGAAAACATTCATATAAGTTATATCTGTGGCATTTTGACAAAACATCTTAAGTCGCGATAAGATAGCAAAAAAGTTAAAAAAAAACTCAGTGAAAAAATCAGTTTTACCAAAAAATGAAATAAGCCAAAATTAAAAAAAAGTTTCGTTAATAATACAAAATTTTAAAAATCTAAACAAAAAGGTTTTTTTAAAGGAAAATTCGTATGATTAACAAAATTTTTTTTTTAACTTTTAAAAATTGACTTAAGATGTTTTGTCAAAATACCACAGATATAAATTTACATGTTTCGAGAATTTGTTTTTTTTTTTCGTCTTAGTGGATAGATTTATCGAGGGATCAATCGCCGGTCCATATATTAGCTTCCACTCAAGTTCGTGAATATTTAATTTAGTTTTGTTAGTTCATATGTATATGGGCATTTCCCCAGAATAGTCTACCAGGATGAAAAAATAAAACGCTGATTATCATCGTCATTTATTGTTTACTAGCTGACCCGACAGACGTTGTCCTGTCCGAATTAGAAAAATACTTGCGTACGATTTTTAAAATCCGTTAAAAAGATACGAACATTTGAAAGGAAAGTTAGTCAAATCGATGGAGCCGTTTTCTGATTTTAGGTAAATCGCAAAAAGTGGGCGTTTAAGTGGGCGCGTCAAAATTTTCTTTCCGTAAAAACCTAAGTTGGACCATGACAATCATTTTAAAGAAAAAATTGTGCCGTTCTTAAGTTATGCGCTTAATAGAAAAAGTGGGCGTAAAAGTAGGCGTGGGAAATTTTTCTTTCGATGAAAACTTAAAATGGATTAATACGAACATTTGAAAGAAAAATTTGTCAAATCGATGGAGCCGTTTTCTGATTTTAGGTAATTCGAAAAAAGTGGGCGGGGCAAAATTTTCTTTTCGTTTAAATCTAAGTTGAACAATGGCGATAATTTTTAAGAAAAAATCGTCACAATTAGATGTTATTGGTGGTGCAATATGAAAATTGGATTTTGCCACGCCCCTCCGCCCGCAGACCGAGAATCAAAAATCAGACTTCACAGTGTAACCCGCCTGAATATTCTGAAGCTTCCCTGAAAATTTCATCAAAATCGGCCCAGCCGTTTTGGAGTCCATACGTTACATACATACACACATCCTGTTTTATATACATACTAGCTGACCCGACAGACGTTGTCCTGTCCAAATTAGGAAAGATGTTTGCGTTCGATTTTTAAAATCCGTTAAAAAGATACGAACATTTGAAAGAAAAATTAGTCAGATCGATGGAGCCGTTTTTTGATTTTAGGTAAATCGAAAAAAGTGGGCGGGGCAAAATTTTCTTTCCGTAAAAACCTTAGTTGGACCATGGCAATAATTTTTAAGAAAAACTCGTCCAAATCGCTCAAGCCGTTCTCAAGTTATGCGCTTAATAGAAAAAGTGGGCGTAAAAGTAGGCGTTTTAATTTTTTCTTTCGATGAAAACTTAAAATGGATTAATACGAACATTTGAAAGAAAAATTTGTCAAATCGATGGAGCCGTTTCTTGATTTTAGGTAAATCGAAAAAAGGGGGTGGGGCAAAATTCTCTTTCCGTAAAAACCTAAGTTGGACCATGGTAATCATTTTTAAGAAAAAATCGTCCAAATCGCTCAAGCCGTTCTCAAGTTATGCGCTTAATAGAAAAAGTGGGCGTAAAAGTAGGCGTGGTAAATTTTTCTTTCGCTGAAAACTTAAAATGGATTAAAACGAACATTTGAAAGAAAAATTTGTCAAATCGATGAAGCCGTTTTCTGATTTTAGGTAATTCGAAAAAAGTGGGCGTAAAAGTGGGCGGGGCAAAATTTTCTTTTCGTATAAATCATTTTAAAGAAAAAATCTTCCAAATTATTTAGAAGTCATTGGTGGTGCATCAAAAATCAGACTTCACAGTGTCACCCGCCTGAATATTCTGAAGATTCCCTGAAAATTTCATCAAAATTGGCCCAGCCGTTTTGGGGTCCATACGTTACATACATACATACATACATACATACATACATACATACATACATACATACATACATACATACATACATACATACATACATACATACATACATACATACATACATAGATATAGATATATCGATTAAGATTATTAGAAAAAAAAGTCTATGTTGTGGTGATAAAATAAAAAAAACATATGGAAAATCGTACGTTCGCGACCGGTACATAAGCCAATTAAACAAAAACCAAGAGAGATATTTTATTTTGTAAATACTGGATGGATACCTACATTAATACACTTTTAAAATAAATAAATCACTTTTGAAAATTCCGTTTCATTACACAGACTTTTACATTTCACTACTGTCAGCCGAAGTTGACTTCTATTTTGCGTACATTCGTGAGCACACGTTTATAACTCTTATTATGAAAACTTAAACTAGATGAAATCCATCTTTTGTACTAAGCATAGAGCTACCCAAATGCTATCGCATCGCAAAAAAAAAATGCTAGGAAAAGTTTTGTTTTCTATATTATTTGTACATCAAAAGCGTACGAACGTACGTTCGTGACCCTAGGAAATGCCCATATATAAAAAATCAGAAAGTATCGACTAAATATAAAAAAGTACCAAAAAGTCTCCTCTTATAGTTTCTTAATCTGTCTAGACTCAGCATATTAAATTTTATGATTCTAGGTTTAGTATAAATCAAAATATTTTGTTATTCGTGCTTAATTCCCAGTTTGTATTCTTGTTTAACTCATCTTACACTCACCTCACTCACTGTTTATTGTTGATGTGTTTTGTTTAAACTTTGATATTGTTACAAGTAGAACTGTTGCTTATAAGTCTTATACGTTTAACAGTTTTCTTTGGTTTAATATCTTTAGTTTTTCTAAAATCTTTATGGATGAAGTTTCCTGATGATCTGGCCTAAGCAACCAGTGAAATGCGCATAGGAATAGCTTATCCCATCAACAAGAAATTTCAAGTGTTTTTATCAAGAATAAAAACTGGGAATTAAGCACGAATAACAAAACCTTTTGAAATTAAAATTTTGTATTCCCAAAGAAATTACTTTTTGATATAAATAAAAATTCCAAAATTGCCAGTCAAATAACAACAAAATACCGAAAAGATCGCTCATACTGGCACTCATTTACTCAGGGCGTTGAATGTTTAATTTTATGTTTCTATTCTATTAACGAGAATCCATAAAAGTACCATTTGTAAAACGAAAAAGTACGAAAATTTCACTAAGAATAGGGTGTTCAAACGATTAATCGAATTATTTTGGGCGATTAGTTTTTGCCGATATATCGATTAATTATTCCCACACCACAATAGTGGAGAGGGTATTATGCATTTGTGCTGATGTGTGTAACACCTTAAAATATGGGTCCTGGACCCTTTTTCTGAGTCGATCTAACGATGTCCGTCCGTCCGGCTGGCTGGCTGTCCATGTAGCCTTGTGCGCAAAGTACCTACAGGTCACAATTTTGGAGATAATTTGATAAAATTTGGCTTATAGGCTCTTACTGGCCTTTTGAAGATGGGCCGAATCGTAGGGCAATTTCTGCCTCTCAGCAACTATCAAACCGATTTTAATGAAATTTAAAACATAGATAGATCCATATTTATATGAACACATAAGCATGATTCTCCATGGGTCCCGAATAGTGGGCACTCTTGTAAATGTGTTTTAAAATACTGTGGTGTAGGGATCATATAGTCGGGCTTGACTGACTGTGCTTTCTTACTTGTTGTTTTTATCTTTTTTTGTAGAAAACAACCCTACAAGAATAGTGACGGTCATTTGACCTATCATATGACCGACATTGCTGATACAGACATCGGTCATCGCGTAGAACAAATTTTCTATCATTTTCTTAAGGCCAACGTGAAAAAAATGACCTAAACTTTTGTGTACGTGTGATTTTGCATCCTTCTTTAACCTATGAATTTTGTGGTTGATTAAACATATATCTGAGCTGTTTACTCTTCTACTCTTTACATATCAGTACTGATGTATAAACCGGGCACAGCTGACTAGTCCCAATAAAAATTTTTATCATATTGCGAAGCACTAATGGTACATTTAAAAAAATAAGCGCAGAATTATGCGCTACGCAATAAGACATACAGAAATGCAGTAAAGTAAGTGAAAAAACTCTCAACAACTTTTATAAAAAAAAATAACATTTCAAGTGCTACGGCATTCCCTTACTACGAAGCAGGTTTGTAAGGGAGAATATTAAAAAATAACTGTATCAAAACATTCAGTGTGTAAAGCTGATCGTTACATCCAACAATTTTTTATGCGCTGAATTATGCGCTTCATGTGTCAAAAATGTATTGCTTCAAAGTGGGAACTCGCCATATAAAATTCATGTCTTCCGTAAGCGCAATGGTAAGCGCAACTCTTATGTTTCTCCCTTACAAAACTGCTTCGTTGGAAGCTCCATTTTTTACTGGGGTCAGTACTGATGCACATACCGGCCACAGCTGACTAGTCAGTACTGATTCATATATTCTTCACTGTTGACGTACTTTTTAGCTTAAATAAAACACGATTCATTTTATTCAATTCTCATACATATTTTTGTTTTTTATTTAAAATAAAATTCAATATTTGTTCTTTTTACAAAATAAATTAAATAAATAAATAATTATTTTTTGTCTTATGAGGTAATTTAAATTTTATAAACTTGGTTTTTGCTTAAGTCAACCTTTAGTTAACATTGATGCTATAGATAAGTACATATACCAAGGAATGATCTTATACACTACCAGAATATCTTGTAGTTTCCTTAGAATCATTCCTATGTATATGTTTACATCTATAGCATCAATGTTAACCAAAGGTTGGCTTAAGCAAAAACCAAGTGAAATATTTAAAGAATGGGAATATTGCAAAAAGGCTTTATAAAACTGGGACCGTAACAGTTATTCCTCCTTTCATAAACGTCAGATGATAAGTTTTTTTTTATTAAATATTAGACGTTGCTCGTAACCAATAGTTTTATTAAAAAGTTATTGGTTTTTGCAAAACGTTTGGCTAGATCAAACACCATTTAACTGTTTTTAAATATCATTGTACAATTCTGCTACATATTGTATCCATTCGAAACGTTTGCCGTGTTTAGTTTTTAACAACAACTTTTTAGACAATTTGTTAAACCATAAAGAGTGTCTGATTCCCCACAAATGTAAAGAGCACACACTAAAGAGGTCACTGTGCGATCAAGAAGTGCTAGATTTGTGTTTTTCGCTACAATTTGCAAAATACTGTAAAATACAAAAAAAAAACGACTTAATTTTATTTAAAAACTAATTTTCATGATAACATACCTCTGAATATCGTATAACCAACTCTGGCTCCTTACGATGCAACCAAGTCAAGTTGACTGCTGTACGTATGCGTTTACACCATTCACTGCAGGTGGAAGAATTAACACGGAAAATGTTTTCGCCTCTAATCATAATATGACGATTATCCAACTGAACATCGGGATGAGCCTCTTCATTGAGAATACTTTCAGCACCGCCAGCAGGAGCCAAACCAATTAATTCCCAGTAATCTACATGCAATTCGTGTCCACCTGGTGCATAAAACAAATAAATGAGTTTCTACAATATTGTTCACGAAACGAAACTTACCGATTTGCCTTCTGGCACAGGTTTTAGTGTACCAAACATTGTAAAAATCCGTAATGTAAATAACAAATTAAACCTCTGCCTTGACGTCTTAAACGATGTGCCCATCCATAGATTTTAACGTTTCTGTTAATTTTCGACCCATTCAAATATGCAGCTGGCCAACTGGGATCTTCGGACATGAGTCTTTTTGGCTTAATCCAAATTTTGTTTAGGCTTTTCTGCATCTTCAGCTTCGCGTTTTTCTTTTTCGCATTTTTATAACTTACCCAAATCCTTTGGATTTTCTTTATTTATTTTAATAATTTAATAATTATTAAAATATTTTGCAGTATTTAATTTAAACAATTCACAAATTTTCACAAATATTAGCCAGTAAAGCGTATGTATAACAAAAATTAAAAAAAAATTGGTTTTTTGTGGTGTTTTCAGTTGTTCTACTCTAACATATATGTTAGAGTGGTACAACTAATGTAAAATTGTTGCAAGCAGCGTTACCGTTATGCGACTAAAGTCGCATTTTTGCCCCTTTTTTAATGCCATGCCACTTTCTTTGCCCCTTTATTTTAAATCCCCTTTTGTATCATTTTGCATGTTTTTGTGCCCCTTTTGCCCCTTTTTGAACTTCCAGCTTTTATATGATTGTATGTTTTTACTTTACCGCATAGAAGTGCATCCTGTAAACGGTTTTTTTTTTAAATTAGCATTATGAAATAATAAGTGGTCAAATAGACTGAATAGACTGAAAGTTGATACCCGGCAGTCCATGTTGAACTTATTAATAAATATACATAGATGCATATTTTCGGAAATTAGATACTTACATATATAACAACTAAAGAAACAGCATAGCACTGTAATGTAATCGTACCACTACTAACTTCTCCTAATAATAAATATCAGAACTAAATTTGGTCCACCTATCACTCATAATAAAGGCGCTATTGTGCCAAAGCCCTTATTTTGGGAATTATAACGTGGTTATAAGTCTATTACTAAGTTAATTAGTAACCGATTTTGTTAAATTAAAAATGGAATGACAAACTTATATAATAACGAACTTATATATTTCCAGCTGTGGTGAAGGGTTAAATTATATGCAACAGTTCATACACGTTAACTTGCAAACAAGACGTGTTTTTTCACTGTGTATATATACATATTGGTGCCCTATGTTCTACTACATGAACTTTCTTTTAATTAATTCACAATCCTTGTGTATAATTATTATGAATAAAGGCAATAAAAAAAAAAAAAAAAATATATACATTCGAACATCTCTATAGTGAAGTTCTATAAAATGAAGCTTTCTATATAATGAACAAATTTCAAAAATTATTATAATTTGATCTCCTTACACACAAAAAAAATCATAGGTAAAATTACCTAAAAATATGGTATACAATTAACTAAGCGCAAAGGTAGCATGGCAGTATCTTACTTTCTTGATAACGATTTTAACAACAGTCGCTCGTTTTAGTAGCAGCATTTCTTTTAAAAAAAATTTGATCATTAAAAGTTAAATAAGCAGCACAAAAGGTTTTGTAGCCTAGCAGATTATTTTCCAGCACTTTATTTCTTACAAGCAATTAAAGACTTAACGCAAAAGTCGTCAAACTGTTCCTTATATGGATATTATTGAAACAAATTTTAATAGATAATCGAACTAAAATAACAGTTTTTATAAACAAAAGTAGAAAAAATGTTAGTTCTGTATTATATAGGGAAGTTCGACTATATATGGATGTGTCAAAAGCTAAAAGGCCTTACTCCACAAAATAAAGACTAGAGAAAATTAGTATTGTTTGAAAAATGGATTTTCAAAATTTAAAATGTTACAAAAAGAAATTTGCCAAACACGCGAAGCTTTGTAATTCATATTTAAGCAATATATAATGGCCTAATTTTGTTATGTATATTTTCCTTTTATCTGGCTGGTAGCTTCGGAAAAAATCAAATAAGATTAAAACTCTATACCCATTTTTCATATTTTTTAAAGGAAAATATTTAAATTATAAAAGAACAAAATTATTTTCAAAGAGTTCACATCTAATTAGATAGTAATATGTATAACAAAATTGAGAAATTTTTGAAAAGTGGAGTTAGGCCTCTTATTTATACATAAGAGGCTTATTTTTTGTAACGTTTATGTTTTCCGTGAAAATAACTTAATGCAAATTAAAATGGTCTTATTTTTGAAGTTGCCCCTTTTTTTCTCAGAATTCCCCTTTTTGTGCCACTTTTATTTTGAAAATCCCCTTTTTGTGCCCCTTTTTGAAAATTTTGAACGGTAACGCTGGTTGCAAGTGTGTTAGTAAAAAAATTTGTTTTTTTAGTTTCGGTCATCCATTTCTTGTAGGGAAGCCCTTTTACTGTTTCTTAACTCAGGAGCATTTTATTTGAGTATGTATGTATTGCCATAAGCACCACGACCCAGAGAATCTTTTGTGCAGCCCACGAGCTTCAGGATTAAGCTACGTATAAAGCCCATTATTACCCAACCTGGTTAAAGATAATATATATCAATCACTATTTGCCCCCTGAAAAATTTCCGCCTAGAAGTCTCCAAGGCGGGAAAGCAGCAGAGCAGATGTTCCGACGTTAATTTAATTCGAGTAAAAATTTTTTAAATAAAGTTCAAAGATTGAAACCAAAGAGTTTGGGAATAATTTATTTTTAAGAATGTTTAGTACAGACTTTTACCACAACGATTCAGATGAAATAATTTTTTTGAGACAAATGAAAATGACCTTCTACCAGAGCTTAACAAGACTATTAAAGTTGTTAAAAATTCAATAAGAGATTCAAGTGGTATAAGGAAAGACTACCAATTTTTAGAAAATATGAGAAAAAGAACAGAGAACGATTTACTCTCAATCTCTCCAAAGTCAGCATTAAGTAAAAAATCTTTTCTAAATCAAGTTTCATCAAAACTAAAGAAAGAAATTGTTTAAAACATGAACATTTTAACTCTTTTTGAAAGACTATTTTAGAAGATTAGCTTTCATTTAAATGTTATGTTTATTAAAAAAGTTTTCCTTTGTACCTTTGGTAAATTATTGGTTGTTTTTTTTTAAAAAATTTTATGTTAAAAAATATAAGTTTTGGTATTATTTTTAAACTTCTTAACTAGATAAAATTAAAATTATTCGATTAGTCGAATAATATAAGATTGTTCGATTATTATTCGGTAAAACTTTTACCCCGAATAAATATTCGCGCGATTAATCGATTAATACAAAACATCGATTAGCTGAATACCATGAATATGATTCAAAATTTGCATTATCACTAAAATATGCAACAATATGCAAAAACAAATCGTTGCCCTTTTAATGCAAATTTAATGATTCGGAAAGATAATTGGTCGACATCGTTTTTAGACTTTCGACAAAATACATACATTTGCATGGAAATCGCATCCCTAATTATCACATTTTAATCAAATTTAAATACTTTTTAAACAATTTTTTAATTGATAATAAAAATTCTAAACATTTTTTCTGTGTAAGGCCGTATATTTGAGATGTGGATTCAGTTAAAACGTTGTTTAAAGTTTTCTGAAACTCTTTTTTCCGGCGAAATATGATATTTTTTATTATTTCACTAAACACCAACATTTTAAACAAAAAAATAAGTTGTTCCGTCAAAATTTTGTATACAAACTTGGTACATAGAAAAATGTATCAGTAGTTTTTTATCAATTAAAAATTTGTTAAAAAAGTACGTCAATTTAATTAATGTGATTATTGAATCAATTATTTTTTTGTTGAAAGAAAATTAAAAATATAATTTTGTTGTTTTGAAATAAATTTTTAATAAAAAAAAAATTTATTAAAAAACAAAAAATCTTATTGGTTTTTTTCGTTTAAAATAAAATAATTTAAACTTGTAGAATTGTTGTTGGGAATTGTCAAAACCTGAGCTATATTTAATTAAAACAATTAACACATTGTTTGAAAGGGTAAAGTTTTTTGATCGATGATATTTTTGTTAAAATTAAAAATATCATTTATTTTTGGCCATATGGAGCGCAAGGGTGTCCCGACTAAAATAATAAACTTAATAAAGACACTGTACAGCAATGCAACATGCCGTGTATTGCATTAGAAACAACTAAGCAAAAACATCAAAACAACAACCGGAGTTCGCCAAGGCTATGTATTATCACCACTCCTCTTTAACAGTGTCCTAGATGTAGTGATGCAAAAGTCAACAAGTCATAGGAGAGGGATAACATGGGGTTTGCCAGACAGATTAGAAGACCTGGACTATGCAGATGGTATATGCTTATTAAGGCATTCTTTTTCCGATATGCAATCAAAGCTAAATCTGGTAAGGGAAACAGCAAAGCTAGCTAGATTGAAGATAAACATCCCCAAAACAAAAACACTTAGGATAAACGCTAACGCAACGCGAAAATTCCTAATAAACGGCAAGGAAATTGATGATGTGGAGTCCTTCTGCTATCTAGGCAGTATAATCGACAAACACGGTGATTCATCAGGAATGTGGCCAGTTGCATTATTAAGGCACGCAATGCATTTGCCCAACTCAACCCTGTTTGGAAATCGCCTAACATCTCGAGATGCACCAAAATTAAAATTTTCAATTCCAGCGTTAAATACACATTACTGTACGGTTGCGAAACGTGGAATATGGCACCGCGCGATACCCAGTCCCTTCAGGTGATTGTTAACAAATGCCTGCGTAGTCTTGCGTGTTTACTGGCCCTTCTTAATATCAAATGCCCAACTCTGGTCAGATACCAACCAGCAACCAATTGAGATGGGAATAAGAAAACGCAAATGGGGGTGGCTTGGAAACACTTTCCGCAAGCCATTAGATGATATCACTAAAAATGCCATAGACTGGAACCCCCAGGGAAGCAGGCGCATCGGACGACCATCACACACCTGTAAACGCCAAATCATAACCGAACTGTCCGAGCTACGGCTACAGTGGAACGAGGTCAAACATAACGCTGACGATCGAGATCAGTGGAATTAACTTGTTGCGGCCCTATGCGCCCCAGAGGAGTAAAAGAAACAACTATATTTATAAGAATATGAGCTATAGAACAATAGGTTTTTCAATACTATGGTGGAGGGTCTGTAAGATTCGATACAGTCAATTATAACGCTTTTTCTTGTTTAAGTTTAATCCCTTTTTCATAATCATTCTCAACCTCTAGGAATCATTGAAATATTAAATAAGTCTAAAGTAAACTTTTTGCATTTATTTCTTAATACTTTCGAAAAGAATTAAAATTAAAATCTTTTTTTAATAACAGCCAAAAGCTTCAATGATATTTTGTTGCTATTTCTTTGAAATTAAATTTAATCTTTTTAAAATGACTTTGTAACTGGTTTTGTTAAGGAAATTACTATTTAACTGTTTGAAAGATGTTTCTTTTTTAAGGTGAGAAGGAAACTAAAAATGTTAGATGTTCCAATATTTTTCTGTTCGATAGACAGGGGGCATTAAGACGGGCTATTTTTTCCATGTTTTACTTATTTAATATATACATATATTTTATAATGACTAATTACAAATTAAATTAATTATAAAAAACTATAATTAGAATATTTAATTCTTTCCTTTATGTATTATTTACTTAACGATTCTTGCCACAATTTCAAAACAGAAGGGGTAATTTGGTTTTGTGCTTAAGCTGAAAGTACTTTTCTTCTTCCTCTTCTTTAAAGACCACAATAAATCATGAGTTTTTTTTTAATTTATTGCTCATATTATGGAAAAAATTTTCTTCTATGAAAACCACCTTTAATTATTCATAATTTTTTTTTATATAAAGACGCAAACTAATAAATTGTGGTTGATTAAAGCAAAAGAAATGGTTCAGGGTTTTTGTAAAAAAAAAAAAACCAACATTTATGTATGATTTTGAACAAAAACAAATTGTTATAAAGAATTGTTAGAGTCTAACTTGGACCACAATTATTGTATTTTTTTTAAATACAAAACTCTTTAGCCACAGAAAAATAATTTTGGTTGATCTACATGGGTTAATGACAGGAAAATAAAATGGCTGTTTGACGTCAATTGGTAGAATTGTGATAAAATGTAAAATTATTTTACAAAAAGAAATTTAACACAAAATTTGGAAGATTTTTTTAAAAACTTTTGAGCAGTGTTTTCTTACAGTGACTGGTTTAAGAGTAAAGAACAGTAAAGGTACTTTTACACGACATGCATTTTGCAGTGGTTTTGTCAGATGTAAAATTTATATGAAATTGCGCATGTCCATCAAAATTGACAAATACAGAAGGCTTAAATTTTTCGGTTTCACACGTTCGTTTTTGGTTTAATCTGTTATAAAACCTAGTTTTACTTGTTTTATGTAGAAACAACAACAACACTACAAGAAGAAAAGCATACGTTTTTTTAATGTTTAAAATAATTAACATAAAGAAGAAAAATTCATGTTTAAAATAACAATAAAGAAGAAAAATTCCCGTATTCTTTTTGTTAAAATTATTTAGTTAAATACATAAAATTTTCAAGGTAGAATTATGACGACCAACAAAATAAATTTTCAACAAATAATAATTAGTATTGTGGTTATTTTGTTGAACTATTTATGGTTTTTAATCCAAATTTTTAATATTTTTTTTTAATTAGGCTTAAGTTCATGAAATTTAATTTTTATTAAATTATTTTTATGAAGAAAGGAATTTTACAACATGAAAATCAATTTAAATTGTTATTGATAATCTTTCATTCTTGACGTGGCTCGGGCTCGAACCCTGGCCGGCAGGTTACCATGACATGTTTCGATCGCAACCACTCGATCTCCTCAGATGGATTTGCCGTCTTACACTCGCAGCCATCGACGACTGCTGACGTCACCAGTCAAACATCAATCATTAAACCAAATTGTATTCTAACATTTGGTAGATCGAAATTTGCTTTCCTGAATGATTATCCACTTTAATTGATTTTACATGTTTTTTCCTTACTTCTGTTTTTTCGTACTTTTGTCAAGAATTTTTCTTGAAGTCCAAGTACATTTTTTGTTTTTTCATTTTGTCTTTCTCTTTTCTGTTGACCTTTTTCAGCACAACTTGAAGGACAAATGTACACATAGAGCTCGTGCCTTAGTTTTAACAATAATTAGTATTGTGGTTATTTTGTTGAACTATTTATGGTTTTTAATCCAAATTTTTAATATTTTTAATTAGGCTTAAGTTCATGAAATTTAATTTTTCATTAAATTATTTTTATGAAGAAAGGAATTTTACAACATGAAAATAAATAAAATTGTTATTGATAATCTTTCATTCTTGACGTGGCTGGGGCTCGAACCCCGGCCGGCAGGTTACCATGACATGTTTCGATTGCAACCACTCAATCTCCTCAGATGGATTTGCCGGCTTACACTCGCAGCCATCGATGACTGCTGACGTCAATAGTCAAACATCAAGCATTAAACCAAATTGTATTCTAACATTTGGTAGATCGAAATTTGCTTTCCTGAATGATTATCCACTTTAATTGATTTTACATGTTCTTTCCTTACTTAATAATTTTGACATTCACTCTAACATTTTACAAAATCAAAAAACATAGTATTATATATTTATAATACATATTATATACATATTTTAATATATATATTTTTTTTTTTCAAAAAAAAAAAAAGTATAGCTAACATAACTCTATCTAATGAATTCGCCTTGCCTGCGTTGAAAATTTTTTTCTATAAAATTTTTTGAATTTTCAAATTTTTATTAAAATTTTTCAAGGGAGCTGAATGAAGTCGTTTACAAAATAACCCAATTGATTTTTTCTATTAATTTTCGTTAAGAAAAAAAACTGTGCCGAATCTTTGATACCCTCCACCGGCACTTCGAATGTTTAAGGAGTAATATCTGTATGATGTCTATTTATTATTATAATCTCTGTAAAAAACAACATCTGCATTAACATTTGTTTCGGTTAAGACCTTTATAAAATTATTGACCGATAATCAGAATCAATTTTTAAAAGCTTGAGTAGAATGTCAGTTTAAGCTGAACTTAAATGATTTTCAGGAGAACAAATTATATAAAAGCCATGGTAAGCTATGAACCAACATCCCAAATTCTGCAGAACGATATCTGGTATTAAAAAACATAAATTTCAATACAGCGGTGCAATTACTTAAAGCGTTTGCAGTGAGTTTCACAAAATTGCATAACATTTTTTCTGGAAGAAAGTTTACCGCGTATTTAATTATTTAACCAGAGTAGGGTTTAAATGAGGCCTATGGTAAGTTATGCACCGATCTTCACCAAATTTCACAGTTTCATTTCTAGTTCTATAAAACTGTGATGTACCAAATTTTGTTATGATAGCATTATTTTTTACGGATTTAGGCGTACTAAACTGTTTTCGGGAAGTAGGGTTTATATTGGGCCTAGGATAAATTATGGACCGATCTTCACGAAATTACATAGTTTTACTTCTTGTTCTATAAAACTTTGAAGTACCAAATTTTGGTATGATAGCATTATTTGTTACGGTTTTAGGCGTACTTAACTGTTTTCCGGAAGTAGGTTTTTTATATATGGCTTAGGGTAAATTATAGACCGATCTTCACGAAATTTCACAGTCTTTTCCTAGTTCTACAAAACTTTGATGTACCACATTTTGTTATGATAGCATTATTTTTTACGGTTTCTTGCGTACTTAACTGTTTTCCGGAAGTAGGGTTTAAATGGGGCCTAGGGTAAATTATGGACTGATCTTCACGAAACTTCACAGTATCATTTCTAGGCCTATAAAACTGTGACGAGCCAAATTTTGTTATGATAACATTATTAATTATTGTCTTAGGCGTACTAAACTGTTTTCCGGGAGTAGGGTTTATATGGGGCCTAGGGTAAATTATGAACCGATCTTCACGAAACTTCACAGTTTCATTTCTAGTCCTATAAAACTGTGACGAGCTAAATTTTGTTATGATAACATTATTAATTATGGTCTTAGACGTACTAAATTGTTTTCCGGGAGTAGGGTTTATATGGGGCCTAGGGTAAATTATAGACCGATGTTCACGAAATTTTACAACGTGATTTCCAGTTGAACAAGACGAATTCTTGCAAAATCTTATGTCATTCTGTGTATTATTCCACCAGTTATGTTAGTGTTTGTAACAATATTATAAATTTTTTTTAGGTGGTGGTTCCACATTTTGATTCATAGTTCTGATCCTACTAAACGGATTTTGCTCAATTTCAATCCCAAACTGCTTAGGATAACTACAAGCAATTTGACACCCAGTTTGTTTAGTTCTTTTGAGTTTTTTAAAAGTGAGCGTCTTTTCAACAGACGGACAGACAGACGGACATGGCTAAATCGACTTAGAATTACTCATGGACCCAGAATATATATAGTTTATGGGGTCTGAGATGAATAATAAAAAAGTTTCACACGGAATGACAAACTTAATATACCCTCTTCACAACTAATTGTGGTGGAGGGTGTTATAACAATTCTGTCGAAAATGTGCTTGAGTATATTTTTTTAAGTTTTAAAGTTGATTTTTGAAAATTTACATATAAACATCACCTTTCTGCAGTTATATTTTTTTTTTTAAGTTTTCGTTAATAGACATTCCTTATTGTCACAGATCGGAAGTTAAGTTTTTATTCTAAATATTATTGCACATTGAAAACATGCGCAAAGAGTCATTTTGCTATAACTTCCTGAAAAGTCGTACAAAATAATTGAAACTTTACCCGTGTGTACTTTTGAAGATCTCAAAAGTGGCATTGCTTCTAGTTGTTGTTGCATGTGTACTTTTGAATAAAAAGAACTCAAAGATGCCATAAGCTCAAATATTAACGGAAAGTGGTGAAAAAGGACACGAATCCCCCAACCGGCTGCTAGGCTAGCAACTCAACGGCTCCCTCAGTCCTTTTCAAGCCAATACACCCGGATGTAATTTTACCCTTGTAATAAATGGAACAAAGCATCATTGGCCAAGTCATGCTTGGTGTACATTGCAATATGGAATAAATTTGAATTAATAATGAATAAGTAAATTAAAGTTCTGTGGTTTCTTTTATGTGAGAGTGGATAGGGCAGTGTAATGTGGCGCTCTGGACGGAAAAAACTTTATGTGTCACTAGGGCAATGGCGTGGCGAGGGTTATGAGACATACGTCCACAACAACATCCGGGCGACTCGCAACGTTGTAAATAGAGGACCTTGAAGACATATTCCATTGTTTTCAACTATACATCGTGACTAGAAATTTTGGGGCTTTGTTTGTTTATTTTGTTTCTAGTCCAATAGGACCTGTAGTAATATTTTCCGTAAAAAAATAGGGAGTCTAAAATAGTAGACATATTGTACGGAATGTGGTGAGAAAGGACACGAATCCCCCACCGGCTGCTAGGCTAGCAACTCAACGGCTCCCTCAGCCCTTTTCAAGCCAATACACCCGGATGTAATTTTTCCCTTGTAATAAGTGGAACGAAGCATCATTGGCCAAGTCATGCTTGGTGTACATTACAACTTAAGTACTTTTTACTTTTTGCCACAGAATTAAAGAAGTTGTTAAAATGTTTCGTCGACTACATCTAATCAACTTTGTAGTAACTTTTAAAATTCTTCGATAGTATCGATAGTGATAAAAACCATCGATAGATCGTCAAAAATAAAACTATCGATACTATCGATCAAGATCCGATTTCAGTGTTGACATTTATTTCTTTTTAAATATGGTTGATAAAAAATGCACAGTCTTCTGAACCAAAGTCTCGGTTTCTTTTAAGGAAAAGACTTCAATCATTAAATATATATTTTTGAAACTTTAGATAAATATGGCTATCATAGTGATTTAGAACCTGAAGTTTATTGAAGAAAGTAATTCAAACTGCAATCTAGCCTGGGGGTAAAAATGTTTTCAATATTACAACATATAATTAATTTTGTTTGTGTCTGAAAACTTTCAAATGCTTCAGTTTAGATGAATATTTAACGCCCTTAACAGTTGTAAAACTAAATTACGATAGGGACAGTTGTATAAAATCCTGCAGGCATTTTGTTTACTTAATATGGTATAAATATATTTTTTTAAGACCATGACTCTTAAAATGGTAGAAAACACAAAACAAATAAATTTTAATCGCAGATTTATACACGGCATTACCATTTGAAACTGATTTAAAATAAATAAACACCGCGCCTGTCCTTGACGAATCGCATTGCAGACGTCCAATTTTATTCCTTTTTTCGAGCATTGCTGGATGTATGTAACGAATAAAATGAACAATGTCGACCTCCAAGACGTCAATGGTTGCTGGTTTATCAACATAAACCAGTGACTTCACAGGCCTACGGAAAAGAATCAAGTGGTGTCACATCGCATAGCCTTGATGTATAATTAACAGTTTATTTTCTTTAAATCAACACATCGCCTTCATTTGTGAAAAAATAAGCTGCGTCATTTAAATCATGAAGGCGCATATACTTTGGGAAAGTAAATTTGGATATTGTGATTTGCCTGAGCAAAAAGTGAGAGCAGTATGACAGTTTGTTTGACAGCTAACCTTTAGTTAGTTCTTTCGGGCTTAAAAAAACACCCATTATATAGAAATGGCAATAATCATTTTGAACCTTTCCTAGATATATGCAACCAAATGTGGAAATCACCAAAACCAAAATCAACGTCAAGTGGCATCACTGTCAAAAATAATGGCAAAATAACGAAAAACACAAAGAGGAATAAAAAAAAAACAAATAAAATTATTAAAACTAAACAGAATTTTTTTTAGGTTTTTTAAGAAGATAAGCCAAACATTTTACTATTAAATTAAATGGAAATTATTTAATTGCCATTTTCAAGTTATATTATTTATTTTACCTAATATTTTTTAATTTTTCGACATTTAACAATAAATAAACAACACTAAAAAAGTTGTCGTTTACTTATCACAAATAAATTGGCTCATTGGAAGAAATTCGACCCTAAGTCTAGATTGTAAACTCCTTATTTACAACTCTATCTTAAAGCCAATATGGTGCTATGGTATTCAGTTATGGGGCAATGCCTCGGCTTCCAACATAGAGAAAATACAAAGGCGTCAAAACAAAATTCTTCGAATCATTACGTCCGCTCCCTGGTATGTAAAAAACTCGAACATTCACAAAGACCTCGATGTACCATCAGTAAAATCGATGATCACTAAATATTCAATTAAATACTTAAAAAGGCTCGAATCGCACCCAAACCCATTAGCTCGAAATATTGTAAATGATGGTGGCCACACTCGCTTAAGAAGAAGAGACACTGCAGCACTTATCCGATCAGAAGAGCGCTTAACACCAATGTGAACCGTTTTTTAGGGGTACTGTCGTCTGGCATTGGTAGGACGCAAACCTAAAAATTACTAGATTAAGATTTGATTAATTATTGTTAGTTCATATATTTTATGAAGATTCAATAAATAAATATGAATAAAAAAAAAAAAAAAAAAAAACTTATCACAAACAGCTGACTTAACGGTAACAAGTGCTGTTTAAAATGTTACAGAATAGCAAAATCGTTAATTTGCTTGTTAAATTTTTTAACAATGACAACTATTGTTAAAATAAATTACAGAATCGCACTACAGGTGTAATTTAATTTAAATCGGGTAATTTTGCTTAATTTCAAGTGTAATTTTGAATTTTGCTGGTGGTAACATTGGAAATATGTGTAACTGGTAATTAAATAATTATTTTCTGTTTCTCTCTCTCTGTCTATCTCTCTCTCTGGTTCCGCGGGTAAGTGTTTAGAATTATTCTAAAATAAATACCAGCGTTTTAACAATGCAGTCAAAGTGGTAAAACTGCCACTTCTTCATTTGTTTTTGGCTAAAAAAAAAACTGTTGCCTTTGCTTCTTATTTATTAACCGTAAACAGTGGCAGTCAAACCAACTTATAAAGCGAAAAGTTGAACTCACATTTTCGACTTTTCTCGACAGTTTTTGGTTTCGACTGTAGTTTTTTGAACCCTCATGTATGTTGTCTCTAAAGTTTCTTACAGTTATTCCACACTCTTAACAAACTGATTATACATAAAATTTCCGTTTTTTCGACATAAAACAACTTTCATTCAACATGATTTTTGGTGTCATTTTGTTCTAACTTTGCTGGAACGTTAAATTAACATAAATAATAATTATTTTAGAAGAAGAAAAAAATGCTGTTTGCCAGTTACTGAAAAATCATGCATAACAAATTTATCGAAAACTGGATCCTTTTCAATGGCTTATCGGACTTATTTCTTATGTGCTATTATGTCGTGCAGTTTTTCTTATTTCTGTTATATTTCTATCTTTAGAAAGAAAAGGCGCCATAACGCTTATGTATTTTGACACAGTACTATGACAAGTGTCTTCGTTTTCAACCCCATGACACTTTTCATGATTGTGTTGTCAGCCCTAACATCACTTGGCCAAATTGTTTTTAGGTGAAATTATGTCATCATGGAGATGACACATGGGCATCACAGAAATGACAAATCGGAGTCAGCTTAAAAAAAGTCATCAGTGCGATGATTCCGTAAAATTGGGGAAATGACTCATTATGCTCAATCAAATAGAAGTTTGTCATTAAAAGGAGTCATTGTGATCAGGGCTGTCAGATGTATAAAAAGTGTTCCATTATTACAACTTTACATTTACCCCCAGGTAGGATGAAACTTAATTTACTTAACCGCTCACTTTACGTTAAAGTAAAGTTTTAATAATGAAACACTTTTTATAAGGCCGGTTAAAGTCTACTTTTAGTTATCGGTAAGTTGTGAAAACGGGCCTAAGTGAATTTTATATTCAGTCACTATTTAATTCAAATATGTAGTATGTATGCAGGTCAAAACTCCAGTAATGAAATCGGTGAGGCTGAAGTTTTTTAACTGAATACATCTATGATCTCCATTTTATATTATTTAGAAAAAAATTACAGAAACAACACAAAATTTACTTTCGGCGACTTTTTTGTATTTTTCTCAGATTTTGGCGATTTTTGACTGAAATATTATACTAGCGTTTTTTGAATACAAAATTTAATTTAAAACAAAAATTTTTTTTACAAAAACTGAACAAAATTGACGTTTGGCGATTTCTGGCTTCCAGTTTGGCGATGGAGCTCAAACAAATCTGATAACCCTGATTGTGATTGACTTAACCCTGCGGCCATACGGTCATGTTGTTCTTGATAGTCTTTTACATATACTGCTTGTCAAAATTTACATAAATTGAAAGGTGTGACGTAGGCTGCATTCAATTTTTGAGCAATTTACTTTCAAGATGTCATCAAGAAAACAATTTATAAAGATAAACGAAAAATTTGCCCACTAACTTTGAAATCAGCTCATTTCTTGAACGTAAATTAAAACACTCACTGGCAAGAACATTTTAAAGGCAAGTGCGTATCAATTTTTAAAAGTATGAGTGTATTGGTAAAAAAGTGCGAGTGCATTAAAACTTCATAGGCAAGTCAAAGTGATAGAATATTATTATTAACTAACCCGTTACACATGTTTTTTTTTACTTTTTTTGTATTCCACTCTTTTTTTACAGAAGAACTCTCATTTATAAGACACCAGCAGCATGCCCGATATGGTTTTCGTAATAATTCTACTTTGAAAATTTGATGTATTGAACTAAATAATTGAAACAAATAGAATATGGGAATTTTTGCTTCTTAATAAACTATTTTTAATATTAAAATAATGTTAATAATACACAAAATGTGGCATCGAATTTTTGTCACTGTAGTCATAGCCATAGATGACGCATTAAATATGACAAAATTGTATAGTGACGTATGTAATTTACACAATAAATTTCAGTGTATTTATCAAATATGAAAAATAGGGAATATAGCACGTCATACAGAAATCTGATTAATAATACATGTTATATTCCCGAATATAACTTTGGTCATTTGATGCCATTTGTTATAACCAGGGAAACCAGAAATATGCTCTAAAAAACACATTTTATACGCATTAAATATGCAGTAAAAACTGGAAAATATGTCATGAAAAATGTTTAAAATATGCCTTAAAAATTCAAAATTGCTCATTTGAAGACACAATATTCAACAATTTAATAACAAAATCTAAAAAAAAAGGTTAAAATTCATATAAGAGATGTTTGCGCCGAATATTATCTAGATATTAACATCCATAAGGGTTTTTGTCTTAATGCGATTTTAGGTACGGTCGCTAAATTGTTAACAAATGTTAACATTTAAAAGGAATTAAAAGCTATTTAAGGATGGAAGCTTTGAGCAAATGTAAACCGATTCGAAAATAATTGAATTTGAAGTAAAATATTTCTGGCACGAATTTAATTTAAATACCATCGTAATTAGATAGCTTGCGGACACAAAGAGTCTAATTTATATGTGAAATTATAGACTGATTATCACCATTTGCATAGACTTCGTCCATATTTTATCAAATTATCTACAAAATTTAAACTTGTACTCTGCGCAAAAGGCTAACATGGACAAACAACCAGCCAGGCGGATGGATGGACATCGTAAGATCACTTTAAAAAGTGATTCTGAGTCGATCGGAATACTAAAAGATTGGTCTAGATACAAATCGCATAACATTTATCCTTAATGACAACCTGCTTTGTCTTACAATTATAGAGTAAAAATTAAATGTAGATGTCGAAATTGAAGTAACAGATTTTGGAAAAAAAAAATTATTCGCTGCGAAAGCTATTGTAGGCATCTAAAAAATTTAATATTTATCAAAATATGCATTAAAAAGGCAAAATATGCGCTATAAACCTAAAAAATGCTGTAAAAAGGCTATTTTTACTAAAATATGCCAAAAAATGCTTCAAACGATAAAATATGCAAAAATATGCACTGACAAATCGAGGCCAAAATTCATAAAAAGCTATTAAACGGATAAATATATTGTTTCTGCCTTCATTAGTCGCACAAGGAAAAACATGCAATTGCATATTTCTGGTTTCCCTGGTTATAACATTGATGTCACAATGTTAGAGCATCATCAATATTAAGATGTATTTTTCTATGATGTACTACTTTTCTCAGGTTCCTTTAAGCCTTCGGCATAGTTACTCCCAAGAGAAGAAAGTTTTATGTTATAACCTGTACCCATGGTCTCTAACTTTAGTGAGAACTTCTCGCATCGAAAATATGTGAAACAAAATATTCCATCGTTTTTCGAAAAGTGAGAAAAAATTGTGTCTGTAACTCATGTCATGAAAAAATGTGCCCAGAACAAAATGTTATTATTATTTTTCTTTGCATTTTGCTTTTTTAATTGTTTTTTAGTTTTAAAATTTTTTCCCGCCCCATTTTTATTAGTGAGTTTTTCTGACAGTTCAAAGCGGGAACTTTTCTCACAAAAATGTTACAGATATGTACACTTTTTCTGTAAATTGGCGAGTAATTCCCTTACGTGGCAGCTAGTACTCGCCAAAAAAGTTACAGACACAGTTTAGTGAGAAAAACAGCTGTTTGTTTCAATATATGGCATTTTTGTTTCATTTCACACATTTCAATCGAAAAGTTTCTCGACGCGAGAGTTACAGAACATGGGCACTGTTTCATCTAAGCTAATAAAAGCGATCGATTGAATCGGTTTTATAGAAAATTATTTAAAACTTCGTTTTTTTGAATCTCCTTATCTTAAACAAAACGGTTTGAAATTTAAAGAGATTTTCCTAAGTCCTTAAATTTTATTTTTACTAAGAAATCTGCTCTCTTTTAAATCTTGTGTTATAATTATTTAATCGCATCCTTTTTTTTTTGCTTTCTTCTCTAACCAGGCTGTGATTACATTGAAAATCATTATTATTGAAAAACTGCAATAAAAAATTCATTGAAATTTTATTTATTTTTAATGGGGGTTTGTACAAAATAAATAAATAAACAATATGTCTACATATGTATGTGTATGTGTGTGTGTGTGTTAAAACAATGACTTTTGGCATCAGTATATCTTCGCACTTTTACGCATGTGCCACTTAAACATGCTACTAAAAACAGCGACAAAACGCCTTAAGAAATTTTTATGATCAACAACAAAAATACAAATAAAAAAAAAAAAAAAAATTAAACATGAACTAAATGTGTTTGAGGAAAAACGTAAAATAATAACGACAAAGTTGTTCGTTCAATGATTCCCTGTCCCAAATGCCAGACAGGCATCTTTCCTGTTGTTGCTGCTGCTGCATTTGGTGCACATTGAAATTGTTTGGTGGACGCATGTTGCACATATGTGCAATATTGTTGCAGCCGTTTTTTTTTTTTGCTTCTTTTCTTTGAAGAAAAAACGCATCAGCTCCTTTGCCCATGCTCGATGCAAACATTATTTTAAACAACAATTTCTCTCCTCGAAGCGTAAGTGCATTTTAACGGTGTGTTAAGGCATCGAAAGCAACTCGACATGAACAACAATTACCAACAACAAGAATAACAATAACCATTAAACAAATCTAAAACATATTTTAAAGTAGCAGGCGTTTTAAATTACAAGGACACTGTACAAACACAGACTCACAATCATACATTTACATGGTTTTGCCACATGATGACTACATATTCTTCAACTTTCTGAGCCGATGAGGATGATGATGTTAATATTGAGATTTGTACTGCCGTATGTGTGACCTCTTGTAGACGACAAATTTCCATTTTTTTTTTGTTTGTTTTTTTTTTTTTGTAAATTGTGTGTTTCTTCGTAAATGACCAACGCAAAACTTCTTGTTCCTTTTGCTTATTGTTTAATTTGAAATAAAACACATGTTCGTGAGAATGGCATTTATTCCAGTTGATTGAAGAAATATTCAATAACTGCAACTTAATAAGAATGGAGTGGTATTATGGCGCCATCTCTGTTATTAAAACAAAGGAAAATATTGAACGAACAACTTTAAATCTTACAAGTCTTCCAGAACTTTCTATTCATTATAAGCTTTTATAATCGCCTGAAATCATTTTTCAAAAAAAAGTTTCACACATAGACAAATTACACTTGGCTAGTTGAAAAACAGACAAGCCGAGCACCTGGCGTTTTAACCGAAGTCGGGTACGCTGAATCCAATGGTGCTAACCGTTTTTTTATGTTAGCTTTTGTTTTCGAGATATAACGTTATTTCGAAAATTAAGGAGGTTGCACTACATATATTCGCGGAATTCAAAAACGGTTGAGTTTACTGAACAAACTAAAAAAATGAAATTCCGCAATAAAATTACTTTAAAGCACAGAACGACTGCGCACGTTCTATAAACATATTTTTTGAAATTTTTGCTTGTTAAAAGTTCATAAAAAATTGGGAAATGCGGCTATGCTCCTAATTTTTTCTAGACATATAAAAAACGAAGTTGAGCCTAAAAATCGGTGGGAGAAGGATGAGGGAAAGTGAACGAAGACTCATAGAGTTCAAAGTGGGTGCAAGAAGGAACAAATAGAGAGCAAAAAACATCATAGCTGCCACAGAGTCAATCCAATTCGGAATTCCATACAAAGTTTGAAATTTTAAGAAATTTCGCCGCCACAGCTTCTCAGATGCCCCTAAGGCCGAGGCCACGCAATGAGCGGCTAAGCGTCAAGCGGCTGAGCGATGAGCGTCAAAAAATTAAAACATATGAAATACTACTGAAGTGGCCACGAAATGAGCGACATGAGAGCGAAATTTTTGAGCGGCTAAGCGTCGTCGCTCAGGAATAAAACTTGTTCTAATTTTTAGTTGTTTTCTGAGCGTCAAAAACTAATCATGGCAAAAGTGAATATGGAGCTTATAATTTCATCCGTACAAAGCCGACCGAATTATGGCAAGACAGATTACCAAATTTTAAATATAAAAATATGACCGAGAAATTATTTTTTTGTTTTGTCAATTTGGTGTTAAATTGTTGCAACGCAAATCAAAGGATTTCACAGACATGCGGCAGTATTGTATTGGATAGATTTGTATATGAATGGTTTAATTCCCCTTGATTGATTTATAGGATGAACACCGAGGCCTGTTCGTCGATTTCGATATATTTATACCCACGCAAGAATAGTGGAGAGGGTATTATGCATTTGTTCTGATGTGTGTAATGCCTAAAAATATTGGTCCTAGACCCACCTTTAAGTATACCGATCGACTTAGAATCACTAACGATGTCCGTCCGGCTGGCAGGACGCAATTTTGAAGATAATTTTATAAAATTTGGGACAAAGGTTCTTATTGGCCTATTGAAAATGGGCCGAATCATAGGACCACGAGGGAAGATAGGGGGAAATTTCTACCTCTCAAAAATTATCTAACCGATTTTAATGAAATTTAAAACATAGATAGAACCATATCTTTATGGACACATAAGCTATACAGTTTTTTAAAAATGGGACCACAACGGGAGGTAGGGGGCAATTTCTGCCTCTCACAAACTTTCAAACCGATTTGAATAAAGTTTATAAACATAGATAAATCCATATTTATATGGACATATAAGCATGATGAGTTTTTTAATACTGTGGTGTAGGGTATCAAATGTCGGGCTTGACCGACTATACTTTCTTACTTGTTTTTTCTTAAAAAGCATTAAATTTTTATGAATACGATTTTCGCGTAATAACATTAAACAAGCCACTCTTTACAATGGCATTTTAACAACTAACCGCTCAGATATGACGCTCAGTTAAAAGCCACTTGCCGCTCAAACTTGACGCTTTGACGCTCATCGCGCAGACTCTTGACACTTAGCCGCTCATTGCGTGGCCTCGGCCTAAACGGGTAAAATGTACGATGATCTACTCATAAAGAATTCTATTCATTTCTATGATAATTGTGTATTCATATTTCGAATCAAAACAAAGCCAAACGACTTCTGTTAATCTCTAAAATCTAAATAAGATTCTAAATAAATGCAAACTTCCCAGTTTTTTTTTTTTTTTATCGATAAAGCAAATTTTATCGACAACTAATTCTTAATAAAAACGTATGCCAATTTTTAAATTCCGAGGACTGGAAAAAAATCCGTAAACCAATTTAACTCTTAGTAAACCAAAAAAAACGAACACATTAAACCAAGATCGGTTCACAATAAATAACAAGGACTAGACCCGAAAAACTTTCTAGACCGTCAGAAATAGAAACGAATTATTTTATTGTTGTAAAATAAATTTTAACGGACCAAAATTGACTCACAAAATTTCTTAAAAAAAATCAATCTACACTCATCGAAAAATGCATATTCATATTGATGATGCCCTAACATTAGAATTGTGACATCAATGTTATTACAAATGGCATCAATGAGACAAAAAGTGACATCAATTCAATGGCCAACGGCATTATAAAATTTTGTCATATCTTATGCATTATCTTTGACATGACAACAGTGTCATCAATTCGATGAGACATTTTGTGTATTATTAAGATTATTTTCAAGTTAAATAAGAAGCGAAAATTCCCATATTCTATTTGTTTTAATTATTAAGTAAAATTTTCAAAGAAGAATGATTACGACAACCATATCGGGCATGCTGCTGGTGTCTTATAATTGAGAGTTCTTATGTTAACAAAGAGCGAAATACAACAAAAGTGAAACAAACATGTGTAACGAACGAGTAAGTAAATAATTGAGTGCCCCAGAAGGCTAGCTGGTAGTTAGCTAGTCTATTAGCGCCGGGGTTGCGGCTTCGATTTCCGCCAGAGGTTCTGGTTTATTTCCTGCAAACAAAGGTAGAGCTTCGCGAGATTAGCTTAGGGATTTGAAAAAAAAAATAATAATGTTTTCTCAATTTGGCTAAAGTCAACCCCAATCAATCACTCAATTTAATAAGTCCTCTCTTCAATTTTACTGAGTCATCGCAATGATGACACTTTTTATTAAACTAACTCCTATTTGTCATTTCTGTGATGCCGATGTGTCATCCCATTGATGACATGAAATAAATTTTTAACCCTGATGAAAATTTGATCAAATGATGAAAGACATTGGGCATAGTACAAATGTCAAAATATATCAGCGCTATGACGCCTATTCTATCAGTGTATAAGATACTTCGACTCCTACACTGATAGAAAAATGCATCTTCATATTGATAATGCTCTAACATCAGAATTGTTACATCAATGTTACTACAAATGGCATCAATGATGCAAAAAATAACATCAATCCAATGAATAACGTCTTCGTACAATTTTGTCATTTTTTACGTGTCATCTATTTAATGACTATAGTGACATCAATTTTCATGATAACAATGTATTATAAGAAGCAAAAATTCCCATATTCTATTTTTTTAAATTATTAAGTTAAATACATCAAATTTTTAAAGTAGAATGATTGCCATATGGGGCATGATTCTGGTGTCTTATTATTGACAGTTCTGCTGTAAACAAAGGTCGTAATTCAACAAACGTGAAACAAACATATGTAACGGGTAAGTAAACAATAAAATCCTCTCACTTTGACTGAAGTTAAATCCAATGACTTTGACTTAATGACAAACTGTCATTGAATTGATGCTAATGTGTCCTTTCTCCGATGTTACTGCGTCATCGCACTGAGGACATGTTCGTCATTTCTGTGATGCCGATGTGACATCCCATTGATGACATAATTTCATTTTGATCCTGATGACACTTTGGCCAAGTGATGTTAGGGTTGACATCACCATGATGAAAAGTGTCTTGGGATCCAGAACGAAGACACTTGTCATAGTACTGATGTCAAAATACATCAGCGATATGACGCCTTTTCTATCAGTATATAAAATACTACGACTCCTATTAAGGACTACTGGCATTTCATTTAAATTTCCTTTAAATACTTTAATTTTATTCAAAAAAAAAAAAAAAAAGAGAGATTTTGTTACAGTTATAAAAGGCATAAATTTAATACTTTTTTAATTTCTTTCAAAGAAAAAATATATCCATTTCATTTTTACACAAGTGAAAAAAGTTGTAAATAAATATCCACTTAAAAACCCACCAGCAAATATTCCAATCATACGCGTGTATTTTTTATATCCCCAAAGATGTACTTAATGCCATTTAACTTGTCACCCTAGAATGAGTAAGCGATATTTGTGTTTTTATAACAAAAATTCATAAAAGGCTGAATAAATTTGATCCTTCATCCTTCTGCAGCAGTACAAAGACAAAAAGACATGAATGAAATCCCCACAAGAAAAAAAATATTAAAAAAACAACACTCCCTTTAATTCTGATGAGACCTTGAAGCGGTAAATTCAAAAAAAGATTTATTATCTAAGACCTAACCTTCTTATAGATGCAAAAATTAGACATAAGAACATATAAAATCACTAAATATTTTAATATAACAAAACATTTATCAGAACTTCTGGGCAATCTTAAAATAACATCTAAATAAAATTTTACATAATTTTTTTTCAAATTTTATTTATCGAAATTCAATTGTGTATTAAATCAATATTGTGAATGTACTCGTAAATAGATAAAACAACGTATGTAAAGAGGAAAATTTTAAAATTATATTAGTGTGCAAGTGACATTTAAGGGTTTTTGAATAATAAAAAAAACAAGCAAGAGCGCTTTATTCGACTGTCCCGAATCTGTTATACCCTTCCTTCACCGAAAGTAAGAATACATCAGAAGTGGGCTTTAAATGGGACTTATGGTAAATTATATTCCGATATTCAAGAAAGTTAACAGTGTGATTTCTAGTCTTATAAATCTGTGACAGACCAAAACTTATTACAACAACATTATTCGTTACGGTTTTACGCGAACTAAAGTGGTTTCCGAGAGTGGGCTTTAGATGGGACGTATGGTTAATTACACAGTGCAACACGAAAAAAAAACCATATACGTACAACTCTACTTGATAAAAGATAAAAAAAAAAAAGACCGTGTCTCCCAGATTTGCCCAAAATCATGCACTTTTTTTATGGGCCCCCAAAGATTTTCGCAAAAAAGTGATAATTTTCTCAGGCTCATGTCTTGCAAGCCGTTCGGAATTTTGATTTATCCTTTGTGACAAAATTGTAGCTCTTGCCATAAAAAACAAAAATTGTGAACATATAAAATCAAGATTGATTCAAGTACGGATTATTCGAGCGCAAAATACTTGACTTATCAATATTTAATCTCGAATTCGTGCTTGAAACAGTCCTAAAATCAGATTGATTAATGTAAAACTACGATTGAATCAATCTAAAAAACGCTTGATTCAAGTATTTTACAGTTAATTTACTAACGTATTCGTACTTAAAATAATCTGAAAGTGAAATTAGATTGATTCCAACAGAAAACAAGTATCCCAGAGACAGAAGGTGAATATTTTTATGATTGATTTACTTACCCGTTTTACACTTTACAGAGCCCACATGCATTCTAAGTCTTCATAATAGTAGCGTTTAAGCATGTCAGGGAGATCGTGTCTTACTGATTCAAGCTATTTTTGCTTTGTGTGTGGAGAATATTTGGTTGGAAAAAAGGATATGCAATATCAGAATCATTAAAATATGCATATTGAAATTATTTTGGATTTGCAGTCAGAAGCTTGGTGCATTAAGCGCTAACAAGGGGAGCGAGCTCCCCGAGATTTAATGAAAATTGAAAGGATTTATCAAGGATTTTAAGACAAAAGCATGCTGGGAAACTATTGCAGGACTCTAACACGTGAAGCCGAACCAACAAAATGCAAACGACTTTCAAAAAACGCCATTCACTTTTGAAAATTCATTGATTTTTAAATAACCTAGTGATTTTGTATGTAAAGCTAAGATCCCACTATCGGCTCAAGTAGCACAATCTGTGACGATTTTTATCGTGCTATATCGGCACACATTTAAAAACATTGCACAATTTTTTCTTAGGTGGTCCCATTATCGTCGCACATTGTGACAATTTTTTTCGGTTCATATCGGCTAAAACTCAATTGCGACAATAATCGGTACAATGCGGTCACACTATCGTGTTATTTGGGCAAATTAAATCAAATGTTTTTGTTTATTTACTTGTTGGCAGACATAATTTTACTTTAGAAATTCGCAAAATTCTCCGTCCGAATATTAAATTATGTTTCCTAACAATTTTAAATAATATGTTAATATATGAATAATAAAAAATATATTCAATTTCATTCAAACTTACTGCACTTGTTCTTTTTTTTTTTTGTAATTGTTGTTTTGTAAACAAATGTTTACAAACCAGGGATGGCAACATCGATAAAACTGCAATGTTTTGGTTAAAGCGAGTTGTTTTTTTTTCATTAAGTAGTACAAATATACTATTTAACGTTTCAATACATAAATAATAGATAAAACAAATGTAATTTTGGTACAATTAAGCTCAAAAAAGTAAAATTTTAGTAACCAGTTTATGCAATTTAAAAATTTCGTTTTGCCATCCCTTGTATCGGCGCTGATTGGCGACTGTGATCGGCACACAAGTGGCCGATAAAAATCGGTACATATTAAACAATTTGATTGCTCCACATTGTGCAAAATAGTGTTCACATTATCGGCGCATCTAGGTTAATTTTGATTGTCCACAGTCAGCACAATTTCGGCACAGATTGTCGCAAATTAAAACATTTTGAACGTTCACACTATCGGTACATGAAATACGCCAAAAATTGGTACATTGCGCCGATAGTGGGATCTTAGCTTAAGAAACGAATAAAACTAGTGTTATTTAGAAAAAATTAAAACATAAATTGTATATTTTTAATTAAAACAACCACATCTTAAATGTAAGCCCGGCTTTGAAATTGTTGGAAGTTAAATATGTCATATTTAAATTTGTCGTTACTTCGAAACATTTTTATCTTCACACACAAAAAAAATCCACTTTTTACACCAAAATTTACTTTTTTACGAACTGACTTTTTGCACAAAATTACAGTTTTTACACAGACACTGAGAGTTTTGCACAAAAACTTACTTTTCTGCTCAAAAAATTTTACTTTTAACACAAAAACTGTTTTTTTTTTACAAAAAAAACTGACTATTTTACAAAAAAAAACTGCCTTTTATACGCAAAAACCTAAACGTTTTACGCAAACAAAAAAAAAAAAAAAACACTTTTATAAAAAAACAAACTTTTTGACACAAAATGAGCACTACTGTTTGTAAAAATTTGTAGAAAAATAAAAAAACGTTTACTCACTTAATTTCACTTTTGCCTTAATTATTCCCTATCACATCACTCTCAAAACTTTTCGCATGAGTAATCCTGATTTTTTTTTTTTTTTTAAATACTTTATTAAAACAATTATAAACCGTCATATATAATTAGCCAATATTAAATTAAAACTGACACTTTTTAACTCAACCATTTTAAGATTCGAAGGACCACGTTAAAAACAAAACCACAACAAAAAAAGCACATGGTACCTGCTGTTTTTATAAATCTACTTAAAAAAAACCAAAAATAATAATAATAAAAAAAATTGAGTACAAAAACGGATATGAAAAAAAAAACAAACACACGCGCAGTGCCATAAATTTCAATTTCATTCATGAAAAACCTGGAACAACAACATCTTCGACAGAGGGAAATTTATTATTGTAAACTGATTTTGAAAGAGGAAAAAGAAAATGAATGAAATTAAAGCAGCTTTTAGTTTACGTAGGTTGTAAGACGAAACTGATTTTCTCTTTTTTTTTGTAAAAGAAAAATATGTTTTAAGATACAAACGATATTTTTATTTAATGTTAAGAAGGAACACAAGCAATTGGTAATAAGGTAGTTATAAATAAATTAACTAATTACTTTAGGAAGTAAATGATGCAAAATTATTATTGAAGATCAAGGATATAATTACTACCTTTAAGAACAACAAACAATGTCTTCAAGTTAATTTTTTTTTGTTTATGTAAAAAAAGGTACTTTTTCAACAAAAAAAAAAAATGTGACTTTACACAAAAACTGACTCTTACGCACAAAAAAACACACTTATTTCACAAAACTGTACATTCTGCGCAAAAAACGACAATTCTTACGCAAAAACTTTTTACACCAAATACAATTTGAAACAATTTTGCACAAAATTCTATAGAAAAAGTCATAATTTTATACAAAAAAGCTCACTTTTTTTAAAGAAAAGATACACATAAGAAAAATTTTAATTTTTAAAGTAACTTGTTACTTTTAAAAGCCGACAATTAATTTTTTTTTAACAAAAAGGTAAATTTTTCACATAAAAACTCATATAATTTACTTTAAACGCCTTTTTTATTTAAAAACAAGTGCAGTAAATTTTACGCAAAAAGCCAGTATTTACAAAAGTCATACATTTTACTACATACAAAAAAAAACTTACTTTTTACACAACAAATCAAACTTTTTACACAAAAAGTCATAATTTTTACACAAATATTCATACCGTTTACACAAAAAGTCATACTTTTTACAAAAAGTCATACTTTTTACAAAAAGTCATACTTTTTACAAAAAGTCATACTTTTTACAAAAAGTCATACTTTTTACAAAAAGTGATACTTTTTACAAAAAGTCATACTTTTTACAAAAAGTCATACTTTTTACAAAAAGTCATACTTTTTACAAAAAGTCATACTTTTTACAAAAAGTCATACTTTTTACAAAAAGTCATACTTTTTACAAAAAGTCATACTTTTTACAAAAAGTCATACTTTTTACAAAAAGTGATACTTTTTACAAAAAGTCACCCTTTTTACAAAAAGTCATACTTTTTACAATAAGTCATGCTTTTTACAAAAAGTCATACTTTTTACAAAAAGTGATACTTTTTACAAAAAGTCATACTTTTTACAAAAAGTGATACTTTTTACAAAAAGTCATACTTTTTACAATAAGTCATGCTTTTTACAAAAAGTGATACTTTTTACAAAAAGTCATACTTTTTACAAAAAGTGATACTTTTTACAAAAAGTCATACTTTTTACAAAAAGTCATACTTTTTACAAAAAGTCATACTTTTTACAAAAAGTCATACTTTTTACAAAAAGTCATACTTTTTACAAAAAGTCATACTTTTTACAAAAAGTCATACTTTTTACAAAAAGTCATACTTTTTACAAAAAGTCACCCTTTTTACAAAAAGTCATACTTTTTACAATAAGTCATGCTTTTTACAATAAGTCATGCTTTTTACAAAAAGTCATACTTTTTACAAAAAGTCATACTTTTTACAAAAAGTCATACTTTTTACAAAAAGTCATACTTTTTACAAAAAGTCATACTTTTTACAAAAAGTGATACTTTTTACAAAAAGTCACCCTTTTTACAAAAAGTCATACTTTTTACAATAAGTCATGCTTTTTACAAAAAGTCATACTTTTTACAAAAAGTCATACTTTTTACAAAAAGTCATACTTTTTACAAAAAGTCATACTTTTTACAAAAAGTCATACTTTTTACAAAAAGTCATACTTTTTACAAAAAGTCATACTTTTTACAAAAAGTCATACTTTTTACAAAAAGTCATACTTTTTACAAAAAGTCATACTTTTTACAAAAAGTCATACTTTTTACAAAAAGTCATACTTTTAACAAAAAGTCATACTTTTTACTCAAAAAATCATAGTTCTTATACAAAATGTCATACACTTAGACACACTTTTCAAACAAAAATTACATATTTTTCTGTAAAATGATAATTTTTTTATACAAAAAATCAGAGCTTTACATGTTAAACCACAATGTTTACACTTAAGATCATACAATGTACAAAAAAGCCAAACCTTTTACGCAAAATGTCACACTTTGTTCACAAAATGTCACACTTTTCCACAAAATGTCACACTTTTTTCACAAAATGTCACATTTTTATATAAAAACCCACAATTTCTGCACACTAATGGTGTTTTCTTTTCTACACAAAAAATAGCACCTTCTGCAAAGGTGCATCTATTTGCCGACCCTGTAATAATGCTATTTATTTGGCGAGAACAAAACACAAGTTATGAAAAAGTGGAATGCCGTGTTTTTAACAGCCACCAAAAAGTTTAGTCTAGCTCACTTTTAAATGCTTTTTATGTTATTTTCCGACATTTTGTTTTAACTGATTTATCGATTTCAAATAAATTTTAGGGTTTGTTTCCAATTTTGCTTTTTTCGTGAATTTTAGCCAAGTTCGTGATAGATGCGATTTTTTCCTGAAGTTTTCAGATTCTTAACAGCTTTAACAATTTTAAATAAATATCAGACTTTTCTTTCCAGCCGCTGTTAGCAACTTTTTTGCGAATTTCCGCTAATTTAGCAATTTTTACCGAATTTATGCCATTCATTATTGTTTAAGGGACTTTTCATAAATTTTATGGCTTGTTTTAAATTTCGCAAATTTTCTCTATTTTTGCTAACTTTTTCAAATTTTTGCAATTTTAGCGTAGCTTTATAAAAAAAAATTATAAAAAAAACCCATATTATACCGAACTTGTCTATTTTACAGGGCACTTTTAACCCTTTCGATTTATGGGGGGTCGAAAAGTGCAATGCCTTATGCCATTAGTAAGGGTGAATGTTTTAAAATAAAACATGCTACCCTTTTAGAGAGCAAAATGTTTTTTTTAAGAAACGAACACCAAATTAAATTTTAATAAATTGTCACAATTATTTGCAAAAAAAAAACATCATAAGCTAAACTTTTTACCTAAAAAGTCACAATTTCTATACAAAAAGTTATAGATTCTATATACAATTTTTACATTAAAAGTTAAACTTTTTTATAGCAAATGTCAATAACTACATGCAAAAACCACAATATTTACACTTAAGTCATACAATGTACACAAAAAGTCAAGCCTTTTCTTTTTACAGAAACACTTTTTATACAAAATACACGCGTTAGACTTTTTTCCAAAAAGCCATGCTCTCAACACAAAAAGTTACAACTTATATAAGTTTTTGCCACACTTTTTATGCAAAGAGTTAAAACATTTTCCCACAAAAAAAGTGCCTTTTTCACCAAAATTTGTGTAGTTATACACAACCCTTAATACCGTTCGTAACTATTTTCAATAAAGAACCGAACATTCGTTAAAAAACAGAACAATTGTAGACAAACATTATAATTTAATGTTCTATAATGTTTTTTTCGTGTGCGTTTTTTGTTTTTGTAAAAAAAGTTTGGTTTTTTTACCAGCCAAAAGGGACGAACATTAATGAGCCGAACCGAACACATTGAAGTCTGTGGATTTTCAAAAAAAAAAAAAAAAACCGAACGGAATTAAATGTTCACATCTTTTGTTGAGTTTGATAAAAACAGTAATATTTTTGTGTTCGAAAGATGACTAACAGGGAAACGTTATTTTTTTTATGATTTTCTAAACAAACACTATTAGCGTTTATCTTTTCCACAAATGTACCGAACCGAACATTAAGAAACGATATTTAGTATTTATTTTCGAACACTGATATCGATATTTATTTAAGAATGTCTAAGACCTCCTTCACACTATGCGACATGTCGCGAAGAAATTGAGGGCGTTGGGTTGCAATTTGATTTTGCTCTTTAATATGCTTCGTATAACTTTTTGAAATTAAATATTTAAATCTGAATTTATTAGTTAAACGTCAAATTGTAGCTTGTGGCTCGCAAAACAAAACATTACGTCTGAACTTGTACGAGTTTTCAAAGGGACACCAAAAGAAAATATCGCATTATATATCCCAATAAAAAATTGTATCATTTTGCGAAGTACATTTAAAAAAATAAGCGCTCAATTATGCGCTACGCAATAAGACATACAGAAATGCAGTAAAGTAAGTGAAAGCATTCTCAACAACTTTTATAAAAAAAAATAACATTTCAAGTGCTACGGCCGGCATTCCCTTACTACGAAGCAGGTCGTTACATCCAACAATTTTTATTTGCGCTGAAAAGTGGGAACTCGCCATATAAAATCCATGTCTTCCGTAAGCGCAATGGTAAGCGAAACGTTTATGTTTCTCCCTTACAAACCTGCTTCGTTGGAAGCTTCATTTTATATTGATATGTTTCAGACTATGCGACAGAACCCTGCAGCAATATTCGTATTTTCTTTTGGTATCCCTTTGTAAACTCGTACAAGTTCAGACGTAAGGTGTTTTAAATGTAAATTTCTATGCCGTTATCGTGTGACATTGTGGGATTGGCTATTAATTTTAATTATATTTTTCTCATCAATCATCAATTGTACATAAACCTATTGCTGCCATTTAAGTACAGTTAGGGTATTCTTAAGGGCACCATATCCCAATAAGCATGGAATTCAAGTGGAATTACATTTGAAATCCAGTCACAATTTCCAATTTCCAGTGTTAAAGTACAGTTGAAACACAATTGAATTCAATAGCGAATCCAGCAAAATTAACCATTGAATTACAGTCGAACAAAACAGTACCTTTACAGTGTAATTCCAGCCTTGAATAACAGTGTGATTCAAGTTGAACCGAACCTGTTTTAGCGTTGAATTCAAGCACGAAATTTCAGTGTTATTCAAGCAATGTTACAGCCGTATTTTAATAGTGTTATAACATTATTTGAACAATAATTTTGCAACAACTCTGTACCATATATAACATATGCTTCAAACAAATTTGTTGCTGTTTTTTAACAAACTTCAAACAGACTGGAAAGAGGATGGATTTCAAATGTAATTCAAGCTTGGATTCACACTGAAATTCCAACATTGGAATTCACAAAAAATTTGTGCTTATTGGGATACTATCAATATAACTCATTAAACGTTGTTGTAGTATTAGTGAAAATTCAAAACAATTTAGATATATCATGGAGCACACGTACACGAGCTTGACATCAAGCATTTTGATAGTGTATGGTGCCCTTTAGAGTTTTTCAGTTTATCGTTTATACGATTATTTTTAAATATCCTTTTCTTAAAACGGGTTGTTATAAAGCTTCTCAAATTTTTTTATATAAAAAACAGTTTTACATACATGTTGTATGTTAATACATGCATATCGCACTTGACCATAAAGATAAATCAAAATTTAAACCTTTCAGTACAAGCAAACCTATTTTTAATTTAATATTAATGGCATATGCAAAATAATTTTGAAACAAACTGCTTCAAAACCAAAAGGTATATAAAATACCATTAAATTTTTTTTACAACGCTTCGATATAAATATGTATAACGTGCCAATTTTGTTCAAGTAAAACAAATGAAAATTTTTAAATTTGGAACACTTTGATAATAATTTAAGTTTTATCCTTTTTAGGCAATATATAAAAAAAAAACTAATGTGTTTTATGAATATCGATATACATACAATACATACATATAAATTTCTTTCATTTGCCCACCGCTACCAAAAGTTAGTGTTTTTTTTTTCCTGTAATAATAATATTATTAAATTGGTACCGAAAAACTTAAGTAATCTTTCGCTGTCATATAAATGTATCCATGAATGAATGACATAAAGAATGAATTTGATTTGCGGCACGTGTTATTTATTAAAGTTCTACTACCTTCATCAGCAAGAGAGAGAGAAAAAAAAAACAAAAAATATATGGGTGAATCTCATTTCAAATGCTTTTTTCGTGCCTGTTGAAAGTATGTATGGTAAAATATTTCTTAAAATTAACACATCAATTTAAATTTGAAATCTACTTTTGCTTGATTTGAAATGTTATTAATAATAATATTAATAAATAAACAAAATCTTTTTTTTTAATATAAGACTGTTGATTATGTGATAATAATGTTTTACTCTCTTCATACAACATGGTGTGTCCTGTCTATTTTGCTTGCATTAAGAAACTATGAATTTTATAATGTAACAGAGTTAAGATAGAAGTTCATAGCACGCGCTAATTGAGTTTAAAATCTTTAACGCTTGAAAATGGCAAGTTACACAACGTGCTATATAAAATCGTTTCCTGTCAGCTGTTTTTCTTTTTTATTTGTTTACTTATTTCCAAACTGATTAAGAAAAATTAATAATTTGCTCTTTGTGTGTTTCTGTAGTCCTGCCTTACTTTTTTCTACAATACTGTATGTTTTTTAACCTCTTCAATAAGTTTTTCCTACATGATTTGTTTAACCCTTTCGGTACTTTTATAATGGACTATTTTTATAAAAATATGCATATTCAACTAAAATATATCTTTTTTTTGTGTGCCCCTACCCAGAGAAGAGACTTCGGATGGGACATAAATGTCCCAACAGGTGTTTGGCATGGAACATATAAGTCCCATTAGTCGTAAACATATAAAAAAGGGTATACAAAATCAAGAAATTGTTTTCTTTTTACGTTGTAAATTCATATATATCGCTCATTTGCTGCAAGACCGGCATAACTCAAAAAAATCCATTCCGAGATAAACGCATTTAAAGTTTTTGATTTGCTTTACCTACTTAGAAAAAAAAGAAGACACAATCTCTTCAAACTGGGAAAGTATAAAAAATATAAAGATGAATTTAATACACAATATAAAGAAAAACAAAGCGAACAATTCTGCATCTCTAACTCCAAAATTTCATTTTTTGAGTTATGCCGGTCTTGCAGCAAATGAGTAAAATGATCCACGAATTTACAGCTGACATCACCAATTTATAAAAACTTTATTCCACCATTTCTGTGATTTACGGTCTACTTCATACATTTTGGATAACTGATCAAAAAACTCCCCCAAACAACACGTGTTATATGCAAGACTTTTTTAATATTTTTGTACTTAAACGTCTAAATAACTAAATGGGACAGTTTTGAATCATTTAAAGTGAAAATCTTTAATAATAGGACTCTGGGAACATTCAGTGGGATACATATGTTCCAATAGGTGCGATAGGGTTAAATAATTATGTTTTATTGTCAGCTGACTACTTGTCAAAAGTACACAACGCATTAAAAAGTTTAAGGTTAACCATCTTTCTGCCACAAACGCGTTAAAATGATTTTTATGTAACTTGTTCTTTGAAAAAACACTAGATTTAGTTTTTTTTTTTGACAAAACCCGACTGCGCACTCGCGCACTATCGCGTGCTATTTACTTCTACCTATACAGCCAGGCGAGCGAGCGATGACGGAATAGTTGTTATACAAATTTTGGCCCCACTAACAAATATCGGGTTTTTCAATAAGAGCGCTACAAAAGTTTTTTTTTTAAATAAAACAAAAACGGTTTTGAAATGAAATTCTTTATTCCTGTGAAATTACGTTCGATGCCATTATGTATGGAACTCGATTTCTTTTGCATGGCCATGAAATTACGTTCGATGCCATTATGTATGGAACTCGATTTCTTTTGCATGGCCATTACGGGGACGCTTGCAGAAGTCCAGACGCTGTACTCAATTTTCGACGGTTTCCAAGCGTAAATCGGCCTATACTGCTGCAATTTCACGTTCGATATTCGTACGAAGTTCATCATTCGTCGCTGCCTTGTTGGCATATACCATAGACTTGATGTAGCCCCACAGGAAATAGTCTAACGACGTCAAATCGCACGACCGAGGCGGCCAATCGACTGGACCATTTCGTGAGATAACACGTTCTCCAAACTTGGTTTCCAATAAATTGATTGTGACATTCGCTGTGTGGCTTGTGGCACCGTCCTGTTGGAACCACATCTCCTACAAGTCCATTTCATCCAATTGGGGCCAAAAATATTATGTTATCATTGAACGGTAGCGATTCCCATTCACAGTAACATGCCGGTCTTGATAATCACGGAAGATGTGCGGCCCAATGACACCGCCGGCCCATAAACCGCACCAAACCGTAAATTTTTCGGGATGCAATGATGACCCATAGAGTACGTATGGATTGCTCTCTGGCCAATAGTGCATATTTTGCTTATTGACGAAGCCATTCAGCCAGAAATGAGCCTCATCGCTGAAGATAATTTTTCGATGAAAATCTGAATAATTTTCAAGTTGTTGCTCAGCCCAATTCACGAACATACGACGCTTCTGTTGTTCAAGCGGCTTCAGTTCTTGCGTCAATTTGATCTTGTAAGGATGTGGGCCAAGATCTTTTCGCAAAATTTGCCACAACGACATCACACAGTTGCCCAACGCTTGAGAACGAAGTTTGAGAGACACATTTGTGCTTTCTTTAACTCAAGCCTCCGCGGCAGCAATATTCTCGACACTACGGGCGCTTCTTTGTCTCACTGGCACAGGAAAATTTTTTACTGTGCCTGTGGATTCAAATTTTTCCACTTGACGCTCAATTGTTGATCTGGTAGGACGATTATGATGACCATAAATTGGACGTAGCGCTCTTAACGTTGAGGCCACTGACTCCGAATTTCGGTAGTAAATTTTAATAATTTCGACTCGTTGTTGTTTGTATATCTTTCCATCATGAAATGGCAAACCTTACTGAAGAGAAATGTCAAAAGAGCGGCAAAAAATATGGCGGCGTTTGCTGTCCCTATCGATCTACTTTTGTAGCGTCCCTGTTGAAAAATGCTTTTTATGCGACCACAAATGTCAAAATAAGTCACATGAGTTGAAACACGTCAAACCATCACGAAAAAGAGGTATTTCCGGCATCATCACCTCCGATTTCAATGAAATTCCACACAAATGTTGTATGTTTTTGGACTTTAGCAAAACATAAATTTTCAGACCCCAGATTCTTTCGGGTTCCGAAATATGACGTCATAAAAGATGTGAAAAATGTTAAAAAAACACAAAAGTCTCCTTTCAAAAGGGTCAAGGAACTTTTTAACTACGCAAGATAATTTAGTTTTGGTATCATTTTAAAGGTGAAAGTGCACCCTTTAAAATGATATGCATATTGTTTTTTTAAGAAAAGGTCAAAGGTCATTTTTTGGGGTCTTAAGTCCAAAGGTTCATATCTGGAAAAGCATATTTTTTAAAATTCTTAAAAAAATATATGTCAAGTATTAGACACTTTTCTACATTTTCAGAAAATTTAAAGGTGGAAACTCAACTGGTCTCAGAGTTATAGACCAGAACGTGATCCTAAGTATGTTTCGTATTCAAAAAACCCTTGTTGTTGTAGTATTTTTATTACTTTTTTTTGAATTTCTGGAGAGCAACAAGAACCAAAGTTTCCAAATTAGGTACACACATTAAGGTTATCAATACACACCATCCCACAAAATGTGGGTGGGATTGGAGAAGTGGGCGTGTTACATCCCGTACAAAAAATATCAAAAATTGTATAAGAACCTGAATTTTTGGACTGTCATATGACCTATTGTCATGCCTTATATATCAAAAGATCGGAAATCTTTAGTAGAAAATAATCTCTGAAAAACTCGAAAAAATCGGTTTGTGTTGAATTTCATTGAAATCGGAAGTGATGATGCCGAACGGCATGATGGTTTGACATGTTTTCACTTACATGGGTTGTGGTTGTCGACAGAGCCATTTTGTTGCAATATTTAACAAAACTATTTCTTGCAACACCAACATATAATATTTTTTGAAAGTACTATTTCTAATATAATTTTATTGTTTTACAAAATATTTTTTACAAAATCTATTGTTCAAAACAGATGTGGTTTGTTTACGGCAAATCAAGTAAAACAGGGCTTTATTTTTGTCGCTTAATTAACATGTTTTGCCGATTTTTATTTTTATACTAGAGTTTTGTTTGTAAAAACGTTGCTGTAACAATGAATGCATAACGTAAGAAACGTAAAACCTGACGTCCAACGAGTCGATAATTAGTGGGGCGCTTATGAGAACGATAACGAGTGACTTGTTGTCGCCAACCCGGTGTAATTTAATAAGACCAAATTTGGATTGTGTTAATTAGTTTACACATCAAATGGAAAATAAAAATTATTATAATTTTTTTAATAATTTTCTGTTGTCCGCAGTTTTGTGTATTGAGTGTTATTCTTTTCTAGTTTGCTTCATTACTCAGTTTAATTGTTGATCCTCGCATTAACAATATACACTAGAATAACAGCGTCAGTTTGAAAGTAAAGTAAAGTGTTCCATTATTATTACTTTATTTTTACCTAAATTAAGCCATAAATAAGTTAAAGGAAGGTTCATCCTACCTGTTAGGTAAAAGTAAAGATATAATAATGAAACACTTTTTAGGGGTATTTAACTTATTAATCGGGTTTCTTAAAATGTTGCATGCAGACACTGTAACATCTGTAAGGAAATATATAATAGGGTGTGAAATAGAGTAAGAAGGGTAAAAGCTCCCCCTTCCAATATCTTCTTAACTAATGGACCGAATTTCTTGAAATTTCGCAGGCAAATAGTTTTACAGCTGGAAAGTACTATAGCCTATAGTTTTTATTATTTAGGGCGTGAAGCAAGAGGGGTAAAAGCTCCCCCTCCCTATATCCTCTTAACTAATCAACCGGTTTCCTTAAAATTTGGCATGCAGATACTGTAACATCTGAAACAACGTTTGCCGGGTCAGCTAGTAGTATTATATATAAATTATCCGTGAATTTTAGGACGGAAAACCTTAAGTTAAGCTAAAGTTGATTTTCTTTAAATATTTATTATTTAATTTCTGTCCCAAATCTTCTATTCATCATCGCCCAGCCCAAACCGCCGACCCTAGAAACTTGAAATTTGGACTAGCGATTCGTCACTCTCCAAATCGATCCACTAAGAAGGGATTTTTCGAAATTCGAATGTTTAAGGTGTAAAAAAGGTAAAAACGGGAAAATTCGGTAACTTTATATCTCCAAAACTAAAAGATATGCAAAATAAATGTAATACTTATCGTTGTTTTTTGGAAAATTAACCGGACAGGTGTATGGTACTTTTTTTAAATTCGGCCCTATTAGGAAGTAAACGGGTAAAATCTGAATGTTAGTACTTTTTTCCACCCCATCTATATTTTGAACCAGTTAACATAGAAACAAAGTTAATACCACATTCTAAACTTATCAAAAAAATACGTATACGAATTTGGTACTTTTTCGAAATTCCAACATTTAAGGGGTAAAAATCGTAACTATTTTTTGTACTTTTTTTACAAAACATTTTCCTCCATTCATTGACATTTTCGTGCTAAATTATGGGCTGCCACTACAATACTGAAATTTTTGATACTTTAATGGGGGGAAAATATAGTACCTAAGAAAGGAAATACAGAAAATTTGATATTTTTCTTTAGCTTTTTGGTTCTACTAAAGTAGCGGGTTAAATGCTAGAATTTAAACAAGTTTAAAACTAGAAATAAAAACTTTGGCATAAAAATATGTCCACGAAGAAAAAGGAGACGCTAACGACTCTCATGTTTTTATTTTTTTTTTTATTTTTGTAATACAAATAAATTCGTTGCAGGAAGGATAACATACATATTGTTTTTTGTAAGGGATATAAGAGCAGCAACAGTTTTTGGGATCGAATTAAAAAACATAAATCGGCTAAGGCAAAACAGTTAAGAACACTTTCCTCCTCTGTATGAACAAAATATACACCATTTGAAAGAAATTTACTCACAGAAGTGCACAATATATTTTTTATTAAAATCTGTTCAATAATTTCAGAGTTATAAGCATTTAAAATTGCTACTAACACAAATGCAAAATAAATAAATAAAAATTTATTTTCAATTATCAAATAATAAAAAATTAGGGTGATCGATTATTCGATATTTTTCAGAAACCGTATTTCGAATATTTCGACTATATAAATCTTATGTATAAATCAGGAAATGTAAAACAGTTAAGAACGCTTTCTTCCTTTGTTTGCCATCCGAACCTCTATGGGGAGAAAAAAGGGGAAATACGGGAAACTAAATTTCTTTCTTTTACTTTTCTGTGCTTCATGTGATAATTTTTAAATTTTCTATAATATTGAACTCAGAAACATAATATTATAGGTGTAGGGTCCTGGAACTTTTTTGAATTTTCGGTAATATTCGACCTATAAAGATAAAATTATACATTAAACTGGGTGAACAAGAACATGTAAGGGGAGCTTGTTGTTAATTTTTCTTTCAAAAGCTGGTATTTTGATGAATTTTCGTTAATATTAGACATAGAAACATAAAATTAAACGTTCAACGTCCTTAGTGGATGGCAATATATAAAAGAGACTTTTTAATACTTTTTTGTTTTTCGATTAGCATTTTTTATATTGAACTTACAAAATTAAATTAACTCACGTAGAAGCTAAAATATGATCCGGAGGTTGGTCGCTCGCCAAATCGATCCACTTTGAAGGAAAAAATAAATGCTCGAAACAAATAAATTCATATATACTTAGATGAATTATGTTTTCTTCATATTTACAAAAAAAAAATATGGTCGAATTTTGACCATTAGGCGAACACTAGTAAGAATAAAATGACAATCTTTGGAAAAGTTCACATGCCCGCAGTTCCCCAATTTGGACTTCACATTTCCTCTTTAGACTTCTACTTTATCCATTTGATATTTTATTCGGCTAGGATTATTCGTTAAAAATACTAGATTTTTTTCCAAAATGTTATGTAACGCCCAATACACAAAAATTTTTAAATTTCAAAATATATAAAATTATATTTCAGGATTCATTGAATGAGGCGAAAAATGTAGTTTAAATCTATAACCATTTCATATTTTAAACAATTAAATTGGTTAATTTAAAAAAAAACAAAAAATTTACTCTTAAAGTGTGAACCACCCGTATACTTTTATTTTTTGTATTAAAGTTGTTTGCTAATATAAAAGCCTAAAAACAGTGTGACAAAAAATAAAGCAAACAAATATGAAAATAATATGAAATCAAATTTCTAGCACCCAAAAAAAAGTTTACATATCGCTCATTTACTTCAATAGTGACATAACTCAAAAACATCCATTTCGATAAAAACGCTTTTAAAGTTTGTTCTAACCACTTACAGAGCTACCTAAATAAAGGTAAAAGTACATAACACGCGTTTGTACGCGTGAATTAACTTTTTTGTTATGTAACTCGTGCGCTCTGTAGATTTCTGTCAAAAAAAGTTAAACTAGAGTAATTTCATAGAACAAGCTACATGCAAAATTTTTTGAAGCGTTTGCGCCAGAAAGTTGGTTAACTTTGAACTTTTTAACGCGTTATGTATTTTTGACAGGTAATCAGCTGACAATAAAAAGAATAATTTAACAAATTTGTGAATCGTGAAACAAAAACTTATTGAAGAGCTTGAAAAACATACAATATTTATATAAAAAGAATAAATTCAATAAAATAATAAAATCTTGATATACTTTCAAACCCGTTTTCAATGCACAAATAATAAGTAAACAAATAAAAAACAGCTGACAGGAGTGGCTTTTGTAACGCGTGTTGTGTAACTTGCAATTTTTTGCGCGCTAAAGTTTTTAAACGCACGATACTCGACGACGAACAAACGCGTGTTATCTACTTCCACCTTAAGAGCAGCAAGCGGCTTTTTTATTTCAAAACTTTTCATTTTCACACAGTTTATATGAAACTAACCTTTAGAACGCGAATTCAACACCGCCCGGCTGAAAAATCTTATTTGAAAGATCGCTTGGTCGTTTTATTTAATTGAAAATGTATTAGAAATAGAATAGAAAAACGCTTGACGCTCTTGTTTAGGTAGCTAGCTCAGTTAGAAGAAATAACGACACATTTTCTCTTAAAACGGGGAAAGTTATGAATGTTAAATGTCTTTTTGGAAAAAAATATTTTGTAAATTTTCTTGTCATCAATTATTGCAGTCGTCCTGTTAATTTATAAACCAACATTAATAAAATAAAGAACAAAATCAATAAATATGGTATAATGTTAAAAAAAAATTATCTTATTTATATTTCATTTTATAAGAACGTAATATTTTTGTTTTATGTACTCACCTACTTTTTGTGTTATTTTGTTATTTTTTTTTTTTTTTGTATTGGATTTTTCTTTCTTTTTTACGTTTTTTTTTTTTAATTTACGAGTAAAAAGGTATCAATCGAAAAATAACAAGGATCTTATAAATTTTTTTGTAACTTTTTCAAATTTCAAGCAAACGACAGGTACATTTTCTGCAAAGAAAGAAAAAAAAGAATTATAAAAAAATATATACTTTTTAAGTAGAAAATGATAAATTATATTATAAAAAGGATTTCCTTATTTCCATGTGGGCTTTAATAACCTTTTTTCAAATTAAAGAGATGAAAATATTTAAAGTATGTGTGTTTTTTTATTTAAGAATGAATGAAAAGAATGGGTAAATTGTAAAATACATATTTTCAATATTTAATGAATGTCACTTTAAACGAATGAAATATTCTCAATTCTCAGTAATTAAAATGAAATATAAAAAATATTGACAAGAAATTAAGTTGAGTTATTACCGCAAAAAAAAAGCTTAAAGGTCCCATTAGCCTACCGTTAATGTAGAAATGTAAATGTAATGTTAACAGCTGATCGTGTCTGTTATATGGAAAGCAATGCAAATGCTTAACTGACTGTAATGTCACTTAACCGTAACGTGCCAACCTGTAGAAAATAGAATTTCATTACGAGGTTACGTGACAGTTGGAGATAGTGATGGGCTGCTTATATTTTAAATGCAATGCGGGTAAAATCACTCTTTTTGTTTGGTACTTTTTCAGTTATAATATCTGTGGACTTTTGAGAAAATAAGTAACAATCCATACATATTTTCATTTATACAAATATATGCTTAGATGTATAAAATTAACAAATGTATACATATCCACAAACAAACAAAGTCTGGTTTTTAATGGTTTACCTTGTTTAGGTGTATGCACATTTTGAAATTAATGTAAGAACATGTGTACGAATATTTGTTTTTTGTAAATCTGTAATATAAATATCAAATATTTAATTATTTATTTATTTATACATACAAGAAATACAGTTTTAATACTATTTAAATCACTTGGTACTTTTTCTGCAAAGCAGGTCACTATTTCAACATTTTTAATTCTCATCACTGTGTGTGTTGTTTATGTATAGTAATACTTTTTTGTTTTTGGTTGTGAAAAACAGCTGACACGTTCTTACATGTTCTATAAGTGCACAAACGAGCTTACAGTACGTTACGGTACTTTACATTGCATTTAATTACATTAACGGTCGGCTAAAGCGGCCTTAAGTTACATAAACAAAATTTTACAAGAGATGGTTTTTTTTATTTTATTTTATTTCATATAAATTTTGTATGAAGGTTGTCGCTTACGATAAAATTTTTTTTGCTTTAAAATCGTAACGATACCTTATGTGACCATGACATTTTAGGAAATGTTGCAAGTGTTGGCAATTAAGTCATTTATTAAAAAAACGAAAATTGAAAAGGAGTTTTTTTGCGGAAATGCCTTAATATGCTATAGAAAAAGAAATTTTCCATTCTCTTTTATATAAAATTTAATGCGTTACTTTAAAATGTTTATCTTCTAGTTTTGCAATAAATATATTGATATAAACGGACTTAAAATGCTGAATTTTAGAGGGCTTTCGCTGTCATTAAAATAAAAGGGGCCCTTAATTTATATTAAATATGGTATCAAATAAGTTAATATTTGTTGTTCATGTTACGCAATACATGACGAGTTATGCTTAAATATTAGTTCTGGCGAAATATTTAAAAAGTCATAATATCACATACAGGCCTGTCACAGAAATTAATTCCGATCGAAAGTGATGTCGTTGTATGTGAAGTAAGATACAAAATCACTTACACTTTCGATCGGAATTGATTTCTGTGACAGGCCTGATAGATAGTGATTTAAGAAATGACGAATTAAACTAAGTATTGCAAATTTTCTAACACAATGGCCAATTATAGAAGGATGTAAAAGCAACTTAAAAGCTGCAGTTGTATCTTCATTTGTAAGCCCTTTTTGCGTTTTTTTGAAAAAAAAAAACTGATAGGATAATGTACCAAAACCTTAATATATTTTTTTTTTATTTGGCCATTTGTAGCCCATTTTTCATATTTCTTCACGCGCTTAGTGTCCCAAGAAGGAACATTTGGGGGGGTGCTTTAAAACCATGTGAGATAAGGCCATGATGGCTTTATTGCTCAATTGAATGGGAGATAAAGCCATAATGGCCTTATTGCCCATTCATTGAGAGGTAAGGTCATATATACAATTTTGCGAAATGAGAGATATACCCATATTTTTTTCGCAAATATGAGATAAAGCCATATTTTTCCGGAATATTGTTATGCATGGTGTAAACGTTCTGTAAAAGGGAAAATCCTTAGTTATCATTGAAAAACACACAGGAAAACTTAATTCAGCGAAGCCACCTGCCGCGTCCTACTGGAGGAGAAAACCTATAAGCACGGCCTCAGGCCACCCCGCAGAAAAACTTTAGTATGCGAAGCCAGATTTCAATACTTAACTTTAGTGTCTCCGGAACTGAAATGAGAGATAAAGCCATTTTCTAATATGGCTAATGTGAGCTAAGGCCATGATGGCTTTATCTCCCATTTAAATGTAAAAAAATAAAAGGCTTTATCTCCCTATTGAATGAGATATAAAGCCATCATGACCTTATCTCACATGGTATTATAGCGCACCTAACAGAATTTAAATTATAAAACACTGAAAGAATTTTCTTCGCAATACCAATGAATTTTGACATTAACCCCATGAAAAATTGCATTAAAAAGAAACCTATGCAGCGCTTCGTTGGATCAATGAAACCTGTTTCATAAAATGTATTTAATGAAACATTACATTAGATCTATGAATATTATTCATTGGATGAATACTTTCAATAAAGTAAAAAAAAAAATTGTATTTTTTTTCTGTCTCGCGTAACCGCGGTACTGATAGACTAGCTCACTATCAGCTAGTCTACCGGGGCACTGTAGTTTTTGGATAAAAAACTATGTTTTTTACTCAATTAAGAGCGTAAATATGAGATTAAATTGTCCATAACAACAATAACAACGTTGATTGAAAGTCTTTGGTTCATTACTATAATGACATTTTTCATTGTCATAATGAAAATTTATATTTATGATTCATTAAATATATGAAGCATTTTTCTTTCAGTGTATATATAACTGAAAATACAAACTAAATGAGAAGCAAGATTTCACAATTTTACTTTTTAAACATAAAAGTTGTTATCTTTCGTCTGGTTCGGTTGTTTTTATCCTTTCTACACACAACAAGCAAATCAATTTTAACTGCTTGTGTGGTGTTGTAGTGTATTCAACAAACTCTGATAAGTTTTATGAGATTAAAACGCTCACTTCGTAATTTTACTCTCAGAGTAGCACTACCAAAGAAATGTTTAATCTTGTTTTTACTTGGTTTAAGAGTTTTATACTTATTTTAAGAAATTCCGGGATTGATTTTAGAAAGTTATTATTATAATATACGATTGCTTAAAGAACGATTGCTTAAAGAGTACGACTCGTACTTTATCTAATCATAAAAAACTTAATTTATCAAGATTGTTTTCCATTTGATACCATACAGCAGTGATAGCCACTCCATAGTCTCGCGAGGCAGTCAATAATCGTATTTTTCACACAGACACGGTCGGCAGTTCACATGTATACAACAACTTTTTTCGTTTCAAAACATCAGACAAGCAAATAATATCTTTGTGTGCGTGCGTTCGGGGCTTGGTTAGTTTGGGGCTTGGTTATCACTGCCATATAGTATAAAAAGACAGATTTTCCAGATAGTACTCTTTTTGCTACCCATGAGCAATCATGGACCCAGCAAAACAAAATTATTTTATGAGGTTAAGATTCATATAAGAGTTCTTTGTGCCGAATATTACACGGAATGAAGTTTATTTTCTAAAGTAATCAATTTCGTTTCTTAAAACAAGAAAATCCATTTTAATTTCTTGATTTTAACTTATTTCGTTCGTATTTAGTAAAATTTTCTCAAGAAAAGAAAAATTTTGCTTAAACCAAGCTACACATATATTTAGAGTAAGTAATTTTAAGCTTGGACGAGGTCATGCAAAATTTTCTTGGTTCAAGCCTTTTTTCTGGTGATTCAGTTAAAATTCTTTCCCTGTACCTCAATCTATATGACATTTGCTTGTAATAAAGCGATTTTGGATCTATGGCCAATTTTGAACTTACCAACACAACATGTTGTCATGACATAGCAGCAGTCATAAAAGTAATTGTCGCCAATTTGTATGTCAAGCCAACGTTTACAAGGAAGTTATGGCATTAAAAGCTGTTTTCGGAAGTAGTATTTGCATGGGAGCTAACCAGCAAAAAAAATATTAGGTTTCTGGAAACAGTAAACAATTTTCATGCTTTCAAGTTCCGCTGTTTTAAAGCGCTACCGAGAATGCGCAAAAAGAAGGGAGAGATCTCTTGATTTCTTTTCAAGCACAAATAATATAATCCCTCCCATTATGCATTTTTTATTCTATTAAAGAAGCGCAATAAAAAGACCTGATTTCATCCCTCCTTTGAAGAAACGCTGAAAAGAGGCATGATTTCAGAGCATTTTTATGTTTTTAAAGAAGCGCAGAAAAGAGACACGATTTTATTGCGTTTTTGATTTTATTGCAGTTTTATATCAAAAAAGAGAGCTCCAAAGTGGGACATCGTAAACAAAAATCATGCCTTTTGGAAGCGCTTTTCGAAGCAAGAATAACAACAACAACCAACAACTCTCACTTACACTCTCGCCTCGAGAGAAGCAGTAGTTTTTGCTGGGGATTATATATAATAATAATTTTTGACTATATATATATAGTCAAAAATGGACCGAATCTCGAAAAAATTTGCTTAGGTGATTTGGATGGCACTGAAATACGTTTGGACTAAATTTAAACGAAGTACCAACATAATAAGATGGTTTATTGGCACAACGACTCTATTCCGGAGAGAAGTTTGTATGAGTGCCATGTGAAATTATAGACCGATTCTCACCATTTTCAATAGGCCTCGACATTAGGACAATTGAAACGTATGTACCAAATTTCTTAAAATTATCTTGAAAATTATGTAATTCGGTTTGTTAAAGCTAAATCTCGAACGCCATACAAATTTTAGCGATGACATTAAAAGCTAAAAATGCTGCGAATTAAATTTTTATGGCACTGCCAAACTTGAGGCCCAAATACACTAATCAAAATACTCATCAAGCATTGTGGTAGTATTAGTGAAAATGTGTTTGCATGTTTCACACCCACTATGCTGGATGGAAAATCAAAAAATTAAGATATGACGGCGAATATTACGTCCAGCTCACGTACACGAGTGAATTCGCCCTCTGGACATGCATTTGACAAGTGTATTTGGCCCTTTAGCAATGCACGTTACAGAATACACAGGGCCGTATTCATACTTTGCGCACAAGGTTACATCATTAGATTAACTCAAAAAGTGATTTTGAGTTGATCGGTTTGCTAAAAGATGTGCCTTGGACCAATATTTTTCAGAGGCACGCAAAATAGCAAAAACACATAATACCCTCTCCAATATTGTGGTGTGTTTACAAATATTCGAAACATTGTACATTTGTCGACTCGATATTTCATCGAAATATTATTAGTAATTCTAAATGTATTAACTTGAAATATTGCCTACTGGGTTGTGTGTTAATTTCGAAAAGATGATTAAAATCTTGTTTCCCCCAAATCGATAGTTTACTTAAACAAAAATACATAACACTGCCGGCATGTGGTCTATTTTTAATTATTTAATTCATCTTAACACTTTAATACACTTGCAACTACTGGGCCGCTCTTCAAAAGTAATAATTTCTGTAAACCGTTGAAGTGTGTTTATGAGTGTAAGTTAAATTATACACACAACTTGCAACTACCTACAACTTGTTACTAAAAACATTTACTCTGTCCGTCAGGCAGGCAGGGATGCAGGCAGGCAGGCAGTCATTTATTCAGTCATTTATTCTCTCACTTACTCTTCAAGCACAAACATAATTTATAATATCCTTTCAACTTTTACTTTCGTAGATGTTAGAGTTCTTCTGCTGCTGCTTTAATGGTTGGGTACATTTTTTATTCGTATGTTTTATTAAACGTCAGTTCAAATGTAATTTCAATACAAACAGAAAAAAATGTTTAAAAATTTTTTAAGTCTTAGGGGGAGACATTATTCTTGTTCTTTTTAGGGGTTTCTAAAGCTGAGGCGTCATTTATTTAGGGAGGTATCTGTAACATTTTTTTTTTTTATTTTTGTCACTTTGTTTGAATGTCATCTGCGGTTTCAGCTCTACCATTGAAATTGAAAAGATTTTGAAAAAGACACATGGTACAAAGACGCAAAGAGACTTTTGCAAAATTATATATATGCAGAGCTCTTTTACCAGATAAAACATTGCAGGAGGTCAGGGTTTTTCTGTAGTTTAAAAATAAAATTGAAATTGAAACGAAAAATTGTTTTGTCACATGTTTTATTTTATTTTAAATTGAACTAAAATTAATGAGAACTTACGATTTCGAATACAGTGCGAAAAATAGTTTAAGTTGCAAAAGCAAATTAAAAATAAGATTGAATATTTCGATATACAATGAAAGAAAAGGCGTAATAACGCTGATGTATTGTATCTGGCAGTCGTGATCGAATACTTTCTCGATTCGAAAGTAATTTAATTTCCAATTCTTTTAGTCGATACTGAACGAATCGAAATTATTTTTTGTTTTATTGTGAAACTCACATTAATGCTTTACAACATCGAAAAAATTATTCCGATTCGTTCAGTATTGACTGAAATAATAACATATTAAATTGCTTTCGAATCGAGAAAGTACTGGATCACGACTGCCAGAATCAGGCCCCAGTACTAGAACAAGTGGCTTCGTTTTTGACCCCATGACACTTTTCATAATTGTGACGACTTCAGCCTTAAAATCACTTGTCCAAATTGTCATCAGGTAAAATTATGTCAGCAATGGAATGACACATCGGCATCACAGAAATAGCAAATCGGAGTCAGTTTGAAAAAAATGTTATCAGTGCGATGACTTCTTAGTAACATCGGAGAAAGGACTAATTAGGCTGAGTTCAATGACAGTTTGTCATTGGAATTGACTTAAGTCAAGGTGAGAGAAAATTATTATTAATTTATTCGTTCGTTACATATGTTTGTTTCACTTTTGTTGTATTTTTCCCTTTGTTAACATAAAAACTCTGAGTTATAAGACACCAGCAGCATGCCCGATATAGTTTTTGTAATCATTCTACCTTGAAAATTTGATGTATTAAACTAAATAGTTTAAACAAATAGAGTATGGGAATTTTTACTTTTTATTAAACTTTTTAGAAATTAAACTAATGTTAATAATACAAAAAATGTGGCATTGAATTTATGTCACTGTAGTCATGGAATATATGACGCATAAGATATCACAAAATTTTATAAAGACGTTTGTCATACGATTGATGTCACTTGTTGCCCACTGATGCCACTTATAACAACATTGATGTCACAATTCTAATGTAAGGGCACCATCAATATGCAGATGCAATTTTTTATGAGTGTATAATTCATTATGGGTCTTCAACTCCGGTTTTCTCTGACCCGCTTTTGATCTTTTTGCAAGATATTTTGAAAGTAAAAGTAGTGAGTTTTGTGAGTCTTTGGACAAAACAGAGAGAGCATTAACCTCTGCTAGTAGAAAGAAGCAGACAATTAAAATAAATCTGATAAGGGAAGAGACTTAATAAAACACTTCAGTTAGTTATGTGGGAGTAACAATTGAAGACAACTTTAAGGCATTATTCGTGCCAAAAGAAGCTTAAATTAATCATGTTCTTACGCTCATAGAAAAATGCATCTTCGTATTGATGATGCCCTAACATCAGAATTGTGAAATCAATATTATTACAAACGGCATCAATGTAGCAAAAAGTGACATTAATCCAATGACGGACGTCATCATACAATTTTGACATGTTTTATGCGTCATCAATGATATGACAACAGTGACATCGATCCGATGACACATTTTGTATATTATTAAGATTATTTTCCTTTTTAAACAGTAAAATAAGAAGCTTAAATTCCCTTATTCTATTTGTTTAAATTATTTAGTTAAATAAATAAAATTTTCAAGGTAGAATGATTACGACAACCATATCGGGCATGCTGCTGGTGTCTTATTTGAGAGTTCTTCTGTAACCAAAGGGCGAAATACAACAAAAGTGTAACAAACATTTGTAGCGGATAGAAAAAAGTAAAATTCTGTCACTTTGACTTAAATCAATCGCAATGAAACAAGTTAATGACACTCTGTCAGTTTTGTTGTGCTTATTTAGTTTGTTTCTGTAAATATTTTTTGATTGTGTTTACCAGCCAAAAGGGCGCTGAACACAACTGAAACAAACGAACATAAATCTGTTAAACTGAACGCAACGAAGTTTATGGTTTATGTTGAATTGGTTTAGTGCAGTATTTTTTTTTTTTTGTGTACAAAGATCACATACAGAGAAACTTTTTTTAAGGTATTTGCTACTATTAGCACTATTATCGGTTTTCCATATTTTTACTGTACCGTACATTAAGAACACTATGTCATGTTTATATTCGAATACTGCTTTTTATACTTATGGGCGAATCCCCATTAACCTGTAGGTATATTTTACAAACTAAATTTCCAATTATTCAATCTTTTTTTATTAAATACAAACTTTTCAAATTATAGATATTTTCTCTTCCCCAGTAATCAAAAAAGGGCCAACAGCCACCCCTTTTAATTCAAAGGAAGTGAAAGTGAAACAAATTAATAGAAACTGCCAAAGTAAATTTCACTTACAATCAATATAAAGTTTTCTTAGGAGATTGAAAATAAATAAATGGCTTTCAACTTTTACATAATGTCCTTCTAGAAAACAGTACGGGTCTTTAGAGGTGTATCAATTTACTCGCTTATACAAACATAAGTATAACAATTACATTATTAATGTCATTCATTCTCGTAATGTACTGTATGATGTAAAATGACTCCCCCCAAAAAACAAAAAAAAAGGAAAATATTTATTCTTATCTAATCACACACATCTACGAAATACAGACATTTTCGAACATTTCAATATAGTGAAAGTAAATTTAAGTTTTTATTTTCGGCTATCAGAGGAAGGAAGTTGCTGTAGTTCATTACATTTCACATTATCGGTGCATATTTAATTGTTCTTGACTGAAGGAAGGAACGAGGAGCTCAGATGCTGGCTTTATTGACAATAAAAAATAAATGATACTTTCCCTAATTTGCTTCCCTGTTTTTATTAAACTATAATTTTTTTGTAGAGGATTGAAATAGAAATAAATAAAATTCTACTGCTGTCAAAGTGGGAGATGACAAATTCGAATAGCCAATACTCGAATATTCAAAAATGGAGCCTAATTTATTTATAATATAAGTACCTTTAAATTATTTACAATTCTTCTTGGGTAAACTCGAAAAGTTTCTTTTGCACCGACTGACCTTTTTCTAAGAGCTACAAAAACACATGGACAATTTTATAGAATTATCGAACGAAAAATTACTTTTTCCACTTTTTCTTCAAGTATTAATCAATAGATTTTTGTTTTGTTCAAGTACTTTTTTTTATTATATTTTACGAATTCGAAAAAAATATTAGATTTTTAACTAAATCAAAGCATTTACAAATACCGTAGCATAAACATGCCCTGCAGTTCGGAAGATAATATATAAGCCATGACCTTTCATAATTGGTTTTATATCCTACGCTAGGAATATTAAATTCGTAACGTAATTACTTAAGGGAGTGACGGATAAAACGTGTAGATGAACACTTGGCAAATCCCTTAGATTGATTCCAAATTAGAAGAAAAAAATATATAACAAGTTAGAGTGCTATATTCGGCTGTGCCGAATCTTTGATACCCTCACCGACAGTTCGAATGTTGAAGGAGTAATATCTGTATGATGTTATTATTATCTTAAACTGTGACAATTTGTTATTAATTATGGTTTTAGGCGACTAAAGTGTTTTCCGGTAGTAGGGTTTATATGGGGCCTAGGGTAAATTATGGACCGATCATCACGAAATTGCACAGCGTCATTTATAGTCCTTTAAAACTGTGACGTACCAATTTCTGTTATGTTAGCATTATTAATAGGATTTTTTCCCGGGAATTTCACTTATTATATTTCCCGTTTTCCCGGGATTTTTGTTGCGGGATCCCGGGAAATAAAAAGTTCTTCATAGTTTCAGAAAACAGCTATTTTTACTCTGAAATTTAGTTTTCTTTTCTCTAAAAATTAGCATCTGTGGATGGGTTGTCGATTAGATCAATTATAAGAAATGTGTACTAACGTAAATTAATGTCTCCTGCGGCAATAAATCTATTAAAAGCAGAATGGGCAGTGCAACAGTTGATAATTAATAAATAAAGTGAAGTGATGAATTGATAAAGAACATAAATTCAAAATAAGATGCAGGCAGTAAATTCTCATTGTCCATGGACAAGTCTTAAAAATAGGATATACATAAACATATCGCTCCGTTATTGCAACATAGTCGTATCTACAAAAAAAAAAAAAAATCGAGCTTGGTAATATATCCGGGAAGTGCGGGGAAACCGAAATAAAAAAATAATGAAACTCGTGTAAGTTACTAAAACATACAAATTGAAAAATACATTGTCCTAAAGATTACAGATGGACCTAATGAAAAGAAATAGTTTGTAAGAAGTAGTCCGGATGATGCTATTTTTTTGCATCAACCTTGACATCAGAAGCATGCAACAACGGTGCACTTTTAATAATTTGTCCAACCTCGGTAAAAAAGTAAACGAAATTTTTCGAAAACATGGTAATCAGTAAACAAAATCAGAAATATACTCTTTGGCGACTCACTAAACGCTTTGAGTGTGTCAGAAAGTAATTTCCTACGCCGTTAAAAAATGTTAATATATTTATTAAAATATTTTATATATTTTATGAATTTACTTTTTGATCTCATATCTTGAGTACCTCAATTGTTATGTTTATTTTATCTTGTACTAGATCATCATAATACGGAATTTACTTATAATAGCCAAAGGTAATAATAATTCAAGTTCCGCTTTCAATCTTCAATTATTTTTGTAGTATTTAAGCATTTATTTTACTTACTTTGTAGACAAGTTCCCTCACGTTTGTTTATAAAAGTTTTTTTCATTAATAAAACCAAGTTTACTTTGTATTATTTGTATGGAGCGGGATCCCGGGATCCCGGGAAATTTAAAAATTTTTCCCGCTTTCCCGGGAATCGAAAAACTCCGGGAAAAAAAACTCTAATTATTAATTATGGTTTTAGGTGTACTAAACTGTTTTCCGGGAGTAGGGTTTCTATGGGGCCTAGGGTAGATTATGTACCGATCTTCACGAAATTTCACAGTATCATTTATAGTCCTATAAAACTGTGACGAGCCAAAATTTGTTATGATTGCATTATTTTTTACGGTTTTAGGCGTACTAAACTGTTTTCCAGTAGTAGGGTTTATATGGGGCCTAAGGTAAATTATGTACTGATCGTCACGAAATTTCACAGTGTTATTTCTAGTCCTTAAAACTGTGACGTACCAAATTTTGTTACGCAAGCGTTATTTTTTACGGTTTCAGGCGTACTAAACTGTTTTCCGGAAGTATTGTTTATATGGGGCTTAGGGTAAATTATGCACGGATCATCACGAAATTTAACAGCGTGATTTCCAGTCAAATAAAACAAATTTTTGCAAAATCTTATCTCATTCCGTGACTTGTTCCAGCATTTATGTTATTTTTTGTAACAAAATTATCAATTTTTTAGGTGGTGGTTCCACATTTTGATTCATAGCTCTGGTCCTACTGTACCGATTTTGCTGGATTTCAATCCCAAACTGCTTAGGATAACTACAAGCAATTTGGCACCAAGTTTGTTCATTTCTTTTGAGTTGTTCGAAAGTGAGCGTGTTTTCAACAGACGGACAGACGGACTGACAGACGGACATGGCTTATTCGACTAAGAATTACTCAAGGACCCAGAATATATAAACTTTATGGGGTCTGAGATGAATAATAAAAAAGTTTCACACGGAATGACAAACTTAATATACCCTCTTGAAAACTAATTGTGGTGGAGGGTATAAAAAATTTTAGATCGTTTGCATAGTTATTGGGCGTGCCTTAAGCCCACAAAGTTTGCTAAAATGCTATTTTTCTCACTATGGGTCGCTTTAATTTTTGATAGCTTCCGTAATATTTATTTTAGAGAAAAACCTTATTTACAAATATTCTAGGGCTATATCTTATGAACAATGTTGCTCTGTATTAGTTTTCTTTAACATGAATATTTAATCCAAAAAAACTAAATTAAAAAATAACACCGACATTTTCACATATTTTCGCATTCTTTGCCTGGTGTTTACACTTCGTGACAAATTTTCAACATAGTCGTGACCAAATGAATCTGACAGCTAATCTTTATGTAAAACTTTCTCCTGAATCCGAATATCCGAAGAATTGTCAAAAGTAGAACAGTTTTTGAGATATTCCAAAATAACCGTTATTTGTAATTTAAAAAAAGATGATGTGACTGAAATGCAAATATCTTCAACAATTTTAAACGGACTATGTATTTCTTTATTTTCTTTCTTTATTGAGAGTTTATACAATTTTTTAAATAACCATGGGTCGTTTGAAGAGATGAGTCATTAAATGGCGGAGTTATAGTGAACAAAACTTCAAACTTCATTATAAATTGTATGATTTTGTTCAATTTTGCTCTTTTCTAGTTATTGTTTTTAACTACTGATTGAAAAATCCTAATGTCTGATTGCATGCGACATTAGATTATTATATACAATATACAATATACAATATACAATATACCAATATACCCACATAGAAATTCAATAGCTTTAAGCTATTTTTAATATTTATTTTTACTAAAAATTTAGCTTTGTATATTTGAGGCTATCAGCGCAGAAGTGGTGTAACCCCAGACTACTAATTATGAGATAATGAGGAGTTAACACTACTCTTGCTCAATAATACTTGGTTGTAACGGCCTCATATATTTGTTGTGTTTTTCTTTGATTTTATATAAATCGAAAAGTGGGTAAATTCAGTTATTCCTCTGTAACTATTAGAGTTGTCAACCGATTAAGAATAATTCGATTAATCGATCAAACAAAACCAAACTCTTGTTCGAATAATTTCAAAACGACGATTTTCGAATAACGAATAAATCGATTAATTTATGTCGATTAATCGAAAATTTTTCTTGTTATAAAATAAATTAAATAAAAGCTTAGAATTTTGTTTATTCTCCTAAGTTTTTAGCAGAGTATGAAAACAAACAAAACATTTCGCAAACGTTTGCAAAATGTACAAAACTATTCAAAATTTTTAAATTGTATTGTACATGAGCAAAACCAAAACATAAACTTTTCAAGTGCCAAAGAGAGAAAACGAAACAATTGGCTTTCCACTCATCTGCATTATTTAATTAACCGTTACAATCGTACATCTGAGTACAAAACAGATAGAGAAACGTTTTGTTTTGAGTAATTGATTTAGTTCTTGTTTGGTTTGTAGTGGCATAACAAGATTAAAATCCACACTGCCTCGTCCAAAAAATGATTTATTATTTATTATTTTTTCTTTGAATTACTTTTTATTTAATTTACTTTTTTTTTTTTAATTACTATGGTAGTCAACATAAGCATTAATAAAAACAAAAAAACCTAAAAACCTCTCTTTTTATTTCACTTAGAAACAATAGTAGTGAGTAAATCAATTGCCAAACGTTTGTCAAACGTTTTTTCTATGAATGTTTCAATATTGTTCTTTCTCTTTTCTTTTCCAGCTGTGTACGTTTATATTAATGTACAATTTGCGCTCACGATCAACAACAATACAAAACAAAATGGCACAATCGTTCTCATTGTTTTGGTTTTGTTTTTGTTTTACTCACTGCAAAGAACAAAACAAAACGAAAGCAAACGTTTCGTTTTGTTTGTTTTCGTACTCTGGTTTTTAGTGATTTTATACAAAATGTAGGAAAGTTAAAAAATATTGTTGCCATAGCCCTGGTTGTAATTATTCTCAATGTTTAGTAAGCAAAAGCCGTGTTGTATTTTATGAATCTTATTAAACAAATCTTAACAAACAATTGAGTAGGTGAGTTGCAAAACTCGCTCGTTACAAAATTAAAAATACAAGAGACAATTGATTCTTATACTTCTTTTGGCGCTTACTGAGAAGAAATATAATAATTGTATCAATAATGCATGTCCCCTTTCGTGATTTTAGCACGGACATGCATTGATGCAAACAGAATATTTCGTCTAATAAAGCGCCAAAAAAAAACTGAAAGAATCATTTGCCATCTCGTATTTTTAATTTTGCAACAAACGAGTTTTGCAACTCACCTTCTCAATTGTGTCAGCTGTTTTATTTTTAAATCAAACGTTAAAAAATTCTCAATTTCGGGTGAAACATTTATAAATAAACAAAAAGCTTAAAAATAAAGAATTGATTTATATGAATCATATCTTGAATGTAAAAAATGTTGTTATTGTATTATATTTTTTTTTTTGGAAGATTATCCAACGACATCAAGAAATGTCGAACTTGGTCCGATGGAAAAATACATTAAGAGAGACAGTGGCTGTTCTATAGAAGAAATTGTAGACAGAAGTTTGGCTGAAGATGGTAGGTCTGCGAACGCCTTTCGAAAATCCAGAGTAATATCGGATTATTAAGAAATTAAGACCCGTTTTCACAACTTATCGATTGCTAAAGGTAGGATTTTATCGGCCGTATAAAAAGTGTTCCACTATTGCAACTTACCTTTAACCTACCAGGTAGGATGAACCTTAATTTACTTTATCGCTCACTTTAGGTTAAAGTAAAGTTTTAATAATGGAACATTTTTTATAAGGCCATTTAAAGTCTACGTTTAGCTATCGGTAAGTTGTGAAAACAGGCCTAAGGATTTTACGATTCCTTTAAGTAATACAACGATATGGAGTTAAGATGAAAAATGTTATGCATCAAAAAAAACAGAAGAAGTCATAGCGGATGGAATGGAAGATTTTCCATAGTAATTTTTTTGTACAAATAATTTTTTTATTCGTTATTCTCATCGATTAATCGAATATTTTTTTAGATTTAATCGTTTGATCGAACGAACAAAAACAATTATTTGAATTATTCGAGCAAAGTTGAAAGGCGAATAATTGACAAATCTAGTAACTATGTAATTTTTGCACCGATCTGGATCCTATTGGGAACAAAATGTTCGTATTGAAATAGGCTAATGTCGTAAGTGATAAAATTTAAAAATATTCTATTTTTTGGTTTAAAAAACAATAGCTTGAAAAGTGCAAAATTGAACAAAATCATAAAATTTATAATGTTGTCCACTATAACTCCGCCATTTAATAACTCATCTTCTTAAACGACCCATTGTTATTTAAGAAATTTTATAACCTCTCAATGATTTCCGTATGACGTGCTTAATTCCCAATTTTTCATATTTGATAAATAAACTGAAATTTATTGTTGAGGGAAAGCTAGCTTCTATGCGCATTTCACTGGTTGCTAAGGCCAGCTCATCAGGAAACCAGCTCATTTTGGAATATCTCAAAACGGTTCTACTTTTGACAATTCTGATTTCATATTCGGATTCAGGGGAAAGTTTCACAACGATTAGCTGTCAGATTCATTTGGTCACGACTTTGTTGAAAATTGGTCACGAAGTGTAAACACCAGGGAAAGAATGCGAAGATATGTGGAAATTTCGATGTTATTTTTTAATTTGGTTTTTTCTGGATTAAATATTCATGTTAAAGAAAACTAATACAGAGCAACATTGTTCATAAGATAAAGCCCTAGAATATTTGTGAATAAGGTTTTTCTCTAAAATAAATATTACGGAAGTTATCAACAATTAGAGCGACCCATAGTGAGAAATATAGCATTTTAGCAAACTTTGTGGGCTCAAGGAACGCCCAATAACTATGCAAACGATCTAAAAAATTTTATATATATTTTTTTTTCTAATTCGGAATCAATCTAAGGGGTTTGCTAAGTGAAAATAAGAAAAAAAATGTCCATATAACTTGCGGCCAAACTAATGGACACGGATAGTGTGCTTGTTAATTTGCGTCAGTCAACGCAGTCAAACGCAAATAATTGGGAGGGGGGGGGGGGGTGCTTTTTAAACATGGGAGGTCAGGCCATGATGGCTTTATTGCTCAATTGATAAAGCCGTAATGGTCTTATTGCCCAATCATTGAGAGGTAAGGTTAAATGTAAAATTTTGCGAAATGAGAGATATAGCTATATTTTTTCCCCCAAATGAGAGGCAAAGCCATATTTTTCCAGAATATTGTTACGCATGATGTAAACATTCTGTAAAAGAGAAAATCCTTAGTTATCGTTCATCGGATTTAACAGCTTTGAAAGAAGAAGCTTTGCAGAGAAGTAATGACAATATTAAAATATGAGTGAATTTTAAAAAATCACAAAACTTAAAAAAATAGACTCAAGAACCTTTTCCTTATAGTCTCAGATATATATCGTTATAATCATAGAAAAATTCATCTTTATATTGATGATTCCCTAACATCAAAATTGTGACATTAATGTTCCCTGCAGATAACGAGACTAGTCCATACATGCATGTAAAGAGTAATCCATAAAGGAGTAGGAGTACTCCAAAGGTAACCTAAATGTATTGGGAAAAACATGGTCTATTTACCAATACGATGTCCTAGGTCTGAACTATATAACCCAGTTTTGCACTACTCCATGGAATACTCCAGAGGATTAGTTTAAACTTCGTTTAAAAGCGAAAACATTTCGTTTAAAAACGAAGACATTTCGCTTCACTACAAACTCTTTTTAACAATGACATGGTCCATGCTTGCATAACATTGGACCAGTCCAGGGAGTAGTCCATTTGATCAAAATGGGTCACATAATCCAATATTATCTGCAGGGTTATTACAAATGGCATCAATTTGGCAAAACGTAACATAAATCCAATAACGAAATCATATTTTATTAAACTGACTCCGATTCGTTATTTCTGTGATGCCGATGTGCCATCCCATTGATGACATAATTTAGGGTTATGACCCTGATAACGATTTAGTCAAGTGATGTTAAGGCTAACATTACAATGATTAAAAGTGTTACGGGGTCAAAAACGAAGACTCTTGTCATAGCACTGATGTCAAAATATATCAGCGTTATGATGCATTTTCTATCAGTGCAGCTAAAATGCGATTATTAACAATCACGTTATCAACAAAAAATGCGAAATCAGTTTTTTGATTGATTATGATTCATATCAACATCATCCATGTCCTCTCCAATTTTTACTCTCAGATAACAAAAATTAGACATTTCCTAAGCGAAAATGAAAAGTACGTAACGACAGTAAAAGTACTATTCAAACCAAAAACACGTAACTACATACTTGTTGATTAAAAATAGTCACTAACACACATAATTGTTTCCATTGAATCTTAATAATTTATATGTAGTATGTTTTGAATTTTTAAAATGCATTTCAAATAATTGAGCTTTGTTAACAATTCCACCATTCGCTTTTTAAACTTGTGTACCAGGTAAGGTATTATTTATATTGTTCCTAATAAAGACTTAAAAAAACTATTTTTTTTCTATCGACAAAAAGATTGGAAATATCCCGCTATCAAAATGATTCCTGGAATAATATATTTTCAATCGTAACAGGAAAGGAACAATATAATTGAGAATTGGAAAAGCTGCTTTTACAAAGAATAAAAGTTTCAAGCAAGAAATGGCAACACCTGCAGGACCTTAATCAATTTCCTAAAAAAGGCTTATCATTCTTTTTACAATGAAATTCGATTTCACAAGTTGTATTCTGTCTTTTATTTCTATTGTTGTAAATGATATGAATTTTGCATAAAAAACAAGTAAGAAAGTAAAGTCGGTCACGCCCGACCAAATGATACCCTACACCACAGTATGTATTTAAAAACACATTATGTTTTGATGTCCATATTATTATGGATTTATCTATGTTTATAAACTTCATTACACAGGTTGTCATTGGGCGCAAGGCCTTCCACACTTCCTTTAAAAACAACTTCGATCCCTTCCCAAAGAAGGAAGGAAGGTCACTAAAAATAAAAAGTAAATAAAACTGAACACCTTCCTTTCTCCCTTCTCAAAGAAGCGAATCTTTTAGAAAGGAGTATAGAGGCCTTCAAAAAGGCCTGCCACTTGCGGTCCTTTCAATATTTACCGCTGGGTGGGACCCTCTCCACTATTGTGGTGTGGGTATAAATATTTATTAAGATAAAAAAATAAATAAAACAAAAAAACATTCTTAATTATTCAACATTTTAGGAATTTCACTGCAGTTACGTGCTTTTGTTGAAAAACAAAATTCAAAAGAATGTTAAGCGGCCCATACACTTGCAATATTATTGTAAATGATATTCGCCATATTATTTCCATTTTGTCCTATATTATGCAATAAGTCGCACATTGATTTCATTCATTCAATAAAAAGGTGAACATAACCTATAGGAATAACATAAACAGCATTGCACAATGTTGCCAACACACTTTACTTTCTTTTCGTTGTGAAATAAAAATCAAAAGTCTTTTGATTGTTGCCAATTTATTGTGCCACATACACATTGGCGATATAATTGTTCAATACGTAAGATTGAACAATTTTATTGCAAGTGTATGAGCCGCTTTACTAACATAACTCTTTGAAACATTAAGAAATTATAATTTTTATTCCAGAAATGAATAAAAACATCTACTTATATTTAGAAAATCTGCGACATTTGATTACTAAAGTGGCATTTATTTTTCAATACATATTTTGTTTGCATTGTAAAATACATACTAAAAATATTAGTTACGTGGTTTTGCATTAACGATTTATTTAAAAAAATTAATAATAAATAAAAAAAAAATATTATAAACAATTAAAACCATAAAGCTCATTATGCGCCACCCTGTATTTAGTGCTTAATATTAAAAACAATTTCTAAAGTATAATATTTTAGATTCATGAGATTTTTCTTATTTTTTTTAATTCGTGAGTTTTTTGTGATTCAAGTGCTTTCTTGAAAAGAATATCCGGGTGCCCCGGTAGGCTAGTTTTTGACCCCATGACACTTTTCATCATGGTGATGTCAACCTTAACATCACTTGGCCAAAGTGTCATCAAGGTCAAAATGAAATTATGTCATCAATGCGATGACACATCGGAATCACAGAAATGACGAACATGTCCTCAGTGCGATGACACAGCAACATCGGAGAAAGGACAAATTAGCATAATTTCAATGACAGTTTGTCATTAAGACAAAGTCATTGGAATTGACTTAAGTCAAAGTGAGTGAATATTATTATTAACTTACCCGTTGCATATGTTTGTTTCACGTTTGTTGAATTACGACCTTTGTTTACAGCAGAACTCTCAATAATAAGACACCAGCACCATGCCCCATATGGGTTTCGTAATTATTCTACTTTAAAAATTTGATGTATTTAACTAAATAATTTAAAAAAATAGAATATAGGAATTTTTGCTTCTTATAATACAGTGTAATCATGAAAATAATGTTAAAAATATACAAAATGTGGCTATAGTCATAAAATTGTCATCTATGTTAAATACAGTACTTTTCGCTTATAGTCACATCCTTTAGTTAGTGACTATAAGGCTTATTCACTTATATACCACTATGGCGCATATAACCGAATTCGAATATAATCAAGTTATGTGAATAAAGGAAAAAAAAAATTCATATAAATTACACCGACATCACGCTTATGGTTTTACAACAGAGTTGCATACCTACTGTATGAAAAATAGTAAAAATAATAACAAGATATTTTATAACTGATACCAATGGCAAAAACTAATTTTTTGTGAGTTGAGAGTTGATGACAAAAATTAAATGATTTAATTCATTCTTTCTTTGGATAGATTTTTGATTTGAAAACTAAAAAGAACTTAGTAAATTTTGCTAATGTTGATGTAATTTGCTTTACTTTTCCCTTTGACTACTGTTGATAAATGGCATACATGGTAAATGTGCTTATATCGCTAAATGGACAACAACGTTAATACTTTAATTTAATTAACTTATAGCGGCAAAATAAACAGATAAAATGGACTATATCGCTAATGTGACTATAAGCGTAGTGACTATAAACGAAAAGTACTGTATGACAAAATTGTACAAAGACGTTAGTCATTGGATTGATGTTAATTTTTGCATCATTGATGCCATCTGTAGTAACATTGATGTCACAATTCTGATGTTAGGGCAGCATCAATATGAAGACGAATTTTTCTATCAGTGTAAGCTATTATATCCGTGCGAGGGTTGCGAGTTCGATTCAAGCCAAAGACTCTGGTCTATTTTGCTATGACAAGCTGAAGGTCTACACAGAAAGAAAAAATACTCGGGATAAATTGAGTTTTTTATGATAAGTTAAAGTACGAGTCGTACTCAAAAATTCAAGTACGTAAACCACTAAAACGTACTTAAAACAATCTTAAATGGAACTGTTTTCGAAACTCAATTCCGGAATTTCTTAAAATAAGTATTAAACTCTTAAACCAAGTAAAAAGAACATTAAGTTTTCGTCGTTGGTAGTGCCCACCTGAGAGAAAAATTACAAAGTGAGCGTTTTGATCTCATATAACTTATCAAAGTTTGTAGAAGACACAACAACAACACCACACAAGTAGTTAAAATCGATTTGCTTGTAGTGTGTATAAAAAACAAAAACAAGACGAAAACATATTATTTTCATGCTTAAAAAGTGAAATTGAGAACTCTTGCTTTTCATTTAGTTTATATTTTTAGTTATATATGTACATTAAATTTTTTAAGCAATAACCATATCGGGAATGATGCTGGTGTTTTATAATTGTGAAATTCTATAAAGTGTAAAACGGGTTAAATCAATCATAATAAAATTCTCCATTTATTTCAAATACAAATTCGGGATTAAATCAACTTTTTAATTCTTAAATCAAGCGCATTTTGAGATTAATTCAATCTTAGTTTTACTTAAACCAATCAAATTTTCGGATTATTTCAAGTACGAATCCGGTATTGAATATGGATAAGTTAAGTATTTCGCAGTTGAAAATCCGTTCTTTAATCAATCTTTCTGTACTTGATTCAAGAAAATCCATACTCACCATACTTAACACCGCTTCGGATTAATTTAAGTACGGATGGGTTGATTTTTCTTTTGAGTGTATTTTAATTCTGCTGTGTAAAGTAAGTTAGAATACAATTTTTAGTTGTATTCGTAAAATTTTATAATTCAATAAATAAAAAAAAAAATTTGCGAAACCTAACGCCTTTTAAGATGAGTGGAATAAAAGAATTCTGATATTTTTTGTGCATTTTGCAATTTTAAGATATTTAATTATATCAACTTTTTGGATTTTTAGCGATTATTTAAGAAATTTCCAATTCATTGATTAATTTTGCGATTTTGGCAGATTTTAAACATTTTATAAATTTTTGTTTGTTATTCTTCTTAAATATGAAGTTTAAATATCCCCGAACCTTCTTCTAACTTGCTTATCCAAAATAGGTAATAGGCCGTTCCAAATTACTTGGCTTTTTCCTAATTTTAAAACAAGAAAAAAACGTGCGATATTTCAATGTTTAATTTTTGTGTGTTCCGGTGTGAGTTTCATTTGCCGAATGCACACCGAAAAACGTAAAAGCGGTATGACTTTCAGCAGACCACAAAATCGAACGTGTGATTTTAAAAGCAAGTGATTTTAAATCACATATTTTTCAGAACAGACCAGAGAGTGTACCCTACTCAGAACCCATAAGCAATCATGGACCCGCCAGAATAAATTATGTAATAAGGTTTAAATTTCTGTAAAAGTTCTTTGTGCCGAATATGAGATTTGAGATTTAAAAGTTATTGTCGCCTAATTGTATGTCAATACCAACAGTGTTAAGAAGGTTATGGCATTAAAAGGCATAACCATAGGCCCTTGTGGCAGTAAGGACCTCTCCACCTTTGTGGTGCACAGTCGTCCCAATGACAAATTTAGAGCGAAAATACTCATTTCTTCGAATGGTGCAAGAGAAAAAAATTTAGTTGATTTTTTATTGACAGGACCCCACCTTGCACAACAGTATATATTTGTTTGGAATATTTGCAATATTATCACTGCTCCATTGATTTAAACATCAGTAATTGCTTAGTTTAATGTTTAATAACAGATAAGTTAATAATTGTATGTGGTTTCGAGAGCTAATAAAATAAAGTGAAAACGTTTTCTGTAATATTTGTTGGTTCTATTTTTACAATAGAGGTACTTATATATTTTTTAAATTAAGAATGTTCCGCTGATTTGGCATACCGTTTAGAAAAATATGTATGCAAATTAAAATGTATTCATTGATTATGGAATTTAATATGTATTGTAAATTGTGATAGACTTTTAAATGTGACTTTCACCAGCTGTCGCTGCTTTTTTTGTGTGTTTATCATCTATAACAGTGATAACCACTCCATAGACTCGCGAGCCAGTGAATAATCGTATTTTTCACACAGACACGGTCGGCAATTCACATGAATATTACAACTTTGTTCGTTTCAAAACATCAGAATATCATCAGTCTCTGCGACCGCACACAAGCACATAATATCTTTGTGTGCGTGCGTTCGGGACTTTCTTAGTTCGGGGCTTGGTTATCACTGATCTATAACATGTGCATTGTTAAATGTTTAAGCAATTAGCTGCCTATTTTTGCCTAAACACTTTCTATCGTATCTTAAGGTTGCAATGTCTATCACTAAAAGGAATTTGTTCAATGTTTGGTACTCTGAAAAATACCAGAAGAAAAAAAAAATAACGCTGTCATACACTACATTTTCATGAAAAGCGGTATAGAAAATGATAAAGCTGATGACCATAAGCACGAAGTAAAGTAATCAGCTCAAAATTTTCTTAGCAAACTATCGAAGAAGTGGATGCATACATATTTAAAATTGGTTGGATGAATCTCTTCTCTTTCCCAATAAAGCCTCGTAAAGTTTTTTGGGCGTTTTCTAAGGACCGAACGACCATCAAAATAGTTTTAAGAAGGAGGGAAAGATCAAAGCAGTTGAAAATTAAGTCTCTTGTGAACACTTGTTCCCAAGAAGAGTTAACATTTGCTGCTGAAAGTAGGCTTCATAAAGCAGTCAAAAGAGTTGCTGCAGACGTTGCTAGAAAGATAGATGTTTCTCCAGAAAATAGAAAAAATGGTTAAATACGCCATACGTGAAGAAGCGCTGGCGATTTACATTGATGGTAAATACTCAAAAAGGTCGTATGTTTCTATGCGTGCAGGCGCCAAAAAATGTAATGCTGACATATATCCAGCTTATAAGTTTACACAGCGCAACAAAATTGAACTTTTTTTGTGTTGATTAAGAATTGAATGTTGTTTTTAAGGTTATTTGGGATGCTGAAATTATATTTTTTTATGAATTTTGAAAAAACAAATGTTTTTTTTATTTTTTATTTTTTAACTTCAACGATATCTCTGAAACTACTGGTCAAATTAAAAACCAATGTTAGCACGGCCTTAAGATAATATTGTTGACGAATTTTGAACTGAATATGGTGACACATTTTCAAGTTATTTCAATATACATATCGCTCATTTGCTGCAAGACCGGCATAACTCAAAAAATGAAATTTTGGAGTTAGAGATGCAGAATTGTTCGCTTTGTTTTTCTTTATATTGTGTATTAAATTCATCTTTATATCTTTTATATTTTCCCAGTTTGAAGAGAATGTGTCTTCTTTTTTTCTAAGTCGTTAGAGCAAATCAAAAACTTTAAATGCGTTTATCTCGAAATGGATTTTTTTTGAGTTATGCCAGTCTTGCAGCAAATGAGCGATATGCAGCGGAAGAACCTTAATTTTGGCCATAACGGTATATCTCTAAAAGTCGAGCTGATAGCAAATGAGCGATATGCAGAATTGGATTAAGCGTCCCAAATAACCTAAAAAACAACATTCAGTTCTTAATCACCAAAAACCTTGTTCCCTTGTATTATGAAATTATTTTGTAGGTTTAATGTCAGTTAATTTTATATGGAAAGCGCCACACCAACGCAATCGAATCCGTCAATTTATGTACTTATAAAAAAGAGTTATGAGTTTTTTCGCTCTAAATTTGCAATTGGGACCACTGTGTGGTGTGGGTATGAAAAATGGGGAAGAGTCGCCTGTTTTTAGAACACGGGCGCAAAATTTGTTCGTTTGACTTGCATTTGAAACCAAAACTTATTTTGAAATTTTGCTTTAAATGTAAGTTAACGCGAACGAGTTTTGTGCTCGTGTTCTAAAAACTGGCAGTTACATAACGACAGTCAAGCTTAGATTTTATTGAAACTCATATTTTGATCAGCGATAACTTTTTTGTTTGGCCAATACTTACAATTTAAACTCTATAAAATAACTCCTTTTCCATCTAACCCTCGTACATTCTGCACATTAAACATGTGTTACGAAATCATATACACATGTGTTTGCTTTAGAAACACGAACATTTCAATTTATGACGATTCAAAAACAGTCCAGCTTCTCTACCTTTGTAACAACAGCAAAAACAACAACGACGACGACGACGACGACATATTAACTCACACACTTTTACAAAATCTAGAGAATTTTAACGCCATTTTGTTTTTTTTTTTTTTTTTTTGGTTAAAGAACATCAATAACAAAAATTGTCTACTGTATAGTATATACGTTTTAGAACATGTGTGTGTGTGTGTGTGTGTACGTGCGTAAGAGTTGCTCTCCAAAGCTTTTATGGTTAAAAAGAAAACACAGCATGAGTTTTATTTTTTTTTTTTCCTAAAAGAAAAATATACAAATTATAAAGATGAATGAATGCACAATAACAATATCACATGCTACAGCAACAGATTTTACAACAAAAACTATAACTTGTAATACACCGCAGCAACAACAACAACAAAAATACTTTCAAATATCCACTTTTCCTTTCTTTTCTTTACTAAAAAAAAACAAAAATAAAACTCTTTGAAAATGTTTTTCCCCCCCCCCCCCCAACTTGTCATTGTTCTTCTTCCTTTTAGCTACTTTGTTTTTGGTTTCTTCTTTTACAATAAATTTTTGTTGTTGTTGTTGTTAATTTATTAATGGGTTGGGTTTGGTGTTGTTTTACCACGGCTGTAAGTACAAAAAACGCCGACAGAAAAACAAAACTGTTATTTCATAGAACTAAAACTTTGTTTCCCTTTTAAAGGTAACTTTTACTTTTAAAAGACGAAATTTAACTTTAACTCCCAAAAACTGTATTAAAATGTTCATATGGTACCATTAAAACTTTGAAAAAATTAATTTTGAAAGGTAATTTTTAAAAAAGGTAATTTTACTAAATACATTCATAGTCCTTTTTCAGGCATTTTGTCAAATGTACTTTTTTAAGACTTAAAAAAAAAAACTTTCCAAAAATCAACTTTTTAAAATTTTCATTAAGGTACATTTTAGTTGTCAAAGGCACTTTTTTATACCCTTCACCGAAGGGTCATTCCGTTTGTATGTTCCACAATATTGATCCTACACCCTATAAAGTAGATATATTCTGGGTCCTTATGAAAAGCGAAGTTCAAATCCGGTTGTCCGTCTGTCCGTGTGTATGTTGAAATGGGTTTTCCGAAAACCCCAGAAATGATGTGGACTAGGTTGATGTATATTTATGTCAAATATACTCCGTTTAAGTTTGCTATTGAAATTTAGCCAGATCGGTCCAAAAATTATGGAGATATGAGCAAAAAACCACGACTACCTCACATTTTTTCGAAAAATCCCTTGTGGTTGTTGTATTTTTATTACTTTTTGCTGTATATCTGGGGAACGGCAAAAGCCAAAGTTTCCAAATAAGGTACACACATTTAAGTTGCCAGTACACACCATCCTACAAAATGTGGGCGGGATTGGAGAAGTGGGCGTGGTACCTCCCGTACAAAAAAAAATTAAAAATTGTATAAAAACCTAAATTTTAGGGCTGCCATATGTCTTATGGATATGATATGACTTATACATCAAAATATCGGAAATTTTAAGTAGAATATATTTTATAAAAAACTCGGGAAAATCGGTTCAGATGCAAAAAAGTTATGACCAAAATTAAATTTTTTTTTTTTTAAATACCCACTTTCGGGAACCATAGATCTCCCCGAGTCCAAGCTTTATAGCTAAAGTAAATGGTAAATTTCTTCTTAAACACGTCGGTATATAAATATGTCAAATCGGTTTAAAAAATGGCAGAGTTACAAACGAAATACCGAATCCCCAAAAATTACTCTTTTTATAATTATTATAATTAACTTTGTTAAAATATATGTATACAAGTACATATAAATGTTTATATATAAATATAACTTAAGTAAATGGTAAAATTCTTCCTTAACACGTCGGTATATAAAATCATCAAATCGGTTAGACAATCTGTAATTAATTAGCAAAATACTCCAAAAATGGGCTAAAAAACATCAAAATTTTTATAAAAACCTAAATTTTAGGGCTGCCATATGTCCTATGTATATGACTTATATACCAAAATGTCGGAAATTTGTATGAGTTATAACCAAAATTCTGGGGTCTTATCACCGCATACGATATCGAGCAAAATTCATCGAAATTATTTATTTTGGTATCTTGAAACTCGATATCGAATGAAATGTATTGAATTTGAAATAATAGCATTCGACATCGAGTAACTCGACATTACATTTATCGAGTTTTCATTCGATACGCCAGTTTCTATCGTATGCAAAAAAATTCAATAGTTTATTCGACACGATAGTATCGAATGCGGTGATTAGGCCCCTGAATTCCCGAAAATTACTCTTTTTATACCCTTCACCGCAGGTAAAAAAAAAACTGTAATTTCTACAATATTGATCCTACACCCTATAAAGTATAAATATTCTGGGCCCTTATGAAAAGCGAAGTTCAAAAAAAAAAAATTTAAAAAAAAAATATTTACCATTTTTATTTAGTTTTTGTCTAGTTGCTCTGTATTCTGCTCGCACAATGGTGAAGGGTATATAAGATTCGGCACAGCCGAATATAGGACTCTTACTTGATTATACATACATATGTATGTTCCTTTAAAAACTATTTAAAAAAGTATTTAGTGTCTGTAAAATTCAACTCTTCAAAAACACTTTTTTACACAAACACCAGCTTCGCTAACTAAAACTTCTAAATATAGCCGGCCTTCAGCCGTGCGCAAGGATATTCAACTCTTTAGTATACCATAAACCGACTGGCTAACTAAAGCTCTTAAAATCGGCCTTGTGCCCGACCGAAGGACGGATACACAAAACCGGTGTTTTTTATACTATAGTGGAAAAAGTCCTTGCGCCCAAAAACGTTTTCGTTATAAATAATGAATGAAATAATCCCCTAAAATATATATTGGCGCTTTATTTAATAATGATTTTTTGGGGGAATTAAAATAATGAAATAACATCCCAAACAAAATGAAATATGCCCCCAAAAATCGTTGTTGTTGTTCTCTGTACAAAATTTTTTGGGGGTTATTTCTTTATTTTTTGGAGGGGTTATTTCATGCCGCCTTAAGAACACAATCTTTTTAAAACGGTACTTTATAAAAGGTACTAAGACCATTTTAAGAGTCACATTTTCAAGGTACTTTTTTTAAAAAAAGAAACTGGTCTAAAATAATATTTCTTAAAAAATCCTTGTTAAGCATGTACTTTTTTTCAAAAGTACATACATATTTATTAAAAGTACCTTTTTTGTTCATGTTTTATTTATATTTTTTCCCACACTTAAAATTTAAACATTTTGTTTGTAAAAGGATTTTCCGATTTATTTTGTCAAAATTTCAAGATGTTTGTTTGTTAAAGTTTTTATGAGCAAACACTTGAAGAAGGATTTCCTTTCTGGAATGTTTTTTAAGATATAAAATATAAAAGAAAAAATATTTCTATAAAAATTAATAAAAAAAATATAATAACTTTAATATTTATATCCAGTATATAAAATAAATGGAATTTGTAACGTAATTGAAATTCTGTGAAATTCTACCTCCGTTTACTTTTACACTTTTTAAATACACACACATACATTTACCCTCTCTGACTATAAAAACATTGTTTAATGATTTTTAAGACTCTTCGTTCACAACACCCCAACCAACACCTCCATCAAATTTTAACCTAAAAATATTTCTATATTTAATTGTGAAGAAAAATTATTTTCGAATTATCGTCAGAGCACGTGAGTTATTTTTGAAAAATAAATAAAATAAAATAAAATTATATTTAAATTACACAGGGGTTTCTTCTACAGCAGTTTTGGTTTTTTAAAGTCCATAGATAACAAAAATACAAATAACTTTTGCGATCACTTCCTTCAGTCAAAGTTTTTTTAGTGAAAAAGATTACGCTACAGAAACGCACAGTGCCAGACTTGAGCACTGAACTTGTGAAGTAAAGTCCGGCGGAAAAAGCTTTGACTGCAACGATGAAATGATCTCACAAAAAAGTATATCGGCCATGTTCTGACAATCGCACGATTTTACATTTATTTGGGGTATTCACAAGGTGCGCTATCATGTTATATTGTCATAATCAGGGAAACCAGAAATATGCTCTAAAAAACACGTTTTATGCAGTAAAAACTGGAAAATATGCCCTGAAAAGTGTTAAAAATATGCCCTAAAAATTAAAAATTGCTCATTTGAAGACACAACGTTCAACAATTTAATAATAAAAATCTAAAACAAAAACCTAAAAAAGGTTAAAATTCATATAAGAGATGTTTGCGCCGAATATTATCTAGATATTAACATCCATATGGGTTTTTGTCTTAAAGGGATTTTAGGCACGGTCGCTAAATTGTTAACAAATGTTACCATTTAAAAGGAATTTAAAGCTATTTAAGGATGGGAGCTTTGAGCAAATGTGAGCCGATTCGAAAATAATTTAATTTGAAGTAAAATATTTTTGGCACGAATTTAATTTAAATACCATCTAGAAACTGGGAATTATTTCCTTCCGAAGGTAACTTTATTTATGTATTTTATACATAACTGAAATTTAGCTCATAGAATAAATTCGAAAAATGAAAAATGTTGAATTTAAATACCATCGTAATTCGATAGCTTGCGGACACAAATAGTCTAATTTGGATGTGAAATTATAGACCGATTCTCAGCATTTGCATAGACTTCGTCCATATTTGATCGAATTATCCACAAAATTGGAACTTGTACTCTGCGCACAAGGCTAACATGGACAGACAACCAGCCAGGTGAATGGATGGACATCGTTAGATCACTTTAAAAAATAATTCTGAGTCGATCGGAACACTAAAAGATTGGTCTAGATAGAAATCGCATCACATTTATCCTTCATGAGAACCAGCTTTGTCTTACAATTTTAGAGTAAAAATTAAATGTAGATGTCGAAATTGAAGTAACAGATTTTCGAAAAAAAAAAAAAATTAAATTTGCTGCGAAAGCTACTGTAGGCATCCAAAAAAATTTAATATGTATCAAAATATGCATTCAAAAGGCAAAATATGCGCTATAAACCTAAAAAATGCTGCAAAAAGGCTCTTTTAATAAAAAATATGCCAAAAAACGCTGCAAATTGTAAAATATGCAAAAATATGCAATAACAAATCGAGGCAAAAATTCATAAAAAGCTCTGAAAAGGATAAATATATTGTTTCTGCCTTCATTAGTCGCACAAAGAAAAACATGCAACTGCATATTTCTGGTTTTCCTGGTCATAATGTTCTAACATTTTACAATGGTTTAAAAATATTGTTGTTGCTTTGTAAACAAAAAGTGTCTTTAATTAATAGAACTTTGCTTGCTATGTTTATTGTGCTGTCGTTATTAATCCGAAGAGACCAGCGATGAGCGACTGAGCTGCGCTGCCTTAGTTTTTGTAGCCGTCGGCATTGATGGTATAGTTTTATCAACAAACAAAATAAATAAAATTTATTTGCGATTTGCGTCTGAAAAATGGAAAATAGTCAGGTAAGATCTAATTTAATTTATTAATTCTTGAATTAGAACTAAAAAATATTTTTATTTTAGGTAAATATTTATTTTTTTTTTATATTTGTTTTAAATCAGCTGATTTAAATTCAAAATAGCACACTAAATTATGAGAGGTGTTCACAACAGTCGTATTTTTTCAAGTTATTATTTAAAGTCATATGACTTTATGACAACTTGTGAGTCCCGCCCAATTGTATGGTGACACATTTGGTCGATTATGCTGACCAAAAAATCTCGAAGTGCACGAAATGTATTTTGATTTGAACGCCCATTTTCGAAAAAGGCTTCAACAATCTTACCGCGTTGCTCAATTGTGTACCTCTCCATGGTTGAATTTGTCAAACACTGAAACAAAGAAATGTGGTACTTTGATCTTTTAAAAATTGTTTTTGTAAAGGGGGTCAAGTTAAGGCATTTTAAGTCAATTTATTTTAATGATTTAAAAGATGAAATCTTATTAAAACTTAAATCATTTGCAATCATAACAAAAAAAAATTAACCCTTTTTTTGTATCTTAAAACTCTTTTCACTTTCTTCTTTTAATGAAGAAGAATTAAGCAATAAAAACATCCTCTAATGTCTACTTAAAAATAGCATAATTAAGCACGAGGGAAAGTGGAAAAATTTAAAAAAAAAGTAAAGAGAAAAAAATAGAAAAATAGTAGGCTCCGTTCCCACTTTTGGTGCGAGCATGTACATCATAATTAACTCAGTTTACTAATTGTTTCCGTTCCATTTAACCGGAATATGAGAATAAAACAACAGAACAAGGACAATAACAACAACAACAACATAAACTAAGAGTATAAAACAGGACTGGAGACAATGTTTAGGATACAAAGGCGGGTTTTCTAATTACAAAAGCCAATGAAGTGAAGATGTATGAATTTGAATTAGGCACGCACACATACAAACACAAATCTGAGATTGAGTGCCCATATTCATAGTTCTGTTAAATGTACCATGAACTACTGTTTGTTTTTGTACTTTCCACTTACGAACCATAAACAGGAAATAAACGACAAATCTTATTTGTTTTTTTGATATTGTACATCTCGAAAGAAAGCTAATGTATCCTGTAAGATATAATTAAACAAATTACACTGTAGAACAATTTCGAAAATAACAGGGTTATGATAATTGTGTAATGAAAATTTTGAAACCCGTACTTGGTACGGAAAATATTCCCAAAAACACAAAAAAAAATTGTGTAAACATCAAGCAGAATTTAGGAGCTAATTTTCAAATACTTGAAGGAAATGCAAAATATGTTTACTGTATTGAAAAGTTTTGAAAGAAACAAGTACTGTATGGAGTGTATTTCTTTAAATTCTAGTGCCCTGACAAAACTATTTAAATTGTTTGATGAACAGTAACGCATTGCATTTGTCACTGTGCTTGTACACGTACGTTTCTTACACACATTTGATTTTTGTTGTGTTTTTGATTATACCCCTTCACCATAGGTTGAAAGGTTGTAGATAAGTTTGTCATTATGTTGGTATTTCCTAAAATAGTGCTGTTATTAGACCCTTTAAAGTTTATGTATTCTGTGTATCCGTTAAAATGGGTTTGATGAAGACCCCAGATATGATGGGGAATAGGCTGTTATTAATTTTGAATGACAGTATAAAAATGTCTTGTGGCAAAATAAGATTGGCAGCTGCCATCGCAAAATATTTAATTTGGAGGTTGTGCAATTTCCTTTTGACCTCTTCTTCGGGTGCGTCTATATCATTGGCTATTGCCTTTAAAGCATTTTGTTTTTTAATTTTATTCTTATAGTCTTTTGAGGACGTGTCCCATAATTCAGGATAACTTTCTTGTTTTTCAATTACCAAATGTGTTTTTTCACTACTCCAAACGAATTTATTTTTGTCCATTTTGAAAAGAACTCATAAAAACACAAAACAAAACTAAAAACATAAGAGAATACCACAAACCGTTTACTCACGTATACCCGACTTCTTCTGCAAGTCTTCAAACACTTGTAGTTCACAGCAAGTCGTTCAAGTTACTTCCAGCAAGCAACAAAAACGCAAGCCGTGACTTCTGCAAGTCGACTTCTAATACGTGTTTACACGACAAAAACTTCTGAAAGCAACTTCCGCAAAAAAACTTAATAGTGGACACACGGCTTAACACATATGTATCTATGCAAATGATTTGCAGCTAAAATAGAGGTTTGTATCGGGTGATTTTTTAGATATTATCTTTTTGGCAACACTGGTTTTAACAGCTGACGCACGTTTTGTGTTTTGTTTCACTGTCAAACATCTTCAGTTTGGTCTATAATTTAACCATGCATCGTCTTACAAACGAACAACGCTTGCAAATTATTGTATTTTATTATCAAAATGCGTGCTCTGTTAAGAATGTCCATCGCGCGCTTCTTGTGTTCAGCGAGGAAGCTCATTTTTGGCTCAATGGGTACGTTAATAAGCAGAATTGTCGATTTTGGAGTGAAGATCAGCATTTATTTTCCATTTTTCATAAGCATTGCAAGAGCTACCAATGCATCCAGAAAAAGTCACAGTTTGGTGCGGTTTATGAGCTGGTGGCATCATTGGACCGTACTTCTTCAAAGATGATGCGAATCGTAACGTAACTGTGAATGTTGAGCGCTACCGTCAGATGATATCCAACTTTTTTTTGCCCAAAATGCAAGAGCTTGACTTGCATGACATGTGGTTTCAACAAGACGGTGCCACATGCCACACAGCACGCTGAACAATGGACTTATTGAGAGGCGAGTTCGGTGAACATTATATCTCACGTTCGGGACCGGTCAATTGGCCGGCTAGATCGTGCGATTTAACGCCTTTAGACTATTTTTGGTGGGGCTATGTTAAAGCTCATGTCTATACACACATGCCCGCTTTAATTGACGCATTGGAAGACAACATTGAAGCATTTATTCATGAGATACCGGCCGAAATATTGGAAAGAGTATGCCAAAATTAGACTAAGCGGATAGACCATTTGAGGCGCAGTCAAGGGCAACATTTGCATGAAATAATCTTCAAACATTAAATTATATGGACCGTACAATCGATTCAAATAAAGATTTAATGCATTTTTCTGAATTTTATGTCTGTTTTTTTTTAACTTTCCTATAGCTCTTAAAAAATCACCCATTATATTAAACGAATAACCGTACTCAATTTATTTTATCCTATTGCTTTTTTGGGAATGTGAGTTAGTGGCTATGTGGCCTAAGGTGCTGCGTTAGACGCGCTTTCGGTTCTAAGTTCAAATATATATGTATATATAAATATAATTACTCTCTGCTCTTATCGCACCATTGTAAAGGGTACATCAAATTCCGAATAGCCGAATATGGCACTCTTACATGTTTTTGAGCACATTTATGCAGGCCTTTAGCTTGAAGCAACCAGTATCAATTATTTCATGTACATAGTTCATTAATTTTTCGATTTCTTATGTAAAATGTAGAAAAAATAATTGAGAAAAATAATACTTTCAGGCAGGAAATCCCTTTTCAAGTGTCTTCTATCTTCTCATAAGAAATATGCTAGCAACAAAAAAAAAACATCTTTAAATTTTTAAAACAAATCAGGGAAATCCTTATAACAGCCAAGTGTCTTTAATTTTTTGCCATCTGTCTAAATTTACGAAACAGAATGAAATATTAATAGAATGAAAAAAAAAATCTTAAAATAATTTCTATAAAACAGTTTCAAGTTCGAATCTTTTAAAAAAGAATTATAAACAACATTAACACTTTTCCTCAAAATTTTTTTCTTTTCTTTAATGTTTTAAAAATAAAAATCAATAAAAATTTATATTTTTACAAAAAGAAACAAAACAAAAAAAAAATATTTTCAGTTCCTAGATGAAAAAAGTGGTTGTCTATAAACTAAAATTAAATTTAAAAAAAAAAAAAATTTAAATTAAAAACAGATTTTTTTGCAGACACAACCAGCAGACAAGACCACAAAACAACTGATTCAAAAATAAACAAAAGAAACATTTTAAAATACGAAATTGTTTCAAAAATAAAACACAAAGTTGTTGCATTCTATTCATAAAACAGCGTCATCATTAAATCCAAAATTATCCTTTTTCTGTTTATTAAAATTTATTTTTAAACGGATGTGGAAGAGAAAAAAAAGAGAAAAACTAAAATTAAAATCGAAATGAAAACAGAAAAAGTTTTATTTATTAATAAAAATCATAAACACACACTCACAGGCACTTGTAAATATTTTAAATGAAAGGCGACTGGGATTGGCAAACGATCACAGGCGGGCCACTGTCTACGTCAATTTTTATTATTTTAAGTTTTTTTCTATAAAAAATAATTATAGAAAATATCAAAATATGCAGTCATTAAATAATAGGGCAGGGCAGTCAATTCAAGGAACTATTTCACAATCAGGATTAATTGCAAGGATATTAAAAAATCAATCTGGGAAAGGACTGATCCGTTTTCCGGAAACGACACAATTTGAAAAAACCGAATTTTATGACCTTTTTTGTGAACACAGTATCTTTTTGTAAAAAAGTCTCCTTTTTGTTGAAAATCCTTAAATCCTTTTATGTGGAAAAATGTTTGTTTTTATGAAAAAACTTTCACATTGAAAGGTGTCTTGTAACGGTCTTATTTGTGGAAAAACATACATATTTTTTGTGACAAAAGTATGTTCTTGTTAAAACAGTAATTTTTTTGTGCAATAAGTATCTTTTTGTAAAAAATGTATCTTTTTGTGAAAAATATATCTTTTTGTGAAATAAGTATCTTTTTTTGAAAAAGTATCCTTTTGAAAAAAAAGTATCTTTTTGTGAAAAAAGAATCTTCTTGTGAAAAAAGCATCTTTTTATGAAAAAAGTATCTTTTTGTGAAAGTAAGTATCTTTTTGTGTAAAAAGCATCTTTTTGTGAAAAAAGTATCTTTTCGTGAAAAAGTATCTTTTTGTGAAAAAATTATCTTTTTGTTATAAAAGTATCTTTTTGCGCAAAAAGGATCTTATTGTGAAATAAGTATCTTTTTATGAAAAAAGTATCTTTTTGTGAAAAAAGTATCTTTTTGCAAAAAAAGTATTTTTTTTTTTAAATTATCTTTTTGTGAGAAAAGAATCTTTTTGTGAAAAAAGTATCTTTTTGTGAAAAAAGTATCTTTTTGTGAAAAAAAAAAATATCTTTTTTTGAAAAAAGTATCTTTTTGTGAAAGTAAGTATCTTTTTATGTAAAAAGTATCTTTTTGCGAAAAATAATCTTTTTGTGAAAACAGTTTCTTTTTGTAAAAGAATTAACTATTTTCATGTATCTTTATGTATGTATGTATCTTTTTGTAAAAGTAAGTATCTTTTTGTGAAAAAAGTATCTTTTTGCGAAAAATCATCTTTTTGTAAAAAAAGTATCTTTTCGTGAAAAAGTATCTTTTTGTGAAAAAATTATCTTTTTGTTATAAAAGTATCTTTTTGTGAAAAAACAATCTTCTTGTGAAAAAAGTATCTTTTTATGAAAAAAGTATCTTTTTGTAAAAAAAGTATCTTTTTGTGAAAAACGTATTTTTTTAAATTATCTTTTTGTGAGAAAAGTATCTTTTTGTGAAAAAAGTATATTTTTGTGAAAAAAGTATCTTTTTGTGGAAAAAAAATATCTTTTTGTGAAAAAAGTATCCATTTGAGAAAAAAAATTTATTTTTGTGAAAAAAGTATCTTTTTGTGAAAGTAAGTACCTTTTTGTGGTAAAAGTATCTTTTTGGGAACATGGTACATATCTTTTTGTGAAAACAGTTTCTTTTTGTGAAAGAGTTATCTATTTTTGAAAAAAGTAAGTCTGTGAAAAAAGTATATTTTTGTGATAAAAGTATCTTTTTGTGAAAAAATTATCGTTTTGTAAAAAGTATATTTTTGTGTAAAAAGTATATTTTTGTTTAAAAACATCTTTTTGCGAAAAAGTATATTTTTGAGAAAAAATTACCTTTTTGTAAAAAGTGTATTTTTGTGTTAAAAGTATCTTTTTGTGGAAAAAAACATATTTTTGGGAAAAAAGCATCTTTTTGTGAAAAAAGTATCTTTTTGTGAACAAAGTATCTTTTTGTGTAAAAAGTATCTTTTTGTGAAAAAGTTTCTCTTAGTAACTTCCTATAAAAAAATATATGTATATTTGTGAATAGCGTACCTACTTGTGAAAATTATCCTTTTGTACCAAAAAAATCTTTGTAAAAAGCATATTCTTATAAAAAAAATATCTTTTTGTGAAATGAGTTTCCTTTTAGTAAAAAAAAAAACAAGTAAGACTTTGAGTGTATAAAATTCTTTTACGCTTTAGGGTTTTATTTGTATAATATTTTTAGCTTTTCTAAAATCTTTGGAAAATGTTTCCTGATGACTTGGCCTAAGCAACCAGTGAAATGCGCATAGAAGCTAGCTTTCCCTCAACAATAAATTTCAGTGTATTTATCAAATATGAAAAATTGGGAATTTAGCACGTCATACAAAAATCTTAATAATAAATTTCGTATTCCTGAAAATAACTTTGATAAAAAAAATGTATTTTTTGTTAAAAAAGTTTTTTTTTTGGCAAAGAAATTTTCCTTTTTTTTTTAGAAAAAAGTTTCTTTTTTTTATAAAAAAAAGGTTCGTTTTGCAAAAATAGTAGAAATTCCACGTATTGTGAAAGTCGAAGGCAACGGAACAGTAATTGTTTCTTAGTTGTTATTGTTATGGATATTTTTTTAGGCGCTTTTAAGTCGACGTCGAGTAGAATTGTCTCTGTTTTAGACGATAGGAAATTTTGGAAAACCTCAAATTACATATTGAATAGAATGTGAACAAATTTATTAAATACGTTTAAAATAAAAAAATGTAAATTTAAAAGAAGTTATGTGTGGGTGCAAATTAAGCTCGAAAATTTGCAAAATTCCAAAAAGTTTGCTAAATTAACAAGAAAATTTAATTTGCGACGATTGCCTCAAAGAGCATCAAAGCTACGCGAAAATTCGTAAGAGTTTGCTAAAATATCAAAAATTTTTAATATTCTTTAAATTCATAAAATTGATTAAAAGTCCCTAAAACTGAAAAGAATGGCAAAAAATGTCAATAACGGCATGTTAGCAAATAATCGCTGCAAATGATTCGCGAAAAATGCATAATCGGAAACAAACTCTAAAACTAATTTGAAATCGCTTAACCCAACAAACACGAAGTCAAACCTTTGATATGAAATGACTTTGTCATTTGACATCAAACACAATTCTCAAACGTTTTTTAATTGTTTGATTTAACATTTAAATTCAAATTGATAATGTTTTGAAAATAAACATTTGATATCAAATGTTTTATCAATTTGATGTCAAATGTTTGTCAAATGTTAAATCAAATCAAAAACAAACTTGGCAATACTAAAGCGAAAAATAAATGTAATCATTAAAAATGGCGATTAAAGTTAAATTTTTTACTTTGCGGTTACATGTGTTTTACTATTAAAAATAAATTTTAATATAAAGTGAACAGCTTATTTCTTGTGAAAAATAAAAATTATTTGTGAGCAATTTCAATGATTAAAAATACGAAAAAAAGGAAAATAAAACGAGAAAGTGAAGAAAGTTTGTTGAACGATCGCGGTGCTACAATCCTCAAAATAAAAGGGAGCCAAGTAGTTTGTCTTTCCAAGAATTAGAGGACATTATTTAATCTTTAAGCTATGGTGCCGAATGTTTATCTCACAGTTTATTTAAATAAATAATAAATTTATATTAAAAAAAAAAATAAAATATTTTTATTTATATTCCACATTGTATTATAATCCACATTTGAAAAACATTTGAGAATTACGTTTGAAAGCAAGTTAAAAATAAAGGCATTTTTCAATTTGAAAATAATTTCCCCTTTTTGTTGAGAACGCTATGATTTTCAAATGATTTTCAAATCATTATCAAACGTTTGTCGTTTGAGAAAACGTTTGATTTCAAATCATTTTCAATTTGAAATCAAACCTTCGTGTTTGTTGGGAATCAGTTAAAAAAACAAACAAAATGTCGGAAAATATCACAAATAGCGTTAAAAAAAAGAACAATAATGATGAATAGCAAAAATTATAGAAAAATAATTAGAGATGGGATTTTTTTTTTGTCAGATTTTCAATAACTAGTCGACAAAATATGCTTATAAAATACCAAATTAACGTCGAAGTGATTTAAAATGAATGGCGACAACGACTTACATAATAATAGGGTGACTATTTTTTTGTGAAAAAAAATAGTTTTTGTAAAAAAGTATATTTTTTCATAAAAATCATTCGTGAAAAATGTATCTTTAAAAAACCATTTAAAAATATATTTTTTTTTTGTTGTTTTTAATGCTAATATAAAATGTTCTATTATGACCACATTCCTTTTTTTTTTTTTTTGCTCTTTTCTGTTTTGAGGTAGAAGTAATGCATGATTTCCATTTGAATAAAAATAACATAAATTTTACTTTTGATATATTTATGAATAAGTGTTTTACTTGCAAAAGTTTCTGTAAATTTATGTAGACGCTTGTTTTTAATGAAATTAAAATTTCAATAAAAAAAAAGAAAAAGCAGCAAAGAAACCGTTCTGATCAAAAAACATTAAAAAAAATGAGGAAAAACAAAATGGCAGATTTTTTCTTCAACCATGTTTTTCTACCTTTTCATCAAATGATCTCTTTATTTAAATGTATTTGTTACGTGTTTTCTATTCTATCTTCTACAATTATTTGCAATACGCAGGCGCTCTCTCTAAGACCAACCACTACAAAAGAAAATATTCGATTACTCACCTCACACCGACTATAAGATCGGTCTAAATATAGAATTGTTTTCATGAAGGATTGATTTTTTCAAAAAAGAAAAAAAACTCACTCAAATGAGTCTACTACACCCATGCAAACATGATGCTGCTCTTTTGTTTGGGGCTAGAAATGAAACCTGCAAGAGTTTTAATGAAATGTGAGTGCGTGTACATGTGATCGATAGGTAGTTCCTTTGGATGTTTTCTTAAGGCAGACATTTTTGTTTTTCGACTGATACACTGCAATACAATTAAACGATTACGGTTTATGTTGGACTGTGATAATGTATGAGTGTGTGTTTATTACACTCATTTGTTTATGTTTTTTAACTTGTTACGTTACGTTTCGTTTTCTGTTTTTTTTTTTTATTATTTTAATTGTTTGTATGTATTTGTTTATGCCTTGGTGTATAAGTGATTAAATTACATTATGTTTTACTGTTTGATTTTGTCGTTGTGTTTTCATGTTATTTCCTTTTTCTTAATTCATTTGTGTCTATAATTTTCTTTGAATTGTTTTTTGTTTATTACTTAAATTCTTCTGTAGTAAAAATTTCCCTTTGTTTAATTTCACTCTTTTACGTTTTCTTGTTTGTTGTTGAAAGATTTTGCCCCTGTAAAAACAGATGAATGTTTTCAATAATTTAACGAAGATGGGGCTAAAAGTTTGTTAGAAAAATTGTTTTAATGCACGAACAAGACGGACAACGACCTATCAAGATGTTTACATAACAATTAAGTATGATTTACTGGAAACTTTAATAATTGGTTGGTACTATTTCCTTTCAGGACCTTATCGTAAAGGTCTCCCGCACAAACTGACCTCGTATTTTGCGTATTTTTATTGCCAATATTATTTGCAATTTTATTAACATATGTTTGGCATAATTTCTTACTTTTTTGTTTATTTCGTTTGTTTTGTTTTACTTGTATATTGTTTTTATTTCTTTTCATTATACCCACACCACAATAGTGGAGAGGGTATTATGCATTTGCGCTGATGTGTGTAACGCCTTAAAATACACCTTAAAGTATACCGATGGACTCAGAATCACTTTCTGAGTCGAACTAACGATGTCCGTCCGGCTGGCTGACTGGCAGGCTGGCTTGTTGGCTGTCCATGTAACCTTGTGCGCAAAGTACAGGTCGCAATTTTGGAGATAGTTTGATAAAACAAAGCTTCTTATTGGCATAAGGACCAAGCCTATTGAAAATGGGCCAAACCGTAGGACCACGAGGGAAGATAGGAGGAAATTTCTTCCTCTTACAAACTTTCAAACCGATTTTAATGAAGTTTATAAACATAGAAAATCTTTATTAATATGGACATATAAGCACGATGTGTTTTTTAATACTGTGGTGTAGGGTAGGTCGGGCTTGGCCGCCTATACTTTCTTACTTGTTTTTGTTTGCTAATATTTTATGAAATGAAAATATTTTGCCGCTGTTTCATTTATGCATCCAAAACCCAACCAACGATTTCATAGTAAATGGAAAAGTAAACAAAATTAACTTGGCATGGGATAAAAGAAGGGAGGCCCAAGGTAAACAATTGACAAAAACAAGGGAAAACTTCTTAAAGTAAAAACTTTTCAATTAACAAGATTTCGTTTGTCATGCTTAATTCCCAATTTTTATTCTTGATAAAAACACTGAAATTTATTGTTGATGGGATACGCTATTCCTATGCGCATTTCACTAGTTGCTTAGGCCAAATCATTCTTTTAGCAATTTTTCCCATTTTCTTTGTTTGCGTTTTTCCAAAAATTCTTTGCGCAACTCTGGCGAATGTGAGGCCAATCTGTTTTTAAGATTCGTTGTCATATTTTCTTTGTTTTCGTGATTTCTAGATTCTTCAATAATTTTCGATTGCCTCAATTTTTCTTGTCGTTCGCGTTCTTCTTGTTCTTCAGCACGTTTGCCATCCTCCTCTTTGGCACGTGATTCTTTCTCGGCTTTTCTGATTTAAGCTTCGTGCTGCAATTTTGCTTGGCGTTCAGCATCTTCTAATTCTTCTTAAATACGTGCCTCCTCATCTTCGATACGCCTTTGTTCGGCTTCTAATCGAGCAATTTCACATTCGCGCTAACGTTGTATTTCAGCTCCTTTTCTTTGTTATTCTCTTAGTCGGGCTAATTCCTTTTCTTCAACAATTCTTTCTTCTAATAAACGCTTAAGTCTTGAACGTTCTTACTCCTCTTTTAATTGTCTTCTTAATTGGGCTTGTCTTTGTTTTTCGTCTTCCTTGAGTCGTGTGCGATATTCTTCATCTTGTAAACGCTTGCGTTCCCGCTCTTCGGCGAGTTGTCGAGCTCTTTCGTCTTCTGCCTGCCTCAATCTCTGTTCATACTTCTTGCGCTTTCGTTCTTCAAACATTTTACGTTCCTCTCTAAGTCGTTGTTCTTCGTTATCTTGACGCTCCCCATCTAGTCTTTTTATTTCTTCTTTTCTGGCTCTTTCCTGTTCTGCTTTTTCTTAAAGCGTAAATAAAAAAGCTTGTCTTCTGCGCTCCTCTTCTTGATCTTCATTCAAAAAAAAATTTAGAAAAACTAAAGATATTAAACCAAATAAAACTGTTAAGCGTATAAGAATTATAAGCAACAGTTTTACTTGTAACAATATCAAAGCTTAAACAAAAACAACAACAATAAACAGCGAGTTTATCTTTTCTTACATTCCCCACTACAATTGATTGGAATTCTCCCAACATAAATTGAAGTTGTAAGTAGATTAAGAAAATCAAAAACAAATTGCTTTATTGTTTCCGCAAGAAAATCAAAAATAAAGCACGTTGTAAGTTCAGTTTTTTTTTTGGCGGTGCACTTGCCAGTTTATTATCAAAGTTATTTTTGTTTATTCAAAATTTTTCAAAAACTTTAAAAAAATTTAATATGTATTTAAAGCATAAAATTTAATTGGATAATCTAAAATTTAGTACAAAGTTTAATCTATATTTAAGTTTTCAGTTAGGTCAATAGTTTATAGTTTAAGTTAATCTATAGTTTCGTCTATTGTTTACTTTATAGTTTCGTCTATTATATACTTTACAGTTTAATATATAGTTTATTCTTTAGTTTAGTCTAAAGTTTAGACAACAGTTTAGTCTATAGTTAAAAAAACAGGTTAGTCTATAGGTAAAATACAGTTAAGTCTTTAGTTTAGTTTACAGGTTACTCTACAGTTAAGTCTATAGTTAATTTACAGTTAAGTCTATAGTTCAGTTTATAGTTAACCCTATAGTTCAGACTACAGTTAAGTTTGGTCTATATATTTTAGTCTATGGAAGGACAGAATTAAAGTTTTGTCTAAAGTTTAGTCTATAGTTAAGTCTTTAATTTACAGCTGTACCTAAACAAAAGCGGCACGCGTTTTCTAGTTGTCAAAAATTGTAATGCCCATACAATTTGTATTTGTATATAGTTCAGTGTATAGTTAAGACGACAGCTCTGGAAAAGATTTACATGGATACCTGTCCTTGCTTCAACTCCATGATGATAATAACCACTGAATGACATTTACCAACCGCCTCCGATTGTGAGATCAACCAGCACATCCAGATAGCAGAGAGCACAGTCTGGCAAGATTAAGCACTCGCCTCTTGTTAACGTGCTGAAGCTATCTAACCTCTGCTACTTTTGTAAAAATGCTAGCAGCATCTATTAAGTATCAATCCAGGCCGAAGTCTCCCGCAAGTGATGACAAATCAGCCCTTTAGTACGATTTTCAGGATATCCCTTCCCGCGACTTTGGGTAGTAAACAACAACCACCACTTGATTTCCTAAAGTTTTTATACAACAGAAATGCCGGACAATCTTCCTGAAAGACATAAAAATATTTTTGTCATTGGGTGCCTCAACCAATAGTCAGTCCCGTGTCGAGCCGATCCACGAGTGGTCTGCTCAGCTGCGCTTGCCGTAGAACGTAAAGATTTCCTAAGATCTGTTAATTTTGGATTTTTGCAGAATCCAAGGAGGATGTAACCCCAAAAGGTGGTATATTCTTAAGATCTTCCCAACATCCCTGGGGGGAGCTAAGGCGACAGTTAAGTCTAACGCTTTGTCTATAATTGAGTTTATAGTGTAGTCTATAGCAGTGTTCGAAAATAAACAGTACATTATTTAGCGTTCGGCTCACACACTCAATAACGATATCTATTTTTTTTTAGTGATTGTGTAGATTGTTTTCAAGAAAGAGCCGAACATTATATAGTGTTCTGTTCTTCGTTAAAAACAGAACAATTTTAGTGATACTGTAGACAAACATAATATTTTAATGTTCTATAATGTTTGTTTTTTTTACACAAACCAAAAATTTTAGCAATGACCGCAGCACGAGCAGTTCGTGTGTATTGCGAATATGTTTGTTAGCATGAAATTATTTTGTTGGCTTTTGGTTTTTTTTTCGTATGTGTATTTTGTTTTTGGTGAAAAATGTTTGGTTTTTTTTACCAGCCAAAAGGGACGAACATTGATAAGCCGAACCGAACACAATGAAGTTTGTAAGTCTAAAAAAAACCGAAAGGAATTAAATGTTCTCATCTTTTGTTAAGCTTGATGAAAACCATATTATTTTTGTGTTCGAAAGATGACTAACAGGGAAATGTTATTTTGAATGAAATGATTTTCTACACAACAACTGTAAGCGTTTGCGTTTCCCTTAAATCTACCGAACCGAACACTAAGGAGCGATATTAAGTGCTTATTTTCGAACATGACATGCATGAAGCCTCAAGTGCGTGGACATAATGTTCGACTGAAATTTTTAACTAAGAAGGTTAAATCTTCTGATAAACCTTAAATGTAACTTAGAATAAATTTTTCTTATTTCCACTTCTGTTGAATCTTAACGTTCGAAATATGTTGTTATATTCCAAATAATTTTGGGTCGAAAAATTTAGTAAAATTCTCCGTTTTAAGATTAAGTTTATGTTGCATCAGCTTGTATGTAACACAGGAAATAAAAGGAAAAATGTGTGTGCCCTACCGGGAATAAGTTTTAGTTTTAAATTAAGTTATTACTTATAAACCTTAATTCCTCAAAAACATACAGTGTTACGACATCGCTTCATGTCATATTAAATCTAAAGCATGAAAAATAAGTTATTTTTCTTTAAGGAACCATATAAAAATATCACATAATGGCATTAAATGCACTATTTATGTTCGAAAGTGAATAATTTCTGTTTCATTTCACAAAAAAAATAAAACCATAAATAATACATGATTAACCAGAAAAATGCACTGAAAATGAACAAGACCGCAAAAACCCGACACACACACTCTCAAGTTTCCTGATGATGTTTATGTTGGTGGTGGTGGCAGTGGTCATGATGATGACGATATTCAAAATGATGATGAATAAGAAAATATTATTTATGATTATGGTAGAAAAAATAACCAAGAAATATTACAATACTCGCATGCAAAGCACTATGGAATCAGAAAGTACACCCTTTTGTTAAATAGTGAGTGGGTGGTTAGAAAGCATCTAATAAAATGTTTATTCTTAAAACAAACTTTTTTTTAAGTGTCTGTTTGAAGATTTTTCCTAAATTTACTATTTAATAGGTACTATTACGAAATCTAAGAGGGTGTTTACAATTCGTCTCTACTTGGAAAAAACATATTTTTGATTTAAAAAAAAATTCCTTAAAGTATAAACAACTGAGCGTATCATTAAGAAGCCAAAAGCATCATAAAGTATAATGCTGCCTACACTCAAGGCAGAAAAGACAGGCACTACTTTAAATCGGACGTAGTTATACATACTACCAACCAGAACTGGCACCAAACAACAAATAGGACCCAACCCTCCCACTTTTAGCACTGCTCACTCGTCGTGATGCGCTTTTTTACTTTTATTTTTTTGTTGTTGGTTTTTATTTACACGCTTAATTATTATTGTCCAAGCATTGTCGCGCATCAACAAATATAATTTGTTGTTTCTTCTCTGACTTGTTTTCGTATTTCGATTTGGCGTGCGGCCAAATAATTTGCGCGCAACTCACAAGTGTTTGCATGTGTTGCGATGACTGCGTATTTGTGTGTGCGAGTGTGTGTTTTTTTCTTGTATGGATGCTGGTTATAAAGGAAAACTTAATTTTCTTATTATATTTCCACTTTTGATCTATAGCAACTACAAAAAGAGCAGGTATATTCAGATTTGTAAAAGGTTGGCAACCAAAACGAATTTCAGTATCATTATCGGTATTAAACTGTTTGTTAATTCGATATCGGTATCAATACCGGTATTCAGTTTTCAACGGAGTTTAAGTAGTGTCTGTTTCCAACCTTGGTTTTGTGTGTTATTTTTTCAATGCTCTATAAAATCTTTGCTATTTAATAATTTTTTCCAGACTTATGGCCATTTTCTCAGTAGGCGATTATCTTTTTTCCCAACGAAAAACTGCACATTTTTTTCCTTTTATTTGCCGTAAAGATAAATTCAATCAGCTGACTCCCATCTTTTACATGTATTTTGAGTGGCGTTGCCAGCTGAAAACTTTGTTTTTTGTCGGTATATTGAGAAACCCAAAATCGTTAACGGACAGTTTTTCGGTCCAATAAATTTATGTTGACATTAAGTAACAGACAGTTTGTCGATTTATTGAGAAAATGGTCAATAGTCTTAATTCATACGGCTCATGTCTTATTGACAAGATTCTTCATTTTTCTTCTTTGAACATGAATTGGCGTTCAAATGATTCATGTCATGTTGACGACATGTGCTTTTTTGATATTGAAAACAATAACAAAATTAAACAACGAATGAAAAAGCAAAACGTAAAGACAGTACATGCATCTGTGTACTCGCAATCTTGTCAATAAGACATGAGCCGTATCAACTCAGACTTAAGCAAATCGTTCCATATTACACACATCTTTATCTTGTTAAGCCCACCGCCCGATTGGAATGGGCAGTACACGAAAATGAGAACATGACTCAAAAGAAAAATCAATTCATCCGTACTCAAATCAATCCGAAGCAGTATTAATAGTACGCAGAGTACGGATTTTCTTGAATCAACTACAGAAAGATTGATTCATATCCATATCAGGTGATGATTAAGCTCCATATTCAATCCTGAATTCGTAATTGAAATAATCCGAAAATGAGATTGATTTAAGTAAAAATCTCAAAATGCGCTTGATTCAAATATTATAAAGTTTATTTTATCCCGAATTCGTGCTTGAAAAAAACCAAAAAAGAAATGAGAAAGAGGATATTATTAAGAATGATAAAACACCAGCATTATGCCTGATATGGTTTTTACTTTAAATTATTTATCCAAAAATATAAACTAAATGAGAAGCAAGAGTTCAATTTTACTTTTTAAACATGAAAATAATGTGTTTTCGTCTTGTTCTCTTGTTTTCGTTTTTTTTAAACTACTTGTGTGGTGTTGTTGTAGTGTCTGCAACAAACTTTGATAAGTTAAATGCGATTAAAACGCTTACTTTGTAAGTTTACTCTCAGAGTGGCAATACCAACGAAAAGTTTAATCTTTTTTTACTTGGTTAAGAATTTTGTACTTATTTTAAGAAATTCCGGGATTGATTTTCGAAAGTAACCCGATTTAAGGCTCAGTAAGCCGGGAGTAAGCCGGGAGTAACGTCTTAATCTGTAAGAAATATATTGGTCTTACTTTTTACGGTTAGGTTACTGTTACTCCCGGCTAACTGAGCCTTTAGGATTGTTTTAAGTGCGTTTTAGTGTTATTCGTACTTGAATTGTTTAAGTAAGAGTCGTATTACTTAAAGTAAGTATAAAAAACTTAATTTGGCTCGAGTGTTTTTTTTTCTGTGTATGTTTTTGTTTAAGTGAATCACTTCTTCTACAACTTACGGAAGCACAGCTGAGTGCCACCGCATGCGTCCACAGGTTGCGTATAGTGGAAGGTTCCGTAGATATACGGAGCAGCTGCAAATGCAGTCGCGGACAATCAGCAGTTCCAAGTGGAGAGTCTCAGAGGGTGGCACCGGACTCCCAACAAGTTTTGGATGCCTACGATACTTGAAATGTCAAGGCGAGTGATTGGTGCCTTAAAGAACCAAAAGTCACTATCGACCAGGTTTGATTATGAAAAATAAAGAACTAGCAACTTTTGGTATTTAACTACAAAACTCAAATATAGTTGCTCTTTTTGGACCAATTTATCACATTTTTTCTTAAAGCTTATTTGATTACAAATAAATAATTATGTTCCCACTAAGTATTGCTCAAGAAATATGGCACATTGGTCGGGAACAAGTGTATGTCTCAACTAAACTCAGGGTTTATAAAAAGCATCGCGTTAATTTCAATTGCACAAATTATGTATATGGATTTAGTCGTCTTAGATCAGTGAAGGGCAACACACATACTATCACATTTATGCTTGTGTGAGAAGCAGCAGAAAACATATTATCTAAGCCTCCTTTTACTGCAAGCATCCTAACGACAGCCAAATCCAGAAGTTCCGTCGCGCATCCCGGGAAACGAGCGATGTGTGCAGTTGCTAACGCATGTCTCACGACGAGTTATTGCAAAAAATCGTGATGGTGTTATGTCAGCCACTTTACAAAGTCGAACCCGAACACACCGAATGGATTTTAAAAAAGTCTTAAACATTTAAAAAAGATAAAACATTAATTAAAAAAAGTAAAATTGTGTTCTTTCTGATTGTTCAGCAATAGTACAAACTTAAGATTTGAGGTAAATTTTCTAAATAAAGTTGTCTAAAATATGGCTTGGAAAGATGAAACTAAATAAGGCCCAGCATAATTGAAAAATGTGGTATTTTTTGAATAAAACAGTTTTTTGCTCCCTTAAACTAACTATAAATAACCCAACTGAGATCTGCATCTTAATTCTATTTTGTGATAGCAGCGTTAAGATCAAAGCACTGTTGTCAAATTTAAACGATTTTCCCAAATTTTCAAGATGGGGGAACAAGTTTTTAAAGTGTAAAGAAGTCAGCAAGGTGTTCAAATTGATAAAAAAAAAAACTATTTTATGTCTCGCGGCGGGAGCTAGGTTTTGATGTTAGACCCATAGTTTCTTAGTCAAGTTTTCTTAGAATTTGTTTTAGATTACGTTTTTGCTTTTGCCTATTTACAAAAAAAATTTACCAACCCTAATATATATATATATATATGTATGTATATCTACTTAAGAAAGTACGATATTATGTTTTCTGGTTCTGGTAAAAGCAATTTTTCTAGTTCTTAGTCAAGTTTTATTCATCGAACTCGACTATACCACATCACTGCAATTGACCACTATTAAAAATAAATCTTTTTTGTTATTAAACTTAAGATCTAGTCATGCAGTTGGCACTTTGACCACAAATTATCAATCATCTAATGTATTTAAAATGGATCTTACGCAAGCATTAAAACAGAAATTGGAAATCCCTATTTAATGCCATTCGTTTACAGAAGTTATTTTTTGAAGAACTTGATTCTTTTGCAGAGAAAAAAATGTTGCTAGAGCAGGCAAAGAAAATTTTGTAATATTTTAGGCTGGCTGGTAGTGAGCTAGCCTACCAGCGCCGGGATTGCGGGTTCGATTCCCGCCAGAGACTCTGGTGTTTCCTTCCTGCAGACAAGCGTTGATCTTCGCGGGATTAGCTTAGGGAATTAAAACAAAATAAAAAAATAAACATTAAGCAGATAAATAGAAAATACCGCAGTATCCACACGATGCTAAAACTATATTTTTCTCGTTCTACAATTTTCAACAAGTATTGTCTGATATAAAAAAGAATTCAAGAAAACATATTGAAATTAATTAAAGACTTTAATATTTAAATTGTTTATCCTAAAGCCTCGTACACAATGCTAGCAACAATTTCACTTGGTATTCATAAGAGAGCAACAATTTGTATCGCAACCACACACAATAATATTAAAGGTATTCACGTCAAAAGTTGCACTCTTGCGAAAGAGCATAACAATAACCACTTAGACAATTATTTCGCAAAAACAATGCAAAACTGGCAGGGTCTAAGTAAGTGCAAAATTATCAGAGTAAAAGCATAAATATTTTACAACTTTTTATGGCATTTCCATTTTGAAAAAATACTTAAAAAGTACTCATTAAATCAACTCTACACTAAACAACAACGCAGGAATACCATTTAAACGTTCATTTTTTTTTTTTCTTTACATTAAATATTAATTATTATAAATTGAAGTATTTAAAGATGATCTTTGTAAATAATAAAACAATTGAAAACCCAATTAGCGTTAAAAATGGAAAAAGCAGAACTAATATAATTACAGGAATACTTATCCTAAAAAAATTTAGAGGTAGATAGGTTATAAATTCCACTTGTAAATTAATAAAATTAATCATTTTGTGTACATTACAAGAAACTTGCGGTTCAAATCAAGGCGAATTAACTACAGGTGGTGTCGAAACGGCATCTGATTTTGACAGTTAGGGCTTATTTGTTTGGATTTGTTAGTGTTTTGCTAATAATGGTTGACATTTCGAGCTAATGGTACTAACAATGCAATGCAAAAAACCGTATGTTGTTTCTGTTGTTTTTGGATTGTTGTTGTTCCGACACCACCTGTAGTTGAATTCGCCTTGGCTCAAATTTATTAAAAATGTTTTTTTTTTTTAATTAACGCAAGTGCATACGTCTTGGAATATTGTCAAATAGAAGGTGCGTTGTTTAAAAAGTTGTTTCGGAAAAGCAGCAAAGTGAAGGTGCAAAGGAAAAGGGGTGCTCACATCAAATAAGTGCAACTATGCTATTTTGCACGTTTGCAAGGGTGAAAAAATTGACGGGAATACCTTTTTTATTTATTTTTTAATATTTTTTACAACATTTTGTTAAAATTTTCATTTAAAACTAAACTAAAATTATTATAAGTCATTTTTAGTTTCATACAAATTTAAGTAGACTCAACATCAAGGAGAATTTACGCGAGGTGAAATTTCTTGCTACGTAAGAAACAGCTGATAACTAACCATGTGCCAAAATTGTATACCGTCCTAGTAGTTCTGGGGAATTTAAACTAAATTCTATAACTTTCGCTTAAAATTATGAAATTTAAAATTTTTAAATTATTAAATTTCAAAAGACACAATTTAAAATTAAAAACAAATTGAAAAATTTGTTTGCATTGTTTACTACAGTGTTGTATTATTTTTGACACAACGTTAAAATATTTTACAGTGTTGTAAACGTTTTCAAAATAATTCAAATATTTCATGTATGAGTGTTTATACTTTGTGTGATGGTGTAAACACAAACTGTTATGTTAAATTAGATGTTTTGACAGTCGCAACAAAACTCATTAGATTTCTATCTCACAAAGTATTATGGAATACGTAAGACTTGTGAGATAGTGTAAACTAGCCTTAACGGCGATGGCACGCAATGCACGGCTACTTCAAACAAGTTTTAGGAAGACTCTTGCCTGAAGAGGTTCTACCTAACTCAGATCCTGGCGAAATGCAGCAAATTATTTACTATCAGAGAGAAGGCGGTGACAACTGGTCAGAATATTCATCCATGTGGCATTTCAGCCAATTTACTAGTTTGGCTGGCACTCCACAATGGCGCACTCACTGTCGACGAAAGTCGTAGGGATAAAAGCCAAAAACGGGACAAGAGTCTCCTTAACTTCTTTTAATAACAATGACTATTCGCTATACATACATCAAGCAGCACCAGTGTATCAATGCATTTACAAATACGCCAAATTAACAAGAGGACACATAAAATTAAAGAAGTGACAGAAGCATTAATTGACTTGTCGAACAAAAAACTAAGTCTTGTGCGTAATAGTATACTATAAGTATGCTATAGTGGAAAATACTAGCAACTATAAGTAAACTATAGATCATCAATATTGCGACACTCTTCAGCGAAAAAAGCAGTCAAACAAAGGAAAAAGTTCGTCAAGAAAAGGCAACAGGAACCCCCTGGTGTCGTTCCCATCAAATTCTTGAAAGATAGATGATGTACAGTTTATACCCAACAAACACGGAGGTTTGATTTCAAATTGAAAATGATTTGAAATCAAACGTTTTCTTAAACGAGAAACGTTTGATAATGATTTGAAAATCATTTGAAAATCATAGCGTTCTCAACAAAAAGGGGAAATTATTTTCAACTTGCTTTCAAACGTAATTCTCAAATGTTTTTCAAATGTGGATTATAATACACTGTGGAATATAAATAAAAATATTTTATTTTTTTTAATTTAAATTTATTATTTATTTAAATAAACTGTGAGATAAACATCCGGCACCATAGCTAAAAGATAAAATAATGATCTTTCCGTCCTCTAATTCTTGGAAAGAGAAACTACTTGGCTCACTTTTATTTTAAGGATTGTAGCACCGCGATCGTTCAACAAACTTTCTTCACTTTACCGTTTTATTTTCCTTTTTTTCGTATTTTTATTAATTGTAATTGCTCACATACAATTTTTATTTTTCACAAGAAATAAGCTGTTCACTTTATATTAAAATTTATTTTTAATAGCAAAACACATGTAACCACAAAGTAAAAAATGTAACTTTAATCGCCATTTGTAATGATTACATTTATTTTTCGCTTTAGTATTGCCAAGTTTATTTTTGATTTGAATTTAACATTTGACAAACATTTCTTTGGAGTGAGAGTGGCCCATTCTTAAGCTGTCAAGTTTTGTTAACTTAAATTTCACTTGATAATATTTTCAAAATTACATATTTTCCCAACGGTGACACTTGTATTGCGTTTTGCACTGTCTTTCCTTTTGGTGTTCAGTAATTTATGATGACAAAACATATTTTCATGAGCAAATAAATGTTTGGAACGCTTTTTTCGCTGCATACGAGCTTTTTTCAAACAGCGCAGGATCCAACGCAAGTTTGGAGAACCCTTAACGATATTTGACCCTGAGAAAATTGTGGACACGGTGTTATTCGTTTTACCAGCGTTTTGGATTGGATTGCCACGTCGTTAATTAAAATCTTTGCGGTATTTATTAAAAAATTAATTAAATTTGCACCAGTAAACAAATTAATAATAATGTTAATTAAATATTTCTTGATATAAACAACATTTTCTGCAGTGATGTTGTTCATATAAGTAAACTTTTAATTCACTTGATTAAATTTTTAATTAAAACTGATTTTATTTTTGATTAATAGTTTAATTGAAAAAAAATTGGCGAGAATTAATATCAACAACATTACTGCAGAAAATTTTGTTTATATCAAAAAAAAAATTAATTGATACTATTAATTTATTTACTGGTGCAAATTTTATTAATTTTTTTAATTAATATCACACATTTTTTAATTGAAATCAATATTTATTTTATTTTTCGTGGAATCCAACCATAAACACATAATAGCGCCCACTTTTGTATAGAGCAAATTTGAACTGAAAATAATTTTAATTTTAATGAATAAAGGGGGAGGGGGGGTTCAAAAATTTGAAACAAACATTTCATAAGACATCTCATAAAATTGAGACCACGAGTAAAACAATAAAATAGTTTTAAATTGAAAAAAAAAAATACCGAACAACGAGAAAAAAACGCGGTGGAGGAGAAGGAATAAAAATAATTTTATTGTGGTCATAATCACACGTAAACATTTTCATTTTGTTTTTAATGTGGATTTTGGTTCATGGAGCAGCAGAAGCAGCAGAAGCAGCAGCGACTGCACTAGCTCCTCGAAAACATAAAAATAACACACACACACATATTTCGCTGAATCACACACGTCAGACATTTTTTATTGCTGTTGTTTTATTTTGTAAATTTTGTAGTTGTTGTAGTTTTTAATTTCATTCCATGTATCGAGGGGGATTTTTTTTTTTTTTTTTTGTTAAATTTTTCTTTCAGCTTAAATCGTCCCCAGAGCGGGTTACGGAGAAAAACCAAATGAAAATGTATATGTTGCAGTTGTATGTTCATTTGGTGCGTCATTAACCAACAAACAGACACATGGACGGGCTTTCACGTTCGCTAGCTCCAACATTATTGAAAAGTACGAATTTAGTTATGACAAGAAGGAGTATGTTTTTGCTAGTGTTGGTAAGTAAAAAACAAACACACACTATTTTTCTACTACCCCTGCAGTGGATCAAGATAAGTTGGAAGAAAATTTTGTTATTTCAAAACTTTGAAAAATCTAGCCTTCTTTGATGAAGGGAAACAAAATGTCGTTGCTTTCTAACCAAATCTATTCACACTTTTTACTTCAGTGTGTTTGAGTCAGTTCAACATTAAAAAAATCTTGTAATTTCTCTCAACTCACTTCTTAAAAACTAATGCAGCATAAAATACATTTTATGCATCTTGCGGAAATAAAAGAGTGCTGGCGATTTTAGAGGGACGTTACTGCACTGCATTCACATTTACGCGAACATTGTAATGAAATGCTTTTTTAGTGTATCTGTTTTAATGTGAGAGTGTTTTAAATGCTTAAGCTTAATGTCTGTTACTAAATCTATGGGGATCATCTATATGGATGGTGTGTGTGTCTAAAATTAGTTCAGAGATTTTGTTTAAATTGTATTTTGTGTTGTACAATAAAACGTTTTATACAACGTTGTATGGGGATTTAAGGAGAATTTCTAAGATTATAATGACTTAATGTGATTTTGGTAGGAGTTTCAACTTTTTTATTTTTTAATGCGAAAATATACTTAAAAAAAAAGATATTTTCCAAAAAAAAATGACTTTTTTCACACAAAAAAACTCTTTCTTAAAAATAATTCTAAAAGGTACTTAGCACTATCACACATGTTTTACGTAGTTTAGAGAAAATACAACCCTGTCATGATAAGTTGTAATTGTTTTTTAAAAAAATTCAAACAAAAATAACTTGCGTGATAGCATAAAGTACTCTTTAGTTGTTTCGAAAGGTACTGTTATTCATAAAAATTTACTTTTTTACTTAACTTTTTGCACAAAACAATATTTTTTTATTATTAGTACGACTTCCGTATTACGTACTAAATTCCCAGTTTTTCATATTTGACAAATATGTACACTGAAATTTATAGTTGAGGGAAAGCTAGCTTCTATGCGCATTTCGCCGGTTGCTTAGACCAGCACATCAGGAAACCTTTTCCACAGATTTTAAAGAAAATACTTTTTAAACAAAAAAAGTTACTATTTTTAATTAAACAAAATACACGTTTTAAAAAAGATACTTTAAATAAAAAGTATCTTTTTTCAAACAAAGAAATAAACTGCACATAAAGTACTTTTTCCAAAAAGCTTTAGTTTTTGCTCAAAAAGTTACTTTTTTAACAAAAAACTACTTTTTTACAAAAACATACTTTTTACACAGAAAAAAGTTTAAATTAATATCGATTAAAAAATTTGTGACATAAATAAAAAAATTAATTAAATTTGCAACAGTCAACAAATTAATTGTATCAATTAAATATTAACTGGTTTTAACAACATTTTCAGCAGTAATGTTCTAGATATAAGTAACTATACGTTTAATTCCATTGAATAATTTATTTATTAATTAAAACTGATTTTATGACTGATTAATGGTTTAATTAAAAAAAATTGGCGAACATTTTTTCTGTTAACTCAAAAGGAAACCTTTCTAACAAAGTGATTATTTTTGTACACTGAAAACAATTTCTTCACAGATCCAATGAAATTTACATTAAAATTCAACCTATGTAACCTTTCATTGGATTAATGAAATGTTTCATAAAATCAATGAAAATTTTGCATTAGTTTAATGACAAACGTTTATTTTATCCATTTTTTTCAATGAGGATTCATAAAATCAATGAAAATTTTGTCATTGATTTTATTAATCCCTCATTAATCCAATGAAAGGTTACATAGGTTGAATTTTATTGTAAATTTCATTGGATCTGTGAAGAAAATTTTTTCAGTGTATGTATTAATAAGTACTTTTTAATATAAAAAAATACTTTTTGCACAAAACAATGTTTTTTTTTTTTAGAAAAATATACTTTTTAACCAAAAAAAATACTTTTTTCAAGAACAAAAAGATACGCAGAAAATAAAACACAAATTGATTAAAATTAAAAATTTGTGATATAAATAAAAAAATTAATTAAATTTGCATTAGTTAACCAATTATCGGATGATTTTTAAGCTATTATCTTTTTGGATAAACAGCTGACGCACGTTTCGTGTTTTGTTTCACTGTCAAACATCTTCAGTTTAACCATGAATCGTCTAACAAACTACCAACGCTTGCAAATTATTGTATTTTATTATCAAAATGCGTGCTCTGTTAAGAAAGTTCATCGCGCGCTTCTTCCATTTTATGATCAGCTCACTTCTGGCTCAATGGGTACGTTAATAAGCAGAATTGTCGATTTTGGAGTGAAGATCAGCCAGAAGCATTGCAAGAGCTACCAATGCATCCAGAAAAAGTCACAGTTTGGTGCGGTTTATGGGCTGGTGGCATCATTGGACCGTACTTCTTCAAAGATGATGCGAATCGTAACGTAACTGTGAATGGTGAGCGCTACCGTAAGATGATATCCGACTTTATTTTTGCTCAAAATGCAAGAGCTTGACTTGCATGACATGTGGTTTCAACAAGACAGTGCTACATGCCACACAGCACGCTTAACAATGGACTTATTGAGAGGCGAGTTCGGTGAACATTTTATTTCACGTTCGTGATTTAACGCCGTCAGACTATTTTTTGTGAGGCTATGTTAAAGCTCATGTCTATACACACATGCCCGCTTCAATTGACGCATTGAAAAGAGTGTGCCAAAATTGGACTAAGCGGATGGACCATTTGAGGCGCAGTCACGGTCAACATTTGCATGAAATAATCTTCAAACATTAAATTATATGGACCGTACTAACGATTCAAACAAAGATTTCATGCATTTTTCTGAATTTTATGTGTTTTTTTTTTAACTTTCCTATAGCTCTTAAAAAATCACCCATTATTAGTATCAACAAAATATTTTTTTCATATTAACAACATTTTCTGCAATAATGTTGTTGATATATGTAAACGTTTAATTCACTTGATTAAATTTTTATTTTAAAACTGATTTTATTTTTGATTAATGGTTTAATTGAAAAAAAAATTAGCGAGAATGAAAACGGTAAAAATGAAAAAAGTACGTTTTGTTATGCACCAAATTTTATAGAACCCATTTTCTTTGAAAAAAAAAAAATAATATGCTAACTAGATTTTTTCTTAAAGATTTCAGCCTAAATATTATAAAAACATCAAAAAAACAATTTGTCAAAAAATGCGAAAAAGTACGGCGGCATGAAATAACCCCCCAAAATATAACCCCCCAAAAAAATAATGAAATAACCCCCCAAAGGTTTGTACAGAGAACAACAAAAACGATTTTTGGGGGGTTATTTCATTTTGTTTGGGGTGTTATTTCAATTTTTTAATTGGGGAATTATTTCAAATGAAATGCCCCAATAGTTTTTGGGGGATTATTTCATTTTCAAATTTATTATGAAAAAGTTTTTGGGCGCACTTTGGTATACAGAACACCGGTTTCGATATATAAAGCTGCCCTGCATAACCCGCCTTCGGCCGGGCGCAATGGTTTTCTTCTATATGGTATACCAAACATCGGCTTCGCTTACTAAAGCTTCTCTGCGTAGCCGGGTCGAGTCGGTATTTTTATACTATAGAGGAGAAAATCCTGGCGCTATGCAGAGAAGCTTTAGTTAGCGAAGCCGGTGTTTGTTATACCATAGAGGAAAAATTCATTGCGCCCGGCCGAAGGCCGGCCATGCAGAAAAGCCTTAGTTTGGCGAAGCTTATGTTTGTTATATCATACCATTATATATATCGCGTGATTCTTTAAAACAAAACTGTATAATTATTTGTATTACATATATTGGGCTCTTATTTCATTTCCGAAATTGGGGTTTTATTTCATATAAAATAAGCCCCCAAAAATTAGGGAATTATTTCATTTATGTTTGGGGCGTTATTTCTTTTCGTTGGGGGCTAATTTCATTTTCAAAATTGGGGCTCTCTTGCATATGAAATAAGGCCCCACGCTTTGGGGGGTTATATTTTGGGGGGTTATTTCATGCCGCCAAAAAGTACGTTTTGTTCTGCGGCTCCTCATATATTGTAATTTCTACATTATTAGTCTTAAGCCCTGTAAAGTCCAGATATACATATATATTTTCTGGGTCATTATGAGTAGCAAAGTTAATTTAACTATGTCCGTCTGCTGAAATTGGTTTTCCGAAGACTCCAGATATAACAGGACTTGATTGTTACATATTTTTGTCACATCTGCTCCTAACAATTTTGCTATTGAAATTCAGTCAAATCGGTATATTAACTACCTCTAATTTTACCTATAAATCAGTTGTTGTTGTTATTTTTTTTTTTATTCCTTTTTTTCTGTATATCTGGGGAACGTCAAGCGCCAAAGTTTCCAAATTAGGTACAAGCATCTTAAAACACCTCACAAAATTGTTAATTAAAAAAAAGTATTTTGGTTTCTGATAAAAAAATGCTTACTAAAATATGCCGACTTTCAAAAAATATATTTGTTTTTTGATCTACTAAAAATGCCATCTCAAAAAAATACGCAAACAAGTGCAAAATCTGGAGATATTTTCATAGGTATGTATAGATTAGTAAGAATATTTAAATACTCTTATTTAAGGTACACTGTTCATGTTTACAATAAAAATCGAAATAACTAGTTTAGCTCTTCTAAAAAGTTACGGTTTTTTAGTTGACATTTTTTTTTTAATGTAGGTGCTCGACAAGAATGAAAAAAACAAGATTACGCATTGCGCATGTTTACAAAATATAATTGTTTAATATGACGTCACATCAGAATTTCATACAAGTGTTTGTTTGCTTGTGTTTCTATATTTAAGCTGTATTTTTTGCCAGCATAAATCGTCTTAACAAATTTTTCCAAAATCGGTCTATATTTGGCCATATCTCCATTCTCTCCCGAAAAAAGCTTAAAATGCCATTTATTTTGTTATAAATATTAATGTTAATACAAAATTTGGCGACGATAACATTTATAATCGCTACTATACGAGGATAATTTTTGTTCTGGTAGGTCGAAAATCGACCGTAGGTCCTATTATAAACCCCCTCTCCCAAATCACTTTACGGCGAACAAATCTCATATAGACGTTTATATGTTGTTTCAAATGCTGTGGCCCATTGAAAAAAAGAATAAGCAAAGAGTAATTTTGCTTTAACTTGCTAAAAAATCGTACATATGTATATAATTCGTAAAGGTGTTATGATACTTGCTATTTTTTGTATTTTTTCCATATTGGCGACCAGTGCAAATATATTTGCATAGGAAAACTGACTAAGTGTAAAGAGTATGATTATATCATAAAAAATCTTGAAATGTCAAACAAATATACATGTGTTATCGATAAATAATCTAAGCCTGTCGAAAAAATTTAAAAATTTTTAACTTAAAATTGACATATCCAGTGCCCATGTTCTGTAACTCTCGCGTCGAGAAAGTTTTCGATTGAAATGTGTGAAATGAAACAAAAATGCCATAAATTGAAACAAACAGCTGTTTTTCTCACTTAACTGTGTCTGTAACTTTTTTTGGCGAGACAATCTGTCACGTAAGGAAATTACTAGCTAATTTACAGAAAAAGTGTGTCTGTAACATTTTGGTGAGAAAAGTTCCCGCTTTGAACTGTCAAATAAACTCACGAATAAAAATGGGGCGAGAAAAAATTTTAACACTAAAAAACAACTAAAAATGCAAAATGCAAAGAATAAAAATAATAATACTTAATTGTTGGCACATTTTTCATTGTTTTATTAGTTTGCTTTTAACATTTTTATAAAATATACGAATGTCTTCAAAGCTCGTTTGCAAACAACAAACATTAAAGTCGATCTTTACACAATTTGGCATAGCCGTCGGTTGTGTTTTCGCCGCCATCGTTAAAAAATTTAAAATTTTAGTAAATTTTGGTCGCCGTCAACGATATGTGTTAAGGCTCAGTTAGGCGAACGTTGCTGTACCCGTAATGAACCGCACCGTACTGTAAGCACGTTGGTGCACTTATAGAACGTTTAAAAACGTGTCATATGTTTTCCCATACATAAACAAAAAGCAATAGTATACATAAAACAAAACACACAGTGATGGGAATCAAAAATGTTCAAATGGTGACCGTTGTGCAGAAAAGGTACCACGTGATTTAAATGGTATTAAAACAGTATTTTGTGTATGTAAAAAATGTTAATAATTTAATATTTATATTAAAGATTTACAATAAATTAATTTGTATTTTAGCATATATAAATTTTAAGCATACATATATTGTAAATGTACATACACCAAACAAGGTTTTGATACCATTTAAAGTCTTTTATATGTTTCACATTTCCATTGTATGTGTATATGCATTTGTTTATTTTAAACATCTAAACATATGTATATTTGGAAATATGTTGTATTGTAAGTTGTTTTATCGCAATTCCATAGATATACTGAAAAAAGTACCAAAAAAAAGAGCAAAATTACCCACATTCAATGTAACATACAAGCCGCCCATCACTGTCTTACAAATGTCACGTAACAACGGCATGAAATTCTATTTTATACAGATTGGTACGTTGCAACTACGGTACATTGCATTTCGGTAAGCGAACAGCTGATGGATACAGTACAGATACGGTACAGCAACGTTCGCCTAACTGAGCCTTTATTGGCGTTCTGAACGTTTGCAATGTCACAACGGCTTCGAGTACAATATTATGACATTTATAACGTAACGACGTAATCTCTTTTGATAGTTTTCGATATGAGTTACAGACACACATTTTTCTCACTTTTCGAGAAACGATGGAATATTTTGTTTCACATCTTTTCGATGCAAGAAGTTCTCACTAAAGTTATAGAACATGGCTACAGATTAAATGTTAGCACTGTTGCCAATTTTTTTAGTTTTTGATCGAAAGTAGCGGTTTTTAACTTTTGTTTTGCGATTGTGTTTTTTTACGGTTTTTGTGGGAAAAAAACGTTGGCAATATTGTTTGTGTTGTTTACATTTTATTTTGGAATCACAAACAATTTTTTTCTTAAATACAATAAAATTTAATTCAAATAATTAAAAATATTACGAATTACATCGTGGTATATTCTTTAATTGAAAATTTATGATTTGAAATCCCATATGAAGGGCACCTGCTTCATTTCGTGTATCGAAAACAAGATAGTTTCATCTGCCCAAGCTTTTGCCATTTTTTTTTTTTTTTTTTTAGTCAAAGAAAAAAATATAAATGAGAAATGTCAATCAGAAAAAAGGGTTTGTTTACATATTGTATTTCTTGTTCTTACTCGAATTTGTTGTTTCATTCAGTCAATCCTAAAAAAATCCAATACAAAAAATAGCAAGTATCATAACACCTTAATAATTGGAACTTTGTCCATGGATACTCTTAAACTCGGAGACTACAGGGGCGCAATTAACTCAAATTTTGCATAAGTCGACTTAAGCACTTATTGCTTTTTGCATCAGATATAAACAGCGTCATAAAGAATACAGAAAAAAGGAAAATTTGCACGAGGTTGACCTTTGACCTCGTTGCGACTCGTGTTAACTTAATCCATTTTAGCTTAAATTTTAACCATTTCATTTTAAGGCGAATTGTAGTTCTACCCGGTGAACTTTAAAATTTCAGAAAAATGTTTTTTTAATTTTTTTTTTTTTTTTACCAAATTTTTAAAGCCATGCGCCACGTATTTTTGCAAACCAAATTTTTAAACTTTAGCGAACAATGAAAGGGGGAGTTCCGATTAAAGCAAATGGTCGCACCCTACCCACTACACCTTTTTACCTGTTAATTATTTTTTTTTTTTTTTTTGTTAATTTAATTGTAAATTTTATTATTGAAATATTTGCTATTATTGCCTTTTCTCGCCTTTCTTTCCATTTCATTCATTATTTAATTTCATTTAGTCTCCTTTCTGTTGAAATACAGAAGAAACAAAACAATTGGATTAATAAATAATAAATTTATTTCCTCTTATTGAATAAGATGATTGAATAACTGTCATCATCACCATCATCATGACATCGAGTGTTTACAAAACAAATACATAAATAGAGAATTATCATTATAACCATCGGAAAAAGTATCACCACTAGCACCTGTACCCCAAACGCACAAAGATGATGAATGAATGCATCCTCCCAAAGAAAAGAAGAGGGACAAATATCATTCAAAACCATCGTTGATGTTTTGAACATGAAAACAAATAAATAGTTTTTATAAATGAATGATGGGACGAACGAACGGTGATTTGTTTGCTATAGAATTAGTTTTTTGTTTTCATATTTTTTAATACCACAATAGAAGACGGGAAATATGGAAAATAAATATAAAGAAGGTAACACTGGCACCACTGTCAGGTGAATAATGCATTGATGACAAACAGACAGGTAACCCGAATCTTCATATCTCTACTAAAACTTATGGTTTTGTTCATGTCCTCTTCACTGATGTTGCCATAGTGAAGTCCTCCCCAGAGGGAAAATGTATATGCTACAAAATGTTATTTAGTTTGTGCTTTTAATTTCTTGAAAGCTAATTACTTTATCCTTAAATAAGTCTAAAACAAATTAAAAGGATTAATTTTAAATCCTACTTCTGTTAGTGGTGGCAGCTTCAATAAGGAAATTGGAAAGCTTTTGGAGAGTTTTCACTTATTTTAAGAATTAAGGCAGATTTTAAGACAAATAGATTTGCATTTAAACGCTATAACCAGATTTCGCTTTAATTAAGAACACTAATTGAAATAGTGCCACAGTTTGAAATTAGTGTCTGAAAAAAAAATTTAATCAAAGCTCAGGAGGGAGCAAAGTAGTAGAGCTTCTTTTAGTGCCCATTTAGACAGTGAAACATTTGAAAGGGAAACACTTTGTTTGGAAGCAAATTACAGGTGGGGAAGAGAAAATCGTTTTTGTGTTCGCTACTACTCGGCGACACGCTTTAATCCCATTTTCTTTGTTGACATTTACTTTGCTTTTTGAGCAACAATAGTAACAGAATGTTCGGCAACATGTTCGTCCGTGTGAATGCGAATGAAAAAACAAAAGAGAATTCCAGAATGTTCGCTCGTTTACACTTGGACTTAGGAAAAATTTCCGAGAACTTTTATGCCGGAAAGTTTTGACGATTTCCTAAATCAAGTATCTAGGTCCTTAACAAGGAATCTTAAATTCCCCTGGAGCTAATTGACTTTTTCTTGCTGCGAATTCCTGGGTACATTTATCAATGAAAGAAATAAAAAATAGTTTGAAAATCAAGCCCTATTTGCGATTATATCGTAAGCGACAAAATACAAATTTTACAGGAGATGGGTTTCTTATTCATTTTTTCTTAAGAAAATGCAATGGTTTTTTTGGATTTAAATGGGCTTTTTCTCCGCAACGGTAAAAATTTAAAGTCTATGAATCTGTTCGTCATTGTAACGAGTACAAAACAAAAAAAAAAAACAAAAGTTTGATAAATTTGTCGCTTATGATAAAATCACAAATAGGGCTCGAAATTATTAAAATTTAAAGAGCAGTGAAAACTGGTTCTAAAAATGTGCAAAACTTTGCGTTGCAAAATTTCCGGGAATTTAAAAAAAAAATTTTTGATCACAATCAAGGTCTATCCAATAGGTCTGCGCAAGAAGCCAGATGTTTACATGGTTTATTCCTCAACGATGTCAAAAGTTGTTTACATTTTCCTTATACATGTGTATTTTTGTTTACGTTTTCGGTTTTTTGCACACATACATGCACACAAATCACATTGTTTCTTTTGTTTTCCCTGTGTAGTAGTAAGATTGACAACGGCGCGGCGGGGAATTTTACACAAACAAAATGCCTGTTGTTTTTTGTATAGTTGTATTGTTGAAGAAGTAAGCAGGCCTATTGGTCCCAATGATTCCCATTAAAAAAACAAATGGTTATAAACTTTTCTGAAATTTCCCGCTATAAAATTCCCGTGATGCCAATTATTTCCCTTATAAAATTAAGTAAAGTTCTACCAGAACCCTATAGAGTGTTTATGCCCAGACAAGTACAGAAAACTAAAGAAATCTTGTCTGGGGCTTAAAATTAGCGCAACCTAATAGAATTATTCTTATCAATGATTAATGTTTTAATCACCGGTTGGAGGGACCAGGAGGTAGGTTACTAACATTATGATTGAAAAAGGTCATTCCAGCCTCTGGTTTAGCAAGAAAGGAAGTAGCGAAATACTGGGTGATTACTTATGCTGGAGTGGGAATATTTTAAGACATTGCAACATAAAAGATTGACTAGAACGGAAACTCTCTTAAAACAAAATAAAAATTAAATTTCAAAATTTCGTACGTGTAAAGTTAGTACAACCAATACAATGCCTTTCATGCAGCCGTAGCTAAACAGGAGCGGAAGGGTTTCTTCCGTTTAGCTTTTACGCGTTTAACATTTACTTTGTATCACGAGTAGCAGTGCCATCTTTTTTGTTTAATAAAACCGCTAGATTGGCCAAAAACAATAGCTAAATTGCCATTTTTTATTCAAAATAGCGGCCAACTACTCTATTCAACGCGCTGTCCAAATCGCAAAGCATTGACGTCGCACAGTAGCGCCCGTAGAGCAAACGAGGTTGCAAAAATCAAAATTTTCATGAGCACCGACGAAGTTTTGAATAAACTCATGTTATAGGAAACTTTTCAACGATTTCAAATCTGCCACTCTTAATAATATCACATTTTTAGTTTAGAAGATATAGCCGTTCAAAGTTGACCGACTTTCGGTTTTCAAAAAAACACACAATTTTTAGTAAATTTGTTGCGATTTCAGGTGTAATATCACGAAAAATAGGTAACGAATCGCCTTATTTTTTGTTTGTATTGATTGATGCATTTATTAAATGTGTAATGATAAAAAAAAAATGAACTGTTTGCTTTGTGTTTCTCCTGGTAAATCACTATTTAAAAACTATCCGTTTTTTCACTATTTTTCAACTTTGACGGAAAATAACAAAAATCTATATTTTTCTATATTTGCCATATTTGCAAAATCTGTTCTTTGATTATTTCTTTACATAATTCAAAAATTTTATCTGCCCGTACGTGCCCGTTTGGCTTCTAGAGGTAAAAAAGGTTAAAAAGACATGGTTGCAGAAATTGTATGACAGTAGTTTGATCTAAAATCTAAAAAAACTACTCATTGAAATTAGCAGGTACGTACCTCACTTAAACAATACTTTGGCGTACAAATGGTCAAGAACAATATTGACTACAGGTAGGCACAAATCTTATTTGGACACGTGCATAATATCAAAATTGCATTATTCAGCCTAATTCCATTTGTATGCAGGGAACAGGTAAATTTTTCGGCATGGTAGCATAAGCCTATATATTGCAAATGGTCAAGAACAATATTGACTACAGGTAGGCACAAATCTTATTTGGACACGTGCATAATATAAAAATGCATTATTCAGCCTAAATCCATATGTATGTAGGGAACAGGTACATTTTTCGGCATGGTAGCATAAGCCTATATATTGCAAAATAAGCATAATGCCTGGATTAGTCTACGACTGAAAGTTGGCGCAACAATTACTGAAACCATTAAACAATTTAAGTACTGAAAACATGGCGTTGAACAATTTTAAATTATTTGAACTGTTTAGAAAGTCAACCACACCAAATTTTTTCACGGAAGCTGCTTTAGAAGAACTTGATAGCTTATACGGAAATATTGAGAGAAGCGAAATTATAAAAAATAATTTTTATCTGATATATGCAAATATTAAGGCAAAATGGGTGAAATCTAATCGAACCATTCAGAACTTCAACTCCAAATACGAGGACTGGCTTAATGAAGATACCATCCTGGATATATTGGCAGTAGATAAACCCACCACATCAACCAGAGGAGCAAAAGGAAGGCCAAAAAAAAGTATTGAGGAGTGTTCAATTTTCACAAGAAAGAGGAAACTTGCCGATGCCACCAATGACTTGACCACGAAGCAATTATCGGAAGCGCTGTCTATTAAATTTACAAAGGATAGTGAAAGAGTTAGGTCGCACATAACCAAATCTGTTGCTGATGCAAGCCCACTGCGACTAAAAAGGATTAAGGAAAGCATTCCCACGCCCACAAACGCACACATTAAAAAGTATGGTTCCGAAGAAGCCTTGGCCTTGTTTATGGACTTAGAACTTTCCAAAGAGAAATATGAGAAACTACGGGCATCTTTAACGCGACACGGCGCTGACGTTTTACCCGGATACAAGCATATTACGCAAGCCAAAATAAATTCACGACCACTGCATACGGAATTTACGGAAGTCTCTGCGAAAGCCAATCTGCAGGATCTCATGGGCCATACAGCAAAACGGTTGTTGGAGAGTCTTCCTGAAAATGAGGTGAAAATTTTTCCTGAGAAGTTGACATTGATCAGCAAATGGGGCTGCGATGGATCATCCGGACAAAGCGTTTATAAGCAAAGGATATCTTCCGATGACGCTACAATATCGGACGGAAATATGTTTATGGCATCTGTTGTTCCTTTGCGGCTTAAATCGGATGTTTCCCTTCACTGGAAAAATCCACGTCCGTCATCAGTGCATTATTGCCGACCAATAATGTTTCAGTTTGCAAGGGAATCGGCAGAACTCATAAGGACCACGGTGAAGGACATTGAAGAACAAATAAGCAAGATTAAGCCTACAAAGCTGCAAATTGGAGAAGGAAAATATATTGAATGCAATTACGAGTTCCATCTGACCATGGTTGACGGAAAAGTCGTAAACGAACTGACAGGAACAACCTCAACAATGTCATGCCCGATTTGCAAAAAGAGTCAGAAGAACTTTGGTAATTTAAACGATTCTACAAATGAGGAGAATTACGAATATGGAATGTCACCATTGCACGCAAGGATAAGGTGTATGGAATTCTTGCTAAAACTGGCGTATACCCTACCACAAGAGGAGGAAAACTTCGATGAAAATACATCAATAAAGGATAAGGAAAAGATCAGAAAGAAGCAAATACAGGATGCTTTTTTTAAACAAGTTGGACTAAAAGTAGACTGTCCCAAGCACGGATACGGTAACTCAAACGATGGAAACACTTCTAGGAGATTTTTTGAAAATGATGAGGCAGTAACTAGAATCACTGGAATTGACAATCAAATCGTGAAAAGATTGGGAACGATCTTGGATGTTTTAAACTGCAAAGAAAATGTCAATTCTACAAAATATGGAGAATATGCGTCGAAAACTGCATCTCTTTTAGCAGAAATGTATCCACAGAAGAAGTTGACCCCGACCGTCCATAAAATATTGGCGCATGGCAAAGATATAATTGAGTACCAGTCTTTGCCAATTGGAGAGCTTTCTGAAGAAGCACAGGAGTCTCTTAACAAATTTTATAAAAAATATAGATTGCAGAACACATTCAAAGCATCAAGGGTAAGGCAAAATGAGGACCTCTTCAACATGTTGGCAGCATCTTCCGATCCACTTATATCTTCCCTGCGGCATGTGAAGTCACGAATAGAGTTAGAAAATAATTATAGTTTAGAAATGGTTAGTCTTTTAGATATACCTTCTCTTACGAACTGTGATGAATATTTTACAGAAAATTGAAAAAATAAATTTAAAAAAAAATAATTTTTTTTTTAATTTGTTGGGTAATAATTTAAAACATAAAAACCTAAAGAAAAAAAATAAAAACAATCTAAAAATGTAAAAATAATTTTTTTTAGTTACCATAAAATTGATTTTTCTACTAATTTTAACTTTGATAACCCATAATTAGGCCCCTACAGAGCGTAGCACCCTTTCCAAACGCTCATTTCATAGGCTGAACAGTTATCTATCATATGCTGTTTAAACTGTTCAATTATCTTATTCGGTTCAAAAGATATGATTTTTGCAACGAAAAAACTCAAATGGCGCCACTGTGCGTCGCGCTAATAGGAATGCTTCATACAAATTGTATGGACATGACAATTTTTGACTTTTGGCTTTTGTTTAGGTACAGCTGTCATGAACACGATCATAAGGTTAGACTTTTGACGACTGAAAGATTAAACAGAACTGAGGCTGAACGATATACAGTTTGACATAAAACTGGGCAAGAGAATGTGGTCGTAAAAAAATATCAATTCTATTTTAAGGACGATTTTTCTAATGCTCTCACATATTGACACTTATTCTCTTAACAATGCTACCATACTTTCATTCAATTTCATACATTTTGTAAACAAAGAAAAATAAGAACAATAGAAAAAGAAAGAAGTGACAGAGAATTTTAAGTTACTGTCGACGTTTTAATTATGGGCTTCTGAATTTTTGCCTGAAGTTGAAGACTTAATTCTGTTTAATCATTAAGTCCGGTTTTATCTCTTTTCTTTTTATCTCTCTCTCTCTCTCTCTCTCTCTCTCTCTCTCTCTCTCTCTCTCTCTCTCTCTCTCTCTCTCTCTCTCTCTCTATCTCTCTCTCTCTCTTTCTCTTCCTCTCTCTTTCCTTTCTAGGCAATCCTCTAAAGGTGCTATCAGACGGGATGTATTTTACATATGTACTGTCAAATTTTCCATCTGTAAAAGTTGTACACATCGTGTGATACATATGAAACTTTGCATGTGTAAAATACATGTGGAAATACATATGTAACTTTTTCGATTAGAACACGCTCTATTTTCCTGTGGCAAACATAAACAAAACAGCTGGTTGGTTTTGAAACGTAAACAAAAGTCAGCTTTTGTTTACATTTATAGGTTATGTCATAAGGATAAACATAAGTAGGTGTGATAGCAAAAATTATGAATCGTATGTAAAATGGAAATTTTGACATGCATACAGAATTACATATGGGTAGGAAAAGTGACAGTACATATGTAAAATACATCCCTTCTGATATCACCTTAAGCATTGCAAGGTCCGAGTCTGAACACAAAGTAACGATAATTTATTGCAGCGCGGTTTGTCATACGATTTTGAAGTAAAAAACCGCAGTGCGGAACGGCATAAAATTAAAATCTATTTTATTTTCATTGGCGGACTTTCTTTCAATCTCAACAAAGCGAATTTAATTCGCCTTGTCTCTCAATTTTTGATACTCGTTCTCTTTCTGATGTTGCCATAGTTTTTGAATAATTGGCTATGTGCACAACATTATTGAAAACAAACAACATGATAAAAATGTGTGCACAAATAAATTTTTAAAAATTTAAACAAAAAATGACAACTATTTCCGTCGGCGTCTTCCGTTGTATTATGTTTATTTTTCTCTCCCGCAACGAGAAATCGCATCGCACCGCAAACATTGTGTTTAGACTCTCATGAATACAAATAGCCGTGTCGATGGTATGCCTTGAAATTCTCGTTCGTGCAAGAAAGAAACCACTTTCAGCATTCTATAAAAGATCTAGATATTTTAAATCTCAAATCACAAGGATTAGCTTGCCACTCAACTTCGATATCTTTGGTGTAGCTCAAACTTCTGTCGTAAGGCTAAGAACAACAAGTCTGTGTTTTCATGGGCAACCGCGTATGTCAATTTGTTTTTTTTTTTTTTTTTTTTTTTTTTGATTTTGAGATGTTGATGCCATATTGCTTAATTTTAAACCCTGTTTACATGGTTCTAAAAATTTCTGAAAAAATATGAACCAATTCGGGTTTTTAACGCAGTAACCAAGTTCAATACCTAGCCCATTGTTTAATCTCGAATGTATTAAAACCACAGAATTGTATTAAGGATAATTGGAGGAAAATTTCGACCCAAAATAACGTACATTTACTGGCATGAGCGAAAATTGACTGGTCGAAAATTGCACTTTTAGACAACATTAAACCTGAATGATGATCACCTGCTTTAATATCTTTTTTTGAATAGTTCTTGATTTTCAATTTCTGGTACAAGGAGCTTTTTAAAATTTTTTAATTTTCAATGAAAAAAGTTAGAGTTAGTTTTAAATAATTAGCGCAGAAATATGTAAATATGGTCCTTCGAAGCATTAAGTGGTGTGGTTTTAAAACAGAATGTTAAATAAATTCCTAGCAAAAATTAATCCTAAATTATTTATTTCCACAAAAACATTTTGGGGCTTATTTTGTGCATAATGTGGCTTAAGAAACTGTGCGGATACATGTTAATCTTTCAAGTTAAACCATATTGAACTTAAGGAAAGTTTTTGTCATTTCTGTAATTCGCTAAAGCTAAATCTCTATCGCTAAAACTCTACAAAGTTGATCAAGCGATTTTTGGCTATGAATGCAATTCTGTCAACGTGCATTGCTAAATTTGTTAATGCCATAAAAACATAATTCGCCGCAATTTTAGCTTTTAATGTCATCGCTAAAATTTTTAAATTTTGTATTCTCTAAGGCATTTTAGCGATCGAGATTTAGCTTTAGCTAAGCGAATTACAAAAAACGGCTGTTGACGACCGCACATTTATTTTGTGTTTTAAATGCATTTGATAGGCGTTTCGTTAATTTTTGACAGTAGCTTAAGCTTGTTTATGCACATTCTGGTTGAGTCTTAACGCTTCGAAGGACTAATTTTTTCATATTTTTAAACTTCTTTTTATTTTAAAACTTAAAGTTGGGATTTATTTAATCATTCTTAAAAAAGCTGGAAGTTTTTTCATAGAAACATATTTGATATTTAAGGTTTGTGGTTCGAAAGATAGATTAATGGAAAAAGTTGATAGATTAATGGAAAAAGTTGTGCTGAAAAAAATAAAACTGATCTTTAATGTTTATTTTTTATTTGTAGCAATCAAAATGTCATTTATTTCTCGAATAAGGTAACTTTGAGGTTCGAAAGACCAAAATGACATATTTTTCGAATTTCTTTAAAGTTTTGAAGTTTAAGCAGTTTTCAAAACAAGAACAAATATTACAATATTTTGTAAAAAATAAAAGAGATTTTTTTTTAATAAAGTTTTCTACAGTGTTAAACCTGTTATAGGGGTTTCCGGTCTGGCAACTCTATTATCCTTTCCACTTAATTCATTTTGCAATTTGTATACCCTCAACCACAATTAGGGTATGCTAAGTTTATCATTCCGTGTGAAACTTTTTTATTTTTCATCTCAGACCCCATAAAGTACATACATTCTGGGTCCTGGAGTAATTCTAAGTCAATTTAGCCATGTCTGTCTGTCTGTCCGTCTGTTGAAAACACTCTCTCTTTCGAAAAACTCAAAAGAAATGAACAAACTTGGTGTTAAATTTTTTGTAGTCATCCCAAGTAGTTTGGAATTGAAATCCAGCAAAATCGCTTCAGTAGGATCAGAGCTATGAATCAAAATGTGGAACCACCACCTAGAAAAAAAAATGGATAATTTTGTTAAAAAAACTAACAAAAATGGTGGAACAATGCACGGAAGAATATAAGATTTTGCGTTTTTTTTTCGACTGGAAATCACGCTGTAAATTTTCGTAAAGATCGGTCCATAATTTACCTTAGGCGCCATATAAACCCAACTCCCGGAAAACAGTTTAGTACGCCTAAAACCATAATTAATAATGCTATCATAATAGAAATTGGTAAGTCACAGTTTTATAGTTCTTGAAATGACGCTGTCAAAATTCGTGAAGATCGGTCCATAATTTACTTTTAGCCCCATATAAACCCTACTCCCGGAAAACAGTTTAGTATGCCTAAAAGCGCACAAAATAATACTATCAGAATAAAATTTAATACTTTACATTTTTATATGACTAGAAATCACACTAATAAACTTCGTGATGATCGGTCCATAATTAACTATAGGCCCCATATAAAGCCCACTCTGGTAAAATAATTAAATACGCCTAAAACCGTAGCAGATATAGATATTGCGGTAAATTTTTTTCCAACTTAGCTTCATATGGCCAGAAACTAATTTCACCGCTGCAGGGTCCATAGCTTACCATGGCTCCAATATAAATTCCCCGCCTGAAAATCATTTAAGTTCGGCTTAAACTGTTACGAATCATGATATTTTACTCAAGCTAGTTAAAATTGCTAAAAAAAAAAGCATAAAACTTTCTGATTGTCGGTCAATAATTTAATATAGGTCTAAACCCAACCAATTTTAACGCAGATATCTATTTTTATAAAGATAAACTAATGATAAATTAACATCATACAGATATTACTCCTAAAACATTCGAACGGTCGGTGATGGGTATCAAAAATTCGGCACAGCCGAATAATTCACTATAACTAGTTTTTTTCTTTTTTTATTATACAGTACTTTTCGTTTATAGTCACAACGCTTAAAGTCACATTAGCGATATAGTCCATTTTATCTGTTTATTTTGCCGCTATAAGTTAATTTAATATAAAGTATTAACGTTATAGTCCATTTAGCGATATAAGCTCATTTGCCATTTATGCCATCCATCAACAGACATAAAAGGGATAAGTAAAGCAAATTAATGGCGTTATAGTCACATTAGCAAAATTTACTAAGTTCTTTTTAGTTTTCGAATCAAGAATCCATCCAAAGAAAGAATGAATTAAATCATTCAATTTTTGTCAAGTCTCTACTAGTAAACTTTTAGTAAAAAATTAGTTTTTGCCGTTGGTATCAGTTAGGAAATATATTGTTATTATTTGACTTATTTTTAATACAGTATGTAACTCTGTTGTAAAACCATAAGCCTGATGTCGGTGTAAATTATATGTATTTTTAATTTCCTTTATTCACATAACTTGATTATATTCGAATTCGGTTATATGCGTCATAGTTGCATATATGTGAATTAGTCTTATAGTCACATTAGCGATATAGTCCACGTTATGGTTGCAACTAAAGGATGTGACTATAAGCGAAAAGTACTGTAAAAAGATTGTAGCTAGAAAAAAAAAAAATTTAATTATGCAAATTTTTCGAAATTCCTTTCGCTTATCGTTTTGGTCATGTTCACTATACGGTAGACACAATCGTCTAATTAGGTGATCAATTCAATTAACCCATTTAAGTCAATACACATAAATAATGTTAATTAATTGAAAATAACATCATCAAAATACATCGAAACAGATGTACACGTAGGAGTGATGTAAATTATTTAAAAGTCCAACAAAACCACTGTAAAACTTTATATTTATTTTGCAAAACGAAGACGAGTTCGTTTCTGGCGGCACCTGTCATTTGTGTTTCACCATTTTTTGTATTTTTTTTTTTTTATTTTCTTAATATTCAGTTCAAACTCATGTGTTTTTAATTGCAGCAACCAAAAAGAGCAAAATCTGCCAATTTGCCTAAGAAAAACGGCAGATTTAATGCGTTTGTGGTGTAATTTTTATTATTTTTTTTAAAAAAGAATTTTGTTCATAAAAAACTTATTGTAAGAAGAAAGGAAACAGCAAAAAAGGGTCTTTCATTTAAATAATGTGATATATTGCCCAAAGCTTATTAAATTGAACAAAAAAAAGGCAGATGTTGTATGAAAAAATGGGAAATGAAAATTTAATTCGTAAATAAACCAATTTTTTAAATTTAAAAAAAAAACTTAGATCTTTTTTTAAAACAGAGGAACATTGTCAACAAAAATTATCTAATTTGAAACGATATTAAAAACAAAGTTCGTTAAATTTGTTTTATAGAAATGGAAAATTTTAGTAAACTTACCTTAAATTTTAAAACAACATTCCTTAAATATTGATTGATTTTTATCCCCCTTAATAATCAATAGATTTTCTTTTACGTATTTTTAGTTTCAAATCCATTTAAAAATTGTATTTTGTTTGGATTTCAATTGACTTTATGTTGATATTGAGTTCTCCTTAAATGTTTTATTGTTTTAGAGTATAATCTGTAAATAAATAAAATAAAAAGAAAAAAAAATCAACAAACATTTTAAAAACAGTCATGATTTTTGTTTAAAAAATCAAAAAAAAATATTTAATTTAACCGCCTACTTCTTTTAAGAAAATAAATAAATCACTTTTAACAAACAATTTTACGGATGGTCGAAAGTGACACCATGTCGAGACAAATAAAAATTATGGGTAAATATATATGGGTAATTCCATGTCAAATCGACCAAAAGTGGGATCCGATCCCTTTCGATTTTAATAAAATTTGGTAAGAAGTCTCCTTTTAAAATTATAAGGATCAAATACAAACGAAAAACAATTTAAATTTTTTTTTTTCAAAAGTTATGTCACATTCAAAATGTCATAATTTCGCCGAATTAGCCGAATGTGTTGAGCTTATTTCTTCGATATCTCGAAAACTACTATACATACGACGATGTTGGTATTCTCTTTAAAATAACATTAATTTCGTATGCATAATAGTTTTCGAGATATTGAAGAAATAAGAATAATAATAATAATATACATATATGATCCTTAAATTATAAAAGGAGACTTCTCACCAAATTTTATTAAAATCGAAAGGGATCGGGTCCCACTCTTGGTCGATTTGACATTGAATTACCCATGTATGTTCCTTATAGGTTAAAGGAACCTTCTCACCGAATTTTATTAAAATCGAAAGGGGTCGGGTCCCACTCTTGGTCAATTTGACATGGAATTACCCATATATGTTCCTTATGGGATAAAAGGAACCTTCTCACCAAATTTCATTAAAATCGAAAGGGATCGGGGCCCACTCTTGGTCGATTTGACATGGAATTACCCATATATGTTCCTTATGGGATAAAAGGAACCTTCTCAAAAAATTTCATTAAAATCGATAGGGGTCGGGTCCCACTCTTGGTCGATTTGACATGGAATTACCCATATATGTTCCTTATGGGATAAAAGGAACCTTCTCACCAAATTTCATTAAAATCGAAAGGGGTCGGGTCCCACTCTTGGTCGATTTGACAAATTTCATTAAAATCGAAAGGGATCGGGTCCCACTCTTGGTCGATTTGACATGGAATTACCCATATATGTTCCTTATAGGTTAAAGGAACCTTGCCACCGAATTTCATTAAAATCGAAAGGGGTCGGGTCCCACTCTTGGTCGATTTGACATGGAATTACCCATATTGTTCCTTATGGAATAAAAGGAACCTTCTAACCAAATTTCATTAAAATCGAAAGGGGTCGGGTCCCACTCTTGGTAGATTTGACATGAAATTACCCATATATGTTCCTTATAGGATAAAAGGAACCTTCTCACCGAATTTCATTAAAATCGAAATGGGTCGGGTCCCACTCTTGGTAGATTTGACATGGAATTACCCATACATGTTCCTTATAGGATAAAAGGAACCTTCTCACCAAATTTCATTAAAATCGAAAGGGATCGGGTCCCACTCTTGGTTTATTTGACATGGAATTACCCATATATCGACCCCTAACCGCGAAAATAACGTAAGCGCCAAAAATCAAATATTACAGGAGAGAGCTTTTTTTATTTTATTTCATATAAATTTTGTATGAAATTTGTCGCTTACAATTAAATTGTTCTTGCTATAAAATCGTAACGGTACCTTTTAGGACCATGACATTTTAGGAGATGATGGAAGTGTTGCCAATTAAGTCATTTATTAAAAAAAAAAAAAAATTGAAAATCATGTCACTTACGTTATTTTCGCGGTTAGGGCTCGATATGTTCCTTATAGGATAAAAGGAGCCTTCTCACCAAATTTCACTATAATCGAAAGGGATCGGGTACCACTCTTGGTTGATTTGATATGGAATTGCCCATATGTATTCAATTATTTAAATCAGTATTTAACAAACTGCATTTAAAGTAGAAAAACTGCCATTTCTTCTACTTCTTCATTTGTAATTGGCCAAAAACAAAACTGTTACTTTTACTTCTGATGCATTAAATGTAAACAGCCGCTGCCAAACTATTTCAAAATGCTTTTGTTTCGACTGCAGTTTTTAAACCATTATTTAAAAAAAAAAATTCAAAACCATTTAGCTGTGAAACAAAAATCAAACTTAGTTTAATAATATTTAAGAAGTTTAAAGTTCAAAGGACCATAAGAAAAAAAGTTCTAGCTGTTTTATTCAAACACAACTAATGGAATAAACATACTTTAGGATCTAAATGTTAAGATTTTCAGTTAACGATTCGAAGGACCATTCTAACAAAATTATATGATTTTCTTAATGTTAAATATTTATTCAGCTTTAATACAAAAATAGAAAATATATTAATCGAATCTAAATAAATATTTAATTTTTTGAGGAAACAACGAATAGAGGTTTTTAACTTCGGTTCCCGATAGAAATTAAACTGTCATACGATAGTCAGATCCAGGGTTAAAAAAACTGCAGTCGAAACCAAAAAATGTCGAACAAAAAACGAAAATGTGTGTACAACTTTTCGATTTTTGTGTAAGTTTGACACCGACATTTAATCAATCAGAAGTAAAAGTAACAGTTTTTTGTTTTTTTTTTTTTGGCAATGTAAAATGAAGAAGTGGAATACATGTTTTTAAAACCTTTTCTTAAGCTTCACTTCGGAAAATCAAATCTTGTAACGTTAATTTAACCGCCTTATTCTCAATGCAAATGGATGAAACTTGGCAGGCATACATATTCTCGATGACAATACACGAATACATGGGCGTAGCCAGGATAAAATCTAGGGGGGGCAAAATTTTTTTTATATGTTCTTTTTTTTATTCTATTTTATTCTATATTGACTGCAGTTTTTTAAACGCTGGTCAGATCTTACAACTTTTAGGTTCGAAGGACCGTTAAGACAATCTAAATCTAAAAGGGTGCTTTATCGATGTTTCAGTTTCCGGTTCTTTCTCCCACTCCATTTCTTATTTTTCTAAACGATCTTCTATTTCAAATTTTCCAACCCTATCTACTCTTTTACAAATAACAGCCACGTTTCTAAATATTGTACGGCTTAAAGAAGACGATCAATGTGTTTATATATTGTCTTTAATGATATTGATGATCCAAAGGGATCTGAAGTATAATCTAACGTATTTAATAGACCCCTCATGGTTAATTTGGGAGACAGAAGTCTTTATTTCTTGACTCAATTGGTTCCTCTGAAATCATGCTAATGGACAAAGATACAGATTTAATTATTTCAGCAACATGAATGAAGATTTTATGTAGGCTGGAAGGCATGTTGTACCAAGGTTATCAATTAAAATATAGGTGAGTTGCTTTACTAGTAAGCCTTCTGAATGCTTCTACATCAACAGCATAACCACTAGCCATAGTTCTTTGAATGGTTCCTAAATTTTGCAGAACATTTTTGTCAACTTCTGTTTTTGATGCAGCAAGATGAGGATATAAAAAAATATCTGGCTGTTTGAAACCCTGGAATAGGTACATCAACCAGTATATGCTTCAGTCTCAATATATCAATTATATATTACACACCCTGGTCCACGATGTCGATTGGTAACGTAAGCGAACGACACCAAGTCACTCATTATCTCTCTCTTAAGCGGCCCACTATTTTTTAACTAGTCGGTCCACTGGTTTTACGTGTCTAACGTAAGCCATTTATTTATTGTGGAATGACTGTATTGCCACTTCAACAATAAAATAAATTGATAATCGGCAAAGCATATAAATTAAGCCATAAAAATACAACTCTGTGCTACAAACAGGTTTTTCCCTCTTTATCTGGAGAACGGAAAGAGCAAAAGTTTACAAAAAAGGAACAAGCATTTACGATTCTTGTGTTAATTGGTTTCGCTTGGAAATTTTACTTTCTAATACGTCTACCTTACGGTCGAATTGTAGACGTATTAGAAAGTATACCAAGTATAGTTTTGGCATCAAACACTCTTGGATAAAAGTTCTGGAGGATTTTTCATGAGGTCCTTAAGCCCTGTTATGACACTACATTTTTTTTTCATTAAATTGATGTAGAATTGATAGAAAGAAACAGTAAATGTTGGAAAGAGTAAACTATAAAAAATGTAAACAAAAACTTTTTTCAGTTTTTCTTTTGTTATGATTTTGTTTATTTTATTAAATGTTGTCAACTTATTGCTTTTAACAATTTTAATATTTCAAGCTTGAATTGTCAATTATAAGTTAAACAATTTAACATTTTTTTTGACATAACTTCATTTTTTATCAATAACTATTTAAAATTTTTTGACAGTTTGCTATTTATCTTAATACAGCTGAACTCTTTGCACTTGGTAAATTTTTCTTTTTCATTATATTTGCACTGTTCACCAAAACTTGAACAATGCATTAAAAATGGAGTGTCATAAGAACTTTAGGAAGTTTCAGTGGATTTCTTTCCATTTTTCGTTAATGAACTCCTTAAAGTTCTGGTGTGGACTTAAAAAGGGTCCCAATTGGTTGAAATTTTTATATTTTTCATACAAATCGATACAACATAAACATCTCTTAATTATTACAGAGCAAATTTTGCGAATGTGTTACTTTGCACACTCCATAATGCTCTAAATCAGTGTTCGAAAATAAACAGTACATTATTTAACGTTCGGTTCACACACCCAGGAACGATATATATTTTTTTAGTGATTGTGTAGACATACACAACCCTTAATACCGTTCGTAACTATTTTCAAGAAAGAACCGAACATTATATAATGTTCGGTTCTTCGTTAAAAAACAGAACAATTGTAGTGATACTGTAGACAAACTTTATATTTTAATGTTCTATAATGTTTTTTTCTTGTGTGTATTTTGTTTTTGTAAAAAATATTTGGTTTTTTTTACCAGCCAAAAGGGACGAACATTAATGAGCCGAACCGAACACACTGAAGTTTGTGGATTTTCAAAAAAAAAACCGAACGGAATTAAATATTCACATCTTTTGTTGAGTTTGATAAAAACAGTAATATTGGTGTGTTTGCAAGATGACTAACAGTGAAACGTTATTTTGTTAATGATTTTCTTCACAAACACTATTAGCGTTTGTGTTTTCCACAAATCTACCGAACCGAACATTAAGAAACGATATTTAGTGTTTATTTTCGAACACTGCTCTAAATACTCTGGCCAAAAGGCCACAATTTTCGTACGTTGCAACAATTTTAGTCTTCCTCTAGCACAAAATAAAGTCATTGGTTAATGACACTTAGAAAATAGCATTGATTGGACCATTTCCAATATACTGTTCCCAGAGTTTGATTAAAAAAGTTAGGTTCGAAGGACCCTCAAACCTTTTCTGAGCTACCTAAAAAGAACAAAAAGCGTTTTTTTTTAAGTACCAAAAAAGCTTCATCTTACAGATTCTTATTCCATCAGGATCATGCATGTTTAATTTTATATAGCTTGATCCCATACAATGAAAAATCAAACAGTACCATGTAAAGAACAAAAAGTACCAAAATTTTTCATCTTTAAAGTTTTCATTCACTCAGGGCCCTACACCTTCATATTTATATTTTTTAGGCTCAATATTACAGAAGATTTATAAATTACCACATGCAGCACGGCAAAGTAAAAGAAAAAAAATTATTTTCCCGTGTTTCCCCTTTTTGATACTTTTTTCACCCCATTGAAGTACCAAAATTTTTAAAAATTGAGTGGGAGCCCATAATTTCATATGTATGTATGTATATGTCAGTGAATTGAAAAAAATATTTTGTAAACAAGTACCAAATATAGGTACGATGTTCACCCCTCAAACGTTCAAATTACGAAAAAGTACCAAATTTTTTGTTTTGTATTTTTTTAAATCAACTTTATTTTTATGTTTATTGGCTTAAAAGATAGATGGGGTTACAAAGAAGTTCCGAAATACAGGTTATATACTTTTACTTCGTAAAAATGCCGAACTTCAAAAAAGTACCAGGCAGCTTTCTGCTTAGTTTAATACAGCCGTTTTCATAATGAAAATTTGGCATAAAGTTAGCAAAGCCCATAATTTAATATGTATGTACGTATATGTCAGTGAATTGTGAAAAACGTTTTGTAGAAAAAGTACCAAAAATAGGTACGATTTTCACCCCTCAAACGTTCGAATTTGGAAAAAGTACCAAATTTTTTTTTTTGTATTTTTTTTTTTTTTTTAGATCAATTACGAATTTTGTATAACCTTTATTTTTATGTTTATTGGCTTTAAAGATAGATGGGTTGACAAAGAAGTTCCGAAATACAGGTTATATACTTTTACTTCGTAAAAAGGCCGAACTTCAAAAAAGTACCAGACACTGGTCTGCTTAGTTTTATACAGCCGTATTCATAATGAAAATTTTGCATAAAGTTAGCAAAAAGTTTATTCATAATACACTAACCAAACTCTGGCTAACGTTTTGCTAAACTCTTGTTAACGAGCTACCAAACGTTTGCCAACTTGTGAAAAAAGCCGTTTAGTGTCAAATAAATTTGTTGGTTTTTTTAATTAAAAGTTTTTTTTTAATTTACTGTCTTTTACTTAATTTATTTTAATTTTTAAAATCAAAATAATTTTTGGGAATACAAAATTCTTATCTTTAGTTTTTCTAAAATCTTTATGGATGAAGTTTCCTGATGGGCCTAAGCAACCAGTGAAATGCGCATAGGAAAAGCTTATCACATCAACAATAAATTTCAAATGTTTTTATCAAGAATAAAAACTGGGAATTAAGCACGTATAACAAAATCTTTTGAAATTAAAATTTTTTTAAATTTTTACATGTGAAGGGAAAAAACAAAAAGGAAAAAATTAAAAATTCAGCGATGATTAATGAAAACGTTTTGCATTTTTGATTAATACATAAAAATTAAGTTGATTTATTAAAAGTTGGCAGATATGAATTAACTCTGTGCCAACAAGCTGCTAAGTGTACAAACTGTGGCTAGCTTTTTGTTATGAATACGGCTGCTATTGAACAGCGATAAAAGTATAAATTTTTTTGGTATCTTTTTTAGGTTTGGAGATATGATTTGTTCATTTTTTATTTAATTTTATAGCTGTTTTAACTTTAAGGTTCGAAGGACCATAATGGCAAAGATCATCCAAAAACAAACATTAAACAAAATTTTAGAGGATTATGCTAAGGAATATTGTTTATAATAAGAAGCTTTTTAAGAATAATATGTATGTTAGTGCCGGTTCACACACGTCAAGTTTGACTCCTCAAGTCTCGAGTTTTTAGGAGAGAGGGGAAAAGAAATGGCATTCTCTTTTCCGTTCTCTCCTAAAAACTCAAGACTTGACGGCTAAAACTTGAAGAGTGTGAACCAGCACTAAGTAAATCTATTATATTGCTTTACATTTTTTGGGTCCTTCGAATTCTGCATGAGACTGCATTTTTTCCTCCCATTTGGTATGTTTTTTCCCCCTTTTCTGACATTTGATAAATAAACATTAATTTGTTTTATTGCTGTTAGAACAACAACAAAATATTGTTTGGATCATTTTCCGCCCACCCAAAAATTCTTAAGTTTTTTATTTTTCTGAATATTTTTTTTTTTTTTTTTTTTTTTAATTTTACAAAAATGAAATGTTTGTCATTTAGTTTTTGTTTTTGTAGCAAAATATGTATGTAGTAGAGGTAAATATGCATGTAGTAAATAATTATATACATACAGTATCGGGCAAAACCTAAGCACCCCCCTCAGTACATTTTTTTTAAATGATAATTTTTTTCAGAAAACAAAATTATAAAATTTTTTTTTTTATTTATTTATATCTTTATTATTGAAAAACACAAACTTAAGGAATTCAGAAAGAGTAGGAGATGTGCGACCAATCTTCAAAAACTTTTAAATTAGCCAAGAAATAATTGATTTGTTGTTCGAATATTTTGCACACAATTGATGTCTTGGTAAATTCACTTGATCTTAACACAACCGAGAACTTGTGGGAGATCGTTAACTCAAAAATCAACCGAGAAAATTGCAAAACAAAAGAAAATTTATTTGAAGCCGCAAACATAGCCTGGGAAGCAAAATCACCTCAAATAATTAATAATTTAATATCCTCTATGCCTAAAAAATGTGCGTGTTTCATCCAGAATAAAGGATTCGCAGCGAAATATTGATTTCGATAGTTTTTTTGTACCTCAAATTGGGGGTGCTTCAGTTAAGTCCGTTTATATTTGCGACTTAAAATATTTTTTGAATTTTAACTTTTGTTTTATTAAATTCTGAATTCCTTAAGTTTGTGTTTTTCAATAATAAATGTATAAATAAACAAGTAAGAGTGCTATATTCCGCTGTGCCGAATCTTATATACCCTTCACCATTGTGCGAGTAGAATAGAGAGCAACTAAATAATTTTTGCATATAGATATACATACATATTTACAATACTTAAAACTTCATTATAAATGAAATTTAAAAAGCGAAAACTGGTAAATATTTTTTTTAAATCGTTTTTAGTTTCTATTTGTTAAAATTATTTCGTTAAATATATGAAATAATAAAGAAGGGTGATAACGAAAATCATATATGGGCATTATGCTAGTATATGTAAACAAATACGAAAGGGGGGTGAGGGGATTGGAAGAAGAGACGACAACCGGATTTGAACTTCGCTTTGCATAAGAACCCAGAATATATATACTTTATAGGGTGTAGGACCTTCGGTGAAGGGTATAAAAAACAAACTTAATTATAAAAAAGAGTAATTTTTGGGATTTCAGTATTTTGGTCATAACTCTGCTATTTCTTAACCGATTTGACAGATTTATATATACCGACGTGTTAAAGAAGAAATTTGCCAGTTATTTTGGCTATAAAACTTGGACTCGGGAAGATCTATGGTTCCTGAAAATGGGTATTTTTCAAAAAAAAAAATAATATTTTGGTCATAACTTTTTCGTATCTGAACCGATTTTCCCGAGTTTTTCAGAAAATATATTCTATTAAATATATTTCCGATCTTCTGATATATAAGGCGTAACCATAGGTCATATTACAGTCAAAAAATTCAGGTTTTTATACAATTTTTAATACTTTTTGTATAAGGGGTACCACGCCTACTTCTCCAATCCCGCCCACATTTTGTAGGATGGTGTGTATTTATAACCCAAATGTTTGTACTTAATTTAAAAGCTTTGGCTCTTGCCGTTCTCCAGATATACAGAAAAAAGTAATTAAATACAACAACCACAAGGTATTTTTTGGAAAAATTAGAGGCAGTCGTGGTTTTTTGGTCATATCTCAGCCATAGTTGGACCGATCTGGCTGAATTTCAATAGCAAGAAATGGTGGACTATATGTGACATAAATGTAAAACAACGTAGCCGCTATCATGTCTGGAGTCTCCGGAAAACACATATCAAACGTAAGACGGACAGACGGACGGACGGATATACAGAAAAAAGTAATAAAAATACAACAACCACAAGGGATTTTTTGGAAAAGTTAGAGGCAGTCGTGGTTTTTTGGTCATATCTCAGCCATTGTCGGACCGATCTGGCTGAATTTCAATAGCAAGAAATGGTGGACTGTATGTGACATAAATGTAAAACAACGTAGCCGCTACCATGTCTGGAGTCTCCGGAAAACACATATCAAACGTAAGACGGACAGACGGACAGACGGACGGACGGATATCGTTAAATCAACTTCTCTCCTCATAAGGACCCATAATATATATACTTTATAGGGTCTAAGATCAATATTGTAGAAATTACAAACGGAATGACAAACTTATATATGGGCATTTCCGTCAAAAGGTCCACCGTGACCGAAAATTTAAAAGTTATTAAAAGCTGATTATTTTACGATATTGTTATAGAGAAATATTTAGATTCTACTAATTTTATAAATTTACACAAAAATTTTTTCACTTTGATAAACAATCAGACTGCAAAGTTGTGCAAACGTAATTTCTTATACGTAAGAATGTTTTATTGTATGTTTTCTTTAATATTTATCTTTCTTAAAAGTGGTGATATTTGTTAAAAATTATTCCAAAAAAATGTTCTAACATGGTCTGTAATCTAAGGAAGAGTTCAAAGAGAAATATGTTATAAGGATTAACGGCAAATTTTTACTTTATTTTGATCATTATTCAGTTAAATTATTACGGAAAAAATTTCACGTTCGAAATGTCACGTATCGACCCAGATTTTGGCTTAAAAAAAAGAAAATGCAGAAGGTTTTGGAATCAAACCAAGACATTTTAATGTTACATTGCTGCGTAAAATGCTGAAAGTAGTTTGATTAAAAAATTGTGCCAGGTTTCGCTGAATTACGCCTTTTTATACATGGCCACAAAAACTACTTCTGTTTTTTTCACGTTCGAACCGCTACTTCTTTTGCCATTATCTTTGTAGTAGAATCGCGCCCACCATAAACTTTAGCGTAGATAACAGTGCTTTCTTAGTGCTATAATTTACGGGTTAAGAGAACGTTAAAATATTTTTTGCTTAAAATGTTATTGCATTTTTGATTCGTACGACTGTCACGTTCAACACTTTGGAATAACCCATATACCCTTTTCCACCTGTGGTGAAGGGTATAATAAAAAAAAAAATAATAATAATACTTTTGTTTCCTTAAAAAAATTATCATTTAAAAAATGTACTGAGGGGGGTGCTTAGCTTTTGTCCGATACTGTATGTATAAAATAATGATATATAATATAAAAATTGAACACAGAATATTTAAATACTATGATCAAATAAAATAGAATTCTGGTATAAAAGTATTTACAAATGATTTCAATTTACATCTTTTAACAGATTGTCTGATGTTGATATTGTTGATCAATACAATTAATTATATCAGATGGGGAAAAAGTGGATTTATTTTGCGGGGGACTATGATACCCCAAGAAGAAAATTTTAATTTTTTTAATTTAATATTAAAATGCTTAAGCTCGAGGTCTGTTGTATGTAAAATGTTTCTTGAATTTTTTTGACATCACATGATTTTGTCGGTCGATTATATGAAATTGTGTATGCAATAAAACCATTTACACAAAAGGTAATACATAAATAGGAAGTAGCAAAATAATTTTAGAATCAAACGTCACCGAAAAGGGTGACTTTATGGAATATTTTGAAACAAAAGCAAATGTGAAAGTATAACATTTTTGATTAATTTGCCTTCCGATCCCAAGGTATATTTTTGTCGACAAAAACTCAATTTCATCTTGGTCTTAAAATTAACAGGTTTCGATTGAATTGCGGATAACCAGAGTCGCCCTTAGGGGTGTGCTGAGCATTTTTAAAAGGACACAAATACTTGGCGGAGTACTGACGGCGGTAAGCTAGGTGTAGCCAATAACCTAAACATGGCAGTATTCAAAATGGGAAGATCTCCGATCTGCTATTGATACCGCTTCCGATTGATTTAAGAACGGATTGATTGATTTTTCTTTTCAGTGTAGATTACTTATAATGTGTAAAGTAGGCAGATATAACTATACAGAGTAAAAACTACACTTAATTACACACACAATATTATTACAGTAACGGACTGTAGTTTATTTAAGAAATATTCCGTTCAGTCATTTTTAAATAAATAAACATTTAAAATTCCAAGCAATTTTTTTTTTACTGATTCTAACAGTTATTCAAAAAACTTAGTACATATTAATACGAATTTTCAGTTGCAGTTAATATTGTCCGTTGATTGAGAAAAATTGTTCTTTATGTAAAATTAAATGAAAATCTAATTTTAAGTAACGAATAGTTCATCTAATTTTTACTGTCAAAACTTTAACCGCGAATTTCGTAAAAACAAATGAATAAATTATATAAATTAACTACCAAAAATTAATTTTTACTTATCTATAAAAAATGAATTGCTTGTTTTGTGTAAGCAATTCCCATTTTAAAAGTAAAATACATAATTGCGAAGCCATATCGGTCATGCTGCTGGTTGGTGTCTTATAATTGAGAGTTCTTTTGTAAACAACGTGGTCAGTACAACAAACGTGTGTAACAGAGTAAGTAAATAATAATATTCTCCCTCTCTCGCTCATTAGAAAAACAAGCGGACAGGTGTCTGTCTGGTATTTTTTAGAAATTCGGCTCTTTTGTGGATTAAACGAAAAATATTGAATTTATAAAAATAACTGAATATTTCTTTGTTTTTACGGAATGTTCAGTTAATTTTTTGATAGTTAATTTATATAAAATAACGTTAAATTTATTTGCTTTTACGGAACATGGAGTTGAATTTTTGACAGTAAAAATTAAATGAACTTTTCTTTAAAAAAAATTAAAAATAAGTAGACAGGTTTTTAACTGAATTTTCATTTATTTTATATTTCAATTTCAGTTAATTTTACGCACAGAATATTGTGAGTGTAGGAATTTTTTAATTTAAACGCTTCTTTCTTAATAACTTTCATTGCCAGCCATCTTATGTTGATTAAATTGGGAAGTTACTTTCCCTAAGTAGTCTAAAGAGTAGTAAATTTAATTTAACTCGTTTCTTTTTTTTATCTTTAGAAGATGAACACAATCTGTTCTAGAATTTTCTTGTAAAAAATCGATCAATATTGTTTAAATATTTACTTTTTCTACCAACCAATAATTTAACTTACAAAAAAAAGATCTATACAAACAAAAAATCTTTACATCTGTAGCAGAACTATTTAGTCTTGTATGAAGGTATGTAAACAAACACATAAATATACATACATACATGTACATAAGAATAAACACATACGTACATACATACATATGTACATACATAATACCATGAATCAGTCACGCGCCTCTATATTTTCATTTCGGATACCCATTCCCGATATTCTTCTATCGCACGAAAGAAAAATAATTTCATATAAGAAAATTAAGTCTGAACACCAGAATATACATACGACGAAACAAAAATGTAGAATTGTCTTATGATGTTTTTATTTCAGCTTTTTTTCTGGCTGTTCGTTTTATTGAAAACAATTTTAAATGAGAAAATGAAAAATAAAGAGGAAAACTGTTGCCACTTTTTGGCCCAGAGCCAAAACAAAACCAAACAACACAACAACAAAAAATCAGAAGAAAAATCATTAACAAAAAAAAAAGAAGTCATTGGTAAGAAAAATAACAAATTGATTTTGACTGGCTGCTCTCGTTGGCCGTTGATATTTAAATTAAAATTTGGAAAAAAATTTATGAAAATAAATCTCGTTTAAAAACGATATTTAATACTTCTTGATGAAAATTCCATAAATTAAAAAACTGAAAAAAAAAAATTATTTTTCAGACATTTTCCTAACAAATTCATTTAAAAATTTCGAATTTAAGATGAAAGCTGAAAGATACGACAGCTGAAACTGTAGTCGTTTGCTGACATTTTCCACTTTGCGTTTTTCTTTCGGTGTTTTAACGTTTTTTGTTCCAAATTCGACGCCATTTTATTAGTGTTTGTTTTTTTTTTTTAATTTCTTTCTTGCTTTGTCAAAAGAAAATTTACATAGCAATTCATAGACAGTTGTTTGGCTAAGATATTTATGGCACAGTGGTTAAGGAGAAAGAAAAACTTTAAAAAAAAAAATTTTAACCAACTACCGTTAAGATTACTCTGTCACAGAAAAGTCACAAATAACTATAAGACAGGTTAAAAGAAGATTAAACTTAAAAAAGATGCGTAAAAGGTACGTTAGTAACTATCCAAAGTTGCTTCACTGTAAAAGCGGAAGTGATCAATTTAAATTGAAATTTTTCAAAATTTTATTTTCATAAAAAAATAAGCCTGCCTTTATTATACATATTCTAATAGTTTTGACATGGGATCTCCATAAGATTTAAAGTTATGCAAATTTATGTACAAATTTAAAGTTTTCCAAACAATTGTGAGCATAGAAGTGTTTGGCGTAAGCCTGCATAGAGCTGTCATTGGTACAGATCTTGGTGGTAGTAACTTCACAATGATAGGAAGAGCCGACATCGAAGGATCAAAAAGCGACGTCGCTATGAACGCTTCACCAGAAAATGTTTACGATAAAAAACTAATGGAGGTGGGTCATAAAACAGGCAAAAAATTCTGAGGATGGGAATATTTTTATTCTTGAAACATGTAAAATCGACCCAAGTTCAATCCGCGTCCAGTCAAGATTAAAATATCAAATTATTTTTTTTTTCAAAAGATTTTGTTATTCGTGCTTAATTCCCAGTTTTTATTATTGATAAAAACACTTGAAATTTATTGTTGATGGGATAAGCTATTCCTATGCATTTCACTGGTTGCTTAGGCCAGATCATCAGGAAACTTCATCCATAAAGATTTTAGACAAACTAAAGATATTAAACCAAATAAAACTGTTAAACGTATAAGAATTATAGCAACAGTTCTACTTGTAACAATATCAAAGTTTAAACAAAACACATCAACAATAAACAACAGTGGGTTCATCTCATCTTACATTTCCCCACTACAATTAGTTGAAATTCTCTCAACATTAATTGTAGTTGTAAGTAGGTTAAGAGTTTGATATTGTTACAAGTAGAACTGTTGCAACAATAAATTTCAAGTGTTTTTATCAATAATAAAAACTGGGAATTAAGCACGAATAACAAAATCTTTTGAAATTAAAATTTTGTATTCCCAAAAATTTAAATTACTTTTTGATTATCAAATTATTTTTAATTCATTTCATTTTGTAAGTTCCTTCCTTTGATTGGACTCAGGATAAACAGCGCGACAATTCCTAATACACGGCAATGAAATTGATTATGTGGAGTCCTTCTGCTACCTAAGCAGATATGTAGATCCGGTGTTTCATCAGCAGTTGTTGCCAGTCGTAATAATAGGGCGCGTAAAGCATTTGGCCAATGAAGTTTGAAATCGCCGGAAACATATCTCTAAAAAAAAATTTAGAACAATCGACGAAGGCTAAGCCGTCCCTAACGCCCGCCAAAGTATGAAAAAATCGTAAAGTCCGATTTTTATGCCTCATAACTTGTACCATCGTTTACTTAGAAGTTGTTATAAGTGAAGTTACCAACAACTTTTGTCTAAACAAGTTTTCTCTCAATCTCAAATTTAACAAAACCTAATTAAAATAAAAAGCAAACTATTTTTTCTAACACACGTCCATTCAGCTTCAATATTTGTGTTAGTGTGCGTTTGCTTACAAAATAAAAATAGTCAAATGCATATCATTTGTTTCTAACATACCTACCCGCTATCTCTATTCTTTAAGGGGGCTTCCATACAAAATTGTCAATAGAAAAATATTGAAGAAAAAGCCCCATAACTGCCAAGGAATCGCGACTAGGGGGATAAAATGTATGACGGACCTCCATTATTTTTTGTGTTCAACAGTCTGTTTAGCATTCTTAGGGGGCTCCCATGTAAATATTGCAGTTTAATGAAATTCTTAAAGTTATCCCCTGCAGCGCCTAGGATGCCCCTGAATGGGTCAACTGTATGAACGACCCCACTTTATTTTTTATCCCCATCATTTGTTTTTTACATACCCACCCGCTTTCCCCATTGCTTAAGGAGGCTCCTATGCAAAATTGTCAATACAGACTAGAAAAATATTGACAAAAAAAAAAGACCCATAACTGCCCATGAGTCGGCCATAGGGGTATAAAATGTATGACCGACCTCAATTTGTTTTTTGTCCTCAACATTTTGTACAAATATACTTGCCCTTTACCTATTCAGCCTTATTCCGGTTGCCGTTGTGGTAATCGCTCAAGTCGTTTTTTGTAAGAGATTAAAGAACACTGGGTGTGTGTTTCTTTAATCTCTTACAAAAAACGACTTGAGCGATTACGACAACGACAACAGGAATAAGGCTGAATCAGCTGTTTTGTGAAATTTTTAAATTTAATAGAAAATGTTCGCCTTTTGTGAATTAAATCAAAAGTTATAAGCAGATTTATATCATTTATTGCATTTTTTGTTTTTTATGATTTTTTAAAGAACAAAAATTTTGCAATTTTGCTAAGAAATTATTTTTTTGTTGCCAAATAAAATTATGTTTCTAAAACGCCTGCGCATATTATAAAAATCTTAAAGGAATTTCGGTTTTTTAGTAAATTCAATAAACTAAGCCGTTTCTGAGCTACGCGAATAAATGTGTGCAACCTCCTCCATTTTCTAAATTACGGTATGTCTCGTCAAAAAGAATACTGGATTCAGCGTACCCGAATTAGGTTAAAACGCAAGGTGCCCGGCTGGTCGGTTTTTTTAAATCAAATAATAAAAATGTTCTTCAACATAATTAAAGATACGAGATTCATTGATATTTTGATTCGATATTTTTCTGTTTTTTTTTTTTAAGAGATTAAGGCACTTAAAAAAAGTTTTTATACATACCAACTCAAGAGCAGTAAAGGTCTCCAGGTGGTGATTAAGGGAATTGATTCATGCGTAGACCCAGAGGAAATTAAAAACTTTCTTGGAAGAAAAAGGCTTAAAGATAAAACATGTGGTAAATATTAGAAATAGGGACAAAAATCCACAACCACTTTTTCGAGTAGAATTAGAGCCCGGCGACATTAAGTTTAAAAAAAAACGAAGCGCATCCCATTTATAGTTTGAAATATATTCTATATAGAAAAATCACAACTGAGGAGCCGCACAAAAAAATGGACCTGTTCAGTGCCTAAACTGCCAAGAATTTGGCCATACCAAGGCATACTGCTACTTACCCCCTGTCTGCGTAGTATGTGGTGAACTTCACGGTACAGTTTCTTGCGATAAGTCTAAAACCGACCCCAACGTAAAAAAATTTAGCAACTGTGGCGGTAATCACACTGCCAATTATAGAGGATGTCCTGTATATAATATCGGCAAGCAGACGGTTGGACCGAAAACAAATACCCCTCAAATGTAGGTTGCAAATCAAGTAAACACAAATGCAATTCAAGCCCCCCCAGCCTAGTAATAACAGAACCTCTTACGCTAACGTCCTAAAAACAAACCATCAGCCAATGCAAGGTGCCTCGCCAAGTAATGATGAAAGTCCAGTTTCTAATTTAAGTCGTTTAGAAAAAACCATGGAAACATTAGTGCAAACAGTAAATAATTTTACGAACACAATGGGTAATATGATGCAGGAAATTCTTAGAATGCAATCGATGTTATTGCAAGCTGTACTTAACAAACCATGAACTGTTTAAAAATTTGTTTTTGGAACGCAAACGGCATCCGCCAACATAAAAATGAATTAGAATATTTTCTTAAAAATAAACAAATTGATGTCATGATGATTTTTTTTATTTAACACAATTTCCAAAATGGATTTAAATGTGGTAGCGAGCGGACAACCAACATATTGGCCCACTGATTATCAAAAAATTCCAGATGTCATCGATTTCGGCGTGGTTAAAAACATTCCCATAAAGAATGGCCCACTTAAAATCTGGACGCGTTAAAATAGCAATAACTTTTAAAAGAAAAGACAGATTTTTATAAATAATATATTGAATTAAAGGAAATTTGTTCAGATTTATAGAAAATAAGAAATAAGTTTTAATTTTTGCTGCTACGAATGAAAGAACGAACATGTCTCTTAATGCTACCCATTAACTTTTGCACATCTTTCGAGCCCACCTCTGCAGCGAACTTATTCCATTTTCTTAACATTGAACCTTCGTTTTTTGCTTCTTTACTTTTCTTTAATTTATTTTTAACATTTGCCCAATATTTCTCGATAGGTCGAAACTGTGGGCAATTAGGAGGATTCATATATTTCGCTATTACATCTACGACATTGTCCGTGTAGAACTTTGATGTATAATAGACCAGCAGGTTTTTTGGCCGCAGACTCCTGTTTTTCTGTACGGTTTGGGTATTTAATCACTCGGTAGGACTTTAATCCACTGATTGCACGTATACGCTGAATGGTACTTCTGCTGGTATTAAATTTCTTAGCTCGATCTCGGTCGGACATCCCAGGATTATTTTTAATGGAAATTAATATATTTTTCTTTAAAGTTGGGTTGTTAACCTTAACTTTCTTCACCTGTTTTGGATTTCTGTTGATAGTTCCTGTGGTCTTGTAACGATTTAAAACACTACATACTGTAGATTTAGGAATTTTAAGGAGTTTTGCAATTTTACTGCCACTATATGTTGGGTTTTTTATGAAAGTGTGCAAAATTTGTTCGCGTCTATTTTGTTCCATCGCGTCTCTACTAAAGAATGTTTAAATTACAAATTTGATATTTATAACGTATAACGTTTTGTAAATAACATATAAAAAGAGTTGTGATTTTCATTTACTAGGGGGCGCTGTAATAATGTTTTGAATGCGTCCAGATTTTATGCGGGCCATTCTTTAGAAACGATTCATGTTGAAGCTTCCCTAGAATTATCTTCCGACCACACACCTACAATTGTTACTATAATGAACCCCAATAGAATTGTACCTCCGACTGGTTACTTAGCGACGACAGCTACGCAAATTAATTGGTTAAAATATAAAAAATATCTCAGTACCCATTGCATTCTGCTCAGTACACCGGATTTTGTAGATCGCTCTATTTTGACAGTGTTCTGAAACTAGCTGTTCAACATTCCAATATTGCCCCCAAAAAAACAAAAACTATTAAACTGTGGCAATTGCACAGATCCCCTTAACTTAAGAACTTACTTAAAGAGTGTACAAAAAGACTAAGAAAGTTACTGCAGACTCAGAAAACGGCTTCTCTGGAAAAATATCTCGAGGAACTTGATGCAACCCCACAATCAGACTACTCATTATGGCGTGCAGCTAGAAATCTCAAAAGGCCAGTTGTCTCTAAACCACCATTAAGAAACTTGAATGGAAGTTGGGCAAGAAATGATGTTGAAAAAGGAAATCTGTTTGTCAATCATTTAAAAAACGTATTTACCCCAAATATATCTCACGATATTGCGGTCAAGTTACCACCTGTTGCAGCTAGAGCAGCTATTCCCCTAAGATTTGAGTTAAGAGAAATCGAGAAGGCTATTTGTGATTTAAACCCCAAGAAGGCTCCTGGTTTTGATAAGATCAGCAACAAAATGCTTTTGGAGCTACCCAGCATAGCAAAGAAAATTATTCTTTAATTTGTAATGCTATTTTACGCCTTGAATACTATCCTCAAAAGTGGAAGGTTTCCTTAGTCACCATGGTACCTAAACCAGGAAAGGATCACATAAAAGTTGAGTCATATAGGCCTATAAGCTTACTTTCTAATATATCAAAGCTGTTTGAGAAGCTGTTAACGTCAGAATTAACCCCAATTTTAAATGAAAATATATGTATTCCTAACCACCAATTCGGCTTTAGAAGAGAACACAGCACAATTGAGCAAACCCATCGTATAGTAAACGCAACAAGAAAAGCTTTTGAAGAAAGAAAATATTGTTCCGCTCTCTTAATCGATGTTTCTCAAGCTTTTGATAAAGTCTGGCATGAAGGCTTATTACATAAATTTAAGCAAAATTTACCAGCAAACACACACAAGCTGCTAGAAAGCTACTAAGTCGGTCGTCAATTTATTATTAAAGAAGGAAATTTCTTAAGTTCACCTCAGCCCATTGCCGCTGGAGTCCCACAAGGCAGCATCCTGGGCCCCCTATTATACTTAATTTATACTTCGGGCATGCCAACAAGCAACTACACACAAACTTCAACATTTGCAGACGATACAGCTTTTCTAAGCGTCCACGAAAATCGTTATGAAGCATCGCGTTACTTACAGCATCATATATTTCAACTAGAAATATGGTAACGACAATGGAGGATAATGGTCAATGAGCAAAAATGCGTACATATAACATTCACTTTGCGCCGGGAATCTTGCCCCTCCTATTAAAATAATCAAATAATTCCTCAACATTCGCATGTAAAATATCTCGGTATACATCTGGATCGGCGATTAACGTGGAGATGCCATATAGAGGCAAAATTAACTCAAATGAAACTAAAAGCCATTCAAATTCATTGGCTTATTGGAAGAAATTCTGTCCTTAGTCTCGATTGCAAGCTTCTACTCTATCTTAAAGCATATCTGGTGCTACGGTATTCAACTATGGGGCACTGCCTCGGCCTCTAATATCGATAAAATTCAAAGGCGCCAAAATAAACTTCTTCGAATAATCACAGCTGCCCCTTGGTATGTTAAAAACTCAAATATTTACAAGGATCTCAATGTTCCATTAGTTAAAACTATGATTACGAAATATGCAGTGAAATACTTAAAAAGGCTTGAATTGCACCCGAACCCACTAGCACGAAATATTTTAAATGATAGCGGCCACACTCGCATAAGAAGAAGAGACACTGCAGCACTTATCCAATTAGATGAGCGATAAACACCTATATAAGTGAACAGAACCCGTGATGAAGAAAATTTTTGTCTGGCACTGGCAGGACATAAAATAACGTATTAGGTTAAGATTTGATTAATTATTGTTAGTTCATATTTAATATATGAAGATTCAATAAATAAATAATGCTAAAAAAACATAAAAGTTAGATTTCATGTAAATATATTATTTTTCTCAAACTCTGGTGGGCGTGAGGGACGACTTAGCCGATCGTTCTAAAATTTTTTTGGCGTTGTTTTTTATCAATGTCCATTAAATTGGCAGGTGAGACCTAAAGAAATACAACTTTTGATTTAAACGGTCACCTTACTATCATCAGTTCGGATTCCGAGCAAGGCATGGTACAATCGAAAAAGTGCATAGAATTGTTACCCAAATTAGATCAGCGTTTGAGAGAAAGGAATATTGCTTAGCAGTGTTTATAGACATTTCCCAAGCATTCGACAAAGTTTGGCATGATGGGATGGATACTCATCAAAATAACACGAATGCTTCCACAAAACACTCACAAACTCCTTGAGAGCTATTTAACTGGCAGAACATTCATGGTAAGATCAAAAAACAAATACTCCCTCACCAAGAAAATATCTGCTGGTGTCCCTCAAGGCAGCATATTACGGCCGTTACTGTATATCTATCTACATACATATATACATATATAACAATGAAAAATGTTTGTATGTTTGTTGGCTTATAGACTCCTCAATTACTGAACCGATTTTCTTGAAATTTTTACAGTAACATCAAGTGAGCCCTAAAAATAAAATAGGCTACTTATTATATCGATAGGGGCAGGTGAATTAGAGTGCCCCGGTAGGCTAGCTAGTAGTGAGCTAGTCTATCAACCCCGGGGTTGCGGGTTCGAATCCCGCCAGAGACTCTGGTTTCTTTCCTGCAGACAAGCGTCAAGCTTCGCAGGGATTAGCATAGGGAATTTAAAAAAAAAAAAAAGTACCCCCCATAGGATGCCAATATTAAGTATCGCATATCTTAAGAGCCGCTGCACTCATTTTGTTGAACTTTTGGTAGGAGGATCTTCTGAATCCCAAAATTGAAATAAAATGGCAGCAGTGGAAGTGGTACCCCCATAGGACGCCAATGTTTAATATCGCATATCTTAAGAACTGCAAAAGTGTGAATGTTCAAACTTTGTAGAAGTCACTCTTATGGTGTACTACACTTTTGGAAATAAAAATGAAGCGGGTAGTCGCAGGGGGGAAATACCTCCCATAGGATGCATATATTAAATATCGCTCAACTGAAGAACTATTAAAGAGAGAGTCTTCAAACGTGGTTAAAGCTACTATTATGGTAAGCTATAAATTTCAATATAAAAATAAGCGGGGTAGACAGGGGAGGAGCAGTACCCGTCATAGATAGAAATATTAATAAGAGCCACTGCACGCATTTTGTTGAACTTTTGGTAGTAGGATCTTTTGAGCCCCAAAATTGAAATAAAATGGCAGCAGTGGAAGTGGTACCCCCATAGGACGCCAATGTTTAATATCGCATATCTTAAGAACTGCAATGGTGTGAATGTTAAAACTTTGTAGAAGTCACTCTTATGGTGTACTACACTTTTGGAAATAAAAATGAAGCGGGTAGGCGCAGGGGGGAAATACCTCCCATAGGATGCATATATTAAATATCGCTCAACTGAAGAACTATTAAAGAGAGAGTCTTCAAACGTGGTTAAAGCAGTGTAGCGAAGCGCACCGGGTTAAACTAGTAATATATACAGCCGATATGCCAACAAGCATTTATTAGTGTTAATCAGGACCCAAAAGTTGCATCGCAGCATTTACAGTCCCACATCAATGAACTAGAGGCCTGGCAAGACAAATGGAAAATAAAGGTCAACCCGGCTAAATGTGCTCACTTAACTTTCACGCTCAGAAGACAAACGTGCCCAGCTGTAAAAATAAATAACATCACTGTTCCGGTAGAAAACCATGTTAAGTACTTGGGGATTCATATAGATAGACGCTTGACCTGGTCTCGTCATATTGAAGCGAAAATAACGGCTATGAAATTTAAAGCAGCTCAACTACATTGGCTAATTTACATGATGAATTTTATGACGTCCAATTTTAGACATATGGCATCCAATTATGGGGTACTGCATGCGCATCAAACTACCAGAAGATACAAAGAAAACAGTCTAGGATATTACGGCAAATTGTCTGCGCCCCATGGTATATACGTAATGACAATATCCACAGAGATCTACCATCCAGAAAGAAATTAAAAAGTATTCAGTCAAATACATAGATAGTGCCCCGGTAGGCTAGCTAGTAGTGAGCTAGTCTATCAACCCCGGCGTTGCGGGTTCGATTCCCGCCAGAGACTCTGGTTTCTTTCCTGCAGACAAGCGTCAAGCTTCGCGGGGATTAGTATAAGGAATTACAAAAAAAACTAATGGTCCATCCCAACTACCTCGCTCGGGATCTAATAAAGTTCGAAAGTCACCGGAGGCTGAAAAGATCCGACACTTTGAGCCTAGCAGGCTTTTTGGACACTTGAATGCAATTAATTAGCGATAACATTGGTGATGGCTAACAAATACAAATAAGAATTATGTTTAAGCTTTGAATACATATTGTAATTTTCGACAAGAAGGATTCAAATTGGCAGGTGAGACCTAAAGAAATCCAACTTTTGATTTGATATTAGTAAATCTAATAAAAGTTTAACTGACTTCAATCTAAATTACTTGGGGGTTAGTTAAGAAACAACTCTCAGAATAGCGCATTACTATAGACAAATAAGGTAACTAAGGGAAATTTTGTTTGATGTACTTCATTTAATAATGATGTGAATGGAAATCTTAAAATAATTTACATATAAGAACTGACTGAACTTTAAATTAATTATATGCAGTAACTAAAGTGACAATATACTTATTTAAATGTTATTTGGAAATAAAAAGGGGACATAGTGCAAAATATATTGTTATATTCAATCGCTTCAAAAACTCAGATATTCAAAAAAATTTTAATTATTAAAAAAAATGTGGCATAAAGCGATAAAGTTCAACAGAAGATCTTATATTATCTTTTCAAAAAAAAACTCTTGTGGAATTCTCTTCTTACAATTTTCTATTCACCTCAATCACTGTACTTGCAATAAGTTCATCATCACCATTAACAAAACATCATTTCATCACTGTATCTCTACACTTGGATCGAATTTTATGAAAATCTTTTCGCTGTACGCCGATACCAGTTCGTGTGTCTTTTCTTCTGATGTCGTTGTTTTATAGCATCTCTTCTCTATATGACACAACAACATCTATAAAACACAACAAGAACAGTAGTGGAAGAAAACATAAAAACAAAAAAAGTTCAAGTATCTGCCTGTACACAGTGGTGCATCATCACTAGCAGCAAAAGAATCGGCATTAAAAAATTGTTTTCTTTTTTTTTCTTTCTTTTAGTTGCTTATATTTAACGATCATTTTGAAATTTTTCGTTGTATTCTGTTTTGAAAATTGTTTTCAAAAACTATTTCTTGTTGGCTTAAAGCCAAATGAACACATTTTTTCAGATTTTTTATTTATTTGTTGTTTTTAAACAAAAAAAAAATAGCAAGTGTTGTTTTTGTAAAGCATTATTTGCAAGAAACAAAAAGTTTTAGAATATTTTTGTAATAAAACTTAAACAATTAAAAAAAACAATCAGTTTTCGTATTGTTTTTAATTTGAGAAAATTACTTGACTATTCACAGCCATTGTACAATATGAAAAAGATCAAAATTCAATGCTTTTGTCATGTAGCGACTTTAACCTTCCGAAAACCTAAAAGACTTTGTGCGAAAGTCTTTTTACAGGATTTCTGATTCTTGGTACAAAAAACGGGGTTTCCCACTTAAGGCAACTTTACACTAGTGTACTTGTAATCAAAAACTCAAGAAATATGTAAAAGTGTGATAGTGTGAATGCCATGTATTATGAAAAGGACAAGTATTACAAAAAAATTGACATCCCATATGACTTTTGAATTTTTTTTTTTTAACAATAATACTCTTGATTTGATCAGCAGCCGTGTTCTGGAATTCGCTTAAGCTAAATATCTATCGTTGAAAACCTATAATTTTGATTTAGCGATTTTTGGCTACGAATACAATGCTGTAAAGTGCATTCATCGCCACAATTTTAGCTTTTAATGGCATTGCTTTAATGTTTAAATTTTGTATTCTCTAAGGCATTTTAGCGATCGAGATTTAGCTTAAGCTAAGCGAATAACGGCTGTAGGGTTGCATTTTAACAGAAGCATGTCCATGTGTGTTGGTGTGAATACAAATTCTAATGTTGAATTCATTTTTGACAGTCGCAACAAAATTCATTAGATTTCTGACTTACAAAGTATTAAGGAATACGTAAGTAAGAATTGTTTGATCGTGTAAATAACAATTTAAAAGGATCTTATTTTAGTAATAGGATTACAGTGGAGACCAACATTCGGTGACCGCACACAGAAAAAAATAATTTTCATATTTGAATACGAAAATCGCGAATACGAAATTGAATTTTCTGCGATGACGATTTTTATGGTATTGATAAAAAAGTTTGTAGGTTTGTATTGTTAAGTCAACAACCAAGTTTATTGAGTCAATAAAAATTTGTTGCCCAAAATAATTTTTTCAACAAAATGTTTACGTGATTTGTTAAAATAAATTGTTGGAAATTTTGAAAAAATCAAACAAAGTGTTTATCCGAATCTTTATTTAAGTCTTATTTGCAACGATATCAAAACTATAAAAAAAATGGACAAGAGTTTTAAAAATACTGTCTTAATTTTTTTTTTTTTTTTTTTTTTTTTTTTTTGCTTAAAACTAAAAGTTTTTGGCGAACTATTTAAGTTATAATGCCAAGGTATCACACAATTTTTGGAGCTTCAACCGCAAAACCTCGTCCGACCTAAACCTCCCTATAGGAAGGCGAGAGCTTCCAGAATCCGCTCCAGAGTATTTTGGTCTCCACCAGTAACACTTCTGAGTTATATATGGTTCTCCACCAGTCACATTGAGTTTTTTTCTTTGGTTCTCCACCAGACAACACATTAAAACATTGAGGTTAAAAACGATTGCACGTAGTTAATGTAGAAACCGCAAAAACTGTAACTCGGTACAGTTATACGACTCCGAAACACTAACCAATGCGGGGTGACAACGCAAAACGCAACAAAAGCAGACAAACAAAAACGAGCTGTTTGTCCTTAAGAAATAATGACAAAAAGCGCGAGCTGCTTCTCTACTCAGAGCAGTTTTACGAGTGCTGTCTTTACTTTGATTCAAATATTGTTTTATTTGGGGTATTCACAAGGTGTGCTATCATGTTATATTGTCAGAATGTTCTAACATTTTGCAATGGTTTAAAAATATTGTTGTTGCTGTCGTAATTAATCAGAAGAGACCTGCGCTGAGCAGATGAGCCGATCCGCATTAGGTTTTGTAGCCGTCGTCGTTGATGGTATAGGTTTATCCGATTAATATCCGAATTCAACCTGCAGCTAGCAATTTTTGCAACAAAACACTTGCGGCGTCAAATTAGATCGGCTTAGGACTCTGCTGTTTGGTAAACAAACAAAATAAAATTTATTTGCGATTTGCGTCTGAAAAATAGAAAATAGTCAGGTGAGATCTAATTTAATTTATTAATTCATGGATTAGAACTTTTTTTTTTTTTTCTTCATTATTTATTTATTGAATCTTCATATATTAAATATGAACTAACAATAATTAATCAAATCTTAACCTAATACGTTATTTTTTGTCCTGCCAGTGCCAGACAAAAATTTTCTTCATCGCGGGTTCTGTTCACTTTTATAGGTGTTTATCGCTCATCTAATTGGATAAGTGCTGCAGTGTCTCTTCTTCTTATGCGAGTGTGGCCGCTATCATTTAAAATATTTCGTGCTAGTGGGTTCGGGTGCAATTCAAGCCTTTTTAAGTATTTCACTGCATATTTCGTAATCATAGTTTTAACTAATGGAACATTGAGATCCTTGTAAATATTTGAGTTTTTAACATACCAAGGGGCAGCTGTGATTATTCGAAGTAGTTTATTTTGGCGCCTTTGAATTTTTTCGATATTAGAGGCCGAGGCAGTGCCCCATAACTGAATACCATAGCACCAGATTGGCTTTAAGATGTACAACAAGAAGTTTGCAGTCGAGACTAAGGACGAAGTTTCTTCCAATAAGCCAATGAATTTGGATGGCTTTTAGTTTCATTTGAGTTAATTTTGCCTCTATATGGCTTTTCCACGTTAAACGGCGATCTAGATGAATACCGAGGTATTTTACATGCGAATTTTGAGGTATTATTTGATTATTGATTCCCGACGCAAGGTGAATGTTATATGTACGCATTTTGCTCATTGACCTCTATCCTCCATTGCTTTAACCATAGTTCGAGTTGAAATATATGATCCTGTAGGTATCGAGATGCTTCTTGTCGGTTTTCGTGCACGCTCAAAAAAGCTGTATCATCAGCAAACGTTGAAGTTTGTGTGTAGTTGTTTGTTGGCATATCCGAGGTATATATTAAGTATAAAAGTGGGCCCAGGATGCTTCCCTGAGGGACTCCAGCGTCAATTTGCTGAGGAGAGCTTAAATAATAACCTTCTTTAATAATAAATTTTCGATCGACATGCCAGACTTTATCAAAAGCTTGAGAAACATCGATGAAGAGAGCGGAACAATATTTTTTTTCTTCAAATCTAGGGAGGCTTCAACATGAATCGTTTCTATGGGAATGTTTTTAACCACGCCGAAATCGATGACATCTGGCATTTTTGGATGATCAGTGGGCCAATATGTTGGTTGTCCGCTCGCTACCACATTTAAATCCATTTTAAAAATTGTGTTAAATAAAACACGACCCTTTGGTGTTATAAGTCGCGGATTAGAACTAAAAAATATTTTTATTTTAGGTAAATATTTATTTTTTATATTTGTTTTAAATCAGCTGATTTAAATTCAAAATACCACACTAAATTATGAGGGATTGTTCACAACAGTCGTATTTTTTCTTGTTATTATTTTAAGACTTATGACTTTATGGCACCTTGTGAATCCCCAAATTGAATATGAAGAAATATTTAATTATTTCATTATAAAATATGTTTAATTGGGCCCAATTTGGCAAAGTGTAATTTTGTTAAAAAAAAATTTTCATTGAATTAAATAAAAAGTTTGTTGACCTAAAATTTTATTATTAACAAACTGTGTTGTTAAAAATTTTCTTGAGATATTTTTCTTTTTTGTGCATTGAATTTGTTTACCGGTATAATTTTAAGCAATTTCTATGATGTCGACAAGGTTTGGTTATTAAAAACTTTAAAAAAAGCACTTAAAATTGTATACTTTATTTTATCATTTTTTATATTTTTAACCCTTCTGCATCCCTTGGATATGTGCCCTTCCTATGATCCTTTGGGTCAATATGACCCAACAATAAAATGTTAACAGCATTTCATATTTAAGTGTAATAAAAACAAAAGCGATTCTATTGATTATTTGACCGAAAAAATTATTTATCGATGATTCTGAATGAAGATGAACTCAATTCAATAGAAAACTAATTTTAAAGTGGAATTAAACTTGCAATATCGCATGTTGGGTCATATTGACCCAAAGGATATTAAATGTGTGTAAATCGTGTTTTTTGGAGGGGGGAGGAAAAACTTAAAATTTTATTATTTTCATTTAAATTTATAATTTTTGTCCCTGTAATGGATAAATTGAAGTTTCACGTCCATATCTTATATTAAAAGGGACAAATTTTGCGTTTAAAAACCAAAATTGGGTCACATTGACCCAAGGAGTGCAGAAGGGTTAATAGAAAAAACTATTTAATGGTGATAATTTGTGTACTACATTTAAATTTTCCATCCCTGTTTTATTCCCGAGCTTCTATAAAAATACAACGCTAATGAAATGAAAAATGTTATCGATTAGACAAATTAATAAAATGGCAAGAGTCATACGACTGTCAAATTTCTGTTATTTTTTGACATTTTCATAACAAATTGCTTTCAATTTAACATTTTGAACTCAGTATTTTAGTGTAAAAGGGGCTTAACTCATAACAAATAACGATGTTGTCATGTAAATTTTAGGAATAAAATAAATCAAACCTTTCATTATAGTATCCAACTTGATGAGAAAAATATGTCCACTCTGCGCCTTGCGTGAAATTTTTTTAACTAATGGGGTTTTCTTTTCTAAAATATAATGATGCATTTTAGTTGTGTAATATATTTATTAGGTTACACGAACCCTTACAAAGTGATACATTTTTCTAAAACCAGCTTAGCGAAATTTTTTGTGGTTTCTGAGATATAAAACATTCATTTTGCTGCATATCAACTGTTTCAAAATTTTTGAAAATAAATTTTACTGTTTCTTTGTTTCTAAAATAAATTTTACTGTTTCTTTGCTGCATTGCCGTAAGAAAAAAAAAGTAGTTAAAGCAAAAGCAAAGTAAAATGACAACAAGAAAATAAATTTGTGAAAAATAGTTTTATAATGGACCCAACCAAGTGTACGGTTTGCTATTATTTGTGTTTTTAGCCTACCTAAGGGAAATGCTTCAAAATTTTACTACAAACGAAAATTAAATATGTATGTTTAATCTTACAGCAACCATTATTATGTCATATATACCAACTTTTACTTATTGTGCCTTTTTGACGGAAGCTCATAGTGGTCGGAGTGGTAACAATATTGCTAGGGCTTAAATTAAAATTTTAAATGAATTAATAAAAGATTATCCACTTATTAAAACTTTGACATTATGGAGCGATTCTTGCGTACCTCAAAATAAAAATCAAATTTACGCAACCGCAATCAAAATGTTCTTTTAACAAAATAATATTGTTGCCGTAATACAAAAGTCTTCAGAACCAGAACATTCTTTAATTCAAGAAGTGGACTGTGTCCATTGTGTTATTGACCGGTACTTAAAGAATATTGAAATTCATAGTCCTCTTCATTTACTAAATTTGCTTAAAACAATGCCAAATAATAAAACAAAACTTAAAGTTATGGAAATGCTTCCGGAAAATTTTCGCACATACTCGTTGGAAGCAAATAAAATGGACTTTCGAAAAGTCCCTTTTGCTAAAATTAAAGTACTTCTATACAGTTAAAATAATGATTTGTGTATATATTATAAAACTTCTACCAGAGAGGAAAAATATAAAAATGCAATTTTGGTTAAGTCTGCATCAAAAAACTGTTTGAAAACTCCTGAGAAATTGTTGACGAATGTTTTAAAAATATCGAAACCATCATTTATTTCCAGCGATAAAAATAGGGACATAAAAGACTTGCTTATATTTTTCCTTCACGTGTTGATAAAGCTTATTATAAAAATTTACTCAATATTAAATTTTAAATTTTCTTTTTACTTTTGCATTATTTAAGTTGTTTAATTTGTGGCTTTTTATGTAATTTTTCATAACAGTAGAACTGTTTTTTCTGTTTTTGTAAAGTAAAATCAAATAAAAAAACTATAAAAAAAATTCATCTCAACAACAAGTTACTCAATACACAGCAATAAGTATACGTATGCAGCACAAAAAGCCACTTTTTTAATTTTTTTTTTTAGAAAAGTGGCGTATGCGGCACAAAACAATATTTTTCATTTTCAAAAAAATACAATTAAATTCTAACTTTATTCATGAAAGTGCGCAAAAATTTGAATTTTTCTTCAAAACATATACCGGAAGCAGTGGTAAAAATATAAAAAAATTCTATCGGGTACAATTTGAGTAATCTTCATGTAAATCTTCTTTGTCGTTTTTCTCCACTCCGACTTTTTGGCATATGCGCCAAACCAATTCTGAGCTGACGATTTATTGTTGCAACATGTTTAGAAAGGAAAACGACAACTTCTCACATTTTTGCATATATTTTTAGAATGGAACAAAAACCCGCACGAATGGTGGCATATATGGAACATTATTGTCAGAAAAGAAAACACCATAAGACCCATTGCACTAAAGTTGTGTTGCCAGATGTCAAATTTGTATTACGTATGGCAGCTGTCAACGAAAATTTTGCTATTACTGTTGCCATATTTTTAAATGCTTGTGTTTTTGAACTTTATGTATATATTTACTTCGTGCTTTTGTGTTGCCTCTCCTTAATACTTTTAAATAAAAAGACGTTATTATATTTGCTTGATCTATATATTTCGAACTAAAAGTTCATCTTCTGGATCTTATTTATATATAATTGAGGAATGATTATTCGAATAACGTCTTTTTATTTAAAAGAATTAAGGAGAGGCAACACAAAAGCACGAAGGAAATTTATAATTAATCCAGCAATACAAATCTGAATACATATTTATGTATATATTTTCTTAATTTTAGATTTTAAAACGGTCAAAATAATAACTCGAAAACAGTTTGAACTTAACATCCATAAAATGGAACATATGGGTCCAACTGCTCGTGGTGTTCGGTCATTTGGGGAAACAAAACTCAGCACTGATTCAACATGGAGAGCATCGCAGATAAAAAGTTATGGCAACGAGTGTGAGTTCATTTAAAGGCAAAATTAAAGAAAAAAATATCGCACAATAAAAAAACATACCGGCGGAGGACCGTTAGAGAAAATATGTTTGGCCCCGCTTAAACAGGCTGCAGCCAAGCTTTTACATGGATGGACCTGGTAGTAAATCCTAAAGGAGATGTCTTTGTGGAAAACTCAACTAAAGTTTTAGAGCAAGAAACTGAGCTGCACAACAACAAACGGTAGAGGGCTTTAATATATCTATTTGTATCTAGCATAATTTATTCGCCAAAACTCTTATTTTTATATTTTAATCAGGCTAAAGTTCATTGAATTTAATTTTCATTTAATAACTTTTATGAAGAAAGGAATTTCACAACATGAAACTAATTAAAATTTATTAATAATTTTTCATTCTTGACTGAACTGGGAATCGAACCCAGGTTTTCACGGACAGGTTACCCTGACGTTTCGATTGTAACCACACAATCTCTTCAGGCGTCGCGACGGCTGGCAGTCAATAGTCAAACATCAATTTTTAAGCCATATGGTATTTAAGCTTTGGTAGATCGAAATTTATTTTGAATAATTATCTATTTTAATTGATTTACATGTTCTGCCTTACTTCTGTTTTTTGTTCTTTTTGTTAAGTACATTTTTCTGTTTTTCATCAATCTTCAAAACAAACAATTTAATGAAAATTTAATTCAATGAACTTTAGCCTAATTAAAATATAAAAATTGTTATTAAAAACTAACAGCCAGTTCGTCGATAACGAACGTTCCCATAGAAAATTACATTTAAAACAAAAAGAAAAGAATTTTGTTTTTGTTTTAAATATAATTTTCTATGCGAACGTTGACGTTCGAAATAGTTAAACAGACAGTATATTAACTACAATACTAAATACAATAGTGGTATTCACACCGATCGTGTTAGTCATTAATCGTTACTATTTTACACGCATTTTGTTTTTGTGTATTTAACGCGCTACCGGATTAATATTTAACAAATTAACGACACGGCACCCCTGATAAATTAGTTGTTAGTTTGCAGCTCACAATCAGCTGTTGCAGTTTCTAAATTAATATAATAAAAAAGTCATTTGTGATACATTTCTAAAAAAATATTTGTGTTTTGGCAATTTTCGTGTACATTGAGAGTAAGTCCCAATTCACACGTTGCATGTCTTATTGATCAGCTTGCTACTTTATAACGAGAGTGAAGAGAGGAAAATAAACGTTTCTCTCTCACTCTCTCCCGCCTTTAAGGTAGCAAGCTTATCAATAAGAACGTGTGAATTGGCACTAAGTATGTTAATTAAATGATTTTTTTATTTTAAAGTTACCAGACTAACAAAGTTTTAAAAAGGGGGTCGTTCACAGTTGGTGACGTTAACAAATTAACAAACTACCGAGTAACAAATTAACAAGTTCGGTGTGAATACCACTAATGTAATAAAAAAGAAATTCATATCTCGTTACATAAAACGCACAAAACAAAAAATTTACTTTTTCATTCATTCTGATGTTTTGCATTAACACAAATGTCACACAAAATCTTGGAATTTTTCGATTTTATTTGCGATTTTATTAGCAAAAAACAAAAGATTATATTGCAATTGCTTAAAGGCCTAATTAACAGTTTGCAAATTATGCAACATAATCAATTGTCACAACAGATGGTAGATTTTACAAGAAAAATAGAAGAAAAATAAATTTTAAGCAGTTTAAGGCATTTTATCAATTTATCTTTTTAAATAGTTTTTGCTTCTCTTGTAAAATTTCCAAAATGTTAGAAAGGGCCTTTTGGTTTTTGTTTTATTTTAACAGTTATGTCGTGCAGGCTAAAAGCTTTTCTTAAAATAATGGAGTTTTCTTTTCTAAACAAAAGTGTTGCATAAGTGTTACATGTCACTTGGCGACATTTTAAATGCTCCCCTAATTTTAAAGAAGTGTTTCATATTTTGCGTTCACAAAAGAACCCAAATGTCGGCATAAAACAATAAAGTACAATTAGCGCAAGGTAAATTCAGTTACAGGTGGTAGCAAGACTACAACAATACAAAGCCAACAGATACAACAGATTTTTTTTTTGTATTGCATTGTTAGTGTTAACGGCTCGAAACTTGCCACCACCTTGTACTGAATTCACCTTGATCTAGTGCTGCATTCCTGCCCTCTTAATTAAAATGAGTGTTAAACATGTAGCATTTTTTTAATTTTAAAGGGAACATCATCAGAAAAGAACGCTTTACACTTTTAAAATAACACATGTTTTTCAGAAAAGAACATAAAAAAAATGTAAAAAGCAGAATAAATGCAGAATTTTACTCAGAAAAGAAAACGCCATAAGTCTTTTCTCTACCTAAGGTGACACACCTTTCGGCTTTTCATATTTTTGGCACAATTGGACTCATTTAAAAGAAATATGGATATAAGTTTTTGATTTCTGGTGATATTCTTGGATATTGTTAAAATCGATAGTACCATATCCTTAAAATCTTAAATTTTACCCTTTTCTTCCTTTTCCTTGACCCATTTTAAATAAAATTTTACACAAATCCGTTAAGTTACCGGTTTGTTAAAATAAATCACGTCACGCATTCGCTTACTAAAAAAAATAACTTTTTTAAGTGTGTTGCTATTCGAGTGGCGCATATTTTTATCAACGATTTGTAACCGGCAACAAATCTAGGTGCATTTTTATTTAAATTTTTTTTTAAGAAAAGAGTGTAAGTAACATGCAATCTTGACTTGCCATCGCTATGTTAAAACAAAAAACAATTTTATCAATGTTTTTTCTTGTTTCCACAACGAAAAAAAAACGCCATATTGATTGTTATTGTTGCTTTCTATATGGGTTTTCTTGCCATACGTTCTCCATATCGAAGAACATAAACAATTGTATGTCGCTAATTCTGCCAACGTTTTCTTCTTGACCCAACATAAAAATGGTAGGTCTGGACGGCGTTTTAAGAAACATGAAAAATTTCTGAAGAAAATAAGAATTCATTGTTGACATATGCGGTGTGCTATTTTAGTGGTGCAGAGTGTAGTTATTATGCCCTTCACTAAAGGTTAATAGGTAGGCATATTTAAGTTTGTTATTCCTATTGTAATTTCTACAGAATGTATCTTAGACCCTATAAAGTATATATATTCTGGGTCCTTATGTGAAGCAAAGTTGATTTAACGATGTCTTTCTGTTCGGGTGTCTGTTAAAAAGGGGTTTTCTGAAGACCCCAGAAATGATGGGGACTGGGTTTTTATCTATGTCACATATACTCCGTTAAAGTTCGCTATTGAAATTTAACCAGATCTGGGCCCAAATCGTCGCACACGTGTTCGAATGAACTTTCGTATCGAATAAAACTTCGTCACGTATCAAAAACGGGATTGCGGCATTCGAAACCTATCGAATCGAAATTGTATACTAATGGCAAAAGGCATTGATTGCACTTTTCGCCCCATATAAATGAACAGTGTTGCTATTGCCCTATAAAATAGGTGACTTCGGTTTATTTATGGGGCTTTTTTTACAAAGGTGGCGCTTGCCAAAAAGAGCAACAAAGCAACGCAAAAATTCGGAAAATTATAGAAATTCAGAAAAATTTTACAAATTCTGAAAATTTGCAAAAATTACGAAAATTCGCAAAAGTTTTTATCAAACAAAGCCATTAAATTGATTTAAAGTCCCAAGAACTAGAAGGAAATTTTCAAACAGCGGCATGAAAGCAAAGTCTACTATTTATTAAAAATCTTTAAAGCTTAAAAGAATTAAAACTTACAATACACAAATCGCTTCTATCGCAAACATGACTAAAATTTGCGAAAAATTGCAATACTGAATGTTATTATTTTTCCTATTGCTGAAAAAAGTTTAATACTTTAACTTTTAGCTATTTGTTAAAGAATTTTAATAATTATTCCCAAAAAGTGTATAAATTGTTTGTAAAAAAACAATTACATGTTTTTACGAAAGTTCTTAACCTTTCGAATGCTATTTCGAGTGAAGGCATTCGATCGACTACTCGTTATCGAATGACATAATCTCAACGTTCGATAGAAGTTTTTTGATAACGAATGAGACGATTTCAAAAAGTAAAATTTCGATCAAAGTCACTCGATCACGACTGCGACGATCTGGGCCCTGTTCTTAAATGACTGCGATATGAATTTGACCCAAAAAATTCCTTGTTGTGTTGTGTTGTGTTGAAGTGGGCGTGGCACTTCCCATACAATGACAATATAGACATCTGTATATCTTGTGAACGGCAAGAATAAATATTTCCAAATTAGATACATGCATCTCGGTTATCAACACACAACATCCATCAAAATATGGGCGGTTTTGGAGAGTGGGCCTGGCACAAAATAGTATTTATATAACTTTCTGTTTTTATCGCTCCATGAGGAAGGGTGTATAAGATTCGGCAAAGTCGAATATAGCACCCTTCTTGTATTTTTACTTAATTTCATTAATTCATAAACGTCATAAAATTTGGTACACAAAATTTCTTTTTTTTATACCCTTCACCGAAGGTAAAAGGGTATATCGTCACCTAAAATGCAAAAAGCCGTAACTACACTTTATGGTTTTTTATGGTTATAAATTAAAGACTACTTAAAACTTAATATCCAAATTTTAGATTCAAGCTTAGAAAACAAAGACGGATTTGTTTCTAAAGAAGAAATTAATGGAAAAAAGTACTTTTTAAGAAATGTTAGTTACGGCCTTTTATACTCTATTTTTCTGAAACCAAAAAGCCGTTACTACAAGAATAAAAGTGTGCATAAAATAAAACAAATGGTTAAGATAAGAAAATAGTGCTTTAAGGACGTAACTAAAAAAGTTTTTAGGCAAGTGATGTCTTTTTGTATCTATTTATTGTAAGTATTTTAAAACAAAACACAAAATTCCTCATAACTATTAAAAAAAATTTATTTAATTTATAATTTTAATTCGAGAAAATAAAATTAAATTAAAGTGGTTAAGAAAAATAATAACGCAATAACACACATTGAAAGAGAATCAAAGGCAACTTTGTTTTGATTTTTTTCTTGTTTTTTTTTGGAAAACTGTAGTTACGGCTTTTTGGTTTATGAAATTGTTAACGTTGCAGTTACGGCCTTTTGTTTTTCGGAAATAAAGTCGTTATTTTTGGACGTATACATGTAAGATTTTCTGTGTAGATGTGTTTCGGTTAAGTACGTCATAATCAATCAAAAAGTCAAATTTGAATTTTTGAGTAGTTACGGCCTTTTGCATTTTAGGTGACGATATATAACTTTGTCATTCCATTTGTAATATCTACAATATTGATCCTACACCCTATAAAGTATAAATATTCTGGGTCCTTATGAAAAGCAAAGTTCAAATCCGGTTGTCCGTCTGAAGTTTTAAGTATTTTTAATATGTATGTATGTATATGTAAAAATAATTAAGTTTTTGTTTAGTTGCTCTGTATTCTGCTCGCACAATGGTGAAGGGTATATAAGATTCGGCACAGCCGAATATAGCACTCTTACTTGTTTTTTTTTTTTTTTTTGCTTTGTTGGTTTGTAACAACAAGTTTTTATAACCACACCACAATAGTGTAGAGGGTATTATGCATTTGTGCTGATGTGAGTAACACCTTAAAATAATGGTCCTAGACTCACTTTAAAGTATACCGATCGACTCAGAATCACTTTCTGAGTCGAACTAACGATGTCCGTCCGGCTGGCTGGCTGTCCATGTAACCTTGTACGCAAAGTACTGATCGCAATTTTGAAAATAATTTGATCAAATTATGTTCATAGGTTCTTATTGGCACCAAGCCTATTGAAAATGGGCCGAATCGTAGGACCACGAGGGAAGATAGGGGGAAATTTCTTCCTCTCAGAAACTATCGAACCGATTTTAATGAAATTTAAAACATAGACATAACCATATCTATAAGGACACTTTAGCTATACAGTTTTTTCAAAAATATGTCCACAAGGGGAGGTAGGGGGCAATTTCTGCCTCTCACAAGCTTTCAAACCAATTTTAGTGAAGTTTATAAACATAGATAAATCCATATTTATATGGACTCATAAGCATGATGTGTTTTTAAATACTGTGGTGTAGGGTATCGCATGGTCGGGCCTGACCAACTATACTTTCTTACTTGTTTATTACAGTACTTTTCGGTTATAGTCCACTACTATAGTTGCACAACTTTTGTGGACTATAAGCGAATTTGGACTATAACCAATTTTTTTTATAAGCCATTTTATGGATAATAAATGAAACCTAGTATAATCCACATTTTGGACTATTTAAATATTATTTTCTTCAATAAATCCACTCTTTTTAAACAAACGAAAAGTTTATTTAAAACATAACCAAATACAGTAGTTTTGACTTAACTGCCTTTTGTTTACGTGCACTTTTGACTTAACTGCACAAAATTAATAATTTTTGGAATTATTCTTTATAATTTCATACAAATTCCTTTTTTAAGTGCACTTTCTATACCTGCACATTTAAGATAAATGCACAAAATTTTCGGCATTTTAAAATTATTTTCATACAAAAAATCAAAGTTAGCTGCACTTTGACTTAACTGCCCAAAATACATATTTTTTGGAATTATTCTTCAAAATACTTGTTTACGTGCATTTTGTATACCTGCACATTTTTCATATTTTTGGGCAGCTTTAAAATATTTTCATAATAAATCAAAGTTAGCTGCACACATAAAAATATTTGGTGGCCACTTTTTCACATAAATATCCAATTTAAGCTGTTTATAAAAATATAAATCGCAATTATTTTGTTTTTTTTCCATGTAAATTCTCATTGTTTTTGTTAAAATTTCTTTTATATTAAATAAACATACATAAATGTATAAAATGATCTGTTATTTCCCAGCAAGCATAGGCTGTTTGTTAGACGATTATGTTTAATATACAACTCCTTTTTAACTCTTTTTAATTTATTGTTTTTTTATTTATTTTTTGACACGATAATCTTTAAATCTTGGAATGAACCTTTTGGGATTCTCTGTAAGAGTCGTATAACAATTACTGGGCTACTCAAATAAGAACGTTTTTGAAGTATGAAAATGCTATAACAAACCGGCCTAAGGATCTGTAAAAAAGGATTTTCCGACAGGATGGTGTTGATTTCGCGACCTTAAGGTTTGTTTTATAGAAATACGCTTGATGCCCTTATTTACATAGGTAGCTCAGTCGTACGGCTGAGCATTTCACGAGTTGTAAAAAATAACTACATGAGTCTCATACGACTCTTGGCATGCTTTCTGAAAGACTCGTTAGATAATCCCTACATACATCATAAACGATTCCCTTTACGATTAATATAAAGGAAGAATCTCTCATACGAATCAGCACGTGTGAGGAATTGTCTACAATTAAAAAATGAGCTCGTCGATCAAAAACACTCTTTGTGAGATTCCCAGTAGACTCCTTGACGATTGAAAATGCTAGCTGGTGGGAATAAAATTTTAATAAAATATAAATTTATGTATTAATAAAATAATTTGTTTATTCTACTTTTAAATCAAACACTTTACATTAGCTGCACTTTTGTGCAGGTAGCCACAATTGTATACCTGCACATTAAGGCAGGTAAATGCATTTAAGATAACTGCATTTTTGATTTACCTGCACAAAAAATCGTGCAAAGGAGATTGTGCAGCAAAGTCAAAACTACTGTATTGTTTTATTTTAAATAAATAGTTAAAACAAAAATCTTTTTTATTAATTAATTCAAATGCTTCATTTTAATTCTTTGGATGGCGAAATCAAACACAACATAAATATCGATTTCATAGGATCTTTACATGGGGTCTTCACCTGACAATATTTTGTTATACCAAACGTCAAAGTCTATATAAAAAAACTCTAAATATTTTTATTAGCGTTTTTTTTATGAAGTTGGAAGTTTATTTAACAAAAAATTGTCAGACGAAGACACCATGTCATGAAATATAAATTGCGAAATTTGGCATTTATAATAGTTGCCAGAAAGGTAAATAAAAACATGTTGCCAGTTGATTAAAAATATATAAAAAAAAACAGAGTGGACTATAAGCGAACATTTTTGCATAAAGAATTATAAATGCGTGCTAAGAAAATACGGCTTTTAAACGAAAATGGACTACAAGCGAAATGGACCTTAGAACAAATAATTTGTATGAAATTCGAAAAAATCTGCATGTGGATATGACAGTTTTGGCTTACATCCTTTTTTGGCCTTTAAGCGGAATGGACTATAAGCGAAAAGTACTGTATTTATAAAGTTTCGAGTTTTCCTTTTTATTCCGTTTTTTTTTTTTTTAATTTTACTCTAACATTTACTTTTAAAGAAATATGGTCACCTTTAATACTCACTTTGTTTTAAAGCGCACTCTGTGAAAACACTGCGGAATGTTTAGGTGATCTTGACTAAAAGCCGCCATGTTGATGGTGTGTAACTTTACTAAAAGAACTTTGGATCTTTTTCTTTACTACTTTTATGTTGTAAAACGCAACAGATGGCGCTGAATGAGGATTAAGTTTTGTGACAAACTAGGGAAAATTTTTTTTTTTATTTTATTTTATTTTATTTTATACACACAATTTTTTTTATTTCATACACACAATCATACAAATCTGCTTATAAACAGATGTTTCTTTTTTTTTTTGATTATTTTGGGAAATTTTATTATTGTTTACATTTAAAAACGGAAGCAGCAAAAGAGAACAAGATAATATTAAGAAAAAAATGTGCCATGCAACCAGGGTTGTTAGATGTGACGATTTTTCGTCATTTTGACGATTTTTTGAGAAAATATAATAAAATTACGATTGACGATTTTTTTAACTAGAAGTAATAGTGCTTTGACGATTTTTTTGCAACAATAAAACAAGAAATATTTACAATTATATTGGGAAATACAAAAATTATTGGAAATTAAACAAAAAAAAAAAAAAATCTTTTCCCATCACAAACTAGTTGGCTTTCATAAGAAGCATTAGTAATTCGATTCTACAATTATATGAATGCCATCGATACTGCACAAAATTTAAACTAGAGCCCCGATTTGCGACGGTCCTATTTTCATAAGAAGCATTAGTAATTCGATTCTACAATTATATGAATGCCGTCGATACTGCACAAAATTTAAACTAGAGCCCCGATTTGCGACGGTCCTGTTTGCGTCGCTTTATTAAAATTGGTTAAATCCGCTTTTAGTTTTTATGATTCCGATATGCGTCGCTACATACGATTGGATTTTTTCACTGAAATCATAACCAGATGTGAATAATTTTCCTTTTTGCGTGTAAAAAGGCGAATTCCTATTTAATTCCTTTAGGTTAGTTATTCTAAGCATAGCTGCGTGTAAGGAAGTAAGCATCTAGTTTTTAATACGAAGTCGTGAAGAAAAACGTGCAAATGCATTAGTTTGGAAGTGATATTGGACGTAGAAAAACGTTTAAAGTCGGGTGAAAAGGCTATTGATATAGACAGAACCCTTGGTTAAGCACCTTCAACAGTAAAAACAATTTGCAACAGATGTAACCCTTAAAATATATCATTCAAAGTTAGCTCGAGTTAAAAGCAAATGAGATTTTATTTTTTATTTAATGTTTTTGTGAATATGGATAAATGAAATACGTTAATAAATTTTTGTTTTGTTTTTATGAAAGCATATTTTGTTATGTATTTCTTTTCAAATGATAAAAGTATTTTTACTTATTTTTTATAATATCTAAGCTCACTTGCAGAAATACATAGAATACAACGTAACCATTTTCTTTATCATAAATAGAATTTCTTGTTAAAAATTGAAATTTTTGAACCAATCAATAAAAAATCAATGCAATAAATTGCCTCTGATTTGTAAAATTTAAATAGTTGACGATTTTTTGACGATTTTGTAAAATGTTCGTGCCGATTTTGACGAATTTTGTTAAAACTTTTGACGATTTTTTAAGAAAAAAGCCTAACAACCCTGCATGCAACAGTGCTAGCAATTGATCTTTAGAAAATGGCGATTTAAATGAAGAAAACTGAAGAAACGCGTAGATTTATGATATTTATTTAAAATAAAGCACTTCTTTGAAAATGTTTTGCAAAAAAGTTATAAAAATATTCACCCGAATTATGAATAAAAACTCCCCGGGAGTTTTCTTAACTTCTTCTTTTCTTTAATTTTTACATTTAAATAGAAAAAAAAGTTAAGAAGAGAAAAAACTCAGGGGGAATTCTTATTTATAATTGGGAGGATTATAAATTTTTTGTTGTAATATTTTTGAATATTTAAAAATTTATTTGTATTTTTTTTATATGTATTTTAATTTATAAAATATAATTTTTAAAATTTTTTTTTATAAAAGAGAAACTTGAGTTATCCACACTTTTTTCACTTATAAACACTCTCCCACACTCTTCTTCACATTAAAGAGAAAATTCCTTATAGAAATTATTGAGTGTTTGCTATTTTAAACAAATTTTTTTTTTTTTTTTGCAAACTATTTTTTAGTGATTTTTTTATTTTTTGACATATAAATAGATGTTTATTAATTTATATAAAAAATCCCAAAGGAGTTTAACACTTTTATTTGATTGAATTGAAATTAGTTTTCAATATACAAAAATAATTTCGTATTTCTCTTGTATTTTTTCAATATTGACTGACGTCCTTCATTGATATTTTTAAACAAAATATTTATAAATAAACATTTTTTTGATACCGAATTTTGGCTTGCGAAAAAAAAAATTTACATTTAAAAAAAAAAATGTTTCAAAATATTTTTATATAACTTTTAAATAAACTTTTAGAAAAACTTTTTTTAAACTTTTCAAAACTTGCTTTTTTAAATTTTAATACAAAAAAAATCAACACGCGCGCTTTTTCACAAATTTTGCTGAATTTGTTGCACTCTAAAAAGATGTTTGCTGTGTTCGTGGTTTTAATTCTACTGCTGATATAAAAAAATTTACTGCTGAGGAAGATGCTGAATGCTGTTAGGTGATGGTGTTGGTGGATGGATGGATGATTTTAATGTTTCTGTGATTGTTGCTGTCTGTGTATCATTTCTTTTCATTGTTTTGGGCCATTTTAAATTTTTATTTTAGAGGTAACCCCAAAATACCCACCAACCACAATAAATTGTTCTATAAAAAAACACTTTCAAATTTAAAACAATTTTTCTTGTATTTTGTTATTTTTTTTTTTTTCTTGTTTGGGATTTTCTTGTTTGATTATTTTTAAAAATAACATGAGGAAAAAATCGGCAAAAACGATGGATGAATTCAAGTATTAAAACAAAAAAACATTTTTATTTTTAAAATTGTTAAAATACTCGCTCGACAATAACAACCAAACTAAATGAAAATTTTTCTTTTGTTTATGTTAAAATTAAACATGTTCATTTAAGAGAAACATTTTAACAAAAAAAAAGAGAACTTAGGTTTTCAAAAAGAGATCATACATATAAACAAAAGTCAAACAGGAATGATTACAAAAACGTTTTTTTGTTGAATCAGTCATGCCTTAGCATGTCTTTAAAAACACTCCCTTACAAAAATTCACAATAATAATAATAATAGTAATCGTTGATATCAAAATAAAGTTAGCTGAATTAGTTCTTATTAAATTTAAAAATGGTGCTTCAAGAAAACCAAAGATTATACAAAATTTTTCATTTAACAAAAATTCCGCTAGCTGAATTAAATAAAAATCCTTTTGCAACTAAATATTTACAATATTTTTTCAATTCTCAATAATTAATAAAAATTCGTATATTAAAATATGAAAATTGTTTAAAACATTTAGCTGAATTTGTTTTAACCCTATTCAGCATCCTATTCGCAGTTACATTTGTGACTCAAAGGACTTCATGTAAACTATGTATATGACACTAGTTGCATAGCGTTTTTGATGAAAGCTTTTTTCAAATGATGTATTTGCGATTAAAAACGATTTCTGAGATATTCCTTATCCATTCTGCTGCTTACTTTTAATTTCATAGCGGTTTTTTATGTCGTACGTTTTTGTACGACATGACGGACACCCGGACGTGTCACTTAATGAAATGTACATATGTACATGCATATGTTTGTATATAACATTTTTTTAAGTAATTATATATTAATATGAATATTCAGCTAGCTGAATAAATTGTAAACACTATTTCGCAAAGATTTCGGCATTCAAAAAATAATGTTTAAAACATATTGGACAATTCAGCCAGATAAATTCTAGTTCTTTAATTAAAATTTTCTTAAACAGCTAGCTGAAATTATTTCAAAGCTATTTTGCACAAACTGTTTAACCAGCAGCCGTATTCTGTAACACGCTTAAGCTTAATCTCTATCGCTAAAAATCTATAAAGTAGATTTAGCGATTTTTGGCTACAAATGCAATTCTGTAACGTGCATTGCTAAATTTCGCAATGCCATAAAAACTTAAATCGCCGCAATTAGCTAAAATTTTCAAATTTTGTATTCTCTAAGGCATTTTAGCGATCGAGATTTAGCTTAGCGAGTTACAGAATACGACTGCAGATTTGTAGTTTAGCGGTAATTTTCTAGTTTTATTTAAGTTTTATGTATAATGCAGCTTAAATAAAAAAATATAATACTTTTCAGCCAGCTGAATTTGTTTAAACACCTATTCAGCGAAGATTGAAGCATTCGGATTGGAACGCTCGAAGGAAAATTGAAAAACAGTCAAAGAAAATTTTGGTTTAAGAACAAAAATTTTAATATTTAGCTGGCAAAACTTTTTAAGATTAGCAACCGATTTTCAGCAATAATTGTAAATTTGGTGGTGCAATTATTAAAATCTTATAATTCTTTTTAAATCCCATTCAGTAAAGATAAACTAATCTTGCGAAGCTCTATGCTTGTCTGCAGAAGACCAGAGTCTCTGGTGAGAATCGAACCAGCAACCCTGGCACTGATAGACTAGCTCACTACCAGCTAGCCTACCGGAGCACTCATGCCCTTTTATTACATTTTATACATCCAAAATATAAAAATTTTTAAAAATATTAACTTTACAGCCAGCTCAATTCATTAAAATCATGTGCAGCATTCTATTTGCAATTAAATTTGTGATTCTGCAGAGTTTTGATTAGTTTACGTAATTTATTTCACGAAATTAATGAAGAAATGTACTATTCATCTAGCTGGAAACCTATTCAGCAAAGATTTTCATTTTCGAATAATAAAATTGAAAGAAAAATACAGTAATTAAATTTTTATTTATTTTTTTATCATAAAAGTTAAACTTATTTAGAATGAATAAGTACAAATTCTTAAAAGTATGTTTCATAACTAATACCAAGGTTTAGCAGATATTCAGCCAGCTAAGTAGCATTTATTAAGATTATTTATTTGCTAAATTACAGCATTTTCTTTTAAAGAAATTATTAAATTATTTAAGCTTGCTGAATAGCATTTAAACGCAATTCAGCAAGCTGAAAAGCTTTTTTTATCTTGAAACATTATTCCACTAGTTCGTTTAATATTTTTATTTGAATTAAAACATTACGGAATTCATTTTAAGCGATATTCAGCTTCATAATATATATGTATGTTAAGAAATTATATAAGTTTAATTAAAAAATCGTCTCTCAAATAACTTATATTTATATTATTACAACACTGGTATCATTCATGATTTTTATGCTAAATAATAGGGTGTATTCAGCATTAGCTAGCTGAATTATTTAATATACATATACATATTAATTAAAATGTAACTACATATGATGAAATATTGCTGATTAGAATTTATTTTCATTGGAAAAAAATTTAAGGAATTTATTTAAGAAATTTTATTTATCCAGTTCAATTGAAATATTTTGTTACAACAAAAGCGAAAGAAATTTTATATTTTTTTAAATAACTTATTGCTGAATAATGTTTTACAAAAAATCATCTATCTAAGGTAATGTATTTTTAATTTTCAAATTAAATTCAGTTAGCTGAATTGTAAATTTGTTGAATATGTGATAAACAATTATTTTAATATGTCTTGAATATAGTCTTAAACAAATTCAGCTAGCTATATATTCTTTGTTAAAGCCTATTTAAATTATTAAGCTGAATTTTAAAATCTTGTTAAAAATCAATAACAAAAAGATTACAATCTATGCTGAATTAAGTTTTAAGCAAAAAAGGTGTATATATCATTATATGAAGAAAATATAGTTGGGTGAATGGTATATTTCTTCTGTAAAAATCAAATTAAGCTTGCTGAATTTTTTCGAAACTCCTTCAAAATATATAATCAGTGATAAAATCATTGTACAATGTCAAAAACGGAAACAAAACAAAGATAATAAACAAGATTTTGACATCCAACAATTATAAAGCTAAAAAAATTATCAGCAGGACTTTTAAATTCACCTGTAATGAATTCGCCTTGGATACATATTTTCTAGAAGGATATAACTGGAGTTTTGAATTAAGGAAAATGGTAACTTTGTTTCAACAAATCTGGCAACTCTATTTGTATAGCAATAGCAATTGCATTTAATATTTTCTATATTAAAAAATTTATTTTACGAAATTAATGAAGAAATGTACTTATTCATCTAGCTGGAAACCTATTCAGCAAAGATTTTCATTTTCGAATAATAGAATTGAAAGAAAAATATAGTAATTAAATTTTTATTTAAAATTTTTTTAAATGCGACTTAGAATTATGTTTTCCTTCAGAATTGTAATTTAGCGAAGTTAATTTAAAACATTAAATTTAGCAAAATAAGGAAAAATTGTACGTTATTGAAGTTAACCCTAATCAGAAAAGATCAAAACATTTTATTAAGTTATTAAAAGGAAAAATTAGCAATTAAGCAAAATGGATTTTGTTTAAAACATGGTTAATTCCTATGCAGCTAAATGTATTTGTTAAATTTTTATTCAGCATCCTTAAGTATCTTAAAACAATTATATTTGTTTAGCTGTAAGTTAATTAATATTAATTTTCTATCTGGTCTTAATTATAATTAGAACAAGGTCAATTCAGCTATATAAATTTATTTTAAATCCTATTTAGCAAATATACAATTATTATAAGAGTTTTAAGATGTATTTAACTTGAATTTGTGAAAGCTGAATTTGTTTAAACCCTATTCAGCGCCATAATTTCAACGAAAAAGGTAACTCAAAGGTCTTCTTGTTTGTCCCTGAATTACTTTTTTTTAAAGTTTAAGCAGAATTTAGTTATATTAATGTGTCTAAAGGCCTATTCAGCAAAGGTTTAAAGTTGTATATTATTTATTTTAAGGAGTATTGCTAAATATAGGTGGCTAAACGTTTTTTTTTTTTTTTTTTTTTTTTTTTTTTTTGAATAAGTTTTATTTTTAACATAAAAACAACCTTTAAGCTACAGCTGTGTTTTATTGAAACAACTTAGCAAGAGCAATAGTTTCAGCCGCATTAAGTTAGCTGAATAAGTCTTAAGATTAAAAATTTGTATACAAATTTCATTAATGTAACATATTCAAATTAAGGTTGCTTAATTTAGTTTTATCTTAATAAAATAGCACTTAGCTAGCTGAATATGATTGAAACTTTATTTAGGAAAGATTTTGTTGGTTTTAACAAGGGAACAATGCAATTGCAATTGCATATATTTCCTTGTTTCCTTTTATGTTCACCTTTTTGAAGTGCTTTCGCAGCAAAGCAAATATTTTTCATGGCTTAGATTCAGCTAAACAAATTTAATTCAATTACTCTTTCAAAGATATAGATAATATAACTAGCTAGCTGAATTATATCTTAACTCCGCACAGCCAGAAATATTTGGCTTTAAATTATTTTTTTAAGATTAATTTTCCTTAAGGCCTATTTAAAAAGATTAAATTATACCGAGTAATATTGTTTAATTAAAGTTGCTAAATTTGTTTCTAATTAGCTGAATATGGCTATATATCGAGTTATTAAGCATATATTTTGTCGTTTGTTATAACAATTAGATAAATTATTTAACATTATTAAAAAATTAAACTAGCTGAATACAGTTTTAAAATTAAAACTATTTCACTTAGCTAGCTGAATTTGCTTTAAACCACATTTAGGTTAGAATTTAAAATATATAGACGATATTGTTTAAACACTATTTCTTAAAGCAAGTAACCTAATATTATTTTTAGGAGAAAAATATACTTTTAATTTTATACTCAAATATTAAATTTGCTTTGAAACTTTTTCCATAAAAAATTTGTTATTTAGGTTTTAAAATTGTGCATGCATAATCAAAAAAACTATTCAGCTAGCTGAATTCGCATTAAAATATATTCAGCAAATAACTAAAGATATAAGGATTTTTTTAATTACTTTGGTTCTACAAGAAAAAATAATATTTAACTAGTCATGTTAGTTTTGAAGTATTTTCAGCACAAATTAAATTTATTTAAACTCAGATTTGGTTTACTTGCTATTGGAATCAACAATTTAGCTTGCTGAATTAGCTGTTTACTCTGTTCTGCAAAGATTTAACTGATTTTTTAATATTTCATATTTCAAAAGATTTTAAGAAAATGTTTGCTTTAATTTAAGTCGCTAACCCCTTTGGCAAAATTCATTAGAGATATTCCAAAAATTGTTGTAACAAAAATCTTTAATTAATTACAATTTACTTAGAAATCACATTGAAATTACGGTTATTTATGTATGAATTTATATGTCCGTGGGATTTTGAATGTTATAATTATAGAATAATTAGGCGATTAAGATGAATTTGTATTGTTTTAAAGCACAAAATAACAATAACAAATCGAGACAAAAACACAACAAAAATAAAATAATTTTTATTTCATTTATTTATAAGTGATTGGCTAAAATTAGTCAAATACATAGCAGCAGCAACAAAAACATCAGCAACAACAAATGAAATAATTTATTTATAACAAATTAGAGCACTTTTATTAATATCGCAGTTTAAACACTTTTTATTGGAAAACCAAAAACTTAATTTAATTCTTGCATGAGCACAATTTTTTAAACAAGAAAAAATTTTAACTGCTTTGAAAAATTTTTAAATTGGTGCCTTTTTTATAAACATCTTCACTCTTTTCCTGAAACTTATACACTTTTTGCTCACTCCTATAAAGTTAATCCTTGTAATATTTTTTGGCCAATTTGTTTGAACCATTTGTACTTGTTGTTTGTTTTACACTGAAACATTTTTCTGCTAGTCAATCTCTGTTTGTGGCACGTTGATGATCATCATGTGTGTAGAACAGGCAATATGATCGAAATTATGATGTTGAACATTATTTCTCTTGAAATAATATTAAAAAAAAGCACAACTACAACAACAACGAACAAATTGTATTTTTAAAACAAATATCAAATCATTTGGTAATTTAACATCACACATGTGTAGTTTTTACTTAGTTATGTTTGCCGTTGTTGTTGGCAAACAAAAATAGCCAGATTAAAAACAGAGAAATTTAAGGCTATTTAAGTAGATATAATTTTTAAAAGATTTAAGGATTTATTCCTCATAAAAAGTCCCTGGAAATTATGATAATTTATAACAAATTATGTTTTTAAATAGCTATATTATGGTTTTAAACCTAGCTGAAAAGAGCAAAAGCTTAATTAAGCTAGCTGAATAGCTATATTTTTATATTTATAGCTATTTTTAGCTATCCGAATAAACTAAAATTCTTTTAAATACGTTCTATATAGCACTAACCCTTTACTAAAGTGGAATTATACTCTATTAAGCTAGCTGAATAAAATTAAAATCAATTTCAACGAGTTATTAATTACAATTTTCATGTTTATAGTGATTTTCAGCTGAACGTTTTGTTAAAATTATTTAAACTAGACTTAAACTCCGCCTAATTTTATGCAAACTTAATTCAGCTGGCTGAATAGCTATTTATCTTAAATGTTTATACAGATAGCAAAAAAAAATTAAAAAAATATACTATGATAAACGCCAAATAAGTAAAAACAGAGTTTTAACCTTTGCTGAATAGGGTTTATACTCTAATTCTAATTCAGCAAGCTCAACAGGTATCTTTTCATTTTCATTATATCCATTTTAAGCTTACCAAATTGACAAGACTTGCCTTAAATAAGTTGTTTTAAAAATAAAACTTTTCTGAACATAATATAAGCCGAATTCAGCTAGCTAAATAAAATTTTTCCTTTTGAAACAGATTAAAACTTTGCTTATTAGGGCTTAACTAATATTGAGCTATCTAGTACATACTTGTTTATTATAATTGTTAAACATTATATTCAACAACATAACTAATAATTAAAAGCTTTGGTGAAGAGTACATTAAAACGATTCAGTTAGGTTATTTCTATCATAAAAGTTAAACTTATTTGGAATGAATAAGTACAAATTCTTAAAAGTATGTTTCATAACTAATACCAAGGTTTAGCAGATATTCAGCCAGCTAAGTAGCATTTATTAAGATTATTTATTTGCTAAATTACAGCATTTTCTTTTAAAGAAATTATTAAATTATTTAAGCTTGCTGAATAGCATTTAAACGCAATTCAGCATGCTGAAAAGCTTTTTTTATCTTGAAACATTATTCCACTAGTTCGTTTAATATTTTTATTTGAATTAACACATTACGGAATTCATTTTAAGCGATATTCAGCTTCATAATATATATGTATGTTAAGAAATTATATAAGTTTAATTAAAAAATCGTCTCTCAAATAACTTATATTTATATTATTACAAAACTGGTATCATTCATGATTTTTATGCTAAATAATAGGGTGTAGTCAGCACTAGCTAGCTGAATTATTTGGTATACATATATTAATTAAAATGCAACTACATATGATGAAATATTGCTGATTAGAATTTATTTTTATTGGAAAAAAATTTAAGGAATTTATTTAAGAAATTTTATTTATCCAGTTCAATTGAAATATTTTGTTATAACAAAAGCAAAAGAAATTTTATATTTTTTTAAATAACTTATTGCTGAATAATGTTTTACAAAAAATCATCTATCACCGAAACGTCGGAAGTCTGCTAGGAACAATAATAAGGCACTAAATAATAATAATATAAATAATACAACAGTAACTCCCTTTCCGACATATGCATCGTCTGTGTCTGTAAATGTCTCTAACAAAACTACACAAATGGAACAAAACAACCAAACGTTAGAAACCTCCATATATCCAAACAACCAAATGTCCGAAGTCATAAATAACGTTGAATCTCAATCTATGCGTAGAGAATTGCGCGTTATACCTCCAAAGAAGTCCGTATTTGTATCCCGATTCGCCTCTGACACAACCAGTGATGATATGGAATATTACTTAAAATGAAAATTGCCCGCAAGCACTGGTATTATAATTCACAAGTTTTCTTATTCTGAACCCAGAAGTATTGCGTCCTTTAAAATTACAGTACCGAATGACATTTTTGATCGAGTTGTTGATCCCTGTTTCTGGCCAAATAATGCACTCGTTCGCGAATTTTTATATAGAGAAAATCGTAGAACAAACAACGTTGCACGACTTTCATCACTTGAGTCTACAAACTAAAAAAACTTTGCATGAAAACTGAAAAACACTTAAATATTATTTATCAAAATGTTCGTGGTATAAACACTAAACTGGCTAACCTCTATATTGAAAGTTTTAATTTAAATCACCATATAGTTGTTCTCACTGAAACTTGGCTAAATAGAAACACTTTAAATACCGAAATTCTTTAAGGTAATGTATTTTTAATTTTTAAATTAAATTCAGTTAGCTGAATTGTAAATTTGTTGAATGTGTGATAAACAATTATTTTAATATGTCTTGAATATAGTCTTAAACAAATTCAGCTAGCTAAATTTAATATATTCTTTATTAAAGCCTATTTAAATTACTTAGCTCAATTTTAAAATCTTGTTAAAAATCTATTACAAAAAAATTACAATCTATGCTGAATTAAGTTTTAAGCAAAAAAGGTGTATATATCATTTTATGAAGAAAATTTAGTTGGGTGAATGGTATATTTTTACTGTAAAAATCAAATTAAGCTTGCTGAATTTTTTCGAAATTCCTTCAAAATATATGTATAAGCAGTAGACTGGTCGCATCTTGTATGGGATTTTTTTTTTTTTTTTTAAATTTAAATGTTTGCGCTGCTTTAAATATGAGGTTTGGTGTAAGAAATCAAGTCCTACTTTTTCAGCTCAATCCGACGGTGCCTAGTCGTGCGAAGTGGGGCCCAAAGTTCCCCATATGATAAAAAAAAACATCTTTTCTATCAGATCTTTATAGTAATACTAGTTGAAAAGCCGAAAATTAGTTAAATTTAGTTAAAAATCTTTCGTTCGTATCATACTAAAATATTAAACTGCAAATACTTTAAATCATCTATACAATATATAATTTCTTAGTATGTCAGGATGTTTGCATGTATGTCCTATTCTTTCCGCAACTTTCTGAAGCCATCTGATGACATAGGAAGCTGAAATTTGGCACACTTGAAGTACTTCCTCTGCCGAAGATCGTAGCGTAGTCATATTTTTGATTTTCGGCTTTTCAACTAGTATTACTATAAAGATCTGATAGAAAAGATGTTTTTTTTATAAAATGGGGAACTTTGGGCCCCACTTGGCACGACTAGGCACCGTCGGATTGAGCTGAAAAATTAGGACTTGTTTTCTTACACCAAACCTCATATTTTAAGCAGCGCAAACATGTAAATTTAAAAAAAAAAAATTGCGACCAGTCTAATAAGCAGTGAAAAAATCATTGTACAATGTCAAAAACAAAAACAAAACAGAGATAATAAACAAGATTTTGACATCCAACAATTATAAAGCTAAAAAAATTATCAGCAGGACTTTTAAATTCACCTGTAATGAATTCGCCTTGGATACATATTTTCTAGAAGGATATAACTGGACTTTTGAATTAAGGAAAATGGTAACTTTGTTTCAACAAATCTGGTAACTCTATTTTTATAGCAATAGCAATTGCATTTAATATTTTCTATATTAAAAAATTTCTTTAAAATTAAAATTTCCTGTTTCTGTTGATCACAAAAAACAATTTGATTTACATACATTCATCTCTTTGCCAGGCACATTTTAAATGAAACAGGAATTTCAAAATGTTATCGCCTCAAAGCAAAATTAAACACAAAAATATTACAAACAAAAATATTTTTACACAAATTTCATTTCAGTTTATTCCAAAAATAAATCCTCGCACAAGAGAATTTCGTATTTGCTAACGACTATATTCCTTTCTTGCGACCAACAGCTCTGGAGCGAAATGGTTCTATGAAATAAAAATATAACAAAAAAATTGGAAAATGTGCTGCTTTCGTACTGAAGACGATGATGGGTGCTAATTTTCCAAATGTATAGACCCGATTTTATTTATTCAATTCTATTCAATTACTTTGAATTATATAAAAATAACTTTAGCATTGAGGGTGGATAAAAATAAAGTACACGATACTTTTATTTTTCGCGTTTCTTTTTTATTTTTTCTGTATTTTTGACGAAGAAAATGCGAAAATATTGTTGTTTTGCAAGAAAATAACAACGAAAATATCATCAATAACGTGTTCGATTTAAAAATTTAAAATAACCAGATGTTGTTAAGAAAATGGAAATTAAAAAAATACTGAAATATTTTTATGGGAAAAATTAGCAAAAGAAAAATATTTCCAATTTCCATTTTTTTTTCCAAAACTTTTGATATTTAACAAAAAAAAAAAAAAATTACCACATTTCAAAACATTAATATTTTATAAAAAAAAATTAAGGAAATTTTTCAAAAGTTTTGCACAAACTTTAAAATACTTAGTGTTGGTTCACACAAGTCAAGTTTGACTCTTCAAGTCTTGATCTTTTAGGAGAGAAGGGAAAAGAGAATGCCATTTCTTCTCCCCTCTCTCCTAAAAACTCAAGACTTGACGAGTCAAACTTGACATGTGTGAACCGGCACTTAGTCTCGATAAAAGTCACTTCGCATAAAAGTGTATCTTTCGGTTAAGTTAAAGGAATTTACGTCTCAGACAACTTTTCGGAGCGTATATGAGTTAATTTAGTTCACCAAAGCCGGGTTTTTGAGATGTGTTTTAAGTTTAATCTTAATTTAACATAGACTAAAATATGATTTTATTAAAGACCAAAATTTTAAGCAAAACTTAGCTGTTCCGTCGAAATTTTGTAAACCAACTAAACCTAGTTTAACTGAGATCTCAAAAACTTAGTCTAAATTGGCAATTTGACGTTGAATCATGGTGTGTGTAAAGTATTGCCTACTCAAATAAAAAAAAAAAAGTAAAAACCATCAGAAAATTTTCGAAGCTGTGGGAACCAGCGTTGCCAATTTCTGTGTAATTATTCAAAAGTGGGAATAAAAGTTTTATGTTATTTCGCCTTAACATTATTTTTAATACAAGTTAAGTTTTTAAGCAAACCTTTTAATTTAATTTAAAAAGAATTTTATGCTGAGGCGCAGAATGAGCTGTATTGAGGTAAAGCCCATTTCTATTATATAAATACGTCAACAAGCAAAACTCTACTAGGATTTGGTCTACAAACAATCCAAGAGAAGTTTATCGGCGACAATTACATCCATTTAGGTGTACTGTTTGGAGCTGTGTTTCAGCCGAAAGGACAACGGTCAAAAAGTACCAGCTAAATAACAAAAGAAGTACCAAAAACTTAACTTTTTTAGATTTCTGTTGAAGACACGTTGAATTTTATGTTTCTAGGTCCAATATTAACGACAATTAAAATAAGTACCAGTTATAGAACCAAAAAGCTACAGAAAGAAATTTAATTTCCCGTATTTCGCCATTTTGATACTTTTTTTCTCCCAATTGAAGTATCACAAATTTCAATATGTATTGTTGGGGGAGCCCAGATTTAAATACGAATATGTCAATGAATAGGGGGAAAAAATGTTTTGTAAAAAAAGTACTTAAAATAGTTAGTTAAGTACCAAATTGTGTAAAAATTTATAAAAAAAAAAATTTGCACAAATGCTTAAATTTTTTTTTTAATTCCGATATTTTAATGTTTGAAGAAAATGTTTGCACAAATTTTAGTTATTGATAGAAAGATTGGAATATTCAACCCAAAAGTATGCAAACATTTTTAATTTTATGGAAAACTTTGCACAAATTTTAATACTTTATAGGAAATTTGCTGTTTGTACGGACACACTTTAAACAAATTTGAATTCTTTATAGAAAATTGGTTGATGCTTAAAGAAAAGTTTGTAATTTTATAAAAAAAACATTGCACAAATTTGAAAATTTTGCAGAAAATATTTCCACAAATTTTGAATTTTTAAAAAAAAAATTTTTTGTTCAAACAAATTTCAATATTTCATAGAAAATTTTTGGACAAATTTTGGTTATTAATAGAAAAGTTTTGAGCGTAATGCTATATATAATAGTAAATTTGGCCATCTTATAGAAAACTTTGCACAAATTTGGATATTTGACAGAAAATATTTGATATTTTATGTTTGCACAAATTTTGATATTAAATAAAACATAATGTCATCAAACTGCTACAGTTTTAAGAAAATTGTGCATAAAGTTGGTTATTTTACAAAAACTTTGCACAAATTAATATGTTTGAGAAAGTATTTTACTTTAAAAATTTGCGATATTTTGATAAATAAAAAAAATAGTTGCACAAATTTTGTATTTTTATAAAAAAATATTTGCTCCAACTGTAATTTTCTAGATAGTTTCTAGAAAATTGTGTAAAAATATAGATATTTTATAAAAAACTGCACAAATTTCAATATTTCATAGAAAATTTTTGCACAAATTTTGATTATTAATTGAAAAGTTTTGCGCATATTGCTATATATATAATAGCAAATTTGGCCATTTTATAGAAAACTTTGCACAAATTTGAATATTTTACAGAAAATATTTGATATTTTATAAAAAGTGATTTACACAAACTGTAATATTTTCTAGAATATTGTGGAAAAAATTTTATAAAAAACTTTGCACAAATTAGTATTTTATAAGAAACGGTTGCAAAGATTTTGATATTTTCCTTAAAAAATTTCGATATTTTGATGTTTAAAGAAATTTTTGCACAAATTTTAATTATTGATAGAAAAGTTTTGCGAATAGTGCTATATTTAATAGAAAATTTTGCCAAACTTTTGTTATTTTATAGAACTTGTTGCACTAATCTGAATATTTTAAAGAAAATGTTTGCACAAATTTTGATATTAAATAAAACATAATGTCAACAAACTGCTATAGTTTTTAGAAAATTGTGCATAAATTTGGTTATTTTACAAAAACTTTGCACAAATTAATATTATGGAGAAATTATTTTACTTTAAAAATTTGCGATATTTTGATAAATAAAAAAAATATTTGCACAAATTTTGAATTTTTTTAAAAAAAAATGTTTGCTCAAACTGTAATTTTCTAGATAGTTTCTAGAAAATTGTGTAAAAATTTAGATATTTTATAAAAAACTGCACAAATTTCAATATTTCATAAAAATTTTTGCACAAATTTTGATTATTAATAGAAAAGTTTTGCGCATATTGCTATACTTGATAGCAAATTTGGCAATTTTATAGAAAACTTTGCAAAAATTTGAATATTTTACAGAAAATATTTGATATTTTATAAAAAGTGATTTACACAAACTGTAATATTTTCTAGAATATTGTGGAAAAAATTTTATAAAAAACTTTGCACAAATTAGTATTTTATAGGAAACGGTTGCAAAGATTTTGATATTGTCCTTAAAAAATTTCGATATTTTGATGTTTAAAGAAAATTTTGCACAAATTTTAATTTTGCGAATAGTGCTATATTTAATAAAAAATTTTGCCAAACTTTTGTTATTTCATAGAAATTGTTGCACAAATCTGAATATTTTAAAGAAAATATTTGCACGGACTTTGATATTATATAAAAAATAATGTGAAAAAACTGCTATAGTTTCTAGAAAATTGTGCAAAAAATTTGATATTTTATAAAAAACTGCACAAATTTAAATTTTTTATAGAAAATTTTTGTTAAAATTAAGATTATTAAGTTAAAATTAAGATGTTTAAAGAAAATTTTTGCACAAATTTTAATTATTGATAGAAAAGTTTTGCGAATATTGCTGTATTTAAGAAAATGTTGCCAAACTTTTGTTATTTTATAGAAATTGTTGCACAAATTTTAATATTTTAGAGAAAATGTTTGCACAAAATTTGATATTATATAAAAAATAATGTGAAAAAACTGCTATAGTTTCTAGAAAATTGTGCAAAAAATTTGATATTTTATAAAAAACTGCACAAATTTAAATTTTTTATAGAAAATTTTTGCACAAATTTTGATTATTAATTGAAAAGTTTTGCGCATATTGCTATATATATAATAGCAAATTTGGCCATTTTATAGAAAACTTTGCACAAATTTGAATATTTTACAGAAAATATTTGATATTTTATAAAAAGTGATTTACACAAACTGTAATATTTTCTAGAATATTGTGGAAAAAATTTTATAAAAAACTTTGCACAAATTAGTATTTTATAAGAAACGGTTGCAAAGATTTTGATATTTTCCTTAAAAAATTTCGATATTTTGTTGTTTAAAGAAATTTTTGCACAAATTTTAATTATTGATAGAAAAGTTTTGCGAATAGTGCTATATTTAATAGAAAATTTTGCCAAACTTTTGTTATTTTATAGAACTTGTTGCACTAATCTGAATATTTTAAAGAAAATGTTTGCACAAATTTTGATATTTTTCTTAAAATTTTAATATTATTAAGTTAAAATTAAGATGTTTAAAGAAAATTTTTGCACAAATTTTAATTATTGATAGAAAAGTTTTGCGAATATTGCTGTATTTAAGAAAATGTTGCCAAACTTTTGTTATTTTATAGAAATTGTTGCACAAATTTTAATATTTTAGAGAAAATGTTTGCACAAACTTTGATATTATATAAAAAATAATGTGAAAAAACTGCTATAGTTTCTAGAAAATTGTGCAAAAAATTTGATATTTTATAAAAAACTGCACAAATTTAAATTTTTTATAGAAAATTTTTGTTAAAATTAAGATTATTAAGTTAAAATTAAGATGTTTAAAGAAAATTTTTGCACAAATTTTAATTATTGATAGAAAAGTTTTGCGAATATTGCTGTATTTAAGAAAATGTTGCCAAACTTTTGTTATTTTATAGAAATTGTTGCACAAATTTTAATATTTTAGAGAAAATGTTTGCACAAACTTTGATATTATATAAAAAATAATGTGAAAAAACTGCTATAGTTTCTAGAAAATTGTGAAAAGAAATTGGATATTTTATAAAAAACTGCACAAATTTTAATATTTAATAGAAAATTTTTGTTAAAATTAAGATTATTAATAGAAAAGTTATGCGCATATTGCTTTATTACACACAAATTAATAAATAAGAAAATGTTTGCACAAATTGTGATATTTTTCTTAAAATTTTTTTTAAAGTTTTCGATATTTTGATGTTTAAACAAAATTTTTTCACAAATTCTAATTATTAAAGGAAAAGTTTTTCTAATTTTGCAAAGCTTTTGTTATTTTATAAAAAACTTTGCACAAATTTGAATGTTTAAAAGAAAATGTTTGCACAAATTTTGATATTAAATAAAACATAATGTACTATTATGTATATGTATTATAGTTTCTAGAAAATTGTGAAAAAATTTGTGCAAAAATTTAAATATATTACAAAAACTTTGCATAAATTAATATTTTTTAGAAATTGTTTGCAGAAATTTTGATATTTAATAAAAATATTTTTGTACAAGCTTTAATATTTTCTAGCAAATTGTGTAGCAAATTTGGATATTTTTTAGAAAACTTTGCACAAATTCCAATATTTCATAAAAAAAAATCTTGATTCTTAAAGATAATTTTGAACGAAATTTTTTATTTTATGGACGTTTCGTTTCTTTGCGTAGATTTCGTTAAGTATAGATTCTTGAGAAAAGTTTGACCCGTACAGTTCTTATAGACTTTAAGTACCGTGGAGTCAAGATTTTGTGGATTGTTAAGGAAATTCCAGAATTTACAGAAATAAATAATAAAAACAACGTTTTATTTCCTTTGCCTTGTATGTTATTATATCGCCAAGATAGACGGACGATTGCAAGAAACCCGGGAAAACATTGAGGCGTAAAAATTGGATTACAGATTTGGGAATTTAATAATCCCCACTGGGAAACACTGTCAGTTAAACATCTAACCATAGCGACAGTTTTTTTTATCATTTTATATAAGTTTTTAAATATTCTCATACGTATGTAATTTATTAACAACTTGCTGGTATTTGTGTAAATAGAATATTCCCTAAGGGATCTTTTCTCCATCTCTAAGCCCTATTCAGTTGTTCAGCTCCAGTTGTATCACTATGTGTAAACGTTTTTTTTTTTTTTTTTTTTTTTTCGATTTTTGTAACTTGAGTAAAAAAAGCACAAGCAGGTTTTGGAAGAGATGAAGAAAGCTCTAGATTGCTGTAAAAATGTTATTAGCTGAATAAAAAACTAAAGCGTCATAGCAACATATAACGTGCAACATCTTTTTTTATATGTATTTATGCTATAAAATATATTCACATGTTACACAAACGTGTAGTTTTATTAAAAGATAGACAAATAGTGGGAGAGGAGTAGACAATAAATCTGGTAAAAAAAATTTGCAAATTTGGGATTCTAAAGGTCATTTACATTTTCATTATGCCATACAGCTATTTAAAGTTCAAACTTAAGTTTAACTTTTTTTTTTTAAATTTTTTGCAAACCTTTAAGAGACAATAATTCTAAACTGTTGCTTACATTTTTCTCTAGCCAAATTATGAATGTAGGTGAAAGTTAATGAAGTTTATATTTAGCCATACACTTACACTTACACACCGTAATGGAGTTTATACAACAGCGTATGTGCAAAAGTGTTGTGTTATTAATTAATACACTGAATCATTCTAATGTGCTAAAATGAGGAAAATAATCAAAAGCATTCTAATTATTAACCATAATTTAATACATGCCAATACACTTAGACATTTAAAAAACAAAACACTCACACCCAATGTGCACACTTTGTACATAATTCAGCAGCATGTCAGCATAATAAATATTTATACAATATTCGACCACAATCAAGGATTTAAACACATCCACGCAAACATGGCAGGGATGTAAAGCCTAAAATTTGTTTTTATAATTGAATATAATTTTTTAAATGCTCGTTAGCACTTTCAGGGGCCTAATTCTAGCAGTCGTGATCGAGTACTTTCTCGATTCGGTAGAAATTTTATTTCAGTCGATACTGAACGAATCGAAATTATTTTTTCAGAATTGTGAAACACAAATTAATGCTTTACAACACCGAAAAAATAATTCCGATTCGTTCAGTATTGACTAAAATAATCAGATATTAAATTGTTTTCGAATCGAGAAAGTATTCGATCACGACTGCCAGAATCAGGCCCAGGTTTAAAACACTATTTAGGTTTTTGTTTTGAAATGTCGGGTCATCTCGTCTGGTAAATCATTTCAGTATTTTGAAGAATATGCTTCCCTAATTTAATTATTGTTTGAAAATAATTAGTATTGTGGTTATTTTGTTGAACTATTTATGGTTTTTTATCCAAATTTTTAATATTTTTAATTAGGCTTAAGTTCATCAAATTTAATTTTCATTAAATTATTTTTATGAAGAAAGGAATTTTACAACATGAAAGTTAATTAAAATTTACTGATAATTTTTCATTCTTGACTCAATCTGGGCTCGAATCCAGGCGTTTTTACGGACAGGTTACCCTGACATGTTTCGATTGCAACCACTCAATCTCCTCAGAGGGCTTGCCGTTTAACACTCGCAGCCATCGACGACTGCTGACGTCATTAGTCAAACATCAATCCTTAAACCAAATTGTATTTAACCTTTGGTAGATCGAAATTTAATTTAAATACAATTTGGTTTAAGGATTGATGTTTGACTAATGACGTCAGCAGTCGTCGATGGCTGCGAGTGTTAAACGGCAAGCCCTCTGAGGAGATTGAGTGGTTGCAATCGAAACATGTCAGGGTAACCTGGCCGTAAAAACGCCTGGGTTCGAGCCCAGATTGAGTCAAGAAAGAAAAATTATCAGTAAATTTTAATTAATTTTCATGTTGTAAAATTCCTTTCTTCATAAAAATAATTTAATGAAAATTAAATTTGATGAACTTAAGCCTAATAAAAAATATTGTTTGAAAATGTTCAAAAAACAATAACAATTTATCATGACAGGGTTGTATTTTCCTCAAAATTCTTCAGACTTGTGTGATAGTGTAAAGTACCCTTTAATAATATTTCAGATTTTAAAATATATGTATATTGAAGAATTTTTTAATAATTTGAACTTGGCCTTTCACCTCGATTATACAAATCTGTGTTGACATCATTCTTAAAAGAATTAGTGCTTAATTTTTAACAAAATGCAATTTTTTAATAAGTTTGAAAAGTTATGACATGACATGACCAGTATTTATTAACCATATTATGGTTATTTATTGCAGAAATTTTTCGATGTGCTTTTTTGGTCAGGTTGCAATTTTATTTCGCTTTTTATACCCACACCACAATAGTGGAGAGGGTATTATGCATTTGTACTGATGTGTGTAACGCCTTAAAACAGTGGTCCTAGACCCACCTTAAAGTATGCCGATCTACTCAGAAACATTTTCTGAGTCGAACTAACGATGTCCGTCTGGCTGGCTGGCAGGCTGGCTGGCTGGCTGTCCATGTAACCTTGTGCGCAAAGTACAGGTCGCAGTTTTGGAGATAATTGGATAAAACTTGGGTCATAGGTTCTTATTGGCACAAGGACCTATTGAAAATGGGCCGAAACGTAGGACCACGAGGGAAGATAGGGGGAAATTTCTTCCTCTCAGAAACTATTAAAACGATTTTAATGAAATTTAAAATATATGTAGTATAGGGACACATTAGATATAGAGTTTTTAAAAAATAGGACCACAAGGGGTGGCAGGGGGCAATTTCTGCCTCTCCCAAACTTTCAAACCGATTTTCATGAAGTTTATAAACATAGATAAACTCATATTTACATGGACACATAAGCATGATGTGTTTTAAATACTGTGGTGTAGGGTATCATATGGTCGGGCTTGACCGACTATACTTTCTTACTTGTTTTTATTTATGTTTCTGTGTCATATTTTGTTCTTCTTTTATACAGGGTTGTTCTGGAAATCGAAAACGCAAGAATTTTAAACATCGTTTATAAGATTTCTGTAATAAAAGAATTTTATGAAAATAATATTATAAAAATTAGATTAAAAGTGTATTTAAAACAACTGGCAAATTCTTGCGTTTTGCGTTTTGGATTTCCAGTACCCATGTTCTGTAACTTTAGTGAGAACTTCTTGCGTCGAAAAGATGTGAAACAAAATATTCCATCGTTTCTCGAAAAGTGAGAAAAATGTGTGTCTGTAACTCATGTCGAAAACTATCAAAAGAGATTACGTCGTTACGTTATAAATGTCATAATATTGCACTCGAAGCCGATGTGACATTGCAGACGTTCAGAACGCCAGTAACACATATCGTTGACGGCGACCAAAATTTACCAAAATTTAAAAATTTTTCAACGACGGAGGCGTAAATACAACCGTCGGCTATACCAAATTGTGTAAAGATCGACTTTAATGTTTGTTGTTTGCAAACGAGCTTTGAAGACATTCGTATATTTTATGAAAATGTTAAAAGCAAAATAATAAAACAATGAAAAATGTGCCAAGAACAAAATATTATTATTACTATTCTTTGCATTTTGCATTTTTAACTGTTTTTTAGTATTCAAATTTTTTCTCGCCCCATTTTTATTCGTGAGTTTATTTGACAGTTCAAAGCGGGAACTTTTCTCACCAAAATGTTACAGACACACTTTTTCTGTAAATTGGCGAGTAATTTCCTTACGTGACAGCTTGTACTCGCCAAAAAAGTTACAGACACAGTTAAGTGAGAAAAACAGCTGTTTGTTTCAATTTATGGCATTTTTGTTTCATTTCACAGATTTCAATCGAAAACTTTCTCGACGCAAGAGTTACAGAACATGGGCACAGAACACCCCTGATAAGGTATTTTTTAATTGCCAGTGAGAAGTAAACTGAATGGGATCGATCCATTTTTCAGCCCACGGTGACCTTCATCAGCACTCTTTTGGTTTAACGGGTTTGTGCTATTTTGGAAATTTCATGCATTTAAATTAACAATTAAAAGAAAAAGAAAGTGAGAATTTTAAGCTAACCAAACAAGCGATTGAAGAGCATTCAACTACTGCAGAGAAAAAAACCATCACTTTTTTACTAAAAAATTTATTTAATTTTGAAATTAAACATACACAGGCAATTCACATATTGTGTCGAATTGTTTGTATTTGCTATAATTGTATTAATATCACATTCTAAACATTATAACAAATATTCAACATTTTTCATTTTTCGAATTTATTCTATGAGCTAAATTTCAGTTATGTATTTTATAAAGCTTTTTTGTAATAGTTCTATTCCTACAATTTTTCAGAAATGACTTTATACACTACCAGACTATTAAATTGTATTTTCTTTTTACATTTTACCTTAGCCTTCCGTTGGAAAGCAATGAGGTATATTGAATGTACAGAAAAATTTACAATTATTAGACACCAGCAGAATGTAATGCATTTTCTGGCCCGCTACGGCCGTCGTCAGCATTCTTTGTGTCTCACTGGACAGTGTTACTTTATAAATTGAATGTATTTAACTCAACTATTTTAACAAATAGAAACTGGGAATTATTTCCTTCCGAAGGTAACTTTATATTATATTCAACATTTTTCATTTTTCGAATTTATTCTATGAGCTAAATTTCAGTTATGTATTTTATAAAGCTTTTTTTGTAATAGTTCTATTCCTACAATTTTTCAGAAATGACTTTATACACTACCAGACTATTAAATTGTATTTTCTTTTTACATTTTACCTTAGCCTTCCGTTGGAAAGCAATGAGGTATATTGAAAGTACAGAAAAAGTCATTTCTGAAAAATTGTAGGAATAGAACTATTACAAAAAAGCTTTATAAAATACATAACTGAAATTTAGCTCATAGAATAAATTCGAAAAATGAAAAATGTTGAATATAATATAAAGTTACCTTCGGAAGGAAATAATTCCCAGTTTCTATTCATTATAACAAATTATAGATTTAAAGTTTCCAGCAACGTAAATATTTTATGGTTAAATAAAAAACAAAATTTTATTAATCGTGATATTAAAAACAACAATAGTTTGTTTATGGCCATTGCGGAGACTGTAAAATGATTTTTAAAGCATAATCCTACCATGATTTTTTACTGCGTGTACCATTTCAACAACACGAACTGGCTTATATCTTTTGAAATGTTTATTTGAGGCTATCAGCGCAGAAGTGGTGTAACCCCAGACTACTTATTATGAGATAATTAGGAGTTAACACTACTCTTGCACTATAGTACTTGGTTGTAACGGCGCTATATGTTTTGGATACAAACAGTTGGCTTACTCGACTATTGCACTGTAAAGAACAGTATCTAATCTTACGCCAGAACCGTAATCAAATTAAATTATGGGTTACACTACTTCTGCGCTGATAGCCTCATTTAACAAGTTAAAAAATAGTTGGCGAACTTTACCATATTCAAAAGTATAAATAACAGTTTCTATTTTATTTACTGTTTTTACACTTAAGAGAAGAGTTAGAGTAGGCTAAGACTAGAGTTCCTTAAGAGTTAAAATAGAGTTAGAGAAGAGTTAAAGTAGATTCCTCAAAGAGTTAAAAGTCAGAGTAGAGTTAGAGTAGGGATAAAGTTAGCGTAAAGTTAGATTAGATTTAAAGTTAAAGAAGAGTTAGAGTTGAATTAGACTAGAGTTTTATCCGAGTTAAAGAAAGCCAGCGTATACAGTTTCTCTTTAATGCACTTTTTTTAAAACTTCAGAGTTAAGCTAGAGTACAATAAGCGTAGAGTTTCGTAAGAGTAAAAATATATTAAATGAACACCCAGAGAAAAAACATGTCTCAATATGGTCTGCTTTTACAAACCTATTTTTAAAGAAAATTTTAACCATATTATTGTCACCGACAACCATATTATGATTTAATAAGTCCTTCGTCAAGAACCCACAACCATATTACGGTTACGTTTAAAAATAACTAAAATAAGTTTAAAAGTTATAATAGCATTGTTCTTTTGTTGCTCTTGGAAAAAATTAAAAAACTATTTTTAATTTAAAAACAGGTTGTTGTTATATTTAACCATAACATGTTTAGAGGCAACCATAATATGGTTGTGACTTCTTGATGGAAGACCAATTTAACCACAATATGGTTGTCGGTGACAATAATATGATTAAATTAAACATGATATGAATTCAAATAGACTAAGAGTAGAGTTGGTGTAGAGTTAGAGTAGAGTTAGAGTAGAGTTAGAGTAGAGTTAGAGTAGAGTTAGAGTAGAGTTAGAGTAGAGTTAGAGTAGAGTTAGAGTAGAGTTAGAGTAGAGTTAGAGTAGAGTTAGAGTAGAGTTAGAGTTAGAGTAGAGTTAGAGTAGAGTTAGAGTAGAGTTAGAGTAGAGTTAGAGTAGAGTTAGAGTAGAGTTAGAGTAGAGTTAGAGTAGAGTTAGAGTAGAGTTAGAGTAGAGTTAGAGTAGAGTTAGAGTAGAGTTAGAGTAGAGTTAGAGTAGAGTTAGAGTAGAGTTAGAGTAGAGTTAGAGTAGAGTTAGAGTAGAGTTAGAGTAGAGTTAGAGTAGAGTTAGAGTAGAGTTAGAGTAGAGTTAGAGTAGAGTTAGAGTAGAGTTAGAGTAGAGTTAGAGTAGAGTTAGAGTAGAGTTAGAGTAGAGTTAGAGTAGAGTTAGAGTAGAGTTAGAGTAGAGTAGAGTTAGAGTAGAGTTAGAGTAGAGTTAGAGTAGAGTTAGAGTAGAGTTAGAGTAGAGTTAGAGTTAGAGTTAGAGTAGAGTTAGAGTAGAGTTAGAGTAGAGTTAGAGTAGAGTTAGAGTAGAGTTAGAGTAGAGTTAGAGTAGAGTTAGAGTAGAGTTAGAGTAGAGTTAGAGTAGAGTTAGAGTAGAGTTAGAGTAGAGTTAGAGTAGAGTTAGAGTAGAGTTAGAGTAGAGTTAGAGTAGAGTTAGAGTAGAGTTAGAGTAGAGTTAGAGTAGAGTTAGAGTAGAGTTAGAGTAGAGTTAGAGTAGAGTTAGAGTAGAGTTAGAGTAGAGTTAGAGTAGAGTTAGAGTAGAGTTAGAGTAGAGTTAGAGTAGAGTTAGAGTAGAGTTAGAGTAGAGTTAGAGTAGAGGTAGAGTTAGAGTAAGAGTAGACGTAGACGTAGTATAGAATTAAAGAAAAAGCAAGACTAAGATTGTAATTGATTTTTTTAGTTTACTCCGGAATTCCATAAGGGTTAATGTTTTTATACTTACTTTAAGTACGAGTTCGTTTGTAGTGCTACCCTGAGAGTAGAATTACAAAGTGGGCGTTTTAATCTCATTGTTTTCGCTCAAAGTTTGTTGCAAACACTACAACAACACCACACAAGTATTTAAAACACGTTTGCTTGTTGTGTATAGAAGCAACGAAAACAACAGAACATGAGGAAAACTCATTACTTTCTTGTTTAAAAAGTTAAGTTGAGAAATCTTGCTTCTCATTTAGTTTATATTTTCAGTTACATATTGTACATTATGTTTTTTAAGTAAAAAGCATATCAGGAATGATTCTGGTGTTTTATAATTGAAATTTTGTAAGGTGTAAAACGGGTAAGTAAATCAATCATAATAAAGTTGTCCTTCACTTTTGGTTTATTTCAAGTACGAATTCGGGATTAAATCAACTTTATAATTTTTAAATCAAGCGCATTTTGAGATTGATTAAATCTTAGTTTTACTTAAATCAATCTCATTTTTGGATTTATTCAAGTACGAATTCGGGATTGAACAGGGATAAGTTAAGTATTTCGCCATTGAAAATCTGTACTTGAATCAATCTTTCTATACTTGATTCAAGAAAAATCCATGCTTACCGTACTATTAATACCGCTTCGCATTGATTTGGGTACGGATGGATTGATTTTACTTTTGAGTGTAGAATACATTCGCTTATCACAAATACCCATCTCTGTTCCTCACATACACACGTTCTCAAAATTTAATGTGAACTTTAAACATTCAACTCCCAGTCTCTTTATGTTCGCTAGAAATGCTTTTTCAGTCGAGCATTGAATTAATTTTTATTGAGTTGTTTAATTATTGAAGTGTTATGCTTCTTTCTATACTCCCACTTCTCGAAGGATATGTTTAGCTACGTGTGTGTGTGTGTGTCTGTGTACATTTATGTTTGTGATTGTATTTGTCACTGTTGTCCCATTTTTTTCCTTTTTCTGAAAATTCTTTATTCTTCTAACTAACCAACGAACCACCTACACATTTTCTCGCAGCCTCGCAAAGGGCTCTTACAGAAAAAGAGGGGCTAGAACTCATTAAATAACTGTATGTGACTGTGTAACAGTTTGTTTATATGCATATATGTGTTTGTGTGTATGGTGCATATACGTTTTTTTGTGTACTCGAATCTACACACACTATTGAACTGGAAAGATGTGCCGAACCATGAAAAAATTATTAGGTGAAAAGGAAATTTAATGCTGTCAAATTAAACTTTAATCAAAATCAATTAGCAATTATTGTGAAGAGGAAGGGAGCTGAAAGAAATTTGTGTGTGATTTTTTGTAACTTTAAAAAAGCCTGAAGTTTAAATTTTTAAAGAAAGATATGGAAAATACACACACTTTTTTGAAGAAGCTTTTATATTCCAAGGTGAGCAGCAATTTCAGATCTTTCAACGATAAGGATTTTAGATCATCTTCCCAACAGACAACATCGCTGCTCAAATTGTTCTTAGAGTTGTTTTTGTTTTTTATAATTCTGTTTTTCTATATGATCGTTCCTGTGTACTACCTTCACAGGTTTTTACATAGTACTTTTTATCATCATTGCCATAAAATATTAAATCTTCGAAATTGTTCTTAAAAATAGGAATTAATCGGCCCTATTGTGTAGGGCGTTGTCGTTAACGTCAAGGTCATTTTTTATAAAAGACTAAAGAACACACCATAAGGCCGAATATTTATGTATTTAAATTAAAAACTTACCATTATTGTACAAATTGATAAACAACGTATTCCAATAAATCTGCAAAAAAAAAAAGAAATCAAAATAAATATTTGGAAATGAAAATATAAAATATTAAAGAAATCCGCTATCATATTGTATTTCTCGATTCAGGGCGTTTTAACATTGAGTATAGAACAGTGATGGAAAATTCAGTACTATGGTACTATTTTCAGTACTTTTTCCTTTCAAAAATACCACGGTACCCCAACGTCCGTTTTAGTACTCTTTTCTTGTTATGCTTCTTTGTTAAGAAATTTAGCGTTTATTTTTTTTTTTTTTAACATTGACAACCAGGGCTGTGGAGTCGTAATGTAAAAAATACTAACTCCGACTAAAACCGCTGAAATTCCAACTCCTAATCAAACCTTAATGCTAAATGTACATATATGAGACTAGTCCTAATTTGATTTTAAACTCTTTTTTAATGCAGTTCCTTAAAAATGTTTAAATATAGCAAGAAAAGGATTCAGTAAAAATTTCGAACCAATATTTTAAATATTGCATCGTCAATTTCGAAGTATTTTCATTTTGGAAATTATTAGAATATTTGTGTAAATTTTTTATGCCGAAAAATTTTGGAGTCGGATTCATGAATTTTTTGTGGGTACTTCGACTCCGACTCCGGTACAAAAACCTCAACTCCGACTCCACAGCCTTTTTGACAAAATTGCCTACACAAAATGTAATCTTATCAAAAATAGGCTTTTTGGTATATTTTAATTGAAAACAAATAAAAATATGTATTAAATTTTTTTATTTTTAAATTTATTTTCCAAGAAAATTTGTTTGAAAAAAGTACCGCAATGTTGAAAAAAGTACTCTTTTGCTTGGTGGTCAGTACCAACTACATTTTTCAATTTTCGATCACTGGTATAGAACATTTTAAGAATATTTTAAAATGCAAAGAATTGAAAATACAACAACAATATAACTGTTCAACCTCATTTTTGGAACAGAATAATGATCCTATAATTCTTAAGGGGCAAGTTGTAGAATAAGCTTATTGCCCAGTTACTCTGAGTGCGCCAAATTTCAAATTTTTTGGTAGAAGTAATTCTCTCTTCGACCAAAACGTTTTCCCACCCCACTGAAAAAGTCCGGCAAAGACTTTCGTATGATATTTTAGTCCTTTAATGTTCTTTTCGAAAGGACTTTTCGATTGTCTCGAAAAAAGGGTAAAATTTACCCATAAAATGCAGGGCTTAATGGTTAACTTCTTCCACAAAAATGATCCTCATAAAGTTTCATAACATAATTTTGACAATGAGAATTCTCTCAGACATTAACTTACAACAGCGGTCATCACAAAGAGAGACAGTTAAAAATGTGTATGTAGTGGTGAGTGCAAAGAGAGGAAAATAAATTTACTCGTTTGAGACATTAACTATGTGTTTTGTTCTTGTATTTTTAAATTATGGCTTTTTACAATTGTTTCGTTAACCCTCGTGTTGTGTGTGTGTGAAATTCACGAAAAGGGCTAGGCCCCCGGGGGCATAGCATGATGATCGTTGACTTACAACATTTTTTTCATTAAGTATAATGTTCTCTTCGACCATAAAATTAAAACTTTGACCCACTGCAAAAAAAGACTGAGGGCATCAAGTTTATTCTACAAAAATTATCTACTCAATATGCCTTTTAAAGTGTTGCAAACCCCAAAGTTGGGGATTTCATGCGAGCAAAAAGTACAAAGAAAGTCATTTGGAGATTGGGGATTTAAAAAAAATCCGGAGATATTTTCGGGATTTTTGTTTGTTTTTCTTTGTTTCGTTTATAAAATATCAAAAAAAAAAAAAAGGGTAGCAAAACTTTAATCTTACTCTTATTAACAACTAATATGGTGTAAAGGGTCCTAATTAAGAAACCAATTTTTGTTGAGTGTGTTGTACAAGATACTTAATAAACTTATGTTATTATTCTTGAGTGAGTGCTTTAAAAAAGAAGAATTAAAAAAATAAATCTAAAACCGTTGACAACACATACAATTTTTGAGCAAATACGTATTCCCCAAAAATAAGTAAATATGAAAGACAATATAATAAAGCTTGGGAAAGAGAATGCATCGAAGTTTTGAATAAATGACGGATTATTGTATTTTTACTGTTGATTATAAGGATGGCTAAAATCGATTAAATAAGCTCAAAATTCTTAACAATTGGCTCATTCATCTTTAAAAACAGCATATTGTTCTGCTTGTAATTCCTCACTGAAATCGCATAAAAGGAATTTAAAAAAAACCTGCCAAAAAAACAGTCGCTACAAACAAAATAAAGAATTTTTTTCGAAACATTTTTATTCGAGGATTTTTTGGGATTTCTTTTTACACTTTTTCTATTTATTTTTAAAAAAAATTTTAAATTTGGTAAAAAAAAAAAGCACAAAAAGAAAATATTTACTTTTTCAGGTTTTGTTTTTTAATTTGGGGATTTTAGGGGATTTATTTTTTGGGGACAAGGAACAAAAGCACCTGGGAGCCCTGAGCACAAATGCAGAATACTCCCTCCACTATTGTGGTGTTGGTATATCTATATATGTATATTAGGGTGGCAGTTATTTTGCAAAATGTCAAATTTCAAGAACTGCGCCCCTCTATTTTTTTACGCTTGGTTTAAATATTTAATGGTGAAAATTTGAGCCAAATCGGCCAATTCTAAACCTCGCCACACAGAGGTCAAAAGGTCAAATTCGTGATTTTTCGCAAAAAAGTCATATAAAATACTTATTTTTCCTAATTTAACAATAAAAATTACTAAATATATTCTTTTTTATTCGGATGTTAAGCTCAGGTGGTTTTCTGTATTAAATAATTAACTTAATAATTTATTGTGTAAGAAACGCCCCGTTATTAACTGCCTGTTTTTAGAAAACGTAAACAAGTGAGTGAGTGAGAAATTATATTGAAAACAAAAACAAATTTTCGTTTGTTATTGTTGTTTTTTTAATATAATTTCTCACTCACTCACTTGTTTACGTTTTCTAAAAACAGGCAGTAAGAATTTTCGTTTTTAAATGCACTTTTAATTTTTTTTAAAGAAGTACGTATTTATTTTATAAACAAACAAATAAATAAAAAACAATAAATAACCAAACAAATAAATAAAAAACAATAAATAACCAAACAAAATTGATAGTAAACAAAATAAAAACTAATAAGCAATTCCATAAGAAACCAATAGAAAAACCAAGTAAAAATAAAATAAGTTAACTTATCTTAAGTAAGAAACTAAATATGTATTTAAAAATGGAATAAACGTCTATACTTCGAATTCAGTAAATAAGTCCTTTAAATTTGAATTTTTGGAATATTGGTGCCTATAATGTTGAACAACCTAAAATGCAAGGATAGTTTAAGAATATTCAGCCCAATCATGAATATTCCCTCGGAATTTATTTCTCACGGAAAACAATTTTCTCGAGAAAAAATTCCTCCTATCATAAACTTAAAGGGAACAAAAACATGAATAAGTGGCAACATCGAATTTCGAAGACAGCTGTTTTTTTATTATTTACATTGTATTTTTCTTTGCGCGGGTTTAGGAAATATTTAAAGTTTTGTGTAAATAATAAAATAAATTTAATATTAAGAAAAAAAATGCATACCATAGCTTTCCAATTAGTTGCGGAGGATATTTCAGTAGAGGAAGTGGGTAGTCGCGCTGAAGAAGTGCGTCAAGATAGCCAGAGAATCACTAGAAGACAGCTGCGGGATGCATCGAATCCACTAGAACTGCCGCAGACATTGTAAGTACTAATATATCATACATAAGAATCATTTTAATGGATTGACATTTTTCAACTAGGTTTCAGAAGTATTACAGAGTTAACAAACCGGCATTTCAGTATTTATTAGACGTCTTAATACTGCACACACAACAGACAAAAAAGCAATTTGCTGTTTCACCAGTTGTAAAATTAAGTGCGTGCTTACGTTTCTTCGCCGAAGGTGGGTATCAAACGGGAGTTAGTAAAGACTGCGATGTGTCGATAGCTCAGTCGACATTTTGTAAAGTCCTATCAGAAGTGGTTGATGTCTTTCTAAATCATCTCTGCCCGTCATGGATCAAAGTACCAGCATCGGCGGACGAAAAGAGACAGATTGCGTTGGAATTTTACAGGAAATATAAAATTCCAGGTGTTGTCGGCTGCATTGATGGGACTCATGTCCAAATTATAGCTCCAACGAACAATAAACATCTTTTTTATAACCATAAGGGAAAGTTTAGCCTTAATGTGATGTTGGTAAGTAGCTTGTTTCATACCACATATCAATTTAACAAAACTAGTCCGAAAAAAATATATATTCTATCTAGCTTTGTGACCACGATCTGAAAATTCGTTACGTGGACTCGTCGCACCCTGGTGCATGCCACGATTCGTTTGTGTGGAGCACAAGCGACCTAAGAATCCACTTGGAGCAAAAGTATCTGCAAGGTGAAAACAACTTTTGGTTGTTAGGTAAGCTTTTTTTTTATTAATTGTATATCTAATACACTGCTTGAACTTGACACTTTTTTTTCTGTCAAGCGTTGCACCTGGCGACAGAGTTAAAAAAAAAAACAGTAAAGTACGGCACACACATGAACAGTACACACACACATTCTATACAAGCAAGTATGTTTTCATAAAATGTTTAGGAAAAGTTTGAAAGTTTTTTCAGCTAGCATAGTGATATTAATACATATTTATGTTTTTACCAAATAGGAGATGCTGGTTATCCACTAGAGCCATGGCTGTTAACCCCACACCGGGTCCCTGAAGATGGTTCTCTGGAAATGAAATTTAATGAGGTACACTCAAAATGCCGCAACATAATAGAGCGCACTAACGGAGTACTTAAGAACCGGTGGAGGTGCCTTCTTGGTGCAAGAGAATTGCATTATTCTCCTGAAAAGGCAGCCAAGATTGTGAATGTTTGCTGTGCTCTGCATAACTTATGTATACACTTCAACGTAAAGGATATACCTAGCGATATAATGGTGGTTAGCATGCCTGAGGATGACATAGTGCAGCCAGTTTCAAGCCAATACCAATCCGCAGCTCAATCCATTAGAAACAATATTGCAAGAACTCTTTATTAATTTCTAATCGGGCACAAATGTAATGATCGTTTCATTTCGTATTGTTTTTATATCAAGAAACAAAATAAATGAAATATGTCATATTATTTATACGAACTTATATAGGTGTATACATAAGTATGTAGTGTCGTAGTCGTATTGGTAAACTTAAGTTTTTAATAGTTAATTTATATTTATATTAAATGTACCTGTACTGAAATTCTGTAACTTTTTACGTTTTATATTTTTACCGATATTTGTCGTCAATATTTCTAAACAAAAATATTTGTTTATTTAAAATACAGAATAACAAATTCGTTAACGTAACCGAGATTTCTCGTTAATTAACGATATCGGTAGTTAAATTTAAAAAGTTACAGAATTGAGGTACTGAATAATCTACTTATACATATGTTTATGTACATACTTATCTTTAAATAAAAAAATTTAAATAAATTTGTTTTTGGAATTAAAATTTTTTATTTATTTTTATTTTAACAGTAACTTAAAAATAAAAAAAAAAAAACAAATCACATTGCAATTCAAGGCACAATAAAAAACTAAAGGAACTTATAAATAAAAGTCTTTTTGGTTAAAGTTTTGTACATAAAAAATATAAATTGAAAATCAATTTAAGCTTAAGTCTATGTTTGCGTTAGTTAACTTAAAACAAAATTAAGTTTATTTTTTAAACATTTTACTTTCGATTAACTACGAAAATGATAGATTGGTACTATAATTTCCGTTTTGATAAGGGATAAATGATCATTTCAAGCAGAGCTGTAAATGAATCATTCATTTTTAAATTTTAATTCGTTACGAATAAGCTAAATTTTGAATTAATTATTTTCACCCAAAAAAGTGAATTGAATTAAATTTGAATCAATTTAAACCAAATAGGCAGAAATGAATATCAATTCGTTTCCACTTAATTAACAAACTCATTTGAATTGCAATTCATTTTACAGATTCATTTGAATTTGTCAAAGTGAATTGCAATTCAATTTTTGACAAATTCAAATGAATCCGTAAAATGAATTGCAATTTACTTTGACAATTTCAAATGAATCTGTAAAATGAATTGCAATTCGTTTCCAATTCAAATGAATCTGTAAAATGAATTGCAATTCGTTTCCAATTCAAATGAATCTGTAAAATGAATTGCAATTCAAATGAGTTTGTTAATTAAGTGGAAACGAATTGATATTCATTTCTGCCTATTTGGTTTAAATTGATTCAAATTTAATTCAATTCACTTTTTTGGGTGAAAATAATTAATTCAAAATTTAGCTTATTCGTAACGAATTAAAATTTAAAAATGAATGATTCATTTACAGCTCTGCTTGAAATGATCATTTATCCCATATCAAAACGGAAATTATAGTACCAATCTATCATTTTCGTAGTTAATCGAAAGTAAAATGTTTAAAAAATAAACTTAATTTTGTTTTAAGTTAACTAACGCAAACATATGCATATACGTTTACTAATTTGTATATTCCTGCATTTGAATTTGTAGTCTATTTTTATCTAACTTATAATCAACTTCTTTAATTCTTAACTTTTCCATGAACGCATTGTGGCGCCGCATTTCTGCAATTTCTTCACGTTTCATTTTTTCAATTTCTTGAAAATGCTTTTTATTTTGGTCGTTTAGCCTATCCAGGGATCTGTATATTTTTCTAGCGGTCAATTCCTGCTCCTTTTGATTAGCAACAACTTCTTTTATACACGCCAATAGCTCCCTTTGTATTTCGAGTTCAGCTTCCAATACATTCACTGAACTTTTTTTAGTTAAATCTTTTTGGTCGGCCATCTCTTGGCAAACTGTTTTCTTTATAGGGGCTGCCACTGATATTTTTGAATATTTTAAAGGTGTTGGTTCTTTATTTTCGTCTGAATTCTCTAATAAATCAGGTAAATCATCCAAAAAAACAAAATCTGAAGTTTGTGGTACTGGAACTTCTTTATGTGGAGAGCTGAGGCCTATAGGTTTTACTGGCACACCTTCAACAGAAGCTTTCATCCCTATTAAGTTATATATAGCTTCTTCTATGGGAGAAAACTTCTGTTCTTTGCAAGGACCACCTCCAGTGCATTTCTTTTCCCTTAAGTTTTGTGAAGCTTTCTGACGCACGTATTTTTTTGATCAGCCCACACCTGCATACATACACAACAGTTTTAAATCTCTGTCTCATTACTTAATAAACAAACCAACCTTTTTCCATTCAGCAATGCACTTGATTGGAGGACCCATTGCATTGAGTTCATCCTCAGCTTTGCTCCAAAATCGACCGAGTATCTCCTTGCCTCCTTTAAAAAATCCACACGCAATGTCTGGGTTGGCTTCCATTAAACATAGCAAATGTTGGCTTTGTTGCTTATTTGTACTTTTCGACCTAGCAAGAGTAATTTTTAGTTATTTTATTTAAATGTCAATAAAAAATACTTACATATTTTTACAAGCTCCCTTTAATATTGCAGATGAAAATTTTTTTGCGGAAAATTAAAGAACATATGTTTTTAGAATAAGTATATTTTTCCCGCCGAATATTTTTTCCCTTTCGTAGTTGATAAAACAGGGACGGTAAAACTAAATTTCTTACGGAATATTTGATTAAAATAGGAGTAAAGGGAAAAGTGAGAAATTTCATGAGGAAATTTCATTTATGATTGGGCTGATTAACTTTAGATATTTAATTCAATATATTTTACCTTAAAAAGATACTGTCGCTGCTCTTCGTCTTTTGTTAATTTTTGATGGTATTCCTGAATTAATTTTATACCCCTTTCTGCACAGTCATTAACGATCTTAAGGTTTTCAAAGATGTGTTTCCCGTTCAGATATTCTTTCGAGTCCTTCCAAGTTCTTGGATCTGTTTTTAAAAATATCTCAGAAATGTTGAAACGCTTAAATAAGTTTTTTGTATTTGCAGAAAATAGTGCTTCCAAAATTATTGAATCATCTCTATTAATAAAATGTTTTAAATCTTATGGTTTTAGTAAAAGTTTTTTTGCAATGCACTCTTTTTCTTCTAAAGATTCTTCCGATATTCCAATGCCCATTTTCTCTACCAACTTCGCCTAATTTTCTGCACAAATCCTTGGATCAAATAAAACAAATCCAACACACTCGTCGCTTAAATAATATAAATGGTTCACTATTTTTGTAATTGCTTTTTCTGCAATGTTTTTGTTAATTTCCTTATACTCTTCCAATTTGCGTAAAAATTTTATATCATTAAGTGGGGCCAATATAGCATTTGAAAAGTCGAACCAGAAAATTGAATAGCATTTTATTATGAATCCGGCGAGTTCTATTAAACCATTACTTTCGCAGTCGCTGAGTTCAGAAAACTGTTTTCGAAAAAGCAAAATTTTGAGGCAGTAAATAGCTTTAGACATCCACCTAGCTAAATGATACGCCCCAGGCCTGTAAAACGAAATACCTTTAGGTGGAGTGCCTCCCAAAAAAATTACAATAAGCTCCAGAAATTCCTTGTAATCATCTCTCGGTAATGCCTTCAATAGCTTTTTGTTACAAAAAGCTATTATTACTTCATACTCATCTTTTAATATTTCCTTAATTCTTGAGTCATGTATTCCAGGCTCGTACTTGTCTTGCTGAATTTGATGCCAAGCCTTTCTAAATTTTTTGAACACAACTATATCAGGACCTGTGGTATGTACTCTAATATTTGCTTCCAAAAACACAGCAGACAAAACTATTTCGAAAATGTGATGACGGCAGCCCATATACAAAATGTCACGTCCAATTCTTCTTTCTAGTAAAGTGCATGCCCCTTTGATGATGTTGTATCGAAAACAAATGCCTCAGTTTTGTCTAAAATACTGTGTTCATCCAAAGTGTCAAAAACAGCGGAAGATATTTCAAGACCTGTTCCAGAGGGAATATCAGGCATATTTAAAATTTGTTCGATGTTAGGTGCGGTAGCTATAATTGACAAACGATCTTCCGTCTTCCCGGTTATAGTATTTAGAAGCTTCGTATCCCAATGTATTGTAAGTGGTTGATCTATTGCTCTTAACTTTTGAACAATATTCTTGCTGAGCTCTTCTCTTAAAAGCTCTCGTTGATGGCGCAAAGAAGTGCGATTTATCACATATTCATTTAAGTTTAATCCTAACGCATCTAAAACTGCAACCAGTATATGCACGACATCCCTGTTGCTTACTTTTATCTTGTCAAAAACAGCAGCAAGTCTGGGCGTTAAAATATCTTTTCGCGCTCTTTTGACTTTAGTTGCTGTCATAGTTTCCGCTTCTTCTTCACTTTCTTCGAATTCGGATTCAGAATCTGACACTGTAAAATTATTCAACCTATTAGAATTACCTGCTGAAGTCGATGGGTTTTGCATATTTCTTCTCTTTCTCTCTTACTCCGCCTCGAATCTTTTTTGAGTTCTTTCGCTCTTTTTTAATAATTTATAATCTATTCCAATCATGCTGCCAGGGCGACCTCTTAATCTTTGATTTCTTAGGAACACTTTGTCTTCCTCCAGGTTAATTAGGCTTAATGCATCATTATGAGCAATATCAAATAAATCATTTAGAGCACTTTTCCATTCTTTTCTTCTGATAATATACGTGTCTCCATCTCTTTTTCTGGTTTTCACAAGGGTTCTCCAATCCTCGTGCAAGTCCAGAAGCTTTTTAACAGCTCTGTGAAATTGTTGCACCGGAATTTTAGCTTTTTCCCAAAATATTGAAAATTCTTTTACACTTTCTTCTACACTTAACTTTGTTACTCTAGTATTAAAAAATAAAACTTTTAGGCATTGCCCCTTTGATGGAAGCTTTGCTCCTGTTATCTGGAAATTTGGAAATCCAACTAGATAAATTTCTTCTCTTGAGGTCGACATTTCTTACAGGATATAAATTTAAAATCAAAACACACGCGAAATTTGGAAACGTTTTTAAAACACAAACATAGAAGTTTAAATTTTATGTAATTGTTTAACTAATGTGTATTTGGGAGTCCCCCTTTTAAATAATTGAATATATGGCGTATTTATTCAGCGGTGTATTTACACAATGAGTGTATGGCGAATTTACATAGAAATAAATATTTATGTTTATCTAATTTAAATCTTTTATTATAAATATTTGTTTTTAAAAACATTAAAAAGACGTGTGTAAAATATTTACTTTAACTGCATTTAAATTAGAAAATGTATGAAAATTCTTAATAATGGGTCATTTCTAACACAATAAATTATTAAGTTAATTATTTAAGACAGAAAACCACCTGAGCTTAACATCCGAATAAAAAAGAATATATTTAGTAATTTTTATTGTTAAATTAGGAAAAATAAGTATTTTATATGACTTTTTTGCGAAAAATCACGAAAAATCACCTCTGTGTGGCGAGGTTTAGAATTGGCCGATTTGGCTCAAATTTTCACCATTAAATATTTAAACCAAGCGTAAAAAAATAGAGGGGCGCAGTTCTTGAAATTTGACATTTTGCAAAATAGCTGAAACCCTAATGTATATATAAAATAGGATGTGTGTATGTATGTATGTATGAATGTATGTATGTATGTATGTATGTATGTATGTATGTATGTATGTAACGTATGGACTTTAAAACGGCTGGGCCGATTTTGATGAAATTTGCAGGGAATCTTCAGAATATTCAGGCGGGTGACACTGTGAAGTCTGATTTTGGATTTTCGGTCTGCGGGCGGAGGGGCGTGGCAAAATCCATTTTTATATTGCACCATCAATCGCATCTATATAATTTGGACGATTTTTCTTTAAAATGATCGCCATGGTCCAACTTAGATTTATACGAAAAGAAAATTTTGCCCCGCCCACTTTTACGCCCACTTTTTCCGAATTACCTAAAATCATAAAACGGCTCCATCGATTTGACAAATTTTTCTTTCAAATGTTCGTATTTATCAATTTTAAGTTTTCATCGAAAGAAAAATTTACAACGCCTACTTTTACGCCCACTTTTTCTATTAGGCGCATAACTTGAGAACGGCTTGATCGATTTGGACGATTTTTTCTTTAAAATTATTGCCATGGTCCAGCTTAGGTTTTTACGGAAAGAAAATTTTGCCCCGCCCACTTTTTTCGATTTATCTAAAATAAAATAACGGCTTCTTCGATTTGACTAATTTTTCTTTAAAATGTTCGTATTAATCCATTTTAAGTTTTCATCGAAAGAAACGCCCACTTTTTCTATTAAGCGCATAACTTGAGATCGGCTTGACCGATTTGGACGATTTTTTTATATAAAATCATCGCCATGGTCCAACTTAGGTTTTTACGGAAAGAAAATTTTGCCCCGCCCATTTTAACGCCCACTTTTTTCGATTTACCTAAAATCAGAAAACGGCTCCATCGATTTGACTAATTTTTCTTTCAAATGTTCGTATCTTTTTAAAGGATTTTAAAAATCGAACGCAAACATTTCTCCTAATTTGGACAGGACAACGTCTGTCAGGTCAGCTAGTACATTATATAATCAAAAGAAATACGTTTGGTCAGTATAGCCTCTACTCTGACATCTTCTAGAATTGATATAGCACAAGATGTTATCGCTTCTAACTGCGCTTCGCTTCTAGCGGCCACTCTGACATCAGACTAAAGAAGGCGCCAAAACTAATAAGCAAGTATAAATATTTATAAAATGTTGGTTTTTTTTTAAGTTTATGTACATATTGTCACCTTAAATGCAAATGGACGTGTAATTACACAAAAATTCAAAATTTAGTTTTTGATTGTTTGTGATTCGTTTTATCAAACTACATATTTAAATTTAAACTGACGCAAATTTTTAGACCGCTGCTATAAAAAATTCGACTATTTAAAAAAAATTTAACTCCAAGAGTACTTTATTATTATTGATTTTGTAATCCTTTTTGCTTTTCCTGAAAAAAATTAAAGTGTAGTTACGTCCGTTTGCATTTAAGGTGACGTTTTCAAAACAGTAAAAATAACAACTCGAATACAGTTTGAACTTTTACTCCATAAAAGGAAAAAAAAGTAAAATTGCCGCGTTTTCGGGGAAAGAAAAGCCACCACTGAAGTTACATGGAAACGCATCGCCCAAAAATTTAAGAGAGTTGGCAAAATTAAAGAAAAAAATATCGCACGATAAAAAAATGTATACACTACCGGAGGAAGACCGTCAGAAGAAATACGTTCACCCCCGATTGGCCAGACTGCATATGGAGCTGGCCGTACATCCTATAGAACATGTCTTTGGGGCAAACTTAGTTCGCGTGTTGGAACAAGAGACTGAGATCCAAAATAATAACGAGCTTCGATACATGTATCTCTTAAATAGCGCACAATAGATGCCACATTGTTGCCGTCTCCTCTTGGGCTGCTAAAAATAGGTTCACAAGACAAATCATATTTTTTTAATTTAATATAACTTTTTATTTACTTTGAATCACTTTATTGCTTGTTTTTTTTTTTTTTTTTTTTTTTAATTTATAATACATATTTATTTCAAGTTGTTTGACTGTAAAAATAGCACTATCGATAACTTTTTGCAACTTAACAATGTTGGCTTCCTTATACGAATTTAAATGAGAGTATGGTTAGTGAAGTGTTAGAGAAGAGTTAGAGTAGAGTTAGAGTAGAGTTAGAGTAGAGTTAGAGTAGAGTTAAAGTAGAGTTAGAGTAGAGTTAGAGTAGAGTTAGAGTAGAGTTAAAGTAGAGTTAGAGTAGAGTTAGAGTAGAGTTAGAGTAGAGTTAGAGTAGAGTTAGAGTAGAGTTAGAGTAGAGTTAGAGTTGAGTTAGAGTAGAGTTAGAGTAGAGTTAGAGTAGAGTTAGAGTAGAGTTAGAGTAGAGTTAGAGTAGAGTAGAGTTAGAGTAGAGTTAGAGTAGAGTTAGAGTAGAGTTAGAGTAGAGTTAGAGTAGAGTTAGAGTAGAGTTATAGTAGAGTTAGAGTAGAGTTAGAGTAGAGTTAGAGTAGAGTTAGAGTAGAGTTAGAGTAGAGTTAGAGTAGAGTTAGAGTAGAGTTAGAGTAGAGTTAGAGTAGAGTTAGAGTAGAGTTAGAGTAGAGTTAGAGTAGAGTTAGAGTAGAGTTAGGGCAGAGTTAGAGTAGAGTAGGAATAAATTGAAATAGAGTAATATAAAAGTTACAGTAGAATAAGAGTTATAGTAAGAGTAGAGTTGGACAAGAGTTAGGGCAGAATTAGAGTAGAATTTGAGTTATAGTAGAATGATAGTAGAGTAAAAGTAGAGTTGCAGTAGGGTTTCAGTTATGTTACAGTCGAGTTTAGGTAGATTAAGATAAGAGTAGGAGTAAAGTATAGTTAGGTAGAGTAAGATAAGAGTAGGAGTAAAGTTAAATTTAAGAAAGAGTAAGGTTACAATAGAGATAGAGTATAATTCGACTTCAAGTAGAGCTAGAATGGACTTTGCTGCCTTTAAATAAAGTGAATGTAAACGGAGTAGTAAAACAAAAAGTAATCCTAATTTGTGTAGAGAACCAAATGTTATGATTTGTTGTGGCTAATTAATATTTCTCTTACAACATACAAGTTGCAGTCAGTAGTAACATGAAATTTTTAAGTTTTTTTTTCAATCCATGTTTCATTCAGTTGTCTGAATAAAAACCGACAACATTCTTACAGCATTTTACCAATTACACTATAAATGACTAAGTATTTAGCTGCAACCAAAGCTGCAACTATCAAGCTGTAAGTGGCAAATATAATAAAGTACGAAAAAAGCTGACTAACTGAATGACTACAAACAAGGATAGATCGATGTATGAATTGAATAGACGTTTAGGTGGTTGGCTAATTGTCAAACATCGTACACGACACAGAACGCAAACAATCATCGGACCGCAGTGGCTGCAAATGTGGCAAATACATAAACATATTATAGAACAAAAAATACAATATAAAATAAATAAAAACTACAAACAAACTACAAAAGAAAACCAACTTGTCTTTAATATTTGTGGCCAGTACAGCACGGAGTGTTGGAAAACACCATGAGTGAAGAAAAAACACAAACATTAATATTTGCAACTTACACTTATTGTTGATGTGGTTTTTGTTTTATTTTTTATTTCTACATTTTTTACAAATTTCAAGGACATCCGTTTCAAATGCGACGTCAACTGACGTGAAATGACAATCAACATGCGGTGTATGACCTTAAGGCACAATGTATGTACAACAACGTGAAGTCAGTGTTTTTATATTTACGGGATACGGTTTGAGTGTAAAACAGAGATGGAAGAGTTAGTATATTAATGATATATACTATTTGATTTACAAACCAAAACAAGTCAACTATTTGCATTGATAAAGATCCTGGGTAAAATTTTCAAATAGAACACAATACGGCCAAAAAGTATTCAAACAATGTTAAAGATCTTACCATCGATAAAGAAACCCCATCTTAATCAGACTCAGATTTGTCTGCAGTTAGCACCACATTACACATCCCTGGTGTAGGGTAAAGTATATTAAAGAGATAATATTTTATAGAAGAAAAAAAACAAACTGGCCACAAGGAGTGTTCTTTGTTGTAGCAACAGCAGCAACAACAACAACAATAACATCAGCTACTACAATATTAAGATATAAAATAATAAAAAAACTGCTAAAGGAAAGCGAAATTAAACGTGCATACAACCAATAACCGTCAGAATGACTACCAGTACTACTCGTGACTACTTTTTAGCATTTTTTTTACAAGTTTTATTGTTTTCGTTATTGCTGTTTCAAAAGCAGCAGCAGCAGCAGAAAAAGAAGCAGAATGGGGAAAAATATTGTAAAATTTATAAAAACTACTCGTATACACTTTATGCGGATTTTTATTTTACTCTTTATTGCGATATTATGAATATACTTAGAACTTAAGTCTAAGAAAAAAAAAATAAGTCACGATTATTGAGGCAGATATAAAAAAGAATTACTTCATACAAAAAAAAAAAAAAAAATTAACAAATATTCTAAAAAGCAGGGACCGTAATCATTATTCTTTTTTCATCATAAAAGTGAGCTGATAACAGTTATTTTTTGATTTTTTTTTTCAAACAAAAATAAAAGCTATTTTCTTAAGTAATTAAGTTGACTTTTATAATTTATTTTAATATGTGATAATCAGGGAAACCAGAACCATTAAATAAACAGTCAAAACTTGAAAATATGCCCCAAAAAAATTCAAAAGTTGATAATTTGTAAACAAAATATTAAACAATTTCATACAGTTCCATAAAATAAACACAATCCTAAAATTGTAAATGGTAAAGCGCAAACACCATAGAATTTTTAGACGAATTTTCGAGATTTTTACCCTATTTGGAAACGATGGGGTGTTATGGGCTTACATAAACGATGTTATGTTAAGAGGTTAAAATTAATATAAGAGTTATTTGCAGAGTTTAAAATACTGTAGTTAAAGTGAAAAACTGCCATTTCTTCCACTTCTGTATTTGTCATTAGCCAAAAAAAAAAAAAAAACAGTTGCTTTCAAATTGAATTCGTTAAATATAAACAGTCGGTGTCAGACCAACTCCTAAAGCGAAAAGTTGTACATAAATTATTCCTTTTTTGTTCGACAGTTTTTAATTTCGACAGCAGTTTTTTAAACCCTGGTTATTTTTGCCCAATACACAGAAAAAATTATTGCCGAATTATTTTCAAACAAACGCTTGTTTGAAAATTTTTTTAATTTCTATAAATTTTTTTACTGATTCAAACAATATTTTTGTTTGATTTTAATTTAACCAACAAAAATGTGGACAACTCTTCAAAAATATAATAAACGCGTTATTGGTGTCAAATTTTCATAATTTTGTATGCAATATTTAACGCTCTTTAATGTTGTCGTCTTTTTGCATTTTTTTATTTGATCGTAAGCAACACTTCTTTATGTGAAATATAAGAACAACAACAAAAAACACACACAGTCTATTTTTGGACGCTTTAAAAAAGTGCAACTATAAGAAAAACAATAGCAGAAACAACATTATAAGAAACAAAATCCCGTATTCAATTTTTTAAAACTGTTTGGTTAAATACATCAAATACAAAAATAGAATGATGACAAAAAACATATCGAGTCGGTCTGCTGCCGTTTTTGGTTACATTTCTTCTTTAGAAAAGTAAAGGATACGGCAACAGAGAGTGATAAAGAAAAACATTGTGTTGTGTTAATTAATAAGACTTCGTTCAAAAATTATTCCAACAAAAAAATGTGTCTCAAAGCCAGCCGGCGGCTCTGCTCTGCCGTCATCTTCTCATACAGTGCTTACTTGTGTGCGCGTCATTGCTTGTGCAAAAACTTTTTTTTTTATTTTGAAATTTAGTATAAGAATTTCAGTAAACTTTTTGTTTGATTCAGTTAAATTATTTGTTTGAAAAAATCAGTGTTTTTTTTCAATAAACAAAATGCAAATAAATTGTTTGAATATGCGAATTTGTTTATAGGACCGATTTCAGACAAAAAATTGTTTGATTCTACAAATTTTTTGTTTGAATTGTAAAAATAATTTTTTCTGTGTATTATCTAGATATTTACATCCATATGAGATTTTTTGTCTAAAAGGGATTTTAGGGACGGTCGCTTAAAAGTTTATTAATGTTTACATTGAAAAGGAAGTTAAAGCTATTTATAGATGGGAGCTTTGGGCAAATGTGAACTGATTCGAAAAGAATCAAATTTGCAGCGAAATATTTTTGGGGCGAATTTAATCTTAATACCAACATATTTATATGGCTTACGGACACAAATTATAGACAATTCTCATTATTTACGTAGACTTCGTCGTTAGTAGAATTAAATTAAGATTTCAACTTTTACTTTGCGCACAAGGTTAACATGGACAGACAACAAGCCAGACGGACGAATATATCACTATAAAAGGTGATTCTGAGTTGATTTTAAAGTTGTCAATTGTTCGCCTTACAACTTTGTTCGAATAATTCAAGTTATTGTTTTTGTTCGTTCGATCAAACGATAAAATCTAAAAAATTATTCGGTTAATCGATGAGAATAACGTTTAAAAAAAATTTTTTTTTTATAAAAAAATTACTATGGAAAATTTTCCATTCCATCCGCTATGACTTCTTCTTTTTTTGATGCATAAAATTTTGCATCTTAACTCCATATCGTTGTACTACTTAAAGGCATATTAGAACCCTTAATTCCCTAATAATCCGATATTTCTCTGGATTTTCGAAAGGCGTTGGCAGAACTATTATCTTCAGCCAAACTTCTGTCTACAGTTTCTTCTTTAGAACAGCCGCTGTCTCTCTTAATGTATTTTTCCATTGGACCAAGTTCGGCATTTCTTGATGTCGTTGAATTATCATACATAATTAAAAAAAAAAATTATAATACAAGAACAACATTTTCTACTTTCAAGATATGATTTATATAAATCAATTCTTTAGTTTTAAGCTTTTTGTTTATTTCTAAATTTTTCACCCGAAATTGAAAAATCGCCTTTCTTGAAAATATTTTAAAAATAAAACAGCTGATACAATTGAGAAGGTGAGTTGCAAAACTCGTTTGTTGTAAAATTAAAAATACGAGATGGCAAATGATTCTCACAGTTCTTTTGGCGCTTTATCAGAAGAAATATTCTGATTGCAACAATGCATGTCCGTGCTAAAATCATTCTCATAAAGCGCCAAAAGAACTGTTAGAATCAATTGTCATCTCGTATTTTTAATTTTGCAACGAACGTTTTGCAACTCACCTACTCAATTGTTTGTTAAGATTTGTTTAATAAGAACATTTAATACATTTTTGAAATACAATGAGATTAATTACAACCAGGGCTATGGCAATAATATTTTTTAACTTTCCCACATTTGTATAAAATCACTAAAAACGTATGAGAATAAATAAAATTCTTTAATATTAAAATTGTTCGATTAATCGATGTACTCGTTATTCTTATATTGTCGTTTTGAAACTATTCGAATAAGAGTTTGGTTTTGTTTGATCGATTAATCGAATTATTCTTAATCGGTTGACAGCTCTAGTTGATGACATTGGTCCAAATTTCTATGTATTACACACATCGCCAAAAACGTGTATAATTGCTTTTTCCTTAATTTTTGCTGATATTTCAATTTTAAAATAAAATTTACCTGCTTTGTTTTACAATTTTAGAGTAAAAATTTAATGTAGATAGCGAAATTGAGCCATCACGTTGGGTATACAGTAGGGTTTCTACTTTCCCGGGAAACGAAACAAAAAAAATCGTATTCCCGGGAATCCGGGAGGAATTATTAAAATTTTTTAATATTTAGTTGTTATTATTAAAACCAACTTGGTAAAGTTAATTTTCTTTTAAGCAAAAAATTTTTAGTATTAAAGCATTTAAAAGCTCATCAGAGATTCTATTTCTAATCCTTGTTGATATGAATATTGCCTGCTTCCGAAAACGTGCTCTCGCTTTCTACAGACGTTGGTTTTATAGTAAGAAGCGCATCATACAAAGATTATAAATTGGCCTGTTACCTGTGACTTCATCGACGTAAAATTCTTTTTTAAGATATTTTCAGGCTTTTGTATTTTCTTAACATTTATTTTTTTAGAATTTGTAGATGGTTAACATCTGGTGTTGGTGACGATGTATCGTGTACATTTTCATTTTCTACTTCAAGAAGCTTTTTAGACATTTCATCAGCAATTAAAAAGACCGTTGATTTATTGGCGTAGGAAAAATAGTTCGATTTGTAGGTAGTTTTTAGTAATTTTAGTAAAGAATATAGTGCTCGTTTTTGATTTTAACGTTGCTAACAAATTAAAATTTCAAAAAATTTTATTTGAAATTCCCGAAAATTTCAAAAAATATGTTGTTTCGGTCCCTGCAAAAAAAAAGTATTTTGAAGTAAGTTTTTTTTTTCGTTGGTGTAAAAAAGCTTAGGTTTAGCAAGTTACTTCTTTTGTGAAAAAGTAAGTTTCTTCTAAACATATAACAAAGAGCAGTTATTTTTCATTAAAATTTACTTTTTGTAACAATTGTGACTTTTTTTGTTTTAAAAATGAAATTTTGTAGTAAAATGTAAAGTAAAATTTTTCAATAAAAAGCAAAAAAAAATTATGTCAAAAAAAGTATGTGTTTGTTTCATAAAAAAAAATACTTTTTCAATAGAATGACTTCATGTATAAAAAAAAGTAACAATGTGATTTTTTGTAAAAACAATATCTTTTTGTGAAAAGGTGACGTTTTACTTCAAATTAAAAGAGAATTTTTTCCCCAAAAAGTGACTTTTTGTGTGAAAAGTGGCTTTTTATGTAATAAGTTACTTTTTGCATAAGAAGTGACTTTTTGTGTAAAAAGTGTCTTTTTATGTTAAAAGTGACTTTTTGTGTGAAAAGTGACTTTTTGTGTGAAAAGTGACTTTTTGTGTGAAAAGTGACTTTTTGTGTAAAAATTTACTTTTTGTGTAAAATGTGACTTTTTGTGTAAAATGTGACTTTTTGTGTAAAAAGTTACTTTTTGTGTATAAAGTGACTTATTGAGTAAAAATTTACTTTATGTGTAAAATGTGACTTTTTGTGTAAAATGTGACTTTTTGTGTAAAAAGTGACTTTTTGTGTGACAAATGACTTTTTGTGTATAAAGTGACTTTTTGTGTGAAAAGTGACTTTTTGTGTAAAAATTACTTTTTGTGTAAAATGTGACTTTTTGTGTAAAAAGTTACTTTTTGTGTATAAAGTGATTTTTTGTGTAAAAAGTGATTTATTGAGTAAAAATTTACTTTTTGTGTAAAATGTGACTTTTTGTGTAAAAAATTACTTTTTGTGTATAAAGTGACTTTTTGTGTAAAAAGTGACCTTTTGTGTAAAAACTGTGTAAGTAACTTTTTGTGTAAAAAGTGACTTTTTCTGTAAAAAGTAACTTTTTGTGTAAAAAGTAACTTTTTGTGAATAAAGTAGCTTTTTGTGTAAAAAGTGACTTTTTGTGTATAAAGTGCCTTTTTGTGTATAAAGTGACTTTTTGTGTGAAAAGTGACTTTTGTGTATAAAGTGACTTTTTGTGTGAAAAGTGACTTTTTGTGTTAAAAGTGACTTTTTGTGTAAAAATTTACTTTTTGTGTAAAATGTGACTTCTTGTGTAAAAAGTGACTTTTTGTGTTAAAAGTGACTTTTTGTGTTAAAAGCGACTTTTTGTGTGAAAAGTGACTTTTTGTGTGAAAATGTACTTTTTGTATAAAATGTGACTTTTTGTGTAAAAAGTGACTTTTTGTGTATAAAGTGACTTTCTGTGTGAAAAGTGACTTTTTGTGTATAAAGTGACTTTCTGTGTGAAAAGTGACTTTTTTGAATAAAGTGACTTTTTGTGTGAAAAGTGACTTTTTCTGTAAAAATTTACTTTTTGTGTATAAATTACCATTTTGTGTAAAAAGTGACTTTTTTGAGTAAAAAGTTACTTTTTGTGTAAAATGTGACTTTTTGTGTAAAAAGTGACTTTTTGTGTTAAGTGACTTTTTGTGTGAAAAGTGACTTTTTGTGTTAAAAGTGACTTTTTGTGTGAAAAGTGACTTTTTGTGTGAAAAGTGACTTTTTGTGTTAAAAGTGACTTTTTGTGTGAAAAGTGACTTTTTGTGTTAAAAGTGACTTTTTGTGTGAAAAGTGACTTTTTGTGTAAAAATTTTAATTTTGTGTGAAAAATGAATTTTTGTGATCAATGACTTTTTGTGTAAAAATTTATTTTTTGTGTATAAAGTATGTTTTTGTGTAAAAAGTGACTTTTTGTGTAAGAAGTATTTTTCTGTGTAATAGGTTAGTTTTTGCGTAAAAAAAATTAAAAAGCTAATTTCTAATAAACAATTCTATTTCACATTTCAAATCCCACCAAAGAAAATCACAACGTCTCTGCTTTTTCATTAAAATTCTCTCGTAACAGTGAAATAGAGAGTTATGGCATTTTAACAGCCAATTCGCAACAACAACTATAATGTGCATTGCACATTTTTACAAGCGCACACACAAACAGTAGCTTGCACTCTACACATACATGCAAACAAACATTTGCCACTTTCATGCACATTTTCGCATTTCGTATTTTACAAGGGCAAAGGTTTTTCTTGTTAAAGCTTTTTTTCTTCTTCTTCTTGTTGCTGTTGTTGTTTGTAGTTGCTGATGAATTGTGTTTTGTTTGAAAAGCGGAAATGCCCATGTTCTCTATACCAAGAACATTTATTGAATTTATAATGCAGAGTGGAAATTTTAATATTTTTTATTTCTTTTGATGTTGTTTAGCAAACTATTAAATATTTAAATTTTTTTGTTATTTATGTGAAATTTTTGAATTTTAGTTAAACATGTTTTAAAAAGTAATACTTGGGTCTTAGAACTACATGTATGTTGGGATAGGGCAAGGTCCTTTAAGCAGTTTAAATGTCAAGAGGCAGGTGTCAATATAACTATATTTTTTTTGAGTTTACTCTATTAATTGAATAAAAGAGATCTATGTTGTTTTCTTTCCTGATAAAAATTTTCCTTGTATGCTATCATTCGCGCAGATAATTGTTTCATTCTAAAAAAAATTGTGCAAAAAATGTGAAAAGTTGTATTTTTCCCTTCTGAGTATGTTGTACAAATAAATGGTAAATATGTTCCATATCTAACCCACAGTTATATTTGGTGGTGACTAATACCCCTTTTTTTTTGAATCTGCGTCGAGTACTTTTTTATGCAAGCGAGTATTTTGGTTATTTATTTTATTCTTGTGTTTGCGTACAATAAGTTATACCTAAGTATATTGTGAAAATGCAATTAACTAAAAGTAATATAAAAGTTGTTCTTTCACTTAAAGAAACGTTTTTAAAAAATTATTGCGCAAAATTTTTTACAACAAGTGACTTTGGAATCCACACAAAATTAAATTGTGTAAAAACTAAATATTATTTTGTTCCATTGAAATATAGAAAAATGTCACACTTTGTGTGTGTAAAAAAAAGTTTTACACATTTTTAAGGCACTTTTTTTTGTTGTAAGAAAAGAAAATATAACATATTCCAAATTTAATCTAATTTAAATCCTCGATAAAGAAACGAGATAAGCTTAAAAAATTTCTTGCATAAATAATAGGGTATTCATTCGGTTAACCGTCAACCGGTTTACCGATTAATTACTTCCCGGTTAACTGATCGGTTAATTTCAAATTGGTTTTTTTTTCGATTAACGATTAAACCGGTTAATTTCAGTCGATTAACCGATTAACCGAAGTAACAAAATTTTCAATATTTTGTATATGTTATAATATTTTTTTTGTGTTTTTATTTATTTGTTTCGTCTCATATACAAAATGTATTTGTTTAGTAAATATTTTTTCATATAAACAAAGAAGGTGTTCAGTTGTCTTAATTTTAACTCATTTTCCGCTGACCGATGACTAAAATTACAATGTTTTTTTATCTTCATCATCGATCAACAGGAATGTGGCGAAAAATGGGTTAAATATTTGATTGCCAACACCTTTTTTTGTTTCACGTACTTTTTATATGTATGTGTTTAGTTATTTGTTTCTTCTCATATCATTCTTTCAACAGAATTAACCGAAACAATTAGAGGGTTAAAAATTTAAAACAACTTTAATGGCATAATGGAGTATTTTATATGTTTAGAGAAATCCTGGAAGAGGACTGAAAAATTAGAAATTCATCTTCGATAAGTGAAATAATATTTTCCAAGTCAAATTTTGTTAAACTAAAGAAAAGAGTCGCTTTAATCCTAAACATTTAAAATAAATAACTTTTCTTAAAGATCATTTTATAAGATCTCCTTTAACGATTGAAATAACTAATAAAATTATCTCAGTTTATTTTTGTATAAATATGTAACTATTTGGGGGATTCACAAGGTAGTCATAAAGTCTTATGTCTTAAAATAATTACAGGAAATATATATCGTCAGTTTAATATGCCAACCGGCTAATCCACTTTTTATGTAAATTGAGATTTTGATGCCGTGTGGTAGAGAAAAATACGCCTCGTCGACCAGCATGTAGTTTTTCTTCTATTTAAGTCTTGAAGTGTGTAAAACTGACTGTAATTTTAATTTTCTATCAAGTTTCAAATAGGAAAAATAAAAAGTTTATTTTCTTTCCTGTAAAATGTGCTGAAAGTGAGTTAGCAGGTTTGCATATTAAGCCAACGATATGACTGTTGTAAGCTACAGCTTATAATTTAGTTTTCTACTATACAGTTATGACGAATCAATGAACGCAGCATTACAATTTTTATTTTGTTTGAAACACAACAATATTTACTTAAAACAATTTTAAATTTTATTTAGGATATTATGACGATATGACTTGATACCACACCTTGTTCATTAATTGGAAAATGCATATTACATATTTATGAATTGTTTTTTTTTTTTTGCTTGCTCGTTTTAGTTCAAGAAGAATTGTTTGGTATATTATTGTTTTTTTTTTTTTTTGCTTATAAACTCCAAATAATAAGCAATTAATGCATTTTTATATATTGTAACTACTTAATTTATAAAAAAACATTATTCATCGGTTAACCGATCAAAAACTAAATTAACCGATTATTAACCGGTTAAACCAAAACCTCGGTTAGTTAATCGAGCGATTAACCGATTAAAGCAAAAGGTCGATTAAATGAATACCCTAATAAATAATAAAAAACGATGATTCGTAGACAATTGTCCAATTAACAAGCTTCATTATCGTCGTATTCGGTAAATTATCATCTAATTACACGTGATGTACTTTTTGATTATATTTTTGTTATTGGTAATTTTCATACAAAAGTGTTGTCTCATTATACGATTGATTTTTATGTGTTTAGAAAAATGTTGTATTTATGCCGGGCCCGGAACTGTTCCATTTGTTTGATCAATTTGTAAAAATCTTTTAAGAATGTGATAACTACCACCTTAAATTTAATTCTTCTGTATGATTAATATATCTGTGGCATTGTGATAAAACATCTTAAGTCGAGATACGATAGCAAAAAAGTTTTTAAAAAAAGCTCGGAGAAGCAATCATTTTTATTAAATAATAAATCAATTAAAACAAATAAAAATAAAACAAAATTTTAAAAACGATAACAAAAATGTATTTTGAATAAAAATTAGTACGATTAACAGCATTTTTTTTAAATTTGTATATTCGACTTAAGATGTTTTGTCAAAATGCCACAGATATGTTTGATTCATTTCAGGTTATTATACCCTTCTCCACAGGTGGAAAAGGGTATATATCGACCCCTAACCGCGAAAATAATGTAAGCGCCAAAAATCAAATTTTACAAGAGAGAGCTTTTTTGTTTTGTTTCATATTAATTTTGTATGAAATTTGTCGCTTACACTAAAATTGTTTTTGCTATAAAATCGTACGGTACATAATGTGACCATGATATTTTAGGAGATGATGCAAGTGTTGCCAATAAAGTCATTTATTAAAAAAAACAAAAATTGAAAATCATGTCGCTTACGTTATTTTCGCTGTTAGGGCTCGATATGTATAAGTTTGTCATTCCGTTTGTAATTTCTACAATAGTGATCTTAGACCATATAAAGTATATATATTCTGGGTCCTTATGAGGAGGAAGTTAATTTAACGATGTCCGTCCGTCTGTCAGAATGACCGTCTGTCCGTCTTACGTTTGATATGTGTTTTCCGGAGACTCCAGACATGATAGCGGCTTGGTTGTTTTAGATTTATGTTACATATAGTCCACCATTTCTTGCTATTGAAATTCAGCAAGATCGGTCCTCAAATGGCTGAGATATTACCAAAAAACCACGACTGCCTCTAATTTTTTCCAAAAATCCCTTGTTGTTGTATTTTTATTACTTTTTTCTGTATATCTGGAGAACGGCAAGAGCCAAAGTTTCCAAATTAGGTACAAACATTCAGGTTATAAATACACACCAGTCCACAAAATGTGGGCGGGGTTGGAGAAGTGGGCGTGGTACCTCCCATACAAAAAATATCAAAAATTTTATAAAAACCTGAATTTTTTGACTGTAACACGACCTATGGTTACGCCTTATATATCAAAAGATCGATTAGTAGAAAATATTTCTCTGAAAAACTCGGGAAAATCGGTTTAGATACGAAAATGTTATGACCAAAATATTAAGTTTTCTTTGAAAAATACCATATTTTCGGGAACCATAGTTGTTGCCGAGTCCAAGTTTTATAACCAAAATACTGGCAAATTTTTTCTTTAACACGTCGGTATATAAATCTGTCAAATCGGTTAAGAAATAGCAGAGTTATGACCAAAATACTGAAATCCCAAAAAAAAATTTATAATTAAGTTTGTTTTTTATACCCTTCACCGAAGGTACTACACCCTATGAAATATATATGATCTGGGTCCTTATGAAAAGCGAAGTTCAAATCCGGTTGCCGTCTGTGTTGAGTTGGGAACAGTAAACGGTCCATATTTCATTTTAATGATATTTAAACAGCGTTCGTTCATGGTTCAGTTGTCTAGGGGGTGTGTTAAGTTAGAAACTGTGAGTTCCCTGGTTCGAATCTTGGTTTTTTAAAAATGAATTTTTTTTCCTTAATTTTCGATATTCTCTAATTAGGCTCGAGTTCATCATTTTAATTGATATTTTTTCCCGTCCGAGCGGAAATTAAATTTGATGAACTCGAGCCTAATTAGAGAATATCGAAAATTAACAGTTCAACTAGGATCAAAATTGTTGTTGGAATAAATTTTTTTTGATATTTTTATGTTCTAAAAACGATTTAAAAAAAATATTTACCAGTTTTCGGTTTTTATATTTCATTTATGATAAAGTTTTAAGTATTGAAAATATGTATTTAGTACATGTAACAATTATTTAGTTGCTCTGTATTCTGCTCGCGCAATGGTGAAGGATATAAAAGATTCGGCACAGCCGAATGTTATAATCTTACTTGTTTTTTATTAAAATTGCTTATAAATTAATATTTATAATCATTGCATCATAAATTAAAACTCCCATACCTGGTTTTATTTTCTTAAATAGTTGACGCAAAGTGAATTGATATTATCCATTTTTGGCATTTGGGAAGCAAAGCGACAGAAAAGTAACGACACAACAAATTTGTCTGCTCACAAAAATTGAAAAAACCCAAAAAAAAATCGTATTATTTTAAACGATTAGCCATACGACAGAGCTTGTGAATTGGACAAATGAAAGTGCGTCTGCTATATTCGGCTGTGACGAATTTTTAATTCCTTTCACCGAGTTTAACTAGAACATTTCAAAAGCTATTGCAGAGTGATTTATATTCTTATGTTACAATGACAGACCAAAATTTGCTACAATTGCGTTATATATTACGATTTTAGGTGGAATAGCTCTTTTCCTACTGCTCAATAAAGAATCGAGATTAAATCGCAAAAATAAAATATTATAAAATCGTTTTTATTAAACAATGACATACGGCTGCCGCGTTTGGTCAACAGAATGTGCTAGAACTTATCTTTAAAAGTTGCAGGTTATCGAAAATAAAAACTTAAAGGGTATATTCAACCTTCCTAGAAGATTTTCTACTTATCTTTTGCAAATCAACTATAAACAAGAATCGGTTAAAACCGTCATTAACAAAATAACAACAAGAATCGAAGACAGGAATAAGTCTTTAAGTTTTGATTTAATAAGAAATTTTTAAAATTAATTAATTTTCTGCAACTTCTGAAAAGAAGACGTAAGAAAAGTTTAATGATAAATTTTTTCTTTATATGCGGTCAATGGCAAATTATGAACCGATCTTTACAAAATTTGGCACAGTAAACTTATGAAACTATGACACCATATTTTACAACAATATTTATTACGGTGAAAGGCATTTTAAAGAGTTTTCCGAGAGTGGGTTTTATAAAGGGCCTTTGGTAAATTATGGACCGATCATAGTCATATAGAACAAATTTGTGCAAAATAAATGTGCATTCTGACACTATTTATGCCAGTTTTTATAAAAAACTAGCTGACCCGGTCCGCGTTGCTGGCCCCAAGCAAACATTAGTGTTGTATTACCAGACGATTTAAGTTGAGCTTTAAACGAAATTTACAGCCTTTAAAATTTTCCTTCCGTAAAAACCTAAATCGGTCAAGCCGTTCTCAAGTTATGCGCTTAATAGAAAAAGTGGGCGTAGAAGTAGGCGTGATACATTTTTCTTTCGATGAAAACGTAAAATGGAATAATACGAACATTTGAAAGAAAAATTTGTTAAATCGATGGAGCCGTTTTCTGATTTTAGGTAATTCGAAAAAAGTGGGCGTAAAAGTGGGCGGGGCAACATTTTCTTTCCGCAAAACCTAAGTTAGCCCATGGCGATCATTTTAAAGAAAAAATCGTCCAAATCGGTCAAGCCGTTCTTCAGTTATGCGCTTAATAAAAAAAGTGGGCGTAAAAGTAGGCGTGGTAAATTTTTCTTTCGATGAAAACTTAAAGTTGATTAATACGAACATTTGAAAGAAAAATTAGTCAACTCGATGGAGCCGTTTTCTGATTTTAGTTAAATCGAAAAAAGTGGGCGTAAAAGTGGGCGGGGAAAATTTTTTTCCGTAAAAACCTAAGGTGGACCATGGCGATCATTTTAAAGAAAAAGTCGTTCAAATCGGTCAAGCCGTTCTCAAGTTATGGTTTTTGCCACGCCCCTCCGCCCCCAGACCGAAAATCAGACTTCACAGTGTCACCCGCCTGAATATTCTGAAGATTCCCTGAAAATTTCATCAAAATCGGCCCAGCCGTTTTGGAGTCCATACGTTACATACATACACACACACATCCAATTTTATATATATAGATTTATTAATTTTTTAGGGTGGCTGTTCCTCATTTTGATTCACAACTCTTATCCTATTAAGCCGATTTTGCTGGATTCTAATTTCAAACTGCTTAGGAGAACTAGAAAAAATATGACCGTAATGTTCTTTAATGTTGAGTCGTTTGAAAGTAAGCGCGATTTCAACAAATGGACAGACGGACGGACAAACAGCCGGACATGGCTAAATCGACATAGAATTACCCGAGGACCCAGAATATATATACTTTATTTGGACTTAGACGAACATTTAAAGGTTTAACACGGAACGTCAAACTAAGTATACCCCAGTTCATCACTTGTGGTGGATTGTCGGGTCTTTTTTAGCTGCAGGAGAACTATAGCTATGGCTTGACAGCTGAGATTCTCATACTGTGGGGACATTTCTGTTGAGCTAGGTTTGGAAAACAATAATAAAAAAAGATTATTAAGATTTCGTATTCTTACAAAAAGTGTAGACTTCTTTTACTAAAATGTACTAGCGATTCTCTGGTTCCAATGTCTAAATATGTCCCCAAAGGAAGTACCTAGTCAGTACCTAGTCAGTACCTAGTCAGTAGTACCAACGTCAGTAGTAGATTTCCAATGACACGCACATGTAAAATGTCTATTGTAAATAACATTGCCTGGGGTATAATAAGTCACTAGTACTGGTGACTGTGTCAATAGTGAATGAATACAGATTCACTAGTGGCATTTCCTGCAGGGTGTACACTAGGGTGACCGTTAAAATCAAAAGTTGGATTTATTTAGGTCTCACTCTTCAATTTGGTGGGTATTGATAAAAAAAACAACTCACAAAATTTTTTAGGACGATCGGCGAAGGCTAAGCCGTCCCTCAAGCCCGCCAAAGTTTGAGAAAAATCTTAAAGTCCGACTTGTATGACTCATATTTAGGAAAATATTAATTTTACATAAAAATCGTTTTCTAAGAAGTTGTTGTTAGTAAAGTTTCCAACAACTATTGCCTTAACAAGTTTTCTCTAAAACTCATATTGAACAAAACCTAATTAAAATAATGAGTAAACAGCAGCATTGATGCGAATTTTTTCTTTAGAACTGTTTTTTCTTACACACGTCAATTCAGCTTTAATATTTGTGTTTGTGTGCGTTTGCTTAAAAAAAAATAGTCAAACGCATATCATTTGTTTCTAACGTACCACGGTTGATAAATTGTACTTTTTTGATACAATTCAAAGCCAAAAAGTACGGTGGTACTCCCGTGACTCATTTGGTACTATTTCCAAATTTTTCAAACCTAAATATTTATAATTGATATAAAATGGCAACTCGTATTTACTGTCCAATGAATATACACGGATTTCAGTGTTTGGTGCAAATGGTTTTGCCAACGTGCAAATGCAAAATTTCGTAGCGTTTTTATGAAATCTTAAGGAAACTCTGTGTATTTTGTTGTTGGATTTAACAAAACAGCTATGATATTTTGCATTTGCTCTTTGCAAGACCATTTGCACCAAACACTAAACTTCGCTATTGTGAATAGATTTTTGCACTTGATCATTGGACGATTGCATATGCCACATTCTAAATCAAGTGTCAGCATCAGCATATAAGCCTTCAAGCCAAAATATTATCAAAACAAAGGAACGAAATAGACCGTATGTACCAATGGTTTCAAGTGTAACCGAAACAAAAGTATTTATTACTATTGTGGTCGAAAAAGTACGATTGTAGAAGTTCGTAAGTACGATATTGGTTTTCTCATTTATCATCCCTGTAACATACCTGCACGCTTTCTTTATTCTTTAAGGGGGCTCTAATATAAAATTGTCAACACAGACTAGAAATATATTGAAGAAAAAGCCCCAGAACTGCCAAGGAATCGCCCCAAGGGGGATTAAATATATGACGGACTTTCATTAGTTTTTTGTGCTTAACATTTTCTTAAAACATACTTGCCTTATATCTCCACCCTTTAGGGGGGCTCCCATACAAATATGTTGGTTTTATATAATTCTTAAATTTGGCCACTGCAGCGCCAGGATTGCCCTTAGTTGGGTCAAATGTATGACCAACCTCACATAATTTGTTTTATCCCCATTGCCAAAACAAATTTGGTTTCTAAAACGACTACGCATATTAGAAAAACCTATAACAATTGTTAAAGGTAATATTATTGTGGAATTTCGTTTTTTTTTTAGTTTAATTTATAAACTAAACCAATTTTGAGTTTCGCTGTGCAACCTCCTCCGTTTTCGAAATTTTGAAAACAAGAGCTAACCTAAAAAACGGTAAGCACCACTGAATTCAGCGTACCCGAATTAGGGTAAACGCCAGGTGCCCGGCTGGTCGGTTTTTTTTTAATAAATAATAAAAATGTTTTTCAACAAAACTAATTCATAGAAAATGCGTATCTTTAATGAATTAAAAATTAGATTTTTTAGTGGCTTAAGCTAAGATCCCACTATCGGCTCAAGTAGCACAATCTGTGACGATTTTTATCGTGCTATATCGGCACACATTTAAAAACATTGCACAATTTTTTCTTAGGTGGTCCCATTATCGTCGCACATTGTGACAATTTTTTTCGGTTCATATCGGCTAAAACTCAATTGCGACAATAATCGGTACAATGCGGTCACACTATCGTGTTATTTGGGCAAATTAAATCAAATGTTTTTGTTTATTTACTTGTTGGCAGACATAATTTTACTTTAGAAATTCGCAAAATTCTCCGTCCGAATATTAAATTATGTTTCCTAACAATTTTAAATAATATGTTAATATATGAATAATAAAAAATATATTCAATTTCATTCAAACTTACTGCACTTGTTCTTTTTTTTTTTTGTAATTGTTGTTTTGTAAACAAATGTTTACAAACCAGGGATGGCAACATCGATAAAACTGCAATGTTTTGGTTAAAGCGAGTTGTTTTTTTTTCATTAAGTAGTACAAATATACTATTTAACGTTTCAATACATAAATAATAGATAAAACAAATGTAATTTTGGTACAATTAAGCTCAAAAAAGTAAAATTTTAGTAACCAGTTTATGCAATTTAAAAATTTCGTTTTGCCATCCCTTGTATCGGCGCTGATTGGCGACTGTGATCGGCACACAAGTGGCCGATAAAAATCGGTACATATTAAACAATTTGATTGCTCCACATTGTGCAAAATAGTGTTCACATTATCGGCGCATCTAGGTTAATTTTGATTGTCCACAGTCAGCACAATTTCGGCACAGATTGTCGCAAATTAAAACATTTTGAACGTTCACACTATCGGTACATGAAATACGCCAAAAATTGGTACATTGCGCCGATAGTGGGATCTTAGCTTAATTCGATATTTTCAGTTTATTTTGTTTAATAAGAGATCAAGAAAAACTTTTTAACAAATTTTCTACAAAATTAATATGTTCTAAGTTATTAAACATAAAAGTCAGATTTCATGTGGCTTAGCCTTCGCCGATCGTCCTAAAAATTTTTTTGAGTTGTTTTTATTTTATCAATACCCACCAAATTGGCGAGTGAGACCTAAATAAATCCAACTTTTGATTTTAACGATCACCCTAGGGTACCACCGTACTTTTTGGCTTTGAATTGTATCAAAAAAGTACAATTGCACCAACTTAACCAACCGTGGTACGTTAGAAACAAATGATATGCGTTTGACTATTTTTTTTAAGAAAACGCGCACAAACACAAATATTAAAGCTGAATTGACGTGTGTAAGAAAAAACAGTTCTAAAGAAAAAATTCGCATCAATGCTGCTGTTTAGTTTTTATTTTAATTAGGTTTTGTTCAATATGAGTTTTAGAGAAAACTTGTTAAGTCAAAAGTTGTTGGAAACTTTACTAACAACAGCTTCTTAGAAAACGATTTTTATGTAAAATTAATATTTTCCTAAATATAAGTCATACAAGTCGGACTTTAAGATTTTTCTCAAACTTTGCCGAGCTTGAGGGACGGCTTAGCCCTCGCCGATCGTCCTAAAAGTTTTTGTGAGTTGTTTTTTTATCAATACCCACCGAATTGGGGGGTGAGAGCATGGAAAAATAGAAAAAAATTTGATCCATACAGTTAACGACCACCCTAGTGTACACACAGAAAAAAATACCCATGTAAAATTAACATGGAAAAATGTTGATTGAGAATCATGTTAAATTTCAGAAAAATTATGTCCTTTACTTAAATTTATCATTATTTCATATTAATTTTTAATAAAAAATATCAAAATAACCTTAAATTACGTTTATTTAATATTATTCACTGTTAAAAAAATAAAAAATAAATAATATTAAAATATAAATAAATCTGGATTCAATACTGAACCCATAAAAACCTGTTTTGTATTAAAATCAAAAGTTTATCTTGTTAAATTAACATGCATACCTACTTAATTATGTACATTTTTTATTTTCACTTTTAAAATATGTTATAAAAAGAAGACAATTCCCGTATTCTTTTAATTAAAATTGTTTATTTAAATAGTACATCAAGTTTTCAAAGTAGAAGGAGAATACAAAATAAGTGAAACATGTGTAACAGGGTTTTGAATTATTCTTACATAAATGCAAATGTTGTCTGAAGCTTCTTCACACTGTTAAAATACACTCAAACCCATTTGATTCTACATGAAATTCACGTTGTTTCAACTGGAAATAACTTTCATTCAACGTGATTCCGATTGTTATTTCAATATAAACTACATTTTGCTCTAACTTTACTGCAATGTTAAATTAACATGAATTATAGTTATATCAAAAGAAAAAAATGTTGTTCGCAGTTATTGTAAAATCAGGTTGAATTAACATGAAACCCGTATGAAGCAAAATCACCACCGAAAAAATTTAAATCAACCTTGTTTCCGACGTTTTTAACTTGATTTTTTTCTGTGTGTATGCACATTCAATTATTCAAAAATTATTCGAATGTTTTTTGTAAACCTGCTCTCTTTAACTGGTCATTCCAATGTTTTGTTATTTATGAATGACTCTCAAATTTATTTACACTGTAAATTTTACCGTAAACAAGTTTTTCATTCAATTCATTCTCTCTTACTTTTGTATATGGTTTACTCTTTTCTTATATTTTTGAATGTTTTATATTTGAGTAAATGTTGTGCACTTTGAGTAAAGGCAAACAAGTGAATTATTCAAAGCAGACCTCTAGTCCATACCACAGTCAAGACTATACAGTAGTCCATAATCTAGTCAACACAAAAGTCTATCTTAAGAATATACTTTACACACAGAAAAAAATCAAGTTAAAAACGTCGAAAACAAGGTTGATTTAAAATTTTTCGGTGGTGATTGTGCTTCATACGTTTTTCATGTTAAATCAACCTGATTTTACAATAACTTGCGAACAACACTTTTTTCTTTTAAAATAACTATAATTCATGTTAATTTAACATTGCAATAAAGTTAGAGCAAAATGTAATTTATATTAAAAACAACAATCCGAATCACGTTGAATGAAAGTTATTTCAAGTTGAAACAACGTGAATTTCATGTAGAATCAAATTGGTTGGAGTATGATATAACAGTGTAAAGAAGCTTCAGAGACAACATATGCGTTTATTTAAGAATAATTCAAACACTTACCCCTGTAACACATGTTTAACTTATTTTGTATTCTGCTTTGTTAACAGAAGCATCAGCAGAATCCCTAGATATGGGTTTCGTTATCATTCTACTTTGAAAACTTGATGTACTATTTAACTAAATAATTATAATTAAAAGAATACGGGAATTGTCTTTTATACCCTCCACCACCATTAGTTGTGAAGAGGGTATATTAAGTTTGTCATTCCGTATGAAACTTTTTTATTATTCATCTCAGACCCCATAAAGTAGATATATTCTGGGTCCTTGACTAATTCTAAGTCGATTTAGCCATGTCCGTCTGTCTGTCCGTCTGTCTGTCCGTCTGTCTGTCCGTCTGTTGAAAAACTCAAAAGAAATTAACAAACTTGGTGTCAAATTGCTTGTAGTTATCCTAAGCAGTTTGGGATTGAAATCCAGCAAAATCGGTTCAGTAGGATCAGAGCTATGAATCAAAATGTGGAACAACCACCTTAAAAAAAATTTATAATTTTGTTACAAAAACTAACATAAATGGTGGAACAATGCACAGAATGATATACGATTTTGCAAATTCGACTGGAAATCACGCTGTAAGATTTCGTGAAGATCCGTTCATAATTTACCCTAGGCCCCATATAAGCCCTACTCCCGGAAAACAGTATAGTACGCCTTAAACACTATATACCAATGCTATCATAACAAATTTTGTCACGTCCCAGTTTAATAGGACTAGAAATGACACTGTAAAGTTTCATAAAGGTCGGTCCATAATTTACCCTAGGCCCCATATAAACCGTACTTCCGGAAAATAGTTTAGTACGCCTAAAACCATAATTAATAACGCTATCATAACAAATTTTGACTCGTCACAGTTTATTAGGACTATAAATAACACTGTTAAGTTTCGTGAAGATCGGGCCATAATTTATCCTAGGCCCCATATAAACCCTACTTCCGGAAATAGTTAAGTACGCCTAAAACCGTAAAAAATAATGCTATCATACCAAAATTTGGCACGTCACAGTTTTATAGGACTTGAAATGATACTGTGAAATTTCGTGAAGATCGGTCCATAATTAACCCTAGGCCCCATATAAACCCTACTCCCGAAAAACAGTTTAGTACGCCTAAGACCATAACTAATAATGCTATCATAACAAATTTTGGTTCGTAACAGTTTAATAGGACTAGAAATAACGCTGTGAAATTTCGTGAAGATCGCTAATTAACAATGCTATCATAACAGAAATTGGTTGTCACAGTTCTTTAGGACTAGTAATGCACCGTGAAATTTCGTGAAGATCGGTCCATAATTTACTCTAGACCCCATATAAAGCGCACTCTGGTAAAATAACTAAATACGCCTAAAACCGTAGCAGATATATATTTTGCGGTAAACCTTCTGCCAGCTTAGCTTCATATTGGCAGAAAAAATGTTATGCAATTTTGTGATATGTGGTCCATAATTTACCTTAGATCCCATTTTAGCACTTTAAAAAATTCTCTGCAAACGCTAAAACGAATCATGATATTTTACTCAAGCTATTAAAAATTGCGTAAAAAGAAAAGCATTAAACTTTCTGTTGCGAATCATGATATTTTACTCAAGATATTAAAAATTGCGTAAAAAAAAAGCATTAAACTTTCTGATTGTATATATATGTAGGTCTAAACCGCCACCAATTTTAATGCAGATGTCTGTTTTTACAAAGATTATAATAATAAATAGACATCATACATTCATCAAAGATTCGGCACAGCCGAATATAGCACTCTAACTTGTTTTTTATAAAAAAAATGTACATACATAAGTATGTATGCATGTTAATTTAACAAGATAAACTTTTGATTTTACTATAAAAAAAACAGGTTTTTATGGATTCAATATTTAACAATGTTATTTTAACAGTGAATAATATTAAATGAACGTGATTTAAGGTTATTTTAATATTTTTCGTTTAAAATAAATATGAAATAATGATATATTTAAATAAGTCTCAATCAACATTTCGCCATGTTAATTTAACATTTGTATTTTTTTTCTGTGTGTAGTTAAGACTATAGTCAAATCTATACTTGACTAAAGTATTAACAATAGTCCTACTACAATCTTGGCTAAAATCATGTCCTATTCATACTTTATTTAACACTGTGTCCTTTAAGCATTTTTGTCATTCAACAGATTACTTTTTTCTCTATTTTGCAAATCTGAATCATACATACAGATGTATAAAAGTTTATATAAATTTTTCAAGGATATTTTTCAGACCCATTGTGCATAAGTATGCAATTATTTAATTGTTTGTTATCGCATTGAGTGCAATATTAATCTTTTCAAACTACATATTTTATTGCATTAAATAAACTTATTTATTTGTATATATTTTATTTTAATTCAAAATATGGTATAATTATTTCCATAAACTTGTAAAGGATATTTTTAAACTTAAATAATTGTATTTTATGTTATTTTTGTTGCATGTTTGCTAATTTTATTAACACACATTAATGAATAATAAAAATTGCATGAAAGGCCTTTAAAAGAATAAGAATTATTTAAGAGAGCCTAAAGTAAAATTATAATGAATCTTTGATAGTAGTCTCCTCGAGCTTGGTATTAACTTTAAGACTATAGTTAATTAGCAACATTACCCAAAATCGCCAAAAACAATGTAAGAAAAATCGTTCAAAAATATTCCATACAAATTCGGTTCATTTTTTATAGGAAACTAGCTGACCCGACAGACGTTGTCCTGTCCAAATTAGGAAAAATGTTTGCGTTCGATTTTTAAAATCCGTTAAAAAGATACGAACATTTGAAAGAAAAATAAGTCAAATCGATGGAGCCGTTTTCTGATTTTAAGTAAATAGAAAAAAGTGGGAGGGGAAAAATTTTCCTTCCGTAAAAACTTAAGTTGGACCATGGCGATGATTTAAAAAAAAAATCGGTCAAGCCGTTCTCAAGTTATTCGCTTAATAGAAAAAGTGGGCGTAAAAGTAGGCGTGGTACATTTTTCTTTCGATGAAAAAGTTAAATGGATCAATACGAACATTTAAAAGAAAAATTTGTCAAATCGATGGAGTCGGTTTTTGATTTTAGGTAAATCGAAAAAAGTGGGCGGGGCAAAATTTTCTTTCCGTAAAAACCTAAGTTGGACCATGGCGATGATTTTATATAAAAAATCGTCCAAATCGGTCAAGCCGTTCTCAAGTTATGAGCTTAATAGAAAAAGTGGGCGTAAAAGTAGGCGTGGTACATTTTACTTTCGATGAAAACGTTAAATGGATTAATACGAACATTTAAAAGAAAAATTAGTCAAATCGATGGAGCCGTTTTTTGATTTTAGGTAAATCGAAAAAAGTGGGCGGGGCAAAATTTTCTTTCCGTAAAAACCTAAGTTGGACCATGGCAATCATTTTAAAGAAAAAATCGTCCAAATCGGTCAAGCCATTCTCAAGTTATGCGCTTAATAGAAAAAGTGGGCGTAAAAGTAGGCGTGGTAAATTTTTTTTTCGATGAAAACTTAAAATGGATTAATAAGAACATTTGAAAGAAAAATTTGTCAAATCGATGGAGCCGTTTTCTGATTATAGGTAATTCGAAAAAAAGTGGATGGGGCAAAATTTTCTTTTCGTATAAATCAAAGTTGGACCATGGCGATCATTTTAAAGAAAAAATCGTCCTAATTGTATAGATGTCATTGCTGGTCCAATATGAAAATTGGATTTTGCCACGCCCCTTCGCCCGCAGACCGAAAATGTCGCCCGCCTGAATATTCTGAAGATTCCCTGAAAATTTTATCAAAATCGGCCCAGCCGTTTTGGAGTCCATACGTTACATACCTACATGCACACATCCTGTTTTATATATATAGATATTTCCAAGTTTAGGCGATTTTTCGTAGTTATTGGGTAATAATTCACTTTTTTAGAAACTTGTTTTGGGCGATTTTTCGTTTTCTTATTTTGACAAATTCTTCACTGCTACAGTATGATAAAGAAATGAACAAAAGCTTGTGTGTGTATTGTGTATATGTTTTGTTTTGTTTGTGTAAAATTATGTTGCTGGCTTTTTGTTTTTTTTTTCGTATGTGTATTTTGTTTTTGTAAAAAATGTTTGGTTTTTTTTCTAACCAGCCAGAAGGGACGAACATTAAAGAGCCGAACCGAACACAATGAAGTTTGTGGTTTTTAAAAAAACCGAACGGAGTTAAATGTTCTTATCTTTTGTTGAGTTGGATAAAAGCAGTGGTATTTTTGTGTTCGAAAGATGACTAATAAGAAAACAATATTTTTTTAATGATTTTCTACACAAACACTATTAGCGTTTGCGTTTTCCACAAATGTACTGAATGTTCGGCTCTTTCTTCAAAATAGTGAAGAACGGTATTAAAGGTTGTGTCCATCTATACAATCACTAAAAAAATAGATATCGTTATTGAGTGTGTGACCCGAACGCTAAATAATGTACGATTTATTTTCGAACAATGTTAAGACCTTGTCATATTTTGTTAGCAGATTAAATTTCATTTAAAATTTTTAAATGATGTTCTTCTTTTCCATGCATGCAAACAAATGAATGACGATTCATTTTGCTTTTAAATGTTAAGTGAAAGTTTTTCCATGTATGAAGGATGTAAACTTGTATTTCTGTGTATGTGTGAATAAACAAAAATGTATGTGTGTGTTTAACAAAGTTTGGAAAGGTCATACGTAAACAGTTTTGGTTCCGGGTTTTTTATTCGATTCGATTAAAATTTGCTTTTCTCCCCTGCAGAGAAGAGAAGAGGCATTAGAAGAAGACATAAAAAAACACACGACACTAAAAACATTGCAATATTTTTGTTGACTATATAAAAAAGGAAATAAAAGTCTAAAATACTTTGAAAGCCCAAACCCACTTCTTTGCTAAGCTTTTAACTGAAATTGAATTTCCTTAATACTTGGCTTCTTTCCTGATGTTTATTTAAACATGCAGGGTAAGCTAGAGTAAAATTTTCATTTGAAAAATACACATTGAAATGCCTTCCAATTTCCTTCCACGCTCCTGTACGTATAAGTAACATTAATAATAATTTTATTTCCCACATAAAACGTATACTTTATAATTTTATTCAAACGAATTCATATAACTCATACGTATCGCATTTATTAAATACAAATTTGACTTTGTTAAAGATTTATAATTAAATGAAGTGCACAACAACTTTCCAGTTTGTTCGTAGAAAATAAACTAAGACATGAAATGTATTTTTAAAAAATATTATTAATTTGACAATAATTAGTATTGTGGTTATTTTGTTGAACTATTTATGGTTTTTAATCCAAATTTTTAATATTTTTAATTAGGCTTAAGTTCATGAAATTTAATTTTTATTAAATTATTTTTATTAAGAAAGGAATTTTAAAACATGAAAATCAATTAAAATTGTTATTGACAATCTTTCATTCTTGACGTGGCTCGGGCTCGAACCCTGGCCGGCAGGTTACCATGACATGTTTCGATCGCAACCACTCGATCTCCTCAGATGGATTTGCCGTCTTACACTCGCAGCCATCGACGACTGCTGACGTCATTAGTCAAACATCAATCCTTAAACCAAATTGTATTTTAACATTTGGTAGATCGAAATTTGCTTTCCTGAATGATTATCCATTTTAATTGATTTTACATGTTTTTTCCTTTACTTCTGTTTTTTTCGTACTTTCGTCAAGAATTTTTCCTGAAGTCCAAGTACATTTTTTGTTTTTTCACTTTGTCTTTCTCTTTTCTGTTGACCTTTTTCAGCACAACTTGAAGGACAAATGTACACATAGAGCTCGTGCCTTAGCTTTTAACGTCAGCAGTCGTCGATGGCTGCGAGTGTAAGACGGCAAATCCATCTGAGGAGATCGAGTGGTTGCGATCGAAACATGTCATGGTAACCTGCCGGCCAGGGTTCGAGCCCGAGCCACGTCAAGAATGAAAGATTGTCAATAACAATTTTAATTGATTTTCATGTTGTAAAATTCCTTTCTTCATAAAAATAATTTAATAAAAATTAAATTTCATGAACTTAAGCCTAATTAAAAATATTAAAAATTTGGATTAAAAACCATAAATAGTTCAACAAAATAACCACAATACTAATTATTGTTAAAAGCTAAGGCACGAGCTCTATGTGTACATTTGTCCTTCAAGTTGTGCTGAAAAAGGTCAACAGAAAAGAGAAAGACAAAGTGAAAAAACAAAAAATGTACTTGGACTTCAGGAAAAATTCTTGACGAAAGTACGAAAAAACAGAAGTAAAGGAAAAAACATGTAAAATCAATTAAAATGGATAATCATTCAGGAAAGCAATTTCGATCTACCAAATGTTAAAATACAATTTGGTTTAAGGATTGATGTTTGACTAATGACGTCAGCAGTCGTCGATGGCTGCGAGTGTAAGACGGCAAATCCATCTGAGGAGATCGAGTGGTTGCGATCGAAACATGTCATGGTAACCTGCCGGCCAGGGTTCGAGCCCGAGCCACGTCAAGAATGAAAGATTGTCAATAACAATTTTAATTGATTTTCATGTTGTAAAATTCCTTTCTTCATAAAAATAATTTAATAAAAATTAAATTTCATGAACTTAAGCCTAGTTAAAAATATTAAAAATTTGGATTAAAAACCATAAATAGTTCAACAAAATAACCACAATACTAATTATTGTTAAAAGCTAAGGCACGAGCTCTATGTGTACATTTGTCCTTCAAGTTGTGCTGAAAAAGGTCAACAGAAAAGAGAAAGACAAAGTGAAAAAACAAAAAATGTACTTGGACTTCAGAAAAAATTCTTGACGAAAGTACGAAAAAACAGAAGTAAAGGAAAAAACATGTAAAATCAATTAAAATGGATAATCATTCAGGAAAGCAAATTTCGATCTACCAAATGTTAAAATACAATTTGGTTTAAGGATTGATGTTTGACTAATGACGTCAGCAGTCGTCGATGGCTGCGAGTGTAAGACGGCAAATCCATCTGAGGAGATCGAGTGGTTGCGATCGAAACATGTCATGGTAACCTGCCGGCCAGGGTTCGAGCCCGAGCCACGTCAAGAATGAAAGATTGTCAATAACAATTTTAATTGATTTTCATGTTGTAAAATTCCTTTCTTCATAAAAATAATTTAATAAAAATTAAATTTCATGAACTTAAGCCTAATTAAAAATATTAAAAATTTGGATTAAAAATTATTAATTTGTTTTATTTATTTAGAAGCAAAAACGTTAAATAGATTTAAGTTTGAACTTTAGTTTTATAATTGTTAACTAAATCAGTTGAACTAGAGTCTAACCCATAGTCAAACTATTGTTAAACAAAAGTTTAAGCTATAGTTTAAAGCTAGTCAAAACTATAGTCTAGTTTAAATTATAAAGTCATTGGAACTACAAGGACTCTCAGCATGATAATTAAAAACAAGGTTGGGCCATAAATTCTTTTAGAAGATTAATAAATAGTGCGACATTTTCACAAATTCCTTACGCCACACCAGGGGCCTGATTCTGGCCGTCGTGATCGTGTACTTTCTCGATTCGAAAGCAATTTAACATTTAATTATTTCAGTCAATACTGAACGAATCGGGATTATTTTTTCGGTGTTGTAAGCATTAATTTGAGTTTCAAAATACTGAAAAAATAATTTTGATTCGTTCAGTATCGGCTGAAATAAAATTGCTTTCGAATCGAGAATTAGGCCCCTGTTCTTTTAACAACTGTAGAGATAAAAGCATTAGGTCCCAGCTCAGAGGACCTCAAAGTCACGATATGGAACCATTTCAACGAGTGCATCACTTTTGCTGGCAGAAATTCCTTCCATTGATCTTCTTATAAGGAAACGGGCAGAAATTTGGCAAATGCTAATGCAAGAACTAGATTTGAAAGACGACTGACTCAAAGTTGAAAGATCGTGGAAAGAAATAAGCGAGAGAGAGAGAGAGAGTCTTATAAGTAGAAGGCAACAAAGTTAAGTAACTGATCTTAATGGCCGATCGATGTTCAAATGAATACTTGATATAGGAAACTGGTTAAATGAGAATCATGGAGATCAAAATTTGTACACTCAAAATATTATGTAGTTAAATATAAACGAAAATTCATTTTAAATCAAGTTTGTTTTTTGAATAACAAACATTAATGTTAAAAAATAAAATTATTCGTAAAATAACTATATTTTTATTAAAATTTAAATGTACGGAAAACGAATTTAATAACCCACAATCAGTTACTGTAATAATTTTATAAGTGTAGGTTTTCTTTATATTATGAATGTGGACTATCTGGAGAGAAGGCGTAACTTGCAATATGTCACTGCAGGAAACGGTAAGAGTTAAAATTTCACTTAACGAGGCGATTGGTGTCTTACTTGCTCCTGATAACATAGTTTAGGAGATGCTCCATTAAGAGGAATCATGGAGGAAATATAAAAACTTTATTGTCCATACGACGAATTGTCAATATGCTATCCACCCTGATGAAATGCAAAAGTGATACCGGGTTGGGTAGTTGAAAATTGTGGGACCCATAGGTGATAGCTATTTACAGGCAGGGTCTAAAATAACTGCAGTCGACACCAAAAATTGCACCCAGAGCAAAACATGTTTAAACATGGTGACCTCCAACAACACTTTTTTTAAGTAAATTTTAAACATATTCACCCCTATCGTGAAAATTTTTCCCTCGTAATTTTTCCACTTTTCACATATTTGCGATCATGAACAACTCCCATGAAAAAATGTAATTCAAAGGAGAATAATAACGTGAAAAAATGTTCACGGGAAAAAATTCCCCTTATCGTGAAAAATTTTTTCCCTCGTAATTTGTTCACATTTCCCTTAGATTTTCTCACTTTATTTTTGCTAGGGAACAGAACATGTATGTAAGAAGCTCATCTATAAATCGAATATTAAGGGTTAATAAAGTTAAAAAGTTATAAACCGATATATTGCTCAACAAAATGCAAAACAACAGGTCGATTACTTGCGGATTTGTAAAGCATTCGATTGACTTGGTGGCAGAATTTTGGAAAATATTTTACAACATTAAATTTAAAAAGTGCAAAAAACTAACGTTGTAACCAAACTATCCCTCCAATACTAAATATTTTGCGTTATTATTTTATCTTTTCTTTAAAATATATACTTGTATATTTTTTAACAAAAATTTCATTGATTTTTAATTTTCTTAATCTTTCTTCTTTTTTTGCATTCACTGGAACTGATAGCGTGAAAATTTTTTCACATGAGATTCACGATTGCTTTTTTCCCTTCGAGGGGAATGAAAATTTCATGGGAACAAAAATTCCACTTGTTATTCACGATAGGGGTGATTATGTTTAACTTTCGACATTACATTGTACTCTGTTTCTACGCCCTTTTAATGTTTAAAAATTTACAGCTAATTATATTTTTTTTGTTTTATCTGAAACAGAGACACTTTTTCTATTTTAATTTGTTATTATAGTAGGCATTGACTTTCTTTTCTTATTATTGAGCGCATTGTCGTACACTAGTCAGAAAATTTGTGAAAAGGATATATTAAGGTAGCAAAAAATAATAATTTCGGTGATCAGGGGGTCGATTCTGGTTCTGTGAAACTGTGAAATGAAAAAAAAAACTTTCATTTTCGTTTTCATGAGAACTTTTCATATTATCATTTCACAATTACACAAATTGCGATTCACGTTCTTTTAATGAAAAAGTGTTTCATTCCATTGTAGGCGTGAAACTTTTGTAACTATCCCAGCAAAAACTTACATTGCAAAGTAATGAGTTAAAAAGCTAATATAACGACTCTTCACTACTTATACATTGGCATTTTAACTCATTATTTTAACACGGTGATGTCCCTCGCTTACAAATAGGGAGTTAAATAAGTCATTACCACATTCGCTTACAAATAGGGACATAAATAAGTTATTACTCCGATGTCACCAAAATTAAAATTTTTTTTTTATTATTTTTTTTAAATTATTTTTTTTCTATTTTTTCTTATTTTATTTTACTTTACTTTATGTTTTTTTTCTATTTTTTTTATTTTATTTTATTTTACTTTGTTTTATTTTTTATTTTTTTTTTTTTGTCTCTGGCGGGATTCGATCGCGCAACCTCGGTGCTGATAGACTAGCTCACTACCAGCTAGTCTACCGGGGCAGTGTAGTTTTTGTATAAAAAAACGATGTTTTTTACTCAATTAAGAGCGTAAATATGAGATTAAATTATTGGAGGCAACTAATTACCACCCTCGCTTACAAATACGGAGTTAAATAAGTCATTACCACATTCGCTTACAAATAGGGAGTTAAATAAGTCATTACCACATTCGCTTACAAATAGGGACTTAAATAACTTATTACCCCGAAGTCACCAAAATTACAACTAACATGTCATGACTATACAATTTCATTACAGCATAATTTTTCATATTCAAATTTATTTCAAATTGTTTTTTATTTATAATAAAAAAAAAAACAAATTGTAAGAACAAATATTTTAAATCAATTTGTATTAGATTTGAAAAAACTTCAACCGTAGATGCATTTTATTACGAATGAATTATAAATTTCGTTAATCAACTCATACACAAGTACTTAGGTATCAGATTATATGTCAGCCATTACCAAACTACTTCTATGTAATGCAGATGGTATGAAGTAGTCATTTAAAAGTAAGTTGTTCAGTAATGGCAAGTCATTACCAAGTTTTTGCTGGGATGTTAATAAAATGTAAAAGTCAAATGCAGAAATCGTGGCTTAGCAGTTTTGAACCGGCGGTAAGCCGCAAATGAGTTTTTTTAACCTGCTTGAGCCGCATGTATTTATTTTTGCTGAAAGTTTTCTAACCATGTTTTAGCCATTTTTGTCCGATTTTTTAATTAAAAATATTAAGTATTACTTACAATAAGAATGCATATACAATACTTAGGCGTAGTATTGTAGATAAATAATACAGTAGAATCCCGATAATTCGTAATCGCAAGGGACCGACAGTTTATTACGTTTTATCGGGGTACGAATTATCGGGATTTGACTGTATACTTTGTTTTTAAAATATATTTTTAATCAATGCATCATTTTTTTAATTATAGTGAAATGCATAGGAATAGCTTATCCCATCAACAATAAATTTCAAGTGTTTTTATTAATAATAAAAACTGGGAATTAAACACGAATAACAAAATCTTTTGAAATTAAAATTTTGTATTCCCAAAAATTGAAATTACTTTTTGATAATAAACAGGCAGTGCACGGCCTAAAAAACACTTAATTGACAACATCTTTTGTAAGTTGTTGTTTTTTTCATTTTGTTTTTCTTAACCTACTTACAACTACAATTAATGTTGAGAGAATTTCAACTAATTGTAGTGGGGAAATGTAAGATGAGATGAACCCACTGTTGTTTATTGTTGATGTGTTTTGTTTAAACTTTGATATTGTTACAAGTAGAACTGTTGCTATAATTCTTATACGTTTAACAGTTTTATTTGGTTTAATATCTTTAGTTTGTCTAAAACCTTTATGGATGAAGTTTCCTGATGATCTGGCCTAAGCAACCAGTGAAATGCATAGGAATAGCTTATCCCATCAACGATAAATTTCAAGTGTTTTTATCAATAATAAAAACTGGGAATTAAGCACGAATAACAAAATCTTTTGAAATTATTATATAAAATTTTCAAAAAATGAGTATAGTAATTGGATTTTTCAAACCAAGCAAACCTTTTAATGGTTTCTAATATTAATTTTGTTAAATTAATTGAATTTTGTATAAATATGTATATATGTACTTTCATTTATATTTGTTGAACCCGACGTGATTCTTGCACAAAACCTTTACAACCAAAATATTATGGAAGTTTCCTAATTTCAAAACGTAATTTTGGTAAATAATAAAAGGGAAACAATATCTATTGATCGTTTTAAACCTGGATTTTTTGTAAATTATAATTTACAAGAACAATGTTTAAACAATGAATACGTACAAAACTCGGGCAGAAATATAAAACTTCCCAAACGATTTCAAGTCCATTAAGAGGGATTTACTTGTAGTTACATTTTACATCCACTGTACAGAATATACTCTGTTTTAAAAAAAAATATTTTTAATCATTGTATATTTTTGTTAATTGTAGAACATTTTCAAAAAATGAGTATTGTAATTTTATTTTCCAACCAAAGGTTTTATTTTTATTAATTTTTTAGATTTAATTTTTTAAAATTTTGAATGTTCTTTCATTTATATTATGGTCCACAGCACGGAATAATTTCTTCCCTTCTTATTTAAATCATGTAAATACCACCCAACCAACTTAACATTAGAAAAAAACAGTTAGAGTGATAGATTCGGCTGCGCCGAATTTTACATATCCTTTACCATCTTTAAATATATTTTCGGACGGGCACATTATAAAAAAAAAAAAAAAATTGGCAGCAAACTGTTCTAATACCTTTCAAAATTGAAGTAAAATTGTTAAAATCTATCAACAAAAGAGTTATTCCAAAAAATATTTTTGGACCCAACTGCCAGTTTGTACTTGAGTTAAAACTTGCGTAAATATTTTTCGCTTAACCTCGAGCAAGTGACGAAGTTATTCGATAATAAATTTTTTGGGCAGTTAACATTAACATTGAGTAACACAATAATTTTAGTATTAGCATGACATCTGTGACAGGAATGTCACAGATGATTTCTCTATTCGTTTTTAAACAATTTTTTTTAAATATGAAGAACAAGAATCTATCCCTACGATGCTAACAAATTGCTAGTGAAGTATTGATATAATAATAAATAAAAAAAACGACCATAAGCTCAAAAAAGTTAAATCATTTACAAATAGAACACAAATGTAGATTAATTTTTTAAAATGCTAAATTATAAAAAATAAAAAAATTGAAGGCGGCCCTAAGTTTACTTTAAGACGTCGCTTAAAGTATATGTTATTACCGCCTATGGTAATAACATATCTACTTTGTCTTCTGATCAAGTCTTAAACTATGCAAATACACAACTAAAAAATTATAAATTTAAAAAAGTCAGGATTTTATATTTATTTATTTTATTAAATCTGTGGATATAAATCCTATTATTTATATTTAAAGAATTTTCTATATAAAAACATTCTTAACCCCAAAATTTTAAAAAGAGATAGTAAGTTTAATTACAAATATGTTCATTAATTAATTAATAATATTAAAAAAATTAATTGTTTTTTTGCAATAAATTTGCGATGAGCAAAGGCAGGCAAACTTTATAAATGTTTTACGTCAGTAATGTTTGGGATATCATTAAAAATTTTCATTAAATACGAATACATTGAGGGTTTTCACCGTTAAAATGAATGTGTAAAAATATGTCATAAATGAAAAGTTTTTGACCATTCTTTGCACTGTTACACAGAACAAGAATCGTATTACTGTGAAGTTATGAAAACAATTTGTTTCATCCCACTTGTTCTTTTCATATGAAAACATTGGAATTAATTTATCATTTTTTCACTAAACAAGAATCAGAAACTCTATGAAAATTTGAAAAAAGTTTTCATTTCACAGTTTCACAGAACCAGAATCGAACCCCAGGTGACAATAAAAAAAATTGTTAGAATTAATACAAAGGTAAATAAGTGTTTACTTGAAAAAAATATTGCAAAAATAAATTGAAGGTTCTTTTGTGGACCTTTTTCGGTTGTCGAATAAAATCGACATTTACCTTAAGAGGTTGTATGTTTTATTAGTAAACACTACAAAATGGTGTTTTTATTTACAAATCATAACATTTTCCCTACGGATTTCCATAGACAATGGAAAAATTAAATAATGATCAGGTAATGGCCATGTTAGAAGCTTATTCGGATGTTGAGGACGTAATTGAAGATGATGATGATGACGTCATATTTGAAATCCCACAAGTGTAATCAAAGGATATTGTGCCTGGCGAGCACAACTTTACGTTTATATATATTTCAAGTCAATACGTACACTGAGCTCCAAAGTTTCCACTTTTATTGCCTCTTAAAAGCAATATAAGTTGGCGAACAATCCGAATACCCGAAAACCATGGAGGCATTCATTGTGTGCCACTGTCAGAAAACAACAGCAGGTGTGAAAATGCAAAAAAAAATTCTTATTTCAATAAATATTTAACAGATAAATCGTAAAAAATCTATTTATTTTCTTTTATTTCCGTACAAAAGAGAAGCATATATACGTAACAACAGGTATGGTATCCTTGAAGGTCAATGTCGAATATATTCGACATTCCCTAAAAACCAGCGGATGTGCTTGAGACGAAAACTACTATTTTTCCCGGCTTTAGCGCCATAACATTACCTTAAATAAAAATTTTTAGATTTTTATCTCGCCACAAATTATTTTTGACCCACAATATGATTGGATGGGTATTCCATCAAGAAACCACAACCATATTATGGTTGCTTCCGAACATGTTATGGTTAATAATAACTAAAATATGTTTAACATTGTTGCTCTTGGAAAAGAGGAAAATACTATTGTTAATTTAAAATCAAATTATTTTCAAATTTATCCATAACATGTTTAGAGGCAGGCAGGCTGTAGGAAAAACCGCCCAAAGAAAAATTGCCCAAAAAAGAAATGAAAAATCGCCCAAAAAAATTCCATGTAAAATTGGGCCTGAATTCATATGAAAAGTGACCCGAAATTGTTGGGCTATTTTTCGTTACTATTGGGTGATTTTTCGTTTTTTAAATTTGGTGATTTTTCATTATGACGACGAATTCCTAAATGTTTTTATAAAAATAACGGGACATATTGCAAAAAGGTGGCATGTCATAACGTCCAGTGTCATAGTGTCCGTGGACAAACTCGAAAGCATAGCTTACAAACTTGCAAGCATAGCCGGCCTATGGCCGGGCGCAAGACTTTTCTCCTCTTTAATAAAAACAAGTACCGGCTTCGCTAACTAAGGCTTCTCTGCACAGCCGGCCTTCGGCCGGGGGCAAGGATTTTCTCCTCTATGGTATAACAAAAACCGGCTTCGCTAACTAAAGCTTCTCTGCCTAGCCGGCCTTCGGCCAGGCGCAAGGATTTTCTCCTCTATGGTATAACAAATACTGGCTTCGATAACTAAAGCTTATCTTTACTAAGCGCTGCCGGTATTTGTTACAACATAGGGGAGAAAATCCTTGCGCCCAAAAATGTTTTCGTTATATGTTTAATATATGCACCCAGAGAAAAAACAAAAAAACCATTTTTAAAAAAATGTTGACCATATTATGTTTAATTTAACCAAATCATTGTCATCGACAACCACATTATGGTTGTGAAAATAATAAAACATGTTTTTCTCTTACATTTAAGTTACTAAATTTATATGAATAATAAACACTGTTTTGCAAATTGGGTAATTTTTAATTTTTTTTTTTTGGGAAAAAATTCGTTTTTTCTTTTTGGGTCATTTTTCATTTTTATTTTGGGCTCTTTTTCGTTTCTTTTGGGCAAAATTTCATATTTAACTTTTTGGGTCATTTTTCATGTTCTTTTGGGCGATTTTTTCATTTTATTTTTTGGGCCATTTTTCTGTGGGCGATATTTCCTACAGCCTTAGAGGCAACCATAATACGGTTGTGGATTCTTGATGGATGACTTATTTAACCATAATATGGTTGTCGGTGACAATAATATGGTTAAATTAAACATAATATGTTTGAAATTGTCTTAAAAAAAATGGTGTTGTTGGAGGTGAACATATTTAAACTTGTTATTTCTCTGCGTGTATCGAACCAAAAACAAAACTGTTTGTACAACTTTTGGCTTTTTGATTTGGTTTGACAGAACTGTTTTCATTTAATGAATCAGAAGTAAAAGCAACAGTTTCTTTTTTTTACCAATGACAAATGAAGCACAGCCGCGAATAACGTTGTAAAAGCCACTTTTTGCAAAAACTGTTTTTTTTCAGATAGCCGTTAACATTACTCTCGTACACTGTTTAAACCTCAAATCAACCAAAATTATGCACTTTAAAACCCTTAAAAATGGCATACAAAGAGTCAGCTAGTGGAAGACGGATGTAAGCTCCTTACAAATGATACAAAGTAAATGGTTTTGAAACGTGGAATAACGTTTTAAAAGCGACCAGTCATGATGCATTGCGTAGTGGAAGAACGTTTTAAATGACATCGTGATTGTGGATATGAAACGTTTTTCCACTAAAAAAAAGTTATAAACTGTAAATTTGCATGGAATTATACCCACACCACAATAGTGGAGAGGGTATTATGCATTTGTGCTGATGTATTTAACGCCTAAAAATATTGGTCCTAGACCCACCTTAAAGTATACCGATCGTCTTAGAATCACTTTCTGAGTCGAACTGACGATGTCCGTCCGGCTGGCTGGCAGGCTGGCTGTCCATGTAACCTTGTGCGCAAAGTACAGGTCGCAATTTTGGAGATAATTTGATGAAATTTGGGTCATAGGTTCTTATTGGCACAAGGACAAAGCCTATTGAAAACGGGCCGAATCGTAGGACCACGAGGGAAGATAGGGGGAAATTTCTTCCTCTCAGAAACTATCAAACCCATTTCAACGAAATTTAAAACATAGATAGAACCATATCTATATGGACGCAGAATGTATGCATTTTTTTAAAAAATAGGACCACGAAGGGAGATAGGGGCAATTTCTGCCTCTCAAACCGATTTTAATGAAATTTAAAACATAGATAGATCCATATCTATAGGGACACATTAGCTATACAGTTTTTCAAAAATAGGACCACAAGGGGAGGTAGGGGCCAATTTCTGCCTCTCACAAACTTTCAAACCAATTTTCATGAAGTTTATAAACATAGATAAATCCATATTTATATGGACACATAAGCATGATGTGTTTTTAAATACTGTGGTGTAGGGTATCATATGGTCGGGCTTGACCGACTGTACTTTCTTACTTGTTTAAGTTTTAAATTTGTTGATATTTTGCATAAAAACTTTTATTATCATTATTTTTTATAATCTAAAAAAAAAATTAAAAATTAATAATCTTGCCTGTTAAAAACGTTTTTTTGCTCTCCTGAAAAATAATTATTTTGTAACTTAAAACGTTATTCGCAGCTGTGCTTCAAATGGAGATGTGTAAAAAATGGCAGTTTTTCCTCTTTGAGCGCAGTTTTTGAAACGCTGTTTATAACTACGTTTTTTAATAAAGTCCAATTTATTTTAAGCTATAATTTTATTTATTGTCTTAACTTCGGCCGTACTATGTACCTGAACTATAGTTAGAACTATGGCCTAAACTAGCACACAGAGAAACCCCTACTAAAAGGGAGTAGTGCTTGTGGACATATGTACAATCTGTACTTATTCAAAATGAAAGTGAGAGAAAAGACTTTCGCAGAAAGGTCATTCCACACTCGAACACTCTGGCGTAAGCGAAAATTTTCCCTGTAATGCACCTGCTAATCTATCACAAAAGGATGGGCTCTTGAGCAAAAAGGCGTATCACGAACAAACGTACGACTTTTAGGAACCAGATCTCTAATTTCAATAGAACACATCTCATTGTCGTAACGATAAAACAGCAAAATGCAATCCACATTGCGACGGTGCTCAAGGGAGTCAATAGAATTTGATACCCTACTGTTATCAATAAGAACCTTCGCCCTGCGCTCTCCTACACGAGAAGCTGCTAAATATATTTTGAAGCGCCGACCCACACATGAGAGTTGTTTTCCATTTTCGGTCGGATATAGGGTGTATAAATAGTAAGAAGACCAAATAGAGTGAATTATCTCTTACGCCGTTTTTAAAAACCGAGCTTCTTTCCACACCTTGAATATATGTTTTGTCAATCGGACATCAAACTGTATTTTCATGCCCAGGACATCAAGGGATTCTGATTCTTCATTAATTATAACACCCATATATATAAAGAGAGAGAGAGAGATCCGTCCGCGTTTATGTGTTATCCTGCAACACTGGGACTTTCGGGCATTGACATCTACGCTATTCGCACAACTCAATTCCGAGATTATATCAAGCTCTCGATCAACCGTATGATTCATATTTTACTTCGTAGCACAAACTTCGAATATGCTTGGTCTATAATTAAATGAATACGAATGGCAAATGTTGTTGTCATAGAGTAGACAAAGTTGGAACTTTGGCACAAGAGATCGTTTAGAAAAATAAGAAATAGATAAGGAAAAACTCGAGCCTTGGGGCACCCCTTAATGAATCATGAACACGTTTGACGAAACAGCATCTATAACAACTTCTTTAGTGTAATCTCTGGCAACAGTGCGCATCATGCCAGACTCTCTCGAACGGTTTTGAAATATCTAAAGCAATTATTTTACTTTTGTCAAAATTGTTAATGGAACGGCACCAATTTTTACGATAACAGGGCCAGTAAGTCCCCAGTAGAGCGACCTCTATCCAAACTTAAGTCTCAGTTGTAGTCTTAAAATTTACTACTCCATAATCTAAATTGGTTTTTTTTTATAAAATTTTAATTTACAAAACACAAGTCACAAACACCAAAATTGTTTAGGTATGGCTAAAGGCCAGTTTACACGGTAATACATTGTATTACGACATAATGTAGAATGAGAGAAATCATATCATGTAAAAGCAAAATGCATTGAGTAAAAGAGAAAACGTATACAAAATCTGCCAAGCGGTCGGTAAATGGTTTTTTTCTAAACCATTTTAGAAACTTATGTATTTTCATCACACCAGAGGTGCATTTTAACGGAGTATATTGAAGGTGGTAGCATTTTTATACAATTACAAAAACAACTAAAATCAACTAAGGAAATTTTCATGTTGTTTTTGTAAAAATTGTAAAGCTGCAACCATCTGCTTTTTTGTTATTATTTTTGATTTTACTTATACCATCCGTGTAAACATAAAGTATAACTCTCAACAGACTTTTATTTTTTTCCTTTAAACACGGAGAGAATTTCATATTATTTTGATTCTACAAAGTCGTAATACATTGTATTACCGTGTAAACTGGCCTTAAGCAGAAGAAAACGTGTCGCTTTCCACACGTTACTTAACAGGTTTGATTTTGCATCTAGTTGTTGACATTAGCAGCAAAGTATAGTTGCCAATTTCAAATTGAAAAAGCCCAGGAATTCACGCACAAATTTCTCGGGATTTGTTTTCCAAAAAATGTGCGGTATCACGGGAGGTTTTTTCGGGAAATCGCGCATGAAAAGCACTTAATGTAACCAATTGTTTTGCCATTTAAATGGCTAGATAATGCTCTTTTATGAATCGATTAACTATGAAAAAAAAACCAATTAAAACATTTTGACTAAGCTTTATTTTTACAAACATGGCTTAAGACTATGACTTGAGACTAGAGCTGTGCGCTCGAGTGCCTTTTAATGCACGCTCACAAGAAAATTAAATTTAATTATGCACAAGGAATTTTTAAATTCTCACGAACACTTACGCACTTGAAAATTTTGATTATTGCGCTCTCTCCCTACCACGAATCGTTTTTCAAATTTAAGTAAGTACATACTTTTTTAAAGAAAAACGAAGATTAAAGTTACAGCTTGCCCCACGGTGTCAATCGACAACTTAAGCGAGCGACAACAAGTCACTCATTATCGTTCACTTACTATCGACTCGGCGGTCTTAAGGACTTACATTTCTAACGTAATGAAAAGGTTGGTTAGTTTCATATGCCTTTAATGTTAAACTTAAAATTGAAAACTATTAAATTTTGAGTTAATACCCTCTTGTTGATTAAGTGCAATATTTATGAATTCAACAGTTTCTTTAAAAAGTCTTTGTGAGTATGTCAGAAATAGTGCGTGGTTTTAAAATTTTCTTCACGCAAGATCAAGCATACAAATTTTATATCTCAATCACAAGTGAATCATGTTACGTGCACACTTCTACTTGAGACATTCACCCCTATTATGAAAGTCGCCGTCGACACAAGTCGGCGGCACCTGAACAGTAGTAATATTTTCTGAGTCGTTATTGACAATAATCGATTACTATTGACAGAAAATTGATATTTTCTAAAGCGCTTTTTAAGTCGACATCGAGTAGAATTGTCCCTGTTTTAGTCGACAGGAAATTTTGCGACGACTCAAATGAAAGTTAAAGAGATTTTAAATGAAATCTAAACATATTTATTGAAAACGTTTAAAATAAAAAAATGCAAATTTAAAAGAAGGTTTGGGCACAAATTTTATTAGTAAATTTAACGCGAAAATTCCGAAAGTTCGGAAAAGTTTGCTAAAATAGCGAAAATTCGCGAAAATTTTCAATTTAAGACGAACGCCTCAAAGAGCCAAAAATGCGAAAATTAGGAAACATTTGCAAAAATAGCGAAAATTCGCGAACATTTTTGATATATAAAAAAACGCCATAAAATTGATTAAAAGTCCCTTTAACTGTAAGGAATGGCAAAAATTCGTTGAAAATTGCTCAATTAACGGAAATTCGCAAAAATTTGCTAACTGCGGCATGATAGAAAAGTCTTATATTTAATAAACGTTAAAGCAATAAAGAATCAAACAACTTACAGATAAAATATCTCTCGAAAACATGGCAAAAATTCGTGAAAAAAATTCAAAATTAGAAACAAACTCTACACTTTATTTTAAAAAGCTAAATCGGTTACAAAAATAGCATAAATAGCGTTAAAAAGTGAGTGATGAACAAAAGAAATAAAAAAAAATAATTGGAGATGGGATTTTTTTGTCAAATTTTCGATAACTAGTCGTCGTCAAATTAACGAAGAAGTGTTGTAGTCGTCGACTTGATGTAACAACAATTCAAAACTAATATCGACGTCGACGACGACTTACATACTAAGGGCGATTGATATAAGACGACGACATAAAAATGAAGACCTGTAACTATGACACCTTAGATTTTGACTTGTGACTACTATGGCATACTAATGTTTGTTTTAAATTGAAAATTATTTATAACTTTGCAAAATACGTAACGTATTTTTATTAAGTAAAAAATCATTTAAAGCATATAAAGACTTACGTACAATGCACATACAAACATACTTACATACGTTTTAATGTTAATATTTTTTTTTTTTTTTTTTGAAACAATAAATTTTCTTTTTAATTTTATTATTAAATATTTAAAACAAATAATTTATACGCCACGTGAGTTTATTATGATGGCACGCCGACAAGACGAGTACTTAGAAGAATGACAAACAAAAAAATTCCACCAGAAAAATTAATTGAGTCAAATAAACAAACGAACTAAATGAACAAGTTATAAAAGCAATAATTGAAGCAACATGAAAACGAAAACATATGTACAAATACTAGAAAATTATTTACATAAAAAAAAAAAGATCATATGAACAACAACAACAACAAAAAAGAAGTCACCACGTGTAGATAAAAACGCATGTGTTTTTGTTGCTGTGTGTATAAGAGAATGGAACATTTTAATTATGAACTAAAAAGCGAAACTTTTGTTTAAACAAAATTATTAATAACAAGTTAAAAATTTTAAAAACAAACAAAACTGAAATATTGACAAGTAGCGAACGTGTTCGTTCCAAAGCTCGGCTTAATTTGCAAATTTGTGATATGTGTCAATATTGTACCAAAGTGAGTTAATTTTCCAATAAATCTTTGTCACGCTCACGAGATTTAATTTGAGAGGATAACAGTGTTGCCACTTCGTAGGTTATTACGCGAACTGGGTGTTATTTTCGTCTGTTGTGGTTCCAGCGTGGGTAATTTCTTTTAGATGTTGATTAGGGGGGCTACTCTCTATTGCGATGCGAAAGAAAATGGTATAAAATCAAGTGTTTTTTCTTATCAAATCGTCACAATTTATTTTATTTTTAGAAATTTAAAATTTCTTATTTATTTTGCAATATTTTGACATGTCATTACTGTCAATCTGACCCTTTCTTAATTTTTATTGCCAGTGCTGCTTCATTTTAAAAAAATTTTGCAAAAGCGATAGATATTACAAAATTAATATATCGTCTTCCGAAAGTTTAAGTACTCTACGTGCAAAAAAATGCATTTTGAGAGAATCGATTTTGAATGTACAGACATATTTTCTGAAAAACTACTCGATAGGATTTTATGATTTTTACACCACATATTCGTCTTAAAAAGATACTTCTGATTAGGTGCTTTTTATCTCTAGATCGCATCTCAAACGGTATATTTTATAATGGTAATAAAATTCCTGTTTGCTCTAAACGCCACCTTATTCATATTTCCTTGCAAATACATACACGTAGAGCAAAATGGCATTATCAAAGCACTAAAACATCATACGTGAAATAAAAACTATTCATAAGTTATTATAAGATACATTTTATGAAGTTATTATAACAAAATTAACTTCTTAATTTATTTGACTTAAGCTAAGATCCCACTATCGGCTCAAATAGCACAATCTGTGACGATTTTTATCGTGCTATATCGGCACACATTTAAAAACATTGCACAATTTATTCTTGGGTGGTCCTATTATCGTCGCACATTGTGACAATTTTTTTCGGTTCATATCGGCCAAAACTCAATTGCGACAATAATCGGTACAATGCGGTCACACTATCGTGTTATTTGGGCAAATTAAATCAAATGTTTTTGCTTATTTACTTGTTGGCAGACATAATTTTACTTTAGAAATTCGCAAAATTCTCCGTCCGAATATTAAATTATGTTTCCTAACAATTTTAAATAATATATTAATATATGTATGTATAATAAAAAATATATTCAATTTCATTCAAACTTACTGCACTTGTTCTTTTTTTTTTTGTAATTGTTGTTTTGTAAACATATGTTTACAAATCAGGGATGGCAACATCGATACAACTGCAATGTTTTGGTTAAAGCGAATTGTTTTTTTTTTTTCATTTAGTAGTACAAATGTACTTTTTAACGTTTCAATACATAAATAATAGATAAAACAAATGTAATTTTGGTACAATTAAGCTCAAAAAAGTAAAATTTTAGCACAATTTCGGCACAGATTGTCGCATATTAAAACATTTTAACCGTTCACACTATCGGCACATGAAACAGCCAAAAATTGGTACATTGCGCCGATAGTGGGATCTTAGCTTTAGGTAGTAATTTCTGTATTTTTCAGATATAAAATTGAATTACAGTTTTAGATCGGAAATTTTTTCATTTTGAATTATTTTTTTTCTCCTAAATATGTTCAACTGTAACGGTTACTGATTCCGAAAACCTCTTTCTATTATATTCGCTGTTTGGAAATGAGGCTGCAATATTGAGTTTTTAAATTTTATTGTGAACAAGTGATCCTGCATGTATTGACGAACTTTTATTTTACTAAATGGAAGAACCGAAATATGTAATTGGTTAGAAATCTAGGAAAAATTCTTAAAATCTGAGAATTCTATTTCTGTAACCTTAATTTTTATTTTACTTGTTTAAAAAATTTTCAAATAACTAACAAGTGAAAAAATATTGTTAATTTCTGAACGTTTCAGATACTTGTCTGAATCACTATGAACGCAATCGATTTCCTGGATTTGTGAATGACCAGTCTCAGAAAGTTTTTGGATAATGCTTTTGATCTGTAAATGTTCTGACAAAAATTTTAAGATTGCTGTAGACAACATTTGATTTTTTTTGGGCAACGCTCGAATCACTCCACATACATAACTATATTTTGTATAGTTGGATGTGCTATTATCAAAGTATTTCGTATATATAACAATTTATTTCGTTACCTCCACGACCGTTATTAAACTCGTCTCAAACGCAAAACTAAGTTAATTTTTTCTTATTGGGAAAAATAATTGTAGCAGTCAAATTGTTAACATTTACTTTTCGCTTATAGTAAAATCACGATGCAAACCCTTTAGGAAGGTTGAAAATGCTTTGCAAATGCTTGATTTCGGCGATCTATGTCACGTTCTACTTTAAGTTTCGTCGTCCGTTGGATCTTTAATTAAAAATTGTTCGCAACGATCGCATTGGTCTTTTCTAGGTTTTTTAAAGGGCAAATTAAAATTGTGGTTGAATTGATCTCTATAAAAATTTTCTGTTTGGCCGTTTCTATCAGCTTCCAATAAAAAAACTTACATCTATAAAATGTTTGTAATAGAATTAATATACGTATGTAAACGAAAAGCCGATTATTTTAAGCTACCACTTGATACATCTTCAACAGTTTCTTTATCCCTTAAAGAATGCTCAAACGACATTCTTTAATGAAATCTTAAACTTAACACAGAATAAAATAATTGTAATCACAAGTTCACTCGCCACAAAGTGGCATATAGTGCAAAATTTCAGAAGAAAATTTTGTTTTGAAGGATATAGAGCAAAATGAACACGATTTATCTTAGCCACCAGACGAGATAGCCGAAATCGGATTGCAGATTTGAAAAATTTGGGGTCGAAAACCTATGGTGGCATCCATAATTCAAAATCGTCAAAATGGCGTATAGAGCACCCAAACTTTCGGACGACGATATAGCTTTTGTTTAAAAACTGCATTCGTATCGCAAAAGAGAGTAGCCACCAAGGTGAAATTTAAAGTTCTTTCGTTTCAAAATACTAAAATTTATACCCATTTAAGATATGGTTGATTAAAAAAAATGCAAAGTCTTCACAACCAAAGTCACTTTTTCTTTAATCAAGAATTGCAAAACGGCGCCAAATGGACGCAAAGATTCGTACCTTTTGATAAGTTTAAGCTTCATAGTGATTTATAACCTGAAGATTATTGGCGAAAAGAATTCAAAATTGAAAATAAACTAGCGGAAGACAAAACTCATGGTAATAAATATTATTTTTATTGCAGTCTTAACCAGTGTTTACAAAACTATGCTTAAAGTAGCAGTAGCCACGAAAATTATTGAATAGTCTCGTTAAAAAGTATAAAGAACTTGAAGCGTTATTTTAAATACTACTACTGCTGCCTTCACAGTTTCTTAACAATAGTTGTAGTCGTAGTAGAAAATAGAGTTTTTAGGGTAGCAGAATTTTAAAATTTCATTTTCTAGTGCCTTTTTACAACTTAGAAGCAGAAGTTATAGAAATAGTCTAAAATCAAGGCATAAAACTATTAGAAATAGTAATAGACATAGCCCCCGGTAGGCCAGCTGGTAGCAAGCTAGTCTATCAGCTCCGGCATTGCGGGTACGATTCCCGCCAGAGACTCTGGTTTCTTTTCTGCAGACAAGCATAGAGCTTCGCGGGATAAGCTTCGAAAATTAAAAAAAAAGATGAAACAATAAAGTAGCATTTGATGTAGCAGTAGAAGTAACTTCAAATGAAGAATTAAAGTAGCATATGGTGTAGCAATAAAGTAGCATATGAACAAAGCTAAAACACACTTTATTTCTACCGCATTTGTACCCGAAAATGCGATTATTTTACGAACGCTGAAACAGAAGACATGTTTTAATATTTTAAAGCCGAATTCGACAAAAAATAACAATTATTTTTTATGTTGAATCAGCACAGAGGACGATTTTGTTTTTCAACTACATACTTTCTTACTTCATCAAAAACTTCTTTTATTGCTACCTGAACTACTACTTAAATATAAAATTATTGAACAATTGTGATTTTTTTAGTTGAACTGTCGATTTTTAACATTGAAATTTTGATATTTAGTTAGGCTTGAGTTCATCAAATTTAATTTTCATTAACGTATTTTTACTGAAGGAAGGAATTTTACAACATGAAATTAATTAAAACTTATTGATAATTTTTATTCTTGGCTGAGCCCAGCTCGAACTCGGGTTAAATTTACGTTTCGAGAATTACCAAAGAATTCTAATGATGAGAATGTGATAATTCTCGAAACGTTAATTCAAACCGAGTTCGAGCCCCAGCTCTGCCAAACATAAAAATTATCAATAAGTTTTAATTAATTTCATGTTGTAAAATTCGTTTATTTAGTAAAACTAATTTAATGAAAATTAAATTTGATGAACTCAATCAAGCCTAACTAAATATCAACATTTCAAAATTATTGAAGTAGAAAAAAGAAAAAAAATATAATTAAAGAAGTAGCAAATGATTTGATTTTAAAACTACTGCATCATTTCGACTTTCATTTTTCAATCAACAAAAGTAGTAATCAGCCTGATAACGGTTGGCGTTGGCATATACGCCATAGTCGTTTTTTGTAGTAGATTAAAGAACAAAGGTTGTGTGTTACTTTTATCTATTACAAAATAACGACTCAGGCGTTTACGCCAACGCCAACCGTAATCAGGCTGAATATATAAATAACTACAATACATTCAGCTTTTTGTAGTAGTCGTTGTCGTTTACGACTGTGTCGTTTTTTGTAATAGATTAAATTAACACACAGCCCGTGTTCTTTTATCTTATACAAAAAACGACAAATGCCCGTAATTTGTACAATGAGATATCTAGTTGTTTTCGTACCTAAAAGTTATCTTAACCTATACGTCAAAATATTCTGGTAATTGCAACGTTAATTTTGCCTACGTGTTTTTTCCTTTAAGATTTCTTTTAAAATATGGCAACATTTGTAATTTTATTAATTTTTTGATTTAACTGTCAAAAATCGATGGTGTAAAATACACTACAGTTTAACCAGTTGGTAGGACAAAGTACGTGTTAAAATTATGAAAAATTCGTTACACCATAGATATCTATACACAGCAAGATATCTTTTTGTTGAACAGTCGTTGACGACAACGACAACCACAAAAAGACTAATGGTAATGCTATTGCTACTGCTATCGAATATTTCTGGAAGCAGTAGCTATAGAAATAAAATTGGCAATAAATAGACACTCATGAAATTATTACAGTAACTGATTTTGGGTTATTAAATTCGTTTTCCGTACTGTTAAAATTTAATAAAAATTTAGGTTTTTTACGAATATTTTTATTTTTAACATTTATATTTGTTATTCAAAAAACAAACTACCAAAAACTCATGTTTTTTCGTATTCATTTTGTTATGTAGTTTGATTTTTGTCGGCTAAAATATATTTTTCAAATCAAAAACTATTAAATTTTAAGCAATATGCTGTTTAATACACACGCAGAGAAAAAATATGGTTGGGCATGATTACGGCAGCAATACTATGTTTATTGTAACAATATATTGTTGTCGTACACAAATAATTGTTATTTTAATTTAATATCAACAATATTATAGTTACTGTAAACATAACAATGTTTTTTCGCAATTATAAATTTGAGTATTGTTGACCGAAAAATAATTATTTTTCTAACAACTAAATTATGATAACTTTCAAAGCATATTATATTACCCACAACCATATCATGATATTTAATAGCCATAACATGATAACTTTCGATACATTTATCATATTATGTTAAAGATGCAATCAAAATATTTTTACTCTAATAATATTATGCTAGCGCCATTTGTAAAATTATTTTGAATCAGTTGTGTCGTTTGTTTTATAAGTGAGCGGTTAAAAAAGATAAATTACCATAAAAAATAATAAATTTAAAGAAATTAAAATAATTAATAGCGCAAAATATCGTTGTTAAATCCAACAACAAATATTGAACTCCGCTATTTTATTTACATCAAGTAAAATTGTAAAAAGTCACAAAATAAAAAATCGGTACATAAAAATTTTAATTTATTTTGTATTGTTATGACAGTTATTAAAGGATCTGTATCATAATATGATTGCCTTTAAATTTATTATGATTAACATGATGATAATATGATTACTTCTTAACTTATTGTGATTAACAGAATAATAATATGATTAAGAGAAAAATATTATGATATAATATTACGAATAAATATATTTAGCCATAATATGATTCAATAATAATCTTAATATGGTGGCTACAATCATACATCTTATCATATGTTATTATTTTAGTTGGCCAATTTTAAAATTTTAAGTCATTTTCCTATTTTTAAGCTTGTTAGGCCTGGAGCTTCAATGTTAATAAAACATCAATTTTATTACAGTTTTTCCCAACGTTTCGTAGAGTATTTTTCTACTTCTTCAGGGGGTGTAAATTTTTTTGATTATATTACATTTTTAAATATTTTATTTTAGTATGGAATTTTTTTGTAAAAAACAAAAAACAATTAACAATAATAATTTTCAACCACATCTCTTTCTAGTATCACAGTGAAATATGTTGCTCTTAGAATATGTTTACCACAACCATGTTTTTTCTTTGCGTGCATGTACTGAAAGAATTTTCTTCACAATACCAATGAATTTTGACATTAATCCCATGAAAAATTGCATTAAAAAGGTAGCGCTTCGTTGGATCAATGAAACCTGTTTCATTAAAATGTATTTAATGAAACATTACATTAGATCTATGAATATTATTTATTGGATGAATACTTTCAATAGTGAAAATGTTTGTTTGTTTTTATTTTATTTTTTTTTTTTTTTTTTTTTTGTTTAAATTTTTTATTTTTTTTCTTTTTATTAACTCCCTGAACCAGGAAGCAGAGTCTCTGGCGGGAATCGATCCCGCAACCTCGGCGCTGATATACTAGATAACTACCAGCTAGAAAGGGAATGGTAAATGGATTCCAAAATCGATTTTCGATTTTTCGATCGACTTTTTTTATTTCGGTTTTTGAAATCGATTAATCGAACCTCGAAATCGATTTCAAAATCGTTTTAGATAAATTAACAAACTTATTTCTTATATCACAAAGGGGGATACACCAGCATTTTTTTTTTTTTTTTTGCAAACTACTAGAGAAATTGAACTAAGATTTTTACAGTGGGTAGATATGACTACTGTTTATAATTTTCTTGCAAAACGTGAAAATGTGTAAATTTTGAGACGGTTTTTAGAGGAACAAGTGCGATATGTATGTACATTTCATATACATAAATTTGTGTTTTTGTGTAGTCAATCAGGCCTGTCACATAAATCAATTCCGATCGTATTCCCCCAGGAATGCCCGGGCTTAATTCACCTGTTGTGTTTCTATAATATCGAGCCCTTATAGCAAAAATGATGTAACCAACAAATATAAAATTTTACAGGATAAGGTTTTTTTTAAATATTTTTGCTTCAAGTCTAGGGTTTCGTTTGAAATTGCTTTTGCTCTTATTTCGTAACCGTACTTTCCTGAGATATGAGATTTTCAGAGATGATGCAAATTATCAAAAATTATCGATTTTCATCAAAAATCTTAAATGTTGTTGGTTACATCATTTTTGCTATTAGGGCTCGATATGTCGATTTTCACAGCTGACTTTCAGTGTATGGTTCGGTACGATATGTTTAGAACTGGTTTGGTCACTGTGCATTGACGACTTTAATTTCTGTAGAACAAAAGCCCCTATATAAAAGTTGAAAGTATACCAAGGGTACTACTAATAGGTAAATATGTAAAATTGAAAATTTAAAGTTGGAAAACTGCATAAACATACCAATACACGTATGAACGCACAAAAAAATCTCAAGTTTTATAGTGCATTCCCATAATTTATCGATTTAATTAAGATTAAAATTAAAAATTTCCAAATTTTGAAAAAATAACAAATCGATTTTAAAAGCCTAATATTCGATTTCAGTATAAAATCGCATGCGTAAATTCGGTTGCAAAAAATCGATTTTTTTGCCACAAAATCGATTTTCGATTGGAATCACAATCGATTTACCATTCCCTACAGCTAGCCTACCGGTGCAGTGTAGGTTTTGAATAAAAAAACTATGTTTTTTGCCATTACTCAATTAAGAGATTAAATATCAGATTAAATTGTCCATAACAACAATAACCAGTGTTGCCATTATGATACGAAAGATACATATTTCGTATCTTTTGGTGACTTCAAGTACCATGTATAATCCTGATATTTTTCGTTTCTTTTGAATCTGTATGCAAAATGTACAGAAATAAAATATTACAGAATTTTTAGCCAACTTAATTAAAATTAAGACTAATCATCGTTGCCTCAATACTTATACAATAGCAGCTTTAATAATGAAGACAGAAAGCAGAAATGATGTTTAAACATACGATTCGCCTAAATCGATGATTACTAGTAGTGCGAAGTTGTTCTAAAGAAATATGAAATCTTTTATTTTTAGGAAATTTATATGAACTTTTTAATATAATCGCCTTAGTAAAAACGCCTTAACTCGTATATTAAGTTTTACAAAAATGAATTTGTTTTTATAACATCCAAAGCTTACTGTATATTTATGACTTAAATAATTATAAAAATTAATTTATAAGATATCCGGGTATTTGCTAGAAAACGAATCCAGTCGAAAGTTCATTACTTCATCATTTTTGGTGTTCTGCATTTCACATGCACATGTTTTTATTCGTTTTCAATTATAGTAATAAGGGGTTGGTGAAAGTTAAACGATAACATTTTTAACAAGAAAAAAATTGTTGTTCCTTTTTCCAATTTTATCCAAATACATCGTTACCTAAAACGCAAAAGGCCCTAACTAACCCAAAATTTAAAATCGATTTTTTCATTGATTTTGATGTAATTATAGCTCATTTTTTAACACTTTTTATGTTATTTTCCGAAAAGTTGTATTTTTAATCGATTAAGCGATCTCAAACTAGTTTTTGAGTTTGTTTTAAATTTTGCTACTTTTTGGGAATTTTAGCTATGTTAGCGATAAAAGCGATTTGTTCCTGTTAGTTTTCTGATTCTTTACAGCTTAAACGATAAATAAAAGAAAGTATACTCTGGCTATCATGCCGCTGTTAGAAATTTTTGCAAATGTCCGCTAATTTAGTAATTTTAAACGAATTTTTGCCTTTCCTTATTGTTTTAGAGACTTTAAATGAATGTTATGGCGTAATATTAAAATTTTTCGCGAAACTTCGCTATTTTTGGAATTTTTTTTGTTACTTTCCGACATTTTTTTTAACCCATTTAGCGATTTAATATTAATTTAAGTATTTGTTTAAAAGTTTGCAATTTTTCGCAAATTTTAGCCTGTGATTCTTAACAGCTTTCACGGTTTTTAATAAATATTAGACTTGCTATCATTTTGCGGTTGGCAAATCAGCGTTGTGCAAAAATATCCTGAAGCGTACACAGATGCGAAAATGATTCATGTTTATATTACAGACACAAATTTTCTGTATCAAATGTTCTGCAGCAGCTTGCATTGAACCACTAATACATATTAGCACTTGTAAATCAATTGTTGCTTGTGATCATCTTACTTTCAAGGACGTGCTGTATCAAATATTTGAATATTTAGAGTTCGAAAAAATAAATAAAAGATCATTCTTGAATTCACTTCCCCACAAATTTCAATTTGCTTTTAACGCAGACAAGCTTAATTTGCTAACTGCAAATTTGAAAAAGATGTTAACATTTTCCAAACGGTTTTAGCGGATGCGAAAGATTCAATGTTAAAAAGATATATCGATAGACCTGTGGATGATGTATACTCATACCACAGTAATATTAATGTGGAGAGAGTGTTTGCGATGGCGAAGAGGAACGAGGATATGGAACCTCATAAAGAAATATACACCATGTGTCAGCAAATAAAGGCCCGGCAAAACAAATGCATTCACTTCCTTTTCGATATTTTGCAGTTCTATCCAACGAAGCAAGATATGGAAAATGGTGTGAAAATAATGAAAAGGTTTTTCAGGAAAATAAAAAATGGAATGCTAAGGAACGAATAAAGAGATTGGAAGAGATGGAGCAAACAACAAGTAAAAAAACGACGTACGGAGAGTAAAGTCCTATTTCTAAATTTGCTTTATGTGAATGAGCCTATGGAATTATTTAATTTATGAAATAAACTATCTGATGTCAATGAACAGAGTAATCGGATAAAAATTCTTAAAAAGCAAATAAACATGTTGAGAGGTTGAAATTATAAATATCACGTTGAAAAAGTTTGGCAAACAACAAATTTGGATTTAGAGTCCCAACTCAAAGAAAAGCTAAAGAATTTGCACTATTATGTAGATCTCTAAAAAATTTAAAAATAAAATAACTTGATGTTTTTAAAAGTATAAATAATAAAGATTTCTGTTAAATACATTTCCAGTAAAATAACTAAAATTTTTAATCCAAATTTTTTAATATTTTTAATTAGGCTTAAGTTCATGAAATTTAATTTTTCATTAAATTATTTTTATGAAGAAAGGAATTTTACAACATGAAAATTAATTTAAATTGTTATTGATAATCTTTGATTCTTGACGTGGCTAGGGCTCGAACCCCGGCCGGCAGGTTACCATGACATGTTTCGATCGCAACCACTCGACCTCCTCAGATGGATTTGCCGTCTTACACTCGCAGCCATCGACGACTGCTGCTATAGTTAGTAAAAATTATTGCCGCTGGATGGCGTAAAATTCATTTTTTTTGGAAAAAATGCATCAAAACACCCTGTATTTGCAAATATTTTGAAATTATATGTTCCACAAAACTACTCGCCATACGATTTTGTACAAAGTTGCCAAGCAACATTTGGTCGAATTCTGGAAATTTAACGGTCAAAATTTTGATTTTTTTCAAGCACCTAAAAATAACGGTAATTTTGTAAATAACGGAATTATATAAAAGTCGCGGAAAAAAAGTTGCTTCTGATACCCTAAAGAACCATTTTCAACAATAAAAAAGTTACTTTTCGCAAAAAGTCGATTTTGGCATTTTGCTAATTATAACTATGAAATTCCATTTAGACAATGAAAATTTTCATTTAACCAATGAAAAAAATTAATTTTCGTTCGAATTTAACTGCAAAATATTTTGAGTGTAGCATTTTCGGCACTATCCTTAACATTTGTAACATTTAGCAAACAGTCTGTCGGCTAAAACAATTACAACAATATTATTCATAAAACAAAACTTTTTGCAAATCGAATTTAATCTTCCCAAATCTTCAATTAAATTAAATCGGATAAACTTCAATGTTCATAAAAAATATTTGTTATGAACATTCGAGCACATTTAAGTTTTGAAAAGGTTCAATTTCATTTGCAAAAAGTTATATTTGCTTTGTAATGGGGAATAATTTAGTTTCCAAAAAAATTTAATTTTGACTGCAAAATCTGTAAATTAAAACGTTTGTTTTATGTCAGGTGTAATTTCATTAAAATCGTAGAGGTTTGCTGCATCTCAAGCGTAATTTTTAATAATCTGGTGGTAGCACTGTTCGATGATAAATTGTTTTTATGCCCACACTACTACAGTGGAGAAGGTTTAATGCGTTTGTGCTGATGTTTGTAACACTTTAAAATATTGGTAAAAGACCAGCCTTTTAGTGTTTTGATCGACTCAATTATCACTTTTTGAAACGAACCAACGAAGTCCGTCCGTCCGTCCGTCCGTCCGTCCGTCCAGCTATCGGGCTGGCTGCCTATGTAAACCTTGTGCGCAAAGTGTAGGTCCCTATTTTGGAGATAAGTTGATAAACGTTTGTACATAGGACAAGCCTATTCAAAATGGTGAGACATGGTCCATTATTATCAAAAGCCCCCAAACAAGCTTCTTTCTCGCATAGAGTCTTTGTGATCATAAGCCGTCTTATTATGATTGTACATAAAATTTGGTCCAAACTTATTTTATTGCAATCTTAATCATCTAAACTTCCTAATAATTGTTGGAACTGACATAAAATTCGGCGACAGTAACCTTGACAATAGCTACAATGTCAAAATTTTGTGTTTTTAGCATCAAGATTAAACATAGGTCCTATATAATACCTCCCCCAAATCCCCCTAAAATCACTTAAATTAAAAAAAAACCTCTTCTAGATGAAGATACTTAGGACCCTATTATGAGTAACATTCGTTAAACGATTTTCGCTGGCTATCGAACATCGACTATCGAATGTTAATTTGGTATTATGAGTTGGCAGCACTATCGAAAATATCGATGTGCATCGAATTTTTCAACGAAAACAAATTTGCTTTCGACGGTGCAAATAAATGTAAAAAACTTGTTGAAAATTTAACTATGTTTTTGTGTTCTAAATACCATATTCTTTATCAGTTTTGTTCGTTTTATGCAAGTCCAACGTCGTGAACAGCAATTGGAAATGCTCATATTCCCTATGGAACAAAATTCTTTTTTAACCAAATGATTTGCAGCAAATTTCAGAATGTAAAAAAGTGGGATGAAACCCCACTGAAGCTAAATTATTTGAAAACAACCATAATTCCGCCGTGGTCACTTTTTTTATTATATTTTTCAAAATTTGTAAACAAAATTTAGCACATTGTAACGAAACCTTGATAACACAGTGCAGCACTAAAAGCTTGAACCAATAGAGACCCCCAAAATCTGAAAGCTTATGATGGTAGTAGAAAAACCCTAGGTGGGTTTTTTAATTATAAGCTAAGGTTTTTTTAATTCATGTTTAAAGTTTTCGACTGGGGGTGTATTTTTAGTACAATTTTCAAAAACATGTACTGATTCTTAAGTCTATATCTCGTGAACTATTCGAGTTATCGCTTGTCTCTCTTCGATTTGAGCTCTTCATCAGATTTAAAAATTTTACCTTAAGATAAAATCGAAAAAAACAACAACATCTTACTCAAAACAGCAAAACTGGCAAAAAACTTGATGATTTTGAACGTAAAGAATGAAAAATAAGGACACTTCAAATCTTTTTAAATATATTTTTAACTTTAGTCGTCGCTTTCGGAGCTAGTCTAATTATCTGAAAACATGTTCCATTTCCAAGACTCAGTGATCAAAAAATTAAAGCTGGTAATGTACTTCTTAGCTAATCTATTTAAATTTTTATTTTTTTTTTGTGCATTTTTTTTTTTTTTTTTTTTTTTTTGCTTAAAACAGGTGTGCTTAATGGACCAGACATTCGAAAGTTGTTAAAAAGTGAAGATTTTAACACTGTTCTGCACGGAAACGACTTAATTGCTTGGGACGCACTTAAGGCAGTTATAGAAAGAGTCTTAGGAAAAAATCGAGACGATGAATGGAAAGTTTTAGTTAAAAAATGCTTAAATCCTTCCAAGCCATCGGTGTGACCATGACATTAAAACTTCACTTTTTAAATAATCATTTGACAGAGTTCGAAAAACAATTGCAAACAGAATGTAATGAGCATGGTGAGCGCTTCCACCAAGTAACCATCCCGATGGAAAAACGGTTCAAATGGGAAAAAAATAGATTCGATGCTTGGGGAAGTATGCTGGTCTAGCCATAAAGTATTTTCATACGAAAATAAAGCAAGAGAAGCGATCGGAAACATGTTTTCAGATAATGAGACTAGCTCCGAAAGCGAAGACTAAAATTTAATATATATTTAGAAAGAATTGAAGTGTCCTTATTTTTCATTCTTTGCGTTTAAAATCACCAAAAAATCAAGTTTTTTAACAGTTTTGCTGTTTTGAGTAACATGTTGTTGTTTTTTTTCGATTTTATCTTAAGGTAAAATTTTTAAATCTGATGAAGAGCTTAAAATTTGCCGAAGAGAGACAAGCGATAACTCGAATAGTTCACGAGATATAGACTTAAGAATCAGTACATGTTTTTGAAAATTGTACTAAAATACACCCCCAGTCGAAAACTGCAAACATGAATTAAAAAAAAACCTTAGCTAATAATTCAAAACCCACCTAGAGTTTTTCTACTACCATCATAAGCTTTCAGATTTTGGGGGTCTCTATTGATTCAAGATTATGAAGTTAAAAAATGTGCTACTGTGTTATTAATTTTTGAATCCCAAGAAAAACTTTGATAACTAATATGCATGTGGCAGTGTAAATAAAACTGAACTGGCAAAATAAATTAAAGAAATTTGTTTTTTCTTTACCCACTTACAACTACATTTAGAGTTGACAAAAAATCAACCAATTGTGGTCGGGATTGTAAGAAAAGATAAACTCACTGTTTGTTGTTGTTGGTTTTGCTTAAGCTTTGATATTGTTACAAGTAAAACTGGGGCTTATAATTCTTATTCGCTTAACAGTTTTTTTTTTTTTTTTTTGTATAATATCTTTAATTTTTCTAAGATCTTTGGATGAAGTTTCCTGACGATCTGGCCTAAGCAACCAGTGAAATGGGCATAGGAATAGCTTATCCCATCAACAATAAACTTCAGTTTGTGAATAGTATGAAATGGGAAGTAAGCACATTGTAACGAAACCTTGATAATTAATTTTTGAATCCCAAGAAAAACTTTGACAAAATTTTTTTATTTTAAGTGACAGCTGATCGATAATGTACTACTGTGAATTAACAAAATCACAATAAGAAATTGGGAATTATTTCCTTGTGAAGGTTACTTTATATTATTATATACCTCATTATACAATATAATAGTCTGGTAGTGTATAAACACAGAAAAAATTATTTTTCCAATTCAAACAAAAAATTTGTAGAATCAAACAATTTTTTGTCTGAAATCGGTCCTATAAACAAATTCGCATATTCAAACAATTTATTTGCATTTTGTTTATTGAAAAAAAACACAGATTTTTTCAAACAAATAATTTAACTGAATCAAACAAAAAGTTTACTGAAATTCATATACTAAATTTCAAAATCAAAAAAAAAAAAAAGGTTTTTGCACAAGCAATGATGCGCACACAAGCAGGCACTGTATTAGATGATGATGGCAGAGAGAGCAGAGCGGCCGGCTGGCTTTGAGACACATTTTTTTGTTGGAATAATTTTTGAACGAAGTCTTTTTTATACACACAATGTTTTTCGTCATCACTCACTGTTGCTGTATCCTTTCATTTGCTAATGAAGAAGAAATGTTACCCAAAAACGGCGACAGACCGACTCAATATGTTTTTCGTCATCATTATATTTTTGTATTTGATGACAGTTTGAAAAAATTGAATACGGGATTATGGTTTTTTTTTAACCAACTTTGAAACCAACCAAAAATTTATTTTGTTTCTTTTAATGTTGTTGTTGTTTCTGTTGTTTAAAAAGAGTGAAACGTTTTTTTACCTGCTATTTTTTTGTTTTTTTTTTATTACTTAAAACCTCTTCATCTTTCTTACTGTTGTACTTTTTAAAGTGTCCAAAAATAGACTGTATGTGTTTTTTGTTGTAGTTCTTATATTTCACATTAGGAAGTGTTGCTGACGATCAAATAAAAAAAATGCAAAAAGACGACAACATTAAAAAGCGTTAAATATTTCATACAAAATTATGAAAACTTGAAACCAATAACGCGTGTATTATATTTTTGAATGGTTGTCAACATTTTTGTTGGTTAAACAAAAATTTTAATTGAATCAGTAAAAAAATTTGTAGAAATTAAAAAAATTTTCAAACAAGCGTTTGTTTGAAAATAATTCGGCAATAATTTTTTCTGTGAAGTCATTTCTGAAAAATTAAAAGGAATAGAACTATTACAGAAAAGCTTTACAAAATACATAACTGAAATTAAACTCATAGAATAAATTCGAAAAATGAAAAAAAAATGTTTATCAAAATCACAATAGTAAATTTTTATCGAATGCGCGCCAAAATACCAAATGAAAATTCGTTCCATCAGCTAATTCGACTACTGTCGAAAATCGAATTTAGTTCATAATAGGCACCCTTAATAATATTCGGCACAAGGAACTTTAACATGAATCTTAAGCTCATAACGTTATTTAATTCTGCCGGGTCCATGATTGCCCATTGCTCCCAAATAGGGTGCACTCTCAAAAATTTGTCTCTACATTATGTGGAGTAGGGTATCGTATGGTGTGGCTTGACCGACTATGCTTTCTTGCCAATATTGAAAATATGTATGTACTCTTTAACATTTTTTCTCTACAAGAGCTTCCGTTATTTTAAAAAATTCTCCGTTGAATTTAATAATTGCAAACATGCCTACGCCGTCAGAATTTTTCTCTTTACAATCAACAACATTCATTAAATTAGTAAGAATTGTTGATCAAATTTTTTTTATATGTACTTTATTAAAAAAAATAAACAAACAATAATATTTAAAGAAAATAAAATTACAATATTAAATAATTATTGAAATTTTTAAACAAATTTTATTTAACAAAGGAAAAGCAAAAACAACAACTTAAGCAAGAGACTGGTTGTTTTGATTTCCATATCGTGTTTGCTTTTGAAAATTATGTACTTCTATTTTTTTTTCTTTTTTCTTTTGTAAATTTGTATTGTGTTTATATTCAACAATTATACAAACTTACATATAAATTAAAATCTACCAGTTAATAAATATGTATGTTTCTGTGTGTGTTTATTAATTTGTTTTTATCGATTTGTTTGTATGATCAATGTTTGAATGACATCATCGCTACCACTGTCATTATTATTTGCTTACCATGTTAACGTCTGAATGGATTGGAGATTGTTTTTCTTCTATTTTTTTTTTTTTGCAAAAAGATAACATAGTAATTTAATTATCTGCAGTTTACTAGCTAATCTCGCTCATTTGAGATAAAAAAGTAATTCAATTATGCATTAGAAATACTTACGAAGATGTTTGCTTAATAAATGTGAAAAGCAGAAAAAGTTACCGGAAATAAAGAGTTCTATTTAAAAAAAAACTAAACTAAAGTTAGTCTTAAATACGAGGCCGGTCCCAAAACTAGCCTACCTAACAAGGAAATCACAGAATACACAGAACAGTAAAAAGTGGCGTGTAAAAAAGACCCAAATCAGTTGCGAGGCCAGCTTTCGAAGAAAGAGACAGAAAGCTTTTTTGGTAGTGAAGTGGCAAGGCATATAAGCAGGCCGCAAGAATCAACACAAATGGCGTAAACAAAACAAAAATAACAAAACACAAACCACGTTTAACAAATGCATTAGTTCAGCAAACGTTGTTTTTTGTGCAAAAAAATGTATTTAGTAATATTGTTTTGTTTTATAATGTTATTTACTTACTTAAATATTATTTACTCGTGTTGTGGTGAACTTAAGAGTAAATTTTTACAAAAGTTTTGCAAAAAAATCTTAACTAAATAAATTTGTGTTCATTGTATTGTGGCATAGAAGATGACGAAAAGAGAAATGCAAAAGGGCAGCTTTCTTAAAAAAGAGAGAAAAAAAAACGCAAAATCTTCCGTCTCGTGACAGTTCTGTAGTATTCTGTGAAGGAAATCCCTGCACGGGACGTATGTGCCAGACGTACTGTTTTTAACAGTAGATGTACTGTTTTATGCAGAACCCTCAAAACAGTAGGCAAATGTACTGTTTTTTTAAACTTTGTACTGTTTCTTTAATTATATATACAAATACAGAAATCGAAATGAAGCGGAATTGAAATCAAACGAGATTTTGATTCCAATTATGTACTTAATAAATGACTGTACTTTTTCCTGTTTTCAAGAGTTATGCTTGCATAATCTTGATCTGGTACTCAGAGTTGGAAGTATATAAAAAGGAATATTGTTTTCTGTGGGATACACACTATCGATCGTGAATAACCACAAATTTTTTGCTGGTTGACTGATGAGATTTTTGACTGTCACTCAAGTTCGATAGTGGGTACGCTTTTTTAAATAGCTATACATGCTTTTAAAGAAAATCCTGCTAACCTACTTCATATTGATGATGCCCTAACATCAGAATTGTGACATCAATGTTACTACAAATGGCATCAATGATGCAAAAAGTAACATCAATCCCATGACTAAGGTCTTCGTACAATTTTGTCATTTTTTTTACGGCTCATATATTTTATGACTATAGTGCAGTGACATCCAAAATTTAAATTGTGGTTGTATTGCTTTTTATTAGTATTAGTGAATAAAGAGACAAATATTCTTAATAAAAATACAAAAAGTATGTAAGCATCCGCCGCATGTGCACTCGTCGCTTGGTAATCGACGACTGAATTGTGTACTCTCGTGGACTAAATGAAAGAGCGTAAGAATGCGTGTGAAGAATGTGTGTGAATTATTTCCACAATTGTGGTATGGGCTGGACACCAATGCTATAGTGACATCCATTCGATGCCACATTTTGTATATTATTAACATTATTTTCATGATTACAATGTATTATAAGAAGCAAAAATTCCTATATTCTATTTTTTTAAATTATTTAGTTAAATACATCAAATTTTTAAAGTAGAATGATTACACAAACCATATAAGGCATGGTGATGGTGTCTTATAATTGAGAGTTCTGCTGTAAACAAAGGTCGAAGTAACGGGTAAGTAAATAATAATATTCTCTCACTTTGACTTAAGTCAATTCCAATGACTTTGACTTAATGACAAACTGTCATTAAATTGATGCTAATGTATCCTTTCTCCGATGTTACTGCGTCATCGCACTGAGGACATGTTCGTCATTTCTGTGATGCCGATGTGTCATCCCATTGATGACATAATTTAATTTTGACCCTGATGACACTTTGGCCAAGTGGTGTTAAGGTTGACATCACCATGATGAAAAGTGTCATGGGGTCAAAAACGAAGCCACTTGTCATAGTACTGATGTCAAAATACATCAGCGTTATGACGCCTTTTCTATCAGTGTCGTCAGTCAGGTATGTTTTGAAAATCCGAAAATCACACGAAAGGTGTTCTGGACAAAAATCTTTTTCATAATTGCGGTTTTAAATCGGTCAGCTAAGTGGCCGCCGATTTAAAATTACTTGCTTTTTTGTTTTTAATACACCCTTAAATCACAAGTGACTTGATATTTTGAGAATTTCAGAACATGTCTGATGAGAGTTAATTTTTTTTATGACTGACATAGATTTTTCACCATCTCTCTCTCTTTCGATTAAAGTCATTCTTCTTTGGTTTACAAGGTTTTTTTTGTTTTCCTTAAAACTTTACAGATACATTGAAACATAAAACTATGGTCAAAGGCTTGGTTTGCGATGTTTGCCTTTTTAACGCAATTGATGGCATTTCGTATATGAAACACCACAAAATTGAACATCTTTCCTTTAATTATTTCTTTATTTTGTTGTTGCCTGTTGAATAAAAAGTATAATGATTTGAATGAATTGTACTGTTGTTTTTTTTTTTTTTTTTACCCGATGTACTGTTTGTCCGAATTTAAAATCTGGTTGCCCTACTTTTTTGCCTTTTCCTTTTGGTTTCTGGTTAAACAAAATGTATTCTTAGCTAAACTAATATAAAATGTATTCTTTAGTGCAAATTTGTTATAATCGGTAAATCCCAAACACCATATTACTTACAGACAACTTTTCGAGATACCCTATTTAAAAATGATGGGCAGTCATTGGCTCACAAAAACAAAGTTATATTTGTGGCGAATATTATCTCAATATTAGCATCCCTATGAGATTTTTTGTCTTAAAGAGATTTAAGGGACGGTCGCTAAATTCTTTATAAATCTTAACATTAAAAAGGAAGTTAAAGGTATTAATAGATGGGAGCTTTGGGCAAATGTGAACTGATTCGAAAAGAATTTAATTTGTAGCGAAATATTTTTGGGGCAAATTTAATCTAAATACCAACATAAGATGGTTTATGGACACAAAGTATAATTTATGGGTCGATTCTCACCATTTACGTAGACTTCGTCCTTAGCACAATTAATATGGATTTAACAAATTTGATCAAATTTTCTACAAGATTGCAACTTGTACTTTGCTCACAAGGTTAACATGGAGAGACAACCAGCCAGACGGACATCGTTAGATCACTTAAAATAGAGAGTCTTAATTGATCGGTATACTAAAACATTGGTCCAGATTTTGTATGTATTACACACATCGCCGAAAACGTTTATAATTAATTTTTCCTTATTTTTTGCTTATATGCAGAGCTGCGGAGTCGTCAAGAAATAGTTTTAACGCCGACTCCATCCCCTGAAATTGTTTAAGGCCGACTCCGACACCTCTCTAATCTCCTTATTTGATTTTACACTTCTTTCTTTATTGCAATAAAATGGTATACATATAGCAAAACCAATATGGACATATGGCATCCAATTATGGGGTACTGCATGCGCATCTAACATCCAAAAGCTTCAAAGAAGACAGTCTAGAATATTACGACAAATTGTCTGCGCCCCATGGTATATACGTAATGATATTATCCACAGAGATCTCAACGTCCCCACTATCCAGGAGGAAATTAAAAAATATTCAATAAGCTACATCGATAAACTAATGGTTCACCCTAACTACCTCGCTCGGGGTTTGCTTCAGTTCGAAGGTCACCAGAGGCTAAAAAGAACCGATACTTTGAGCCTTACTAGAAGACAGTCTTAAAAATTTGAATACAGCAGTTAGTGGTTACACAGGTAACAACTAATAAACAACAAGTAGAATTAAGATTTGAATACATATTGTAAATTTCGATAAGAAAGATTCAATAATAAAAATAAATTATTATTAAAAAAAAAAAAAAAAAAAAAATATAGCAAGGAAATGATTCTGTCGATATTTCGATATTTTAATTCTAAAACATGCCGCATTAAGCTGTAGTATAGTTATTTTTATATGTAAAGGAGACTGGTCCTTATTTTCTGACTTCAAAATTTTTAAAGAAGAACCGTTTAAAATTTTGTTTATTTTGAAAAATATTAGAAAAATTTTTATGCCGAAAAATTTTAAAGTCGGAGTCGCCAGTTTTTGTAAAAATTTACGACTCCGGTACAAAAACCTCGATCCGACTCCGACTCCAACTCCACAGCCCTGCTTATATGTATATAAAATTTTAAAGTTAAAAAAAACATTTAACTTTACTGACAACCTGCTTTGTCTTACAATTTTCGAGAAAAAATTAAGACCCTAATTGTGTAAAACGCAACGCCAAAAATTACATCGCAAGCAAAAACAAAGTCAAAATCCTTTTGTAATTTTGTTGTTGCTTTCTACAAAAACTTGTATTCAATTCATATAATTGTAGCGTTGAAAATTTTTAAACGCAATATGAATTTCTGTAGAAAGCAACAACAAAACTATTAAACATTTTTGACATTGTTTGTGATTTTAATGTAATTTTTGCCGTTGCGTTTTACGCAACTAGGGCCTAAGTGTAGATAGCGAAATTCAAGCAACACCTTGTTTATACAGAGAGATTGTAAAAACAGAAAATCTAAAATTTGCTGCGAAACCTCATGAAGGCATGTAAAAATTTAATATGTATCAAAATATGCCTCAAATCAGGCAAAATATACGCTTAGAACTTAAAACATTCTGCAAAAAGGCTCTTTTAACTAATTATGCTAAAAAAACGGTAAAAGTTGCAAAAATATGCACTAACAAATCGATGCCAAAATTCATAAACAGCTTTAAAACGGAGAAATATATTGTTTCTGCCTTCATTAGTCTCGCAAGGAAAAACATGCAATTGCACATTTATGGTTTCCCTAGTAATATTTAATACGAATTTAATTCTTCTGACTAATTAATATATCTTTGATTCATTTCATTTTATTTCTCAAACTATTTGAACTAAAATAACTTAGCAATAAATATTTATTACCATTTCACCATAAGTTAAAACTCCCATACCCGCTTTTATTTCATGACATCAACCAATGTGAATGGCAAATTTTATTGAAGAAGAAGAAAAATTAAATAAAAACCAAGAGTGTAGTAAAAAATTATAATTAATATTAAATAATTTGCTTTGTTTGTTTGGTTAAAAGAAATTTGTTAATCTTCTTAAATAGTTGACAATGTACATTGCATTGATATTTTCAATTTTTGACATTAAGCACTACGACAAAGTACAGATACAACAAATTTTTGTATTCGCAAGTGCATAAACAAATATCGTATTTTTTTAAAGATAAGCCATACGACAGAGCTTGTGAATTGGACAAATATAAACTAGTATATCGAGCCAAGGCAACAAGCCATCATAAGAGAGGTATTATGTTGGGCTTGCAAGGACGGTTAGAGGACCTAGATTATGCCGATGTCATATGTCTACTTAGCCACTCATTCTCAGGGATGCAGTCAAAAATGTCCACCATCAGTGACATCGCAAAATTGGTTGGGCTGAAGATAAATATACCCAAGATAAAATCGCTCCGTATCAATTGTAACACAGATAGCCATTTCTTTGTTTGTAATCAAGACATAGAAGATGTTAAGTCCTTCTGCTATCTGGGTAGCACAATAGATACATCTGGTGGCTCAGCAGCAGATATAACCAGTCGCATAAATAAGACACGGAGTGCATTTGCCCGGTTAAAGCCGGTTTGGAAATCTTCTAATATTTCGAAACAAACCAAAATCAAATTATTTAACTCCAACATAAAATTCACTCTATTATATGGATGCGAGACCTGGAACATGGCACCACGCGACATACAAAGCCTTCGGGTATTTCTCAACAAATGCATCCGCAAAATCTTACGGATTTTCTGGCCTGTAACAATTTCCAACAACCAACTCTGGATGAAGGCACACCAGCAGCCTATAAGAACGGAAATAAGTAAGCGGAAATGTAGTTGGATAGGTCACACCATCCGTATGATATTGCCAAGAAATGCCTAGATTGAAACCCGTAGGGAAGCAGACGAGCCGGGAGACCAGCGCATGCCTGGAAGCGGCAACTGACAACAGAACTTTCGAGATTGCGCATGAAGTGGAACGAAGTCAAGCATCGAGCCGAAGATCGAGATTATTGGAACCACCTTGTTATGGCGCTATGCTCCCTGGAGGAGTGAGTATATAGAAGAGCCATAACCGCAAAAAAACCATAAGCGACAAAAATAAAATTTTACAGGGGAAGGTTTTTTTTATTTTATTTCATAAAAATTTTGTATGAAGGTTGTCGCTTGAGATAAAATTGTTTTTGCTATAAAATCGTTACGGTACCTTACTGCCTGTCTACAACTAACATGATTTTCTGTTAAACATGATGTTATAAAAGCGTTGTTAAAACATTTGCATTAACAACCGTGCTATAACATGAGAAAATCTTTAACATGATAAGTCTATGCCTAACACTAACATCATATTAGTGTTAATGTTAAGAATTTCATGTAAGTTGTAGACTGCATGTTATGTGACCATGATATTTTAAAATGATTTAAAATGATTTCGCTTAAGCTTTTTCTGCGGTAAGAGGTCAATATAATGTTAACTATAGTCTAGTATATATAAAATTCTTCAAAAAAGATAGTCTTCTAAAAGGAAGATGAATGAACAGGATCATGCTTAAACTAAACAGTTGGCTAGAGAGAAAGCATGGGGGCGTAGAGTACTACATAGCCCAATTAAGTGTATTATGGCAGGTTGAGGAGGTCGAACATATGTTCTTCCTTTGATCGAGATTTTGGCCTGACAACGCGTATTTCCAACAGCAGTTAGGCACAGAAAGAGGAGTAAATACTGTTGTGAGGTGGATGGTAGCCTCATTATGAAACTGTGGATATATAGTATATTTTTTTAAACTTGTTCTTCTTAAATTTGGTAGTGCGAAGACGAACATCGGGGGTTAAATGACCTGTTCATCCTAGTGAAGATATATTTTACATAGAGTACACCTAAGAAGGCTTTGACATACCAAACGTCAAAGTCTATATAAAAAAAGCTCTAATATTTTAGTCAGCGTTTTTTTTACATATATCAAGTTTGACGTTTATTATGACAAAAAATTGCCAGGAGAATACCCCATGTTATGGTGGTACCATAACAACTGTTCGTTGTTGTTTTCACCTCGTTTAAAGTCTAGTCTATAGTGCTAACTATGCTCTAGTAACCCATTCTGTATTCTAGCCTGTTGTCTTAGCTACAGTCTAGTATGTAGTCTATACCACATTCTAATGTATTTAAAAATGTAAGGATCAAAAGTCTTTTTTAAATTAAATCCAATCCAAAAATGTTTCTAAAATTCGAACTTATTATAACGAAGTTCAATACATTTGTTTCCAATCATTTAATACATTTTCAAATTGCAGCCAATACTTCTAAAAAACTTTATTGGTTTTTAATCGTTATAATTACGCACAAAAAAAAACACACAAATTTACCACTGGTAAATGCTTCGAATTCCAAAATATTTTATGTCATTTATAGATTCTGCCTCTTCGCGTTTCCTCCAGTTAAAAACGTCAACTATCAAAAATAGAAAATCGTTATTATTTTTAGATGCCATTAAAATGTTGGTAAAACTACAAGTACTTGCACTTTTAAACTCATTACGTTACGTTAGAGTATATTTCCGTTTAACATCCTTTCCAAAAGTTAGACAGAGGCAATAACAAAAAAGTACGTACACACGAGTAGATCAAAAGCAACTACAGTTCAAGGATAAATTAAATGAAATAATCAATAATCGAAAATGTGTACGAATAAAAAAACACAAAAAAAGGAAATCAATCAAAATTTTATTACAGTTAGATTATGGAATTGAATGGAAACGCTTTTCGAACTAAAGCAAAAAAGTTTAAATTTTATTTTTTTTTTATATATTTATGAAAGTTTATTAAATATTTAATACAGCAATTATTGCAAAATTTTCCTTTCTTTTTTTTAAAGAACTTAAAAACAATTACACATTTTTAAGGTTTGAGGGTGAAAACTTGCATTTATATGTAAAGAGGTCAAAAGGTCATATAAAAAATGTTTCCAAAAATTGTATACAAATTTCATTACATATTTAAAGTCAACTCGAGGCAGTATTAAAGAATATACTGCTGTGTTGAAAAATATAGAAGTGCTCTCTATGAGACACATACATAGTTTCAGTTCTTATAAAAAGTCGTAGTTGGCTGCAGACGGTACGTCCAACGTCGGCCCAACACTCAAGAAAAATTCTCGATAATTTATTTTTCAATTAAGCCAGTAATCAAAAATAAAATAAGTTTTAAAAAAAGCTTTTTTGTAATAGTTCTATTCTTTTAATTTTTCAGAAATGACTTTATACACTATCAGACTATTATATTGTATTTTCTTTTTACATTTTACCTTAGCCTTCCTTTGGAAAGCAATGAAGTATATTGAATGTACAGAAAAATTTACAATTATTAGACACCAGCAGAATGTAATGCATTTTCTGGCCCGCTACGGCCGTCGTCAGCATTCCTTGTGTCTCACTGGATAGTGTTACTTTATAAATCGAATGCATTCAACTCAACTATCCTAACAAATAGAAACTGGGAATTATTTCCTTCCGAAGGTAACTTTATATTATATTCAACATTTTTCATTTTTTTCAATTTTTCAGAAATGACTTTATACACTACCAGACTATTATATTGTATTTACTTTTTACATTTTACCTTAGCCTTCCTTTGGAAAGCAATGAGGTATATTGAATGTACAGAAAAATTTACAATTATTAGACACCAGCAGAATGTAATGCATTATCTGGCCCGCTACAGCCTTCGTCAGCATTCTTTGTGTCTCACTGGATAGTGTTACTTTATAAATTGAATGTATTTAACTCAACTATTTTTAACAAATAGAAACTGGGAATTATTTCCTTCCGAAGGTAACTTTATATTATATTCAACATTTTTCATTTTTCGAATTTATTCTATGAGCTAAATTTCAGTTATGTATTTTATAAAGCTTTTTTGTAATAGTTCTATTCCTTCAATTTTTCAGAAATGACTTTTTACACTACCAGACTATTATATTGTATTTTCTTTTTACATTTTACCTTAGCCTTCCTTTGGGAAGCAATGAGGTATATTGAATGTTGAATATAATATAAAGTAACCTTCGTAAGGAAATAATTCCCAGTTTCTATTTGTTAAAAAATTGATCATAAAACAAAAATATAAATACAAACTTTTTAACTGAAAATTATTTTGAATAATATTTTAAAACAAAGAATGGAATAAAAATTGTTTTCAATTAAAAAATTTGTGATATTTATTAAAAAAATTTGCCCTGTAAACAAATTAACAGTATCAATTAAACGTTTAATTCATTTGATTAAACGCTTAATTTACTTGATTAAACGTTTAATTCACTTGATAAAATTTTTAATTAAAACTGATTTTATTTTTGATTTATGCTGTAATTTTTTTTTTTTTTTTTAATAATGTTTTTGATTGCTATATATCAGTACAAAATGATAATGGCGAAAAATGTTGAAGAATTTATTCTGTGTATATAAAAAAAAATTGTTAAACATGGTGGTGCAAAAGTAATGATATTGTGATGTTTTCCATACAGAGGAGTTGGCCCAATACAACAAATAAAAGGAATAATGGATACGGGTGTATGTGTGAATATAATGAACAGAGCAATGCTTCCAACAGAGTGATAAATGCCACTAAAGTGGGAATTCCAACAAGATAATGAACCGAAACACACCAGCAAATTGGCAAAGGTGTAGCTTCGGGACTATAGGGTTAAGGTAAATATCGTGGTTTGCTTAGTCTCCTGACCTTTACCCCATTTATCATCTGTGGCGAAACATTAAAAAATATGTTGCCGGAAAAATTCATTCAAACTCAAATGATTAATAGGGCATTATTCAAGATGCGTGGAAAAAACTTCCTTTAAAGGCTCAGTTAGTCTTTACTTTCTGTTTCTGTTCTTTTCCGTGCCGTCTGTTATGAAATTGTAATAGTTACTTTTTCCGTAGTAACTTATCAGCCATTTATGACAAATTTATTAGCTTCGCACCGTCCATTGTTTTATTTTAATAACTTTAATGCACATTAATTTAAAAAAAAATTAAATTTTATGAATTCTTAAAATCAAAAAACAGTTTATTTCAATATAAATATGTTATTTTATTATTTATTTTGCTGTCACTTACAAATACTTAACATGTTTTTGATTTTAACAAACTGAACCGCAACAGAACAGAAAAACTAATCAATTTCATAGGTTTTTTAATAACAAAAACAAGTCAGCTGATTCGTAACAGAACAGAAAGTAAAGACTAATTCTGCCTTAAGGGCAAGTTAGGACCTTATTGACTCTAATGGCCATTTTCTCATTAGGCAATTATCTTTTTTCCCAACGAAAAACTGCACATTAAAGAAATTTGGTTTTCTCAATGTCTCATTTGCTTCGATTTTATTGCAAAGCTAACCGGCACTCATCTGCCAATTATTTATTTTCCTTTTATTTGCCGTACAGATAAATTCAATCAGCTGACTCCCAACTTTTACATGTATTTTGAGTGGCGTTGCCAGCTTAAAACAATGTTTTTTGTCGGTATATTGAGAAACCCAAAATCGTTAACGGACAGTTTATCGGTCCAATAAATTTATGTTGACATTAAGTAACAGGCAGTTTGTCGATACATTGAGAAAATGGCCATATGTCTCGTATATATGCCGCAGTCATTAAAAATTGAGGTTGTTCAACAGAAACTAAAAATAAAACAACTTTTTCCTAAGCGTTTCCTTTTTGACTTGTTGTCTATAAATATTTCGCCGTTCGTTAATGCTTCTATTGAATATTTGAATGAATTTTTAATTAATTTTGCTAATTCCGATTTATTTTTTTTTTACCTTCAGCATTTTTAAAACATTGCAAAAACATGTCAGTAAGTAAATTTAATGCAAAAAAAAACCAAAAAAGACAAGGACTTTTTCTTACAAACTCAAACTTTTTGTTTCATTGCACAGCTCTTCTATTTTTTTGAACATAACTGTATGTATATTCGATTATTCTAACTATTAAAAAAAATTCTCAGCATTCCTATTTATTTATTTCTTTTTTTTTTTTGCTGATATTCACCTTGACCATCGTCAATATGATTATTTTCAATCATTATGATTCTTAATTAATTCATATTTGACAGGTTTGTGTTTTTTTATTATCAAATAAATCTATTAAGTGAAATATAAAATTTGTTTGCCTTTCTTGCTTATTTACATTTTTTTTAAATCAATATTGTCTTATATTTTTTTTTTGTCTTTTATTAGTTTTTTTTTTTGTGGCATTAGTTTGCAAGCTTTTTTTTAATATGAATGCTAAAAATATGAAATTTAACTGAACTCTGATGATGTCTTGATTAAAATAGACAAGCGTCATTAAAGTTTCAAAAACCCCAAGTTTTAAGGGCAGCATCATTATTAGCAATCATAAAACATCATTATTATCTTTATTACTATTTTTTAAACTGCGAAACGTGTTTAAAAACCGAATAAAACTTTTGGTAAAGGCGAATGAAATATTGAGTCAAAATACTTGTGAATTTTTATATTTGTACATTAGTTGTATGGAGAACTTTTTTTTTTTTTGATTTCTTATATTCTCGCCCCTCAAATCGGTTCAGTTTTATGTAAAAAAAAAATACAAAAAAATTTCGTAGCGATAAGTTGTGATTTAGGGGGGCGTCCGCCCCTCAAAGTTTGCCATCAAGCCATTTATTCAAATGTAATTTGTTTGCATATTACTATCTCTTAAAAACAACATTTTACAAGAATATGTTATATGGCAATATTTTAGCTCTTCTAGTCAACAACATTAGCCTCGAAGAAAGTTTTTTGCTAAAATTAATATTTTAGAAAATAATTAAGAAAATAACAACAAAATACCAAACTTTTTATATACGTTTTATATATCGAGGGCTAATATTCAATACCCGCCATACACCAATTATTGGAAAATGACTTTTTGATGGCAAATTGTTCACTGATGCCAGCTTTATCTCTGACAAAAATTTCAGAAAAAAAAATTAATATAAGTTCTTTTTTTTAAATATTTGTGATACCGCTATCAACCGCACGATTTTTTTTAATGCAATACCCGCCATACGCCACACATTGGTTGAAGTTCATAGAACGAGCGGCAAAAAATAGAAGAAGTTGTTGAAGGATAATGAAACTTGGCACATAGGCATTTGTTTGAATCAAGAAAAAAAAGGAAAAATCAAAATGAATCGCCCACTTTTACGCCCACCTCCCATACAAAGTGAAAATTAAATTTTTACCTACGGCATTGTTTTTTGGCACATAGCATTTTTAAGCACTCGTAATCATTTGTGCGATATTTTAAAAATATCCGCCCACTTTTACGCCCATCTCCCATACAAAGTGAAAATTAAATTTTGACCTATGGCATTGTTTTTTGGCACATAGCATTTTGAAACACTCATAATCATTTGTGTGAAATTTGATTTCTAATACATCAACTCAATTTTCACAACAAATAAATATTATAATTGTAAAATATATACCTGATCACGCCCACCTCCCATAGAAAAAACCTGAATACGTAATTCAAGCATAGTCTTTTAATAATTTGTTTACATCATTATCGGGTTGCAGAACAGTTAAATTAACAGTTAAATTATATGCATTTGCATACTGCTCAGTTACCAATCCAGCCTAGTAAATGGAAACATCTTCAAGATTTGAAGCCGGTTATACCACTAGAATATCATTACTTTTATGATAATTTAGTTCAGATGGAGTCAAAGTAATAAGGAGCAATGTGACAATGTCCAATTTGAATTACCCTTTTTTAATTATGTTTATTTTTTTGTTATTGTTTTGTTATTGAATTCTTTTATGTTAGAAAAACGTTAAACAAATGCTTAATTTAATAAAATTACATATTAGAGCAAAAAAAAATATTTTTATTACTGTGCAATTATCGCTATACGCCATAAAAATATTTGAAGATTTCAGTTACTTTTTTTATAAGGGTGACTTAGTAGTCATATTTAAAAAAATATTATAGAAGAAAGATTAATTCATACCTTAAGAATTTTCGAAAGAAACAGTTTTTTCTCTCTCCTGAAAAATTGTATTTTGGCGGATGGCGGGTATTGAATATAAGCCGTCGATATATAAAAGGGGAATTTAATGTCAAGTGACCCAATTTTGAAATCGATGTCTTCCGATTTGGATGAGTCCTATTGGATAGTAGTTTAGACACAAAGTTTCAACAAGATCGGTCAAAAAGTTTCTGAGTTAGAGGCGGTAAAATTTTTAAATTTTGGCCATACAGGTATTTTTTCTCCTCATCCATGTAACTTATTACCTATTGGTGCAAGCAAAATTTGTCCCAAGTTGCTTCGATAGCTATTTGATCAATCTTTTTAAAAAAAATTTTTCGTTTTTTTTAATAATCTTATCTAAAATATTGCCATATATCATATTCTTGTAAAATGTTGTTTTTACAAATTACATTTGAATAAATGGCTTGATGGCGAACTTTGAGGGGCGGACGCCCCCCTAAATCACAACTTATCGCTACGAAATTTTTTTGTATTTTTTTTTACATAAAACTGAACCGATCTGAGGGGCGAGAATATAAGAAATCAAAATAACGTAAATAACGTAAATAACGGCCACCCTAATGTACATTCATACTGAGATGTGACAAAAGTCCGTAATTCGATTAACCGGCAACAGGAATTATCAGGGTAATAAAAAGAATTTTTTTTCTTTGCAACGCCCACCTCTATTATCTGAATGTATAATATTTTTTTTCGTTTACTTCTGAACAATCAAAAAAATCTGAATAAAATGAGGTAGAAAAATTCCCTCGCAATAAACTGGAAGCCTTTATTGTTCACTGTTTTCTGTTAAAATTACGTTTGTTTTCCTCATATTATGTTTCGAAACAAAAAGTTGAACCAGTCACCGCCTTGAATTATAAATAAGTTAAATAAAAAATTACTGAAACATTTTTTTTTTTTTTTTTAATTTTTGCCACGTGTTCTTTTTACACTACGTCACAATTTTTAGTATAATCATAACTTCTTGCATATCGTTATACATGGCTTGTCTATAGTTTCAGTTCTGGCTTTGGTGAGACTTTTAAATCTGACATCAAATTCTGGGCGCCACTTATGGCATCTCGGATCATTCCTCCCGAATGGTTAATTTTTCGCAAGTGACAAGAAAACCTTTATAAAACTAATGTACCAATAGTTTATAATATACTCACTTTTATACCACGCCCCAAAATTATGTCACATTTTTCTGTTAAACATACATAGTACGCTGAAATCCTTTCTTTGCCACTGACAGGCCTTTGTCGACTTAAGATCCAAACAATTCGGGAGTAATGTCAAGTTGGACTAAAGGCTCAGTTAGCCGGGAGTAACAATAACTTAACCTTACCGTACGTTATCGTGACGTAGGCGTCCAGACAGTAGTTCACTTTTAAAAATAAGTCAAACGTGAATGTTGCTGTTCAAGTCCAGCTAAACGTGTTTTGCATGAACTAAACAAACTTAAAAACAGCTTAAAATAACTATATTGTGTTAACAATCAAAACACTTAACTAAAATATAAAAAATCAAAGCAAAATATGCTTAATTTTTTTTATACTTTGATTTTTTCCCCTTTTGCTAACAAAACTTCAGATTACTGTTAGCAAATGTCAAATCACTGTCCAATTTTACTGTCTGCAAAATTTGCTAGACAGTAGACAAGACAGTTGGAAAAGTGTGCATGTATGAGTGAAAAAGTTTGCATGTATTGCTACTGTCTTGCCAGTACTGGCAAATGTAAACGCCAAGTTACTGCTAACTATAATCGTTCTAATTGCTTTACATACAACAAAAAGAAACAGCTGATTTTTCAACGTTACAGTTACTCCCGGCTAACAGCCTTTACACTGAAAGAATTTTCTTCGGAATACCAATGAATTTTGGCATTAATCCCATGAAAAATTGCATTAAAAAGGAACCTATGCAGCGCTTCGTTGGATCAATGAAACCTGTTTCATTAAAATGTATTTACTGAAACATTACATTAGATCAATTGAATATTATTCATTGGATGAATACTTTCAATAAAGTAAAAAAAAAATTTTTTTTTATTTTTATTTTATTTTTTCTTATTTTATATTTTATTTTTTTTTTTTCTGTCTCTGGCAGGAATCGATCGCGCAACCTCGTTGCTGATAGACTAGCTCAATACCAGCTAGCCTTCCGGGGCAGTGTAGTTTTTGGATAAAAAAAAACTATTTTTTACTTAATTAAGAGCGTAAATATAAGATTAAATTGTAAATAACAACAATAACAACGTTGATTGAAAGTTTTTGTTTCATTACTATAATGACATTTTACATTGTCATAATAAATTTATGAAAGCATTATTGAAATACATATGTTGCTTTTATAAAAAAAATTTTGATTTCATAAATTTAATGGCGTATTACATTAGATGTATGAAATAATTAAATCTTACATTTTATGATTAACAATTAAACATTTTTTTAAGGAAACTATAAAGTTGTATTCATTTATGAATATAGTTATGTTTGTATATTGTGTTTTATGTTCTCAATTAAAATTTTTTGTTTAACTTGGACAAACTTAAGTTTTCATATATCCAATGAAAATTTTTAACGTAATTACGAAATCCAATGAATCGATTTTAACGAAAATACTTCATTATAACTATGAAATTATATTTAGACAATGAACATTTTCATTTACCCAAGGAAATTTTTTTTATTAAAATGATTCATTAAATATATAAAGCATTTTTCTTTCAGTGTGGAGTCTCACATTCGTACCAAATCATGATTTTTTTCGAGATGTAATAGAGTCGCAGGAGTCTCGTGAACATATAAAATCTATAAAAACCACAACTCTGCTTGTTTACATACCCGTTAAGCAAGAACTGATCTTCATCGCTGGAGATGATTTGACGGTAAAAATCTGGTTCAACCTCCAAATGAGGCTCAGCCTAGCAATTGATGGTTCGCTGGCTTTAACTCTTGCACCAGTTGGATCTTATATGGAAATCTTCCAAGTAGTGGACGGACAAAGACCGAGTTGCTGAAGAGGGTGTCAGATTTACAAATTCGAGTCTTTTTCCACACTCACGTCTACAGAGGCGATGGCTTCTTCTGTAAATATTATTCAAAAGAGTAAATGTGGTCGGTCATGAATCGATCTGTAGTATTGCGTATTAGTTGCTCAGATCGACGATTGTGCGCACCATATGCTTGGCTATTTTTAGAAAAATAGGTGAGTCTTTCCAAAAAAAATGGAACTTTTCGGCGCAAAGAACTCTTACATGAATCTAAGCCTCATAGCATAAGTTTGTTCAATCATTACTTACATACATACATACATACATATATATATTTATTATATTAAAAATTGCGACATGTACACAAGGTTTACATAGACAGCCAGCCTGCCAGCATACCAGACAGCCGGACGGACGTCTTCATATCTATACAAAAAGTGAATCTATGTTTGTACTAAGTCGATCGGTATATATTAAGGTGGCTCTAGGACCAATATTTTAAGGGATTACAAACATCAGCACAAATTAATTTAATAAAAACTTTTTTATCAAAAAGTTTGTTTTTGTAAAAAAAAAAATTAAAGTTTTTCTAGAAAAAAAACTTAATTTTTCCCAAAGGTGACTTTTTCTAGAAAAATGTTTTTTTATTAAAAAAAATCATTTTCTCATTGATGTCTCATGCTAATTTGTAAAAAAAAAATCTAATTACATAATTTTTTTGGATTTAGTGGCTCGTGTGACCCTAATTGCTGTCAGGTGGTGCAATTCTTTTATGGTTTTATTGTCATTGTCATGATTATTTTCTAGTGGTTTTCAACACTGATTAAATAGTTATTTAAAGGCATTAAGTGTTAAATACATTAATTATTAAGTCTAATTAAATTATTAGTTTTTTTTAATATGACGTACATAATTAAAAATGTGTATGTATGTATGTTCTTATATTAAGAGAAAATTTAAAAACAAAAATAAATTTTTAATTTAATTGAAAGGAAGAGAAATACAGTAGAATCCCGATAATTCGTAATCGCAAGGGACCGACAATTTCTTACGAATTATAGGGGTTTTCGATTTAGCGGGGTTTCGATTTAACGGGGTTAAAATAAAATAAATACGAATAAGCGGGGTTTTTGAATTTATTTACTAAAAAAATATAAAAAACAATTGTTAAAAATAAAATATATAAAAATTATTCATGTAACAAACTGATCTTAAGAAAATAAACCCACACACAAGCAAAAAACCACGCAAAAATAAAATAGTGGTAAACAAAAAATCATTCTTTCCATGTTTCTGTTGTTTTTTATTACGAATTATAAGTGGTAGTAAGCAAACAATTACGATTTATAAGAGGTAAAGAAGATTTCATTTGACAAAAAAATTACGAATTAGCGAGGGGACCAAAATGTATGGAAATTTTACGAATTAACGAGATTTTTTCAAGGGACCAACAGTTTATTACGAATTATCGGGAATTACGATTTATCGGGGTACGAATTATCGGGATTTTACTGTACTTGTGGGTTCTTAATTACATTTCAATTACAATTTCAAATAATGAAATTAAAGTAAATAAAGAATCTTAATTGTAATAAGATGGCAAATTTTTTTCAAATAAAATATATATGAATTAAAGGGAAAGTATTAAGTACAACATTGACACGTAATTGTAATTGAAAACATTAAATTACTTATGCAAAGCAATTGTAATTAAGCCTTATTTATGGCCATTCGCCAATAATTGTAAAAATTTAATTACTTATTTCAGAAAGTCACATAAAACTTAAGAGCGCTACAATAACATGTAATTGTGTAAATCCAGGGGCCTAATTATGCCATTCGATATCGATCGAAATTCCCATTTAAATTGTATTGTAATTTCAATCGTTATCGAATGTCGTAATTAAGCCCCAGGTAATTATGTAATAACATATAATTGTGTTACTAAATGTAACTGCGTATTTATGTATATGTGTAATTCTTTACAAAAAGTAATTGAGTTAAAAAATACCATTACTTTTGTAGAGAAAACTTAAAGAAAACTACTTTTTTACAGATAGTTCTAAGCTTTTTTTTGCCTCTTTCCTTTTTACTAATCCCTAGTTTCTCATTACATATTCCCTTAAACAAAAAAAAAACATGTATTTATCACTCCATCCTTGTTTTCTTTACATCTAATGGCAATGGCAAGCATTTACTGTAAAAATGCATACATACATATGTGTGAACATTAATGGTCTTACATTTTAATCTAAAACTTGTTATTTAATCGATCATTTACATGGGTCCATTATCTTTTGACATATTTTCATTTGTTTGCTAGTTCTACTCTTAAACTTTTCTAGCACCCCGGAGAGCTGAAGCTGTCAATACAAATCCCGTTTAATGTTAAGAAATTTTTACATGAACGAATACCTATACCTACATACAATACAAAAATACTAAAATAAACATTTGCTCAACAATAATTTGACATGACAAGAAACTTTAAAACAAAAGCATCAAAACAGAGCAAAAAAAAAAGTTATACAATTAACATGATAAAGATGATACTAGTTGATGGCTAAGATGAAAACTAAACCAGAAGACTAGTTTGTGGCAAAGAACATTGAAATTAAAAGTTGCCACAACTACCAGCTACCTTCAGCAACAGCAGCAGCAACTTCTTCTTTTTCAAAAAAAAAACATACTTGACATGAATTTAAGAAAGAAAAATAGAGGCAACATTGACCATAAAAATCCTAAAAAGAAAACGCAACAACTACTGTCACACTTAAACCAAACAAGAGAAGAAAAGAAACGTCATATATGGCAGATGGGAGGTATAGCCATACAAAACAATTGTTAATTGCAGTTTACATATGGACAAATATAAAAGAAATTCCAAAAATATCTCACTTACCTCGAATATTATTGGACACGCTTGTAGAACATCTGAAATGAAATATTAAATTCAGAATTATTAATACAGAGGAAAAATAGTTTCTTGGCAGAAATAAATAAAAACTCTTTTCTGTAAAATTATATTTTTTCTTAATAAAACTTAAGTAAATTTTAAGTACATCTATAGTATAGATAGGATTTGCAAATGTGCCCGTCACTGATCTATACCTATATACATATACATATGTCTGTGACGCGCAAAATAGAAAGGGACCTAAGGGTTTTACCATTTTAAAGATTTAAATACGGGTATCTTTGGTGTACCATCACTGAGCGTGTTGGTATTGGTCTCATTTGAAAGCGACACATCTCAACCTTGTTGGTCAACCTTGAAAGCGCGCGCAGGTGTAGTTTGTTTTTACTGTTACCTTTACCTTACTGGTCCCTTTCTCTATGCGCTGTCACATCTATATATATAAAAATGAAAAATGTTTGTATGTTTGTTTGTTTGTTTGTTTGTTTGTTGGCATATAGACTCCTAAACTACTGAACCGATTTTCCTGAAATTTTTACAGTAACATCACGTGGCCCCTTAAAATAAAATAGGCTACTTATTTTTTCGATAGGGGCAGGGGAATTGGTACCCCCTATTGTATGCCAATATTAAATATCGCACATCTTAAGAGCGGCTGCACGCATTTTGTTGATCTTTTGGTAGTAGGATCTTCTGAGACCCAAAATTAAATAGCAACGGGGGAAGTGGTTCCCTCCATAGGACGCCAATGTTTAATAACGCATATCTTGAGAACTGTTATAGTGAGAATGTTCAAGTTTTGAAGAAGTCATTCTTATGGTATACTACACTATTGAAAATAAAAATAAAGCGGGCATGCGCAGGGGTCGAAATACCTCCCATAGGATGCATATATTTAATATCGCTCAACTGAAGAACTATTAAAGGGAGAGTCTTCAAACGTGGCTAAAGCTACTATTGTGGTAAACTATAATTATCAATGTAAAAATGGGCGGGGCTGACAGAGGAGGAGCAGTACCCCTCATAGATAGAAATATAATTAACAGCCGCTGCACGCATTTTATTGAACTTTTGGTTGTAGGATCTTCTGAGCCCAAAAATTCAAATAAAATAGCAGCGGGGGAAGTGGTACCCACCATAGGACGCCAATGTTTAATATCGCATATATTTAGAACTGTTATAGGGAGAATGTTCAAACTTTGTAGAAGTCACTCTTATGGTATACTACACTATTGAAAATAAAAATAAAGCGGGCATGCGCAGGGGTGGAAATACCTCCCATAGGATGCATGTATAAAATATAGCTCAAATGAAGAACTATTAAAGGGAGAGTCTTCAAACGTGGTTAAAGCTACTATTATGGCAAACTTTAAATTTCAATATAGAAATGGGCGGGGTAGACAGAGGAGGGGCAGTACCCCTCATATATAGAAATATTAATGAGAGCCGCTGCACGCATTTTGTTGAACTTTTGGAAGTAGGATCTTCTGAGCCCCAAAATTGAAATAAAATAGCAGCGGGGGAAGTGGTACCCCCAATGTTTAATATCGCAATGTTTAATATCGCATGTCTTAAGAACTCTTATAGTGAGAAAAATCAAACTTTGTAGAAGTCACTCTTATAGTATACTACACATTTGAAAATAAAAATAAAGCGGGTAGGCGCAGGGCGAAATACCTCCCATAGGATGCATATATTAAATATCTCTTAACTGAAGAAGTGGTGAAAGCAGTGTAGCGAAGCGCACCGGGTTACGCTAGTATATATATATACATATATATTAGTATGTCCGGATCAGTGATTCCAAGTGTAGGGATATTTATCTTTTTTTGTAGGGACTAATTTTATAAATTTCACATGTGGTGAAAAAGGGAAAGAAGAAAAAGTTACTTTTTACTAAAGAAAATAGTACCTTTTTTCAAGAAAAATTGAAGTTTTATTTAAAGAAAATTGTTTTTTTTTTTTTTTTTTGTGCAATAGAAACTGGGAATTATTTCTTTTCATAAGTTACTTTATTATATTCAACATTTTTGATTTTTCGAATTTATTCCTAAGAATTGAAGGAATAGGACTATTCCAAAAAAGCTTTATAAAATACATAACTGAAATTAAGCTCATAGAATAAATTCGAAAAATCAAAAATGTATTTTTTTTTTTGTTATCTTTTAGTAAAAAACAACTTTTTTGTAGACATTTTTATGCAAAAAATTTATTGCTAATCAGAAAGAAGTACTTTTGTTAAAAAAATTCAATTTTTGTTTTGAATTAAAATATACTGCATTGTAAATGTAGAGGAATAATGGTTTCTCTTTTATATATTTATTCTTAAAGTCGAAATTTAACCTTTTTTTTCTAAGGTTTATTTCCCCTTTTTGCCATTTTATATTTTAACAAGTGCATGTAGAGGATGAATAATATGATCAAAGATGTAACAAAAAACTTAATGATATTTTACAACTACAATAACTTTTTAAAAGCTGTTACTACCCACCAAGCAATTGGCAGAGTAATTTTCGATTATCAACGAAATTTGAACTACTTGGTCACATTTGGAGTTAGTTAAACGGTAGACTTTGCGGAATTTAGCAACAACAAAATACGTTAGAATCGAATAATGAGTTCTAAAATTATACTTTTTAGTCACTTTAAAGAGTTGTTCAGATAATTGTTACAGTTATTAAATTGCAATAACAGCAAAAATTAACATTATTATTATTATGTCTTGTGGTTTCTATAAGGAACAAAGGGCCACCGAAATGAACATTGCCCATGTAATACAACGATTTGCAGGTAAAAAGTCAATACCAAGTACAAAAGCAATTTGTCTAAGTTATGGCAGTTTTTACTTAAATTGCATTATGACCGGTGGTGCGTGAGTGTGAAATAGTATAAGGCCCCTATTACGGTTTACAACTCAACTCAGTTGAGTTGTAATTTAGACCACTGGTTGTGATCAGTTGTAATTTTTGTTATGTTTTTGTTCACCGCAATTTAGCAAAGTTGTAAACCATAAAACAAAAATTAAGAAATTACAACTCAACTTAATTGAGTTGTAAACCGTAATAGGGGCCCAAAGCTGTTAAATAAAGTTACATTTTAAATATTTAAAAATTAAAAATGTAGTTATATTGTACTCAAAAATAAGACCCCGCTCGATCCAAAAGTCACCGACCGTTTTAGTACACAAAATTATTAAATGAGTGCACAGAAAGCCCAAACTCACTCTTCGGGTAGATTGGGTATATTTTTAATAATTAAGAAAATAAAAGTGAACTAAAAAAAAGATAACGGTCTTTTTTAAAGGATAGTACTGATTTTTTTAACTGTTTGTTTATTCAATGACTAATATTTTTTGTTGAAAATTAGAGTTTATATTTTTCTAGTGAAAATTAGTGAAAAACAAGTTAGAGTGCTATTTTCGGCTGTGCCGAATCTTTGATACCCTCCACCGACAGTTCGAATGTTTTAAGAGTAGTATCTATATGATGTCTATTTATTATTAATTTAACTTAAAAAACAGACATCTGCATTAAAATTGGTTGAGCTTTAGACATGTATTAAATAATTGACTGACAAGCCGAAAGTTTTATGACTTTTTTTTAGCAATTTTCTTGAGTAAAAAAACATCATGATTCGTAACAGTTAAAACCGAACTTAAATGATTTTCAGGAGGGGAATTTATATTGGAGCCATGGTAAGCTATGAACCAATCATCCCAAAATTCTGCAGAGTGATTTCTGGTATTAAAAGACATAAATTTCAATACAGTGGAGAAATTAGTTTTAGCGTTTGCAGTGAATTTCAGAAGGCTGCTTTAAATGGATCTAACATGGCGTTTACATTTGCCAGTACTGGCAAGACAGTAGCAATTCATTCAAACTTTTTCACTAATACATAAACACTTTTACAGCTATTTTGTTTTTGCATTGTTTTGCCAACTAATATGTATATGCTTACTGTCTTGCCAGTACTGGCAAATGTAAACGCTGTGTAAGGGTTATGGACCGTATATCACAAAATTCCATAAAATTTTTTTTTTTTGTTACCATATGAAGCTAAGTTGGAAGAAAGTTTACCGCAATATCTATATCTGCTACGGCTTTAGGCGTATTTAATTATTTTACCAGACTGGGCTTATATCTATAGTAAATTATCGACCGATCACCACGAAATTTATTAGTGTGATTTTTAGTAATATAAAACTGTGATTTACCAAATTTTGTTATGATAGCATTATTAATTAGGAGTACTAAACTGTTTTCCGGTAGTAGGGTTTATATGGGGCCTATATTATTACTTCTAGTCCTATAAAACTGTGAAATGTAAAAATTTGTAATGAAAGCATTATTAATTATGATTTTTTCTATGGAAATGGTTTGTACCTACATATGTGCGTTTAGTTTAATTTCAATTGTACTACATAGTAACTGCTGAATGCCTACATGACTAATAATTGCTTGATTTCTGGCTTTTTTGTTTGTACAAACAATTTACCAAAACAAACATTGTCTGACCAAACACACAAACATCTTAATTGACAAACGAAGCTAAACGATGGAATAAATAACAAAGCACGATGTGCATTATTTGAATGACTGCAAACCAGCAGTGAATGTTTGCGGTTGCGCAAGTTTGATTGTATGACCGCAAGCGAGTGTATTTCTTGGTGTTCATTTACTGCAATTTTTTTGCAATCGCACAAATCCGTTCTCTGGACTGCATGTAATAAAAACAACAGGAACATGGAAAGAATCCCTGCAAATAATAGGATCAGTCCAAACACGCGTGTAAAGAGTAGTCCACAAGGGACCAGGACTAGTCTAAAAGTATTACCCAAACGTATGGAAAAAACCTGGTCTATTTAACATTACGATGTCCTAGGAGAGGACCAGTTTTAAAACTACTCCATGGTATACTCAAGAGGATTAGTTTTGAAGTCGTTTAAAAACGAAAGCATGTCGTTAAAAAACGAAGAATTGTCGTCTCACTACAAACACTTTTTAACAATGACATGGTCCATGCTTGCATTACATCGGACCAGTCCATGGAGTAGTCCATTTTATAAAAATGGATCAGGTGGTCCAATTTTATTTGCAGGGAATGATTTTTTGCGTGGGTTTTTGCTTTTGCTTGTGTGTGTGTTTATTTTCTTAAGATCAGTTAGTAACATGAATAATTTTTATACATTTTATTTTTAACAATTTTTTTTTTATGTTTATTTGTCGTTTTGGTAAATAAATTAAAACCCCCGTAAATTCGTATTTATTTTATGTTAACCCCGTTAAATCGAAACCCCTTATATTCGTAAGAAATGGCAGTTCCCTTGCGATTACAAATTATCAGGATTCTACTGTACATGTTAAAAGCAAGTTAGAGTGCGATGCTGAATCTATATACCCTTCACCATGGTGCGATAAAAACAGAAAGTTATTTAACACCATTCCTTATACTATGTTTACACTCGGGGTTTTAAACGCGTTTAAGCGAAATGTTGATTAAGTTACTCAAAGCTGTTCCCATTACATTTGAGATGATTAAGAAGACAGATGATTAAGAAAAAAATACTTTTATAAAGTTATCAGAAGATTATTTTAAGCATATTCATGATGAAATTGTGAAAATTTATGAATTATTTAAGGACAAAATAACAACATTAACAAAATCGAGCTTGATTATACACGTGAATGGTACGTTCATGGTGGCCGATTCTACATTATACTCAGTTTATGGTATGTTCAGAGGATTCTATGTGATCAATGAAGTGAATTAGTTGTAATCATGTAACTTTGAAGTGATTAACAAATCACTTCAATGTATGGGCAATCATCTCGATTTTGATGTGATTAGAGCTTAATCACGTTCGAGTTGCTTAAACGCGTTTAAGAACCCAAGTGTGAACATAGTATTAGACACATATAAACAAATATATTCGTGCCAATTTATCCGATGTTGTGTTGATAACCAAGATGATTGTACCTAATTTGGAAACGTACATAGGCTCTTGTCGTTCTTGAGACAGACAGAAATCTATAAGATTTTTGTATGGGAGGTGCCACACCCACACTTCACCAATCCCACCAATATTTTTAGAGAGTTTGTCTTTTAGAAACTCAGCTTTTTGTACCAAATTTGGACACTACTATGTGACACGCCCACTTCTCCAATCCCGCCCACGTTTTGTGAGATGGTGCGTTCTGATAGCCAATATGTGTTTACCTGATTTGAAACTTTGGCTCTTTCCGATATCCACATATGCAGAAATTTATAATGTCTTTGTACGGAAGGTGCCACGCCCACTTTTCCAATCCCGCCCAATTTTTAGACAGGTTATGTATTGATAACTAAGATGCTTGTACCTAGTTAATATCCTTCGGATCTGACCGTTCTCCAGTTAAGCAGAAAAAAATTAATAAATCGACAACGGTGGTTTTTGCTCATATCTTAGTAATTAATGAACCATCAGACTGAATTTCAATAGCAAGCTTTAAAGGAGTATATCGAGTCATAACCGCAAAAAAAAGCTTAAGCGACAAAATCAAAATTTTACACGAGGTTTTTTTTTATTTTATTTCATATGAATTTGGATAAAGGTTGTCGCTTACGATAAAATTGTTTTTGCTATAAAGTCCTGCCGGTACCTTATGTGACCATGGTATTTTAGGAGATGATGCAAGTGTTGCCAATAAAGTCATTTATTAAAAAAAAGAAAAAAATTAATATTATTTCGCTTAAGCTTTTTTTGCGGTAATGCCTCGATATGTGATACACAAATATTACAACCTAGTCCCCATAATTTTTGGTGTCTTCGGAAACCCTATTTGAACATAAATACGGACCAACCGACACCGGTAAATCAACTTCGTTACTCATAGGGACCCAGAATATACATATGTATGTACATTATAGGGTCTAAGATAAATTTTGTAGAAATTACAAACGGAATGGCAAACTTGTATATACATACCCTTTTAACTTCAGTAAAGGGTATAAAATAACTTAAGTGCGAATCTATTTAGATAACTGTTTATTAATAGGAAGTTCTTTTTCCTTTTTTTAGTTCTGAGCATGTAAGTGACTGACTTAAATGAAACATAGCTAACATTTTTAACAAACATTACACGAACACAACATCTTATACATTTCCCAAAAAAAATCCTAATTTTTAAACTTTGTTGTCTTTTGTTTACTGGGTTGCTTTACAAGATATCTTGTGCGCGAGTGTGTTTTGAAGTAAAGTGTATTAATTCTTCTCGGTCTTGTATCCGAAGCAGAAAGAAAACAAAGCTTTTTTAAGTTCACTGTACTCAATTTACTCCTCTCCTCCTACTTAGAAATACAACGGACGGACGAAAGTCATTGATGTTGTTGCTGTTGTTTGGCTTAAGTTGATGATGATGATGTTGTTGTAGAAGATGTTTGCATTATAGTTTTATTGCTATTTTTTGTGTATCATTAAATTCTTCATTTCATTTTCCAATGTGCATTATAAAAATACAAAAACAAAACCCTTCAATACGCAAGTGGAAAAATGTATGATACTCGAACGAGTATTTTTTTTTTTATAAATTTTAGTTGCACTTCTTTTTTTGCTGCTTTGTTTTGTAGTTCTTCCGATTGTTTAAAAATAACAACTTGCATTTGGCTAAAGTTTATTTTTAGCTTTTAAAATCGGTGTTTTTTCTAATAAGCAGTTACTATTTTTAGAGTTTTATGAAGTTCATAAAAATACCGGCTTTTTTACGGCAAGTGAAGTGAATGATTGGCACAGCGATCAAAAGCAAAGAATGACTTGGATTGGAAAACAAGAGTGTGGCCAACACTTAAATTGTTTTCTATTTTTTCTTTAGAAAGTACTGTTTTTTGTAAAAACAAATTTTTTTTTTTTTTTTTTGGGAAAAATGTAATTTTTGGGAAAAGGTACCTTCGTATAATAGCACTTATTTTGTAAAAAGGTAGTTGTATGTATAATTGTAAAAAGTTACATTTTGTAGAAATATATTTTTGACAAAAGGTTATTTTTTTGGGAAAATGTTCTTTTCGTACAATAGTACTTTTTTGTAAAAAGCAGCTTTTTGTGTAAATAGGTATTATTGTAAAAAGATACTGCATATTTCTAAAAAAAATAATTTTTTTTCGCAACAGGTTCAATATGTTAAGTACTTCAACAGATGGCTTTTTATTATATTTATAGCGAAAAAAGAAATTTTGTAAAAGGTAAATTTTTAGGAAAACTGTTTGAAAACGGTATTTTTAGAAGAAAAAAAAACATGTTTTGTTAATAGACACTTTTTAAAAGTAATGGGTGATTTTTTTAAGAGCTATAGGAAAGTTTAAAAAAAACACATAAAATTCAGAAAAATTCATGAAATCTTTATTTGAATCGATAGTACGGTCCATTTAATTGATTGTTTGAAGATTATTTCATGGAAATGTTGACTGTGACTGCGCCTCAAATGGTCCATCCGCTTAGTCCAATTTTGGCATACTCTTTCCAACATTTCGGCCGGTATCTCATGAATAAATGCTTCAATGTTGTCTTCCAATGCGTCAATTGAAGCGGGCATATGTGTTTAGATATGAGCTTTAACATAGCCCCACACAAAATAGTCTAAAGGCGTTAAATCGCACGATCTAGGCGGCCAATTGACCGAACTCGCCTCTCAATAAGTCCATTGTTAAGCGTGCTGTATGGCATGTGGCACCGTCTTGTTGAAACCACATGTCATGCAAGTCAAGCTCTTACATTTTGGGCAAAAAAAAAGTTGGATATCATCTCACGTTGTTGAGTAACAGAGGAACAATTGCTGCGAACGGCGACGAATCGATAATTCATCGTCATCATAAACACTGGCCGATACAGCTGCGATATTTTCTTCATTTCGCACTCTACGTAAGCGTGTTGGTGGTTTAATGTCCAACAATGTAAATTTGGTGCGAAATTTAGACACAATAGCCCGAGTTACCGCTTCAGTGGGTCGATTAAACTGACCATAAAATGGAAGAAGCGCGCGATGAACTTTCTTAACAGAGCACGCATTTTTATAATAAAATTCAATAATTTGCAAGCGTTGTTCGTTTGTAAGACGATTCACAGTTAAATTATAGACCAAACTGAAGATGTTTGACAGTGAAACAAAACACGAAACGTGCGTCAGCTGTTTAAACCAGTGTTGCCAAAAAGATAATAGCTAAAAAATCACCCGATACTATTCAGGAAAGGTATTTTTTAAAAGTTCTTCTTTTAAATTTCAGAAACGTGTTTCGTGAAAGTAGGCATTTTTTTTTTGTAAAAATGCACTTTTCAAAAGTGAAAAGCTTAAAGTTTTTTCCGGGATTACCCGTCTCGAAAATTTTCGGGCTATTACATTGTCTTCATTTCCCACTTTGAAATTTTGAAAGAAAAGTTATGTGTGTGAAGTTAACTTTTATTTATAACAGAATGATGTTAACCACTTAACAGAGCTTATGTTAACGGTGTTATGATGTATAAGTCCAGATTTCTTGAAAAGGAGTCAACGTGGGCGAGCAAAAATGATTAGAATTTGTGGACAATACTGTTCTCCATCGTTTTCCATCACCAGAGTTTTCAACCGAGCGAGTTGGAGCGACTTATGGTTAATTTAGTCGTTAGAATTCTCTGAGGGATGAATCCAGATTTTTAAACTTTAGTCAATCTATGTGAGAGTTGTGTCTTTAGTTATTTTATGCAACTTAATTTTACCACAATATCAATTTTTGTTGTGGTTTACGACTCCAAAAAAAAATGGACGGGATTTGAGAAGTGGGCGTGTCACTTACCATACTAACACATTATAAATTTGTTTATATCTAGAGAACGGAAAGAGCTTAAATTAGGTAAAATCATCTCGTTTATCAATACACAACATCCCATAAAATGTCGACGGGATTGGAGAAGTTGGCGTGGCACAAAATAGTTTTTTATATCTAAAGAACCGTAAGAGAAATATTGTCCAAATTGATGTGTACTAAATTTGGACAATAATTCTCTTACTGGGCTTTTAATAGTCTCCTTAAAAATATGGTTGGGATTGGAGAAGTGGGCGTGGCACCTCCCTTACAAAGACAGTATAGATTTCTGTATAGAGAACTCAAAGAGGCAAAGTTTTCGAATTAGGTGCAAGCAACTCATCAATACACAACATTCGACAAAATATGGAAAGGATTGGAAAAGTGGTCGTGCCAATCGTCTATCAAAGACATTATTGATTTTTGTATATCTGGAGAACGGCAAGAGCCAAAGCTTTCAAATAAGATACAAGCATTTTGGTTATCGATACAAAATAGATTTATTTATATCTCAAGAACGGTAGTTATATGAATTTCTGCTGTTATCGTATCATGAAAAAGGGTATACAAGATTCGGCATAGCCGCATATGTATATCAATTTTAATTGTTTCTTTTGCATTTAACCCAAAAATAAGGTTATAACCCCAATTACAATTCATATGCTTATTACAACTTTAAATGTTGCATAGTGCTATGTTATGGTTTTTTCAAAACTCTGTTAACGCAATTAATTTCAAAATTAAACTTCAGTATAAAATCAGAGTTGGTCACATTCTTATTTACGAGCAAACGATCTTAAATGCTTGACCACTCGCTGTGTTATTGATGGATCGTTTGAGTTAAGTACGCAGAATATCTTTGAACAGTTCTTCTAGATGTTATTTCATACTAAATGCATTTTATGAATTTTTTAGAGCAGTTACATTTCTCGTTAAACTACTTTAAGCAATAATAGTAAAAAAAAAATTATCTACTCAAAACTTATGAATTCTTCTACATTATTGACTTTTGTATTACTTCTTCTCTTTTATTTTTGGAGGTATGCGAATGAGAGGGTTTTTACATGATTCTTGACAGGGATGCCAGACTTGGGGATTTCATGCGAGCAAAAAGGGCAAAGCAAGTCATTTGGGGATTGGGGAGTTAAAAAAAGAATTGGGGTTTTTTTGGGGATTTTATAAATTTTTAATATACCTATTTTACCTTTTTTTCAATTATTTACGCTTATTTTTCTTTGTTTCGTATATAAAATATTAAAAAAAAAAGTAGCACAACTTTTATCTTACTCTTAATAACAACTAATAGGGTGTAAAGGGTCCTAAATTATTATTTATAATTTTGTAAAAAATCTGAAAAATTGGACTAAAAAATCTGGAAAATCTGAAAAAAAAATTGTTAAAATCTGCAAAATATCTGGGAACTGAAAATACTTTATTTTGGGGTTGATTTTGTTATTATTTTCGGATTCGTACAACAAACTAAAACTTTTGAATATACATACTTAAATGTATATTCAAAAACATTGTGCATACTAGTATCATATCTTCGCATTTCAAATGATTTTAGACATTTATTTATTATAAATTTCAGAAGTCAGTTGTCGTAAAATTTTATTTTGAATTAGAGTATTTAAATAATTTGATTAATTTAATTTAATTTTAGGAAAAACTAAATTTTTTTTAACCAAAAGGCAAGATTTTGGGAAAATTATTCTTGAGTCAAAATTTTTAATTTGACATTTATTTTTCCAAAAGTGTAACAAATTGATATTTTTATACCCTCCACCACAATTAGTTGCGATGAGGGTATATTAAGTTTGTCATTCCGTGTGAAACTTTTTTATTATTCATCTCAGACCCCATAAACTATATATGGGTCGATATCACGAAATGACTACATTCTGTGGCCCGACGCATTTTGTATTAATAATATTACAAAATTAAAATTCTGAGAACAGGATTAAATAAAACAAAATGTCCTTCAACGAGGCTCGGAAATCAAAATAAAATATTTTAGATATTTTTATGAAAAAATTTGGTCGCACGGTGCAAATCGTCATTACCATGGTGTGCGTCCAAACGTTTTGTGTTCAAAAAACACAGATTTTCATTAGTATCTCAAAATATATATTATAAATGAAGTACGTCAAGTTATTCGAGAAGAATAAACCAACTCAATTTTAATTTCATAAATATAATTTTATTTTAAAACTTATGATTTTGAGACATTTTAGTCCGTGGCTAATTTTTTTCGTCATTCCCCGTGGGCCAATTTGTTTATTAAAAAAAATGCTTTAAACCGGTTTTTTGGTTAGGTGTTAACTGTCAATGTAACGACAATTCCCGTTAATTTTAAAGTGTATTGACAGAAGTGAAAAATGTAGTCAGTTGTTTGAGAGCTTTTGAAGTGTTTAGGGTTTTTTGCGCATGTTCCTGAAATTTTGTCATTCCCGTGGTAAGTATATTTTTCCGTTATTTATATTATAATTTCCAAATTCATTATATTGGTTTGTTCATTTTTTAAGTCTTTATTAGATTCTAATATATTTTAAAAATTTTTTTGAAGATTTTCACATTTGAATCCAAGAATACTCACGTTTCCATCATTACCGTGCAGTCATTACCATGGGAATAATCTAAACCACGGTAATGACAAAAGGAACACGGGAATTACCTTTTCAATGTATATTTGAGATTATTCAATCTATGGTAATTATTTAAGAAATTTGATGTTCCCAAACTTAAAAAGTACACCTGGAATTATAATCCAAAGAATGGACATAACGTATGCATTTTATTAAATGTGTTTTCATAAATTGCTGTATGTGTTTTATTTAGCTGCAATACATGATAAAACGTCATTACCATTGGACTATTGTCATTCCCGTGGGGTGCAAAAATCATTAAAATCCTTAAATATACATGGCCCATTGCTTATTAATTTATAAAAAGGTCTTATAAAACAGTATCAACCGAAAAATAATTATTTAAACCCATTTTCGCACTTGGCCGTTTTCAATCCTCGATTGTAGTCAATTCATGATATCGACCCATATATTCTGGGTCCTTGAGTAATTCTAAGTCGATTTAGCCATGTCCGTCTGTCTGTCCGTCTGTTGAAAAGACGCTCACTTTTGAAAAACTCAAAAGAACTTAACAAACTGGGTGTCAAATTGCTTGTAGTTATCCTAAGCAGTTTGGGATTGAAATTCAGCAAAATCCGTTTAATAGGATCAGAGCTATGAATCAAAATGTGGAACCACCACCTAAATATTGATAATTTTGTTACAAAAACTAACATAAATGGTGAAATAATGCACAGATTGACATAAGATTTTGCAAGAGTTTGTCTTATTCAACTGGAAATCACGCTGTAAAATTTCGTGAAGATCGGTCCATAACTTACCCTAGGCCCCATATAAACCCTTCTTCCGGAAAACAGTTAAGTACGCCTAAAACCGCAAAAATAATGCTATCATAACAAAATTTGGTGCATCAAAGTTTTATAGGACAAGAAATAAAACTATGTAATTTCGTGAAGATCGGTCCATAATTTATCCTAGGCCCCATATAAATCCTTCTTCCGGAAAACAGTTAAGTACGCCTAAATCCGTAAAAAAAAATGCTATCATAACAAAATTTGGAACATTAAAGTTTTATAGGACTAGAAATAAGACCGTGAAATTTCGTGAAGATCAGTTCACAATTTACCCTAGACCCCATATAAACCTTACTCCCGGAAAACAGCTTAGTACGCCTAAAAACGTAAAAAATAATGCTATCATAACAAAATTTGGTACATCACAGTTTTATAGAACTAGAAATGACACTGTGAAATTAGGTAAAGATCGGTGCATAACTCACCATTTGTTCTCCTGAAAATCATTTAAGTTCAGCTTAAACTGATATTCTACTCAAGCTTTTTAAAATTGATTCTGATTGCCGGTCAATCATTTTATATAGTTCTAAACCGCAACAAATTTTAATGCAGATGTCTGTTTTTACAAAGATTATAATAATAACTAGACATCATACAGATATGACTCCTAAAACATTCGAAGTGTCGGTGGAGGGTATCAAAGATTCGGCACAGCCGAATATAGCACTCTAACTTGTTATTTATCAAGTATTGGAAATCAAGAGTCAATTGTTTGCATATCTTCTTTGCATATTAAATTTGGAAACTGTTTATAAAATTTCAAATATTGATTTAAAACTAAAAAAATTTTGGTTTAGTAACTTTAATTGATATCCAAAATCCAATCTTTTAAAAAGTTAGTCACAAAGTTCAATATAAGGGCACTGCTACATGTTTAATAAATATCGTGATATTTCTAGTATCAAGATATTTATTGAACGTGTAGCATGCAATATTGATGGATCGCGATCCATATCGCATAATGGCCTAAAATATGAAATCCAGAAATCCAGATCGCGGATCGTGGATCGCGTGATAAATATTGAACGTGTAGCATTTTCATGATATTAAATAGTCATGATACGGCAGTAAAAAGTGTCAAAATAAAAAAATAAAATACGCAGTGAAAAAATTAAACAAATAAAAAGTAAAACAATTGACAAAATTTGTGTAAAGTTTATTGAAATAAATGGTAATGGCAGATGACAGTGAAATCGAGTGGGTTCTGCCGGTGGAATCGGAATTAAGCAGAGAAAAAATTATTTTAAAAGATTTAATTTTTAATTTGAAGGCATTGCCGGAATTATGGGACTCGTCGGCTAATACTATGTTTCCACTATGAGCAAAACAACTTGTTTTGTGCAAAACGTGTCAAAGTGTTTCCATTATGTAAAACTGGTTTTGGTTTTCGAATTTTCGAAATCAATTTGACATTTATGTTGTAAACAAATATGAAAGCCAAAAAAATATGTGTTGAAAAAAAAAATATTTTTCTTTAACATGAAATTTTCTTGTTTGTTTTTTAATACACAGATATACATATATGTACGTATATAAAAGCACATAATTTACTACCTTTTTATTATATTATTTTATTATTTTTACGCTGCAAACAAATAAATCAGCTGGAGAGTTGCATAAACCTAGTTAATAAGTCTTGATATTTTGGTAAATATGTTACTTTTTCGAAATTGTCAATCACCAATAATGGTTAACCCAGAGTTGTATTCATGATTTTCGACATGTTTTGGAGCAAAACTAGTTTTTGTTTGAGTTTTCGAACATGAAAACTGTATAGGAAAACAAGTAGCAAAACACTTGTTTTGCTGAAAAACTAGTTTTGTGGCCCAAAACATGTAAGTGGAAACGTACTATAAAGCTTATTCCGACAAAATAAAAAGAGCGACTGCACTGCAAAAATTATTAAAGGTTTTTAAAAAAGCAAGCAAAATAGCTAAACAGGCTTTCTTTTGGTGTTCTCGCGACATTGATAAACGACCCGCACAACACAAAAATAACATATGTAAATACCGACGCGATAAATATTGAACATGTAGCATACGCTCGTGATCCATCAATATTTTAAAATGGATCGCGATCCAAATATCACGATATTTATTGAACGTGTAGCAGTGCCCTAAAAGCCCAATTTTTACAATTTCTTCAATATCAAAAAATCTGCAATTTGATAGCAAAAATCTGCAAATCTCACTTCGTCGTTTTTGCAACGAAAAATCAGCAAAATGCAGAGAAATCTACACTTCTGGCAACAGTGGTCCTAATTAAGATTGTAATTTTTGTTGAGTGTGTAAAAGGTACTTAATAAACTTATGTTATTATTTTTGAGTGAGTGTTTAGAAAAGAAGAATTTAAAAAAACAATCTAAAACCGTTGACAACACATACAATTTTTTGATTTTTTAAAGACAATTTTAAAGCAAAAATGTGTTCTCCAAAAATAAGTACATATGAATAAATTTTGTGAAAATTAATGTAACGAAGTATTAAATAAATGGCGCATATACATATTCGTGTTGTGAATTTATCGATAGACTATCGATATTATCGATAGTTGTAAAATATCGAAAATATCGATAGGAAAAATGTAAATATCGATATTTTTATTATTTAAAATACAGCTAAGAAGACATCTAACAGCAGCTATACACACACAGTTTTTTGCCGCAAATTTTGAATTGCTATTATTAATTCGCGCTGAATTACAGCAATGAATACAAATAACAAGAATCGCAAGTGGTATGGATTGCTTAGCAGTGCTTTTTACTGCTAATTAAAGGCCTTTAAGTCGAAATGTATGCATGTTTATATAGGGACTAAAATGCCAAATATTTTTGTAATGTAAAAAAAAATGCAAATCCAAATGCAATTCCAAGCATAGGACAAAACAATGAACGGCCGTTGGAGGATAAGTCCGCTAGATTGATTACCTTTTTTGGGTTTAGAATTTTGAAAATTTTTTAAAGTTGCAATGTAATATCTTAAAGTCCCTGTTACTTCGGTTCCTTCAGAAAGGAACTTATCAAGTTTTAAAAAACTCCCATCTAAAATAACGTGCGTATATACAAACGTCTCATACATTCAATAAAGTGATAAAAACAACGGACTGTAGCCTTATAAAAAAATAATTAAAGTTTTCCTGCACAAGTACAAACATTCAGTCGATAGTAATATCGATATATCGATAGTGAAATCTGTGTATACATATGTATTTTTATTGTTGATTTTAAGGATGGCAAAAACCGAGTGAACAAGCTCCAAATTCCTAACAATTGGCTTATTCATCTTTAAAAACAGCATATTGTTCTGCTTGTAATTCTTCACTAAAATCGCACAAAATGAATTGAAAAAGAAACCTGTCGCTTCTAAACATTTTTATTTGGGGATTTCTTTTTATTTTTAAAAAAAATTTTAATTTGGTCAAAAAAAAAACAAACAAAAATATTAACTTTTGTTTGTTAATTTGGGGATTTTTGGGGACAAGGAAAAAATAACCTGGCAGCCCTGATTTTTTCATAGTTTCTTTTAAAGATTTGTTTTTGTTACCTTTTGTTCATATGCATTTATGGGAGTGACGTCAAAACCTTGAACTTGTTGGATAAATGCAAAGTGAAAGCTTTTTTTGCTGCAGCAGATTAATGCAGGCCTTCTTTTAAAGAAGGTTGTTAAAAGTTTTAAAACAATTTGCTGGTAATATTTAGTATTTAATTGGACTAATTAACAACAAATTTTTGTTATTAGGAAATAGAAAAACACTGAAGCAAAAGTACAAGTAACTAAAATTGCGGGTTACATTTCTAGGCTTTTGGTAAAAGTTTTTTTTTTTTTTTTGATTGGTAGAAACTGGGGGTTTTTTAATGAGAATAGTTAATAATGATTTTATACTATTTTACTTTAAGAAAATGTACAATTAGTCACTTAGATCGGAATAGTGAACTATTTCCGATATTTTTCTGCGTTTTGTTCTATTTGAAGAATGTTCTAAGGATTCATATACACACTCATAAAATTATTACAGTAACTGATTGTAGGTTATTAAATTCGTTTTCGGTACTGTTAAAATTGAATAAAAATATAGTTATTTTACGAATAAATTTATTTTTCAACATTTATGTTTGTTATTAAAAAAACAAACTACCAAAAAATAATGTTTTCCGTATTTTTTTTTTTGTTAATTTGTTTGATTTTTATCGGTTAAAATATATTTTTTAAAAGTAAAAACTATTCAATTTTAACGAATATGATGTTCAATAAATAAAAAACTTAGAAATTACTGAAAAAATCATTTGTTTTAAATGAAATGTAAATGATCCGTTTTTTAAATGAATTTTAATTTGTTTCAAATGAATTTTCGTTTGAATTTAACTACATAATATTTTGAGTGCACAGAAAAAAATATTGCCGAATTATTTTCAAACAAACACTTGTTTGAAAATTTTTTCAATTTCTACAAATTTTTTTACTGATTCAATTAAAATTTTTGTTTGATTTTTATTTAACCAACAAAAATGTTGACAACCATTCAAAAATATAATACACGCGTTATTGGTTTCAAGTTTTCATAATTTTGTATGAAATATTTAACGCTTTTTAATGTTGTCGTCTTTTTGCATTTTTTTTATTTGAGCGTAAGCAACACTTCCTAATGTGAAATATAAGAACTACAACAAAAAACACATACAGTACAACAATAAGAAAGATGAAGAGGTTTAAAGTAAAAACAAAAAAAAAAGCAGGTAAAAAAATGTTTCACTCTTTTTAAACAACAGAAACCACAACAACATTATAAGAAACAAAATAAATTTTTGGCTGGTTTCAAAGTTGGTTAAAAAAAAACAAGATCCCGTATTCAATTTTTTCAAACTGTTTACTTAAATACATCAAATACAAAAATATAATGACGAAAAACATATCGAGTCGGTCTGTCGCCGTTTTTGGGTTACATTTCTTCTTCATTAGCAAAGGAAAGGATACAGCAACAGTGAGTGATGACGAAAAACATTGTGTGTATAAAAAAAGACTTCGTTGAATAATTATTTCAACAAAAAAATGTGTCTCAAAGCCAGCCGGCCGCTCTGCTCTCTCTGCCATCATCTTCTAATACAGTGCCTGCTTGTGTGCGCATCATTGCTTGTGCAAAAACTTTTTTTTTGATTTTGAAATTTAGTATATGAAATTCAGTAAACTTTTTGTTTGATTCAGTTAAATTATTTGTTTGAAAAAATCAGTGTTTTTTTTTCAATAAACGAAATGCAAATAAATTGTTTGAATATGCGAATTTGTTTATAGGACCGATTTCAGGCAAACAATTGTTTGATTCTACAAATTTTTTGTTTGAATTGGAAAAATAATTTTTTCTGTGTATGTAAATGCTCTTAGCTTTCTTGCAGTAGTATGTAATTATAATTAAAATGGATTATTTAAAAAAAAATACTGCTTCACTTAAAATGAAATTGTTGCTTAAATAAATACCTAAATACGCTTTAAGGCTTGATTGCATATAGTGCGTTTGAAACAATTTCTTTAAAGTAGAGAATTAATAAAAAAGTATATTTTTCCCCTATTCTGCATCCACTACTTTTTTCCGAATACAATTTTCTGCAAAACATTTTTAAGTGGTTAATATAACTACTGTGCCGCTATATTTCACTTTCAAACATTCATTTAAAAAATCGCGTGTTTTTGATAAAAAAAGGCACTGGAAAAGCTTAGAAAACTAAAACTACACGCAAAGAAAAAATATGGTTGGACATGGTTACGGCAAAACACTATGTTTAATGTAACAATATATTGTTGTCGTACACAAATAATTGTTATTTTTATTTAATATCAACAATATTATAGTTACTGTAAACAAACCAATGTTTATCGCAATTATAAATTTGAGTATTGTTGACCAAAAAATAATTATTTTTCTAACAACTAAATTATGATAACTTTCAAAGCATATTATATTACCCACAACCATATCATGATATTTAATAGCCATAAAATGATAACTTTCTATACATTTATCATATTATGTTAAAGATGCAATCAAACTATTTTTACTCTAATCATATTATGTTAGCGCCATTTGTAAAATAATTTTGAAGCAGTTGTGTCGTTTTTTTTTATTTGTGAGCGGTTGAACAATTAAAAGATAAAATTCCATAAAAAAATAAGTGTTAAGAAATTAAAATATAAGCGGAGTTCATTCAAGTATTAGTGATGTAATAGTGCAAATGCAAAATATCATAGTTTTTTTGTAAAATCCAACAACAAAACACACAGAGATTTCGTAATATTTTATAAAAGTGCTACTATATTTCTGTGGTTTTCATGGGCAATCGCGTATGCCTTAAAACAAATTGTTCAGGAAAGCCGAAAAACCATTCGAGATCAAACTATGGGCTAGGTACTGCACATTTTAAGCTTTGTCATTACGTTAAAAAATCAGAATTGATCCATCTTTTTTCAAAAAAATTTAAAGAGTGTTCAAAATTAGGCAATATGGCATCAACATCTTAAAATCGTAAAAATGGACACACGCGGTTGCCCATGAAAACCACAGATTTTTCATTTGCTCTTTTGCAAGCCTTATATTGAACTCCGCTATTTGATTAACATTAAGAAAAATTGTTAAAAGCCACAAAATAAAAAATCGATTCAAAAATATTTAAATTTATTTTGTATTTTTACGACAGCTATGAAAGTTGCTGTATCATAATATGATTGCTTCTAAATTTATTATGATTATCATGATGATAATATGATTACTTCTTAGCTTATTATGATTGACATGACAATAATATGATTTATTGCTTAGCTTATTATGATTAGCATGACAAAACTTTGATTATTTCTTAACTTAGTATGATTAACAGAATAATAATATGATTAAGGGAAAAATATTATGATGTAATAGTACGAGTATATTTAGTCATAATATGATTAAATAATAATAATCAGTATTGTGGTTACTTTGTTGAACTATTTATGGTTTTTAATCCAAATTTTAAGTATTTTTACAATCAGGCTTAAGTCCATCTAATTTAATTTTCATTAAATTATTTTTATGAAGAAAGGAATTTTACAACACGAAAATTAGTTAAAATTGTTATTGATAATATTTCATTTTTGTCGTTCTTTTTTGTTGATCTTTTTTTAGCACAACTTGAAGGACAAATGAACACATAGAGCTCGTGCCTTAGCTTTAACAATAATCAGTATTGTGGTTACTTTGTTGAACTATTTATGGTTTTTAATCCAAACAAAAATGAAAAAACAAACAAAAAATGTACTTTCGACTTCAAGAAGAATTCTTGACAAAAGTACGAGAAAGCAGAAGTAAGGAAAAAACACGTAAAATCAATTAAAAATGGATAATTATTCAGAAAAGCAAATTTCGATCTACCAAAGGTTAAAATACAATTTGGTTTAAGGATTGATGTTTGACTTTTGACGTCAGCAGTCGTCGATGGCTGCGAGTGGAAGACGGCAAATCCATCTGAGGAGATCGAGTGGTTGCGATCGAAACATGTCATGGTAACCTGCCGGCCAGGGTTCGAGCCCCAGCCACGTCAAGAATGAAATATTATCAATAACAATTTTAACTAATTTTCGTGTTGTAAAATTCCTTTCTTCATAAAAATAATTTAATGAAAATTAAATTAGATGGACTTAAGCCTGATTGTAAAAATACTTAAAATTTGGATTAAAAATTAAATAATAATCTTAATATGGTGGCTACAATCATAATTCTTATCATAATATGTTGCTCTTAGAATATGTTTGCCACAATCATGTTTTTTCTTTGCGTGTAGAAACAGAATGTAGAAAACGTGGTTCTAGTCAAAAAAAAGCTTTAAATTAACACTGTGCTCGAAATTGACACTTTTTTAGACAAGCCGGGCACATGGCGTTTTAGCATAATTCGGGTACGCTAAATCCAATGGTGCCCACTGTTTTTTTTTTAGGTAAGCTCTTGTTTTCGAGATATACCGTTATTTCGAAAATGGAGGAGGTTGCACAACATATATTCGCGTAACTCAAAAACGCTTAAGTTTACTGAAATCATTAAGAAAAGGGCTGGTCAGACATTTGACCCATTTAGGAGCATCCTACGCGCTGTACCGGCTAAATTTAAGAATTTTAACCAAACACATATGGAGGTTTTTATTCAATCATTTATTTCTAACATACCTACGCGCTATCTCAATCAATGCAGACTAGAGATATATTGAAGAAAAAGTCCCATAAATGCCCAGGAGTTGCCACTAGTAGGATAAAATATATGACCGACCTCATTTAGTTTTTTGTCTTTATCAACATTTTCTCGACTCGAGACATACTTTCCCCTTATCTCCACTTCTTAGGGACATTCTTAAATTAATTAAAATTTGTCGAAACAGATTTTAATCATTTGTTTGCAGCTTTTTTATATGTCTGCAAAAAATTAGAAGCCTAGCTGCATTTTCCAATTTTTTATGAATTTTTAAAAAACAAAAATTTCGAAATTTTGATACAAAAATTATTTTTTTCCATTATTATTTATGTACATATGTTTCTAAAACGACTGCTCATATAAAAAATTAAAAATTACTTTTCTTAGAGAAAATTATTGCGGAATTTCGGTTCTTTTTGTAATTTCAATAAACTAAACCGTTTTTGAGTTACGCGAATATATGTTGTGCAACAAGAGCTTACCTAAAAAAACGGTGCACGCAAAGAAAAAACATGATTGATGCAATCACAATCGCAAACTATCATTAATGTTTGTGGTTATGATTGTGTCAAACACGTCTAATTTTGCAACTAATACAGTGTAATCAAACAAAGTAAAAATATGTGGATGACTTTTTTTCTCTCGATTTGTTATCTACATACATTCAAGAAAGTTTCGTAAAAGAATAATCAAACGTTATCATGTGGAGCAAAAAAGTTCAGTGGGCATGTTCTGTAACTCCCGCATCTAGGAGCTTTTCGATTGAAATGTGAAAAATAAAACAAAAAAGCCATAAATTAAAACAAACAACTGTTTTTCTCACTTAACTGCGTCTGTAACATTTTTGGCGAGTAAAAGCTGTCACGTATACGTATACGTATAAGGAAATTACTATAACATCTGAAAGAAAGAAAGATTTACAGAAAAAGAGTTTCTGTAAAATTTTGTGGCTTTGAACTGCCAAAAAAACTCGCGAATAATAAAAGCGGGGTGAGAAAATATGTTAACACTTACAAAAATATATTAAAAATTCAATGGCGGTTACAGCATTCCCGGTGAAGAGGTTGTTCACAACCCTTGATTGTGAAACTTTCAAAATGCATCTAATGAATCGATAGCTCTTAATCATGATAACTAAGAAAGTCTCTTAAATTTGTGCCCACAAAAATAAATATTAAAAATCCAAAATGGGCTGATTTTTTATTGATTAAACTAGCTGACCCGTCAAACGTTGTTTTGCCATGTAACTTATTTCTTTCAGATGCTATAGTGTCTGCATGCCAAAGATACCCGGTTGATTTGTTAAGAAGATATAGAGAGGGGTAGCTTTTAGCCCTCTTGCCCTATTTCACGCTCTAAATAATAAAACTTATAAGCTTTAGTTGCTTCCAGATGTCAGACTATTTGCGTTAATTTCACGAAAATAGATTGATTGGTTAAGAAGATTTAGGGAGGGGGAGCTTTTACTTATCTGGCCCTATTTCACGCCCTATTTCCTATTTCCTTTCTGATGTAACAGTGTCTGCATGCCAAATTTGAAGAAAACCGTTTGATTAGTTAGGAAGATATAGGGAGAGGGAGCTTTTACCTCTGTTGCCCTATTTTACTCCTTTAAGCGATATAAAATAAACCTTACAACCTATTTTTATACCTTACAAATGCCATACAAAATTCATAAAAATCAGTCAAGCCGTTTCGGAGAAGTTCAATAACAAAAACCGTGACACGAGAGTTTTTATTATTAATTTTGCTTCAAACAATATTAAACCTGACAAATAACAAATCTTTATTTTTTAAACTTTTAACCGGTAAATTAAATGTGTTTAATTTGGCATTTGATAAAAGTCACCCAAATGATTCTTTTCAGATCAGTTTTGATGATTAAAAACTGATTTATCACTTGATTGATTGAAAAAGGATTCATATATGATTCATTTTTATGTTTAAATAATGATTTTTAAACATTTAGAATTTTTGTTTTTGCCAAATGAAAAACATAAAAATAGAAACTTTCATGTTAGCCAAATAAATAAGAAGCTTGGCTAAAAAAGAAGCCCAAAAATTATTGACAATTTATGAACATAAATGTAAGTGCAAATTGTTTCTTCTCTTCTTTGCGAAAAACCGATAACTTTTGTTTGGATATGGACTTGTGAACAAAAAAAAAAATTATTAAATAAAAGTACCAAACGAAAAACAAAAAGCTTTTATATCCATCACAATATAACAAAAATTGTACGCAAGCACAAGAAAAAAGTTAATAAAAAAAATACTTGCTGGCATAAAAAAGTACTTAACGCAGATGCAAACAAGGGTATTATCCCACACTCAATTAGAACTGGGGGTTTAGAAAGACAAACGACAACTTTTTACATTTTTGCATATACTTTTAGAATAGAATAAAATCCCGCGCGAATGGTAGCATACATGAAACAATATTGTCAGAAAAGAAAACACCATTAGCTACTTTACAAGAAACTGCAACTCTGCAACTCTGATCGCATGGAATCAATAATTTTATAAACATTAAAAAGGACAGACTTAAAAAAAAAAAATATTCCACTCAATTAAATTTTTAAGGTCTTATTATCATACTATTCCTAGAGGGAAGCGAACTGACACCAAAGTAGTCCCGTGATAGGTCTTTGGTGGTAGAGACTGGTTCTAGTTTTAACACTTTATACATGGGGTTGTCATTGGAGGGGGTCCACTGACACCATTTGACCAGTCACAGATCTATTCTCAATGAACGTGCTTAGTGTCAGTTACTTAAATCTAGCAGAATTTCAATTCAATGTAGTAATTTTTCAAAACAACAACTCCTAGTATTAAATGCAAGAACCAAATTTTAGAAAGTACCAAAAAATGTGTCACAGCACCGGTGAAGACTGTACTGTAATTCATTACTTTTTCTACCCTTTTGTTCTTCACCAACCAGTTAAGGGATTGGGTTCTTCTTTCACTGGTCATGAGTACTTTCTATTTGTACTTGTTCTATTTTCACAAATCACAGGACCAGTCTGTTGGACCAATTGACACAAATTTCCCGCTGGGATATTTAATTAAAAAGTTTAAAATGTTTGTTAAGTATTAGTAATGCAAAAATAAAATCCAAAATTTTTTTGTTAATTTTTTAGAACTTAAAAAACTTAACGAAACTTTAATTCCTAAACCGAAATTATTTGCTTAAAGACCCAACCATAATGTTCGAATACATGTAAATTATATGAGCAAACCATATTGAACTAAACGAAACTTTTTGCTAAGTTTAATGAAACTGTCATTTGCTTAAGAAAGGTGCGAATCTTATCGCACATTCCGTAAGGAATCAAATGTTTATTATTTTGTTTTTGTTTTCTTAAGAACATTTGAGTGTTTTTGTTAATTTTTGACAGTAGGTTAAGCAAGGCTATGCATAGTATGGTTGAGCCTTTAAGCTTTCCATAACTGTTTGCTGAAAGATGCACATATTAAAACAAAGCCAAGAGAAATAAAAATCATCATTAAACAACTTAACGAAACTTGATTTTATATAAATTTTAAATAAAGTTCAAGTTTCATGTTGTTAATGTAGTACAAAAATTAACAAAAAAAAACAAGAATTTCAAAAAACTTAACGAAACTTTATTTCCTAAAGCGAAATTATTTGATTAAAGGTTTTTTCGTAAATGTTTACTGACAGATATATAGCAACCAAGCCAAGTATAATTATTAACTTTTAGAAATTAAAACGCTTAACGAAACTATATTTTCCAAGCCCAAAGCATTTGGACAAAAAAATATAAATATGTGTAGGTATATGTTTACATACATACATAGGCACAAGATATAGCAGCAACTTAATTATATAACAAAACTTTAATTTTTGTTTATACAAAAAAACTGAACGAACATTTTTTTTCTAAAAAAAATCCACTTTACTTTAATTTTAGTCATTAAGGGCCATTATTATAACTTGGCGTTAGCTGTTATCCGACAGTTAACAGACGCTTTTTGACAGATAACACATTATTATCTGTCAATTTAATCTTAACTTTAGCTAACTTCAAGTTGTAATAATGGCCCTAAGAGTTAAAATATAAAAGTGAAATCAAAGAAAAAATCTATATATATAAAATAGGACGTATTGTATGTATGTTAGGGATGGGCAAATTGAAAAAATATATCGGTATATATCGAACCGATATTTTTTAAGAGCATTGATATATATTATTTCAAAAATATCGATATATCGAACGTATTTTGCTGAAACTATTACCAAATTAAAAAATGTAATATATACACATATGTGCACAAATCTTATTATTATTCCAAATATATATAGGCACATATATTGTTCCAAAACCGCATAAAATAAATCTTTTAAAGTTCGTTTGACTTTACTGTTTTAATTAAAAATCTGCAATGTGAAACCTCACTTTTTTCATAATTCTTCTTATAAATGCTAATCTTTATATGCAGTCTACAACTGACATGAAATGCTTAACATTAACACTAATATGACGTAAGTGTTAAGTATATCCAGTAAAAAATTTTAAGGTTTTGGGAAGCAAGAAAAGTACAAGAGCGCTGATATATGCGCTGGCTATTAATGAAAATTATTTAATAGCTTCGCATAATCCCTTATAAGCAGGTTGTAAGGGAGTAGTTGAAATGATTATTTAAAAGAAAAAATTTACGACCAAAGTTCAAAGTGCTTCTGTTAATCCCTTACATGGAAGCACGTTGTATTGCAATGATTTCAAAATGTGTTTACGATTATTCCCGACATGTAATCGAAAACAAGAGATGCTTAAAATTACTTCTTTTTTATTACGCAATCAGTCAGCAAATTGTCTTTGAGCAGAGAGGACGCAAGCAAATTTTTGTGTGGTCAGTTACTAGATTTGTTGTTGTTTTCTTTTTAATTTGCGTACAGTTTCGTTCTATTTTAAAAATTACATATTAACTGTGTTGTGTGTTTGTTTTGCTTTTTGTTCTTTTGCATAAGTTTTTGTGTTGCGCTTCTTGTATACAGTATAGAAGCAATTAATCAAAGATATGAAAGCTGCGGTTTTTGGAAGCTATTCCTTCACGGAATAATGTAAGCCATGAAAAACGCAGTGATTTTACAAAAAAGTAGTGCTTCCAAGTGGGAATTCGCCATATAAAAACCATGCCTCTTGTAAGCAGGTTTGTAAGGGGGAATTGTGCTTCTCTCCCTTACAAACCTGCTTACCAGTAAGCACCATTTTTTACTGGGTAGACTCATCATGTTAGAGGTTTTCTCATGTTATAACGCGGTTGTTAATGCAAATGTTTTAACAACCCTTTTATAACATTATGTTAGTCTTAGTTCATACGGCTCATGTCTTATTGACAAGATTCTTCCTTTTTCTTCTTTGAACATGAATTGGCGTTCAAATGATTCATGTCATGTTGACGACATGAGCTTTTTTGATATTGAAAACAATAACAAAATTAAACAACGAATGAAAAAGCAAAACGTAAAGACAGTACATGCATTCTTGTACTCGTTTCTTTTCCCCTCGTCCCTCTTGCCTATAAAGTGGCAATCTTGTCAATAAGACATGAGCCGTTTGAACTCAGACTTATAACAGCAAATCATGTCAGTTGTAGACTGGGAGTTATAGATCTTCATACTAGTTGTAAAAAACATATGATGCATGCATGCAGTGATGCCAATTCATAAAAAACGCATATTGTTTTTTAAACGTCTAAAATTTTGAGTTTTTAATGAAGACTGACTTTAAAAAATATCGGATTCGATAGTCGTATTTCAATATCGATACATCGATACATCGGTATTTTAAATATCGGCGATATATATCGATTATTCTTTTTAAAAATATCGATATTTTGATATATCGATATTTTTTGCCCATTCCTAATGTATGTATGTATGTATGAATGTAACGTATCTCTGCAAATAAAATTGGACCACCTGATCCATTTTGATAAAATGGACTACTCCATGGACTGGTCCGATGTAATGCAAGCATGGACCATGCCATTGTTAAAAGTTTTTGTAGTGAGACGACATGTCTTCGTTTTTTAACGACATGCTTTCGTTTTTAAACGACTTCAAATTAATCCTCTTGGGTATACCATGGAGTAGTTTTAAAACTACTACTTAGTGGTCCAAAGGTGGGTTATATGGTCCTCTCCTAGGACATCGTAATGTTAAATAGACCAGGTTTTTTCAATACGTTTGTGTTAGTTTTGGACTAGTCCTGGTCCCTTGTGGACTACTCTTTACACGCGTGTTTGGACTGGTCCTATTATTTGCAGGGATGGACTCTAAAACGGCTGGGCCAATTTTGATGAAATTTCAGAATATTCAGGCGGGTGACACTGTGAAGTTTGTTTTTTGATTGCACCACCAATGACATCTATATAATTGTGACGTTTTTTTCTTTAAAATTATCGCCATGGTCCAACTTAGATTTATACTAAAAGAAAATTTTGCCCCCCCCCCCCCACTTTTACGCCCAATTTTTGCGAATTACCTAAAATCAGAAAACGGCTCCATCGATTTGACAAATTTTGCTTTCAAATGTTTGTATTAATCCATTTTAAGTTTTGATCGAAAGAAAAATTGGTCACGCCTACTTTTACGCCCACCTTTACGCCCACCTTTACGCCCACTTTTTCTATAAACTTGGGAACGTCTTGACCGATTTGGATGATTTTTTCTTTAAAATGATTGCCATGGTCCAACTTAGGTTTTTACGGAAAGAAAATTTTGCCCCGCCCACTTTAATGCCCACTTTTTTCGATTTACCTAAAATCATAAAACGGCTCCATCGATTTGACTAATTTTTCTTTCAAATGTTCGTATCTTTTTAACTGATTTTAAAAATCGAACGCAAACATTTTTCTAATTTGGACAGGACAACGTCTGTTGGGTCAGCTTAAGAAAACCTAACTTAATTATGTTTAATTTAAAGAATTTTTTAAACTTAATATGGGAAAATAATTTTTTCTTTTTAGTTTAAAGTAAAAGTCAAATTTTCAATAATATAAAAAACTTAACGAAATTTTTTATTGTTAAAATATAATCATATTTGCGTGTTTAAAATAAGTTTAATGAAACTACAGTTTTAAAAAAAGCTTAAAGGAAAATTATTATTTTTTTTTTCCTTTGATCCTGTTTATCAACAAATAACGCCCGAGTAAAAAATATTTAAACATTGAATCATGCTAAACTTGTTTATGCCTTTGTAATATGAACATGCGTGTTTCAATCTTTTATCTGTTATTATTTTTATAACTTTTCTTGCTCCTTTTGTTTGTATTTGCTTCACCTGCATACATACTTAAGGATTTTTTTGTCTTGTTTTGGTTGCCATAGTTCAAATTGTAGTTTCTTAGTTGTATTTTGTGTTCTTGATTTTTTTTTTTTTTTTTTACTTATTACAATTTTCAATTTAATAAGTTCAATGGAATTTCCAGAAAAATAATATTCTGTTAAAGAAGCTCTTGTAGTATTTAAGGGATTTAATTAAGTAATTACTTCAAAAGAAATTTTTACCATGGTTGTGATATTTACTGCCTGTTTAACGATATCGAACGTCATCGTTCGCATAGAAAATTACATTAAAAACAAAAACAAACTTCGAAGAATGTTCGAATTCGATGACGTTCGAAATCCATGATCAGGCTGTTAATTGCCATAAAGTTTTCAGAAAAAAAAGAAGTTTTGATAAATTGAAATAAAATGCTGATTTAAGATAAAAAAAATTCATTGATAAAAAAAAATTTTGAATTTAGACGATTTCAGTGAAATGAAGCTGCATAAACATTTCAGTAAAATAGTTGAAACCTCAAGGCCTCGTTCCTCTTACGTAAACGTATACGTTGCGGATCAGCTGTTCCGTTTTCCTTACGGCTTACTGAAAATTTACGTCAAAAATTGATGGACTTAAAAAACGGAATTTTATATGAGATGAAAATATTGTCGTTCCACAAAATCCTTAATAAAAACTTTATTTTTCATCCGATTTTTCCCAGCAGGCATTTGGCATTTAATAAAAATCACCCAAATGATTCTTTTCAGATCAGTTTTGATGATTAAAAACTGATTTATCACTTGATTGATTGAAAAAGGATTCATATATGATTCATTTTTATGTTTAAATAATGATTTTTAAACATTTAGAATTTTTGTTTTTGCCAAATGAAAAACATAAAAATAGAAACTTTCATGTTAGCCAAATAAATAAGAAGCTTGGCTAAAAAAGAAGCCCAAAAATTATTGACAATTTATGAACATAAATGTAAGTGCAAATTGTTTCTTCTCTTCTTTGCGAAAAACCGATAACTTTTGTTTGGATATGGACTTGTGAACAAAAAAAAAATTATTAAATAAAAGTACCAAACGAAAAACAAAAAGCTTTTATATCCATCACAATATAATCAAAATTGTACGCAAGCACAAGAAAAAAGTTAATAAAAAAAATACTTGCTGGCATAAAAAAGTACTTAACGCAGAGGCAAACAAGGGTATTATCCCACACTCAATTAGAACTGGGGGTTTAGAAAGACAAACTACAACTTTTTACATTTTTTAATTTTATAAACATTTTCATAAACATTAAAAGGACAGACTTAAAAAAAAAAAAAAATATTTCACTCAATTAAATTTTTAAGGTCTCATTATCATACTATTCATCCTTAATAAAAACTTTATTTTTCATCCGATTTTTTTCAAATTACGCTTAAAATGTTGGTAATTAAATATACTATTTGGTTAAAAAATAGAACATTCCAGATATTTAATATAACGTAGAAAAAAAAACGAAATAAAAATGAAAAATTTTGAAAAAAACGTAAAAAATAGGCAAATTTGAGGTGCCATAACTCAGCCATTTCTTATCAGATAGAAATTTTCGATCGGACTTTTCGGTTGGGCTCCACAGGTGTTTGAGTGGGACCATACACCGAAAAACACAAAAGTACCGTTATCTAAAAAACGGTACTTAGGAAAAAAAATACAGCGTTTTTCGTTTTCATGAGGTCCCAATTAACTTATCTAGGCATGTGGCGTTCTTGGTACTTTTCCAAACTTTAAATTTGTAAAGCAGTGTTATGTATTAATTACGTATTTATTTATAAATGAATTGTTTTTTATAGCATATAAGAAGGGATTATTCCACAGGCCTCCTTAAATGCCTGCAGCTCAAGGCTTTTTGATAAACCTTTATTAAAAACCCTTCAATATGACCTTTAATCAAAGGCATTTGTACAAGAATGGTCTGAAAGGCTTTTTAAGCGCCATTAACGAAAGGACTTTCAACATACCTTCCTTAAAAACCCTTTAAGATAACCTTTTTTTTAAGGCCTTTAGACATTCATTCTCTGGAAAGCCTTCTAAAAGCCATTTATTTGAATGCCTTTAAGAAGGTCTGGCGAAAGAAAGGAAAGCGGAAGGCCTTCTCCGCAATGACAACGCGTGTAAAAAGATATGAGCATGGAATGGAGCGAGCAGGCCTTGTTCATCCAAAAGAAGGGGAGGATAGATCGTAAGGTATATTTCATATAGGTACAGGGCGTAAAATAGGCTAAACGCTATATCTTCTTAACTTATCAACCAATTTTCTTGAAATTAGGCACGCAAATAGTTTAACATCTAGAAGGAAATAGAGAATAGGGCGTGAAACAGGGCAAGAGGGGTAAAAGCTACCCCTTCCTAAATCTTCTTAACTAATCAACCGGTTTCTTTTTAATTTGGCATGCAGGCACTGTAACATCTGAACGAATTAAGTTACATGGCAAAACAACGTTTACCGGGTCAGCTAATTAATAATAAACTTTTTGTAAGCCCTAGTGTCCGACCGATTAATCGGCTTCGTTATCAGCTAAAAATGGCTAATCGGCCAATAATTGGTGTTCGTTATTTGCAAATGTTACTAAATCATGCAAAAAAAAAATAAGCTACAAACTTTTTTCCAAATTCAGTTGCGGAAAATTATTTTTTTTCTAAAACAGGTAAACAAACAACTAGCAATTTCGAAAAGAAAAAAAGAGGGAAACAAATTAAAGCTTCTATATGGGAAAAGCACGACTACTCACATTGAAGTGAAAAAAAGTAAGTCCACGAACCATTAATATATTTGAGCATTGGAAAACAAGTCCATTTAACAACTTAAAGGCAGTAGCAGTAATAAAAATGTCAGCACCACCAACTAGTGTTGCAGATGTCTAGTTTCATTTTAATCGGTGTCTAGTTCATTTTAATCGGCCGCTCTTATTAGGGTATTTATTTTATTTAATTATTTTTTTATTTCCGATTCTATACACAAGACTTAAAGCCTCTTTTTGCAGTATAGAACATTGTTTTAGCAGAAACTTTAAAAATTATAATTTGTAAATTATACAATTTTAAAACAAAAGAAAAAATTTTAAAGAGAAAAAAAATTATTAAAATAATAAATTAAATTGAAAATTAACAAAATATAAATATTAAAAATCATAAGAAAAAAAATATAACATGCAAAAAAATTGTAAATTCTTTTTTTAAAGCTCAGTGCGTTACTAATTATTTGTATAATATGCAGGAGTAGCTTCCAAAGACGGATTGCATTATGCTAGAAACACAACTGGGACGAACGACGAATTATTCGCAACGAATATTCGTCACCAGAAATAGAACACATTGTTGTATATGAAAGTACACACAATCATTGCGTAGACCGAAATTCGTCGCGCGTAAGAAACTCTGCGATAGGTTTATTTCTATTTATACGCAGACGAACGACGAATAAATTGGGAAAGGGACAGCGCAGCATGAAAGCAAAGTTCAAGATTTATTAAAAATCGTGAAATCTGTAAAGAATAACAGGGACAATTCGCTTCTATTGCGAACTTGGCTAAAATTCAAAAAAAAAATCGCAAACTTTTAAACAAAAACTTAAATTTATTTGAAATCGCAAAATGGGTGAAAAAATCAAAATGTCGGAAAATGGCAAAAAAAACTTTGCAAAAATGGCGAAAAATCGAAAAAATTTGTAATATTTCAAATAAGCCATAAAATTGATTAAAAGTCCCTAAAACTATAAGGAATGACTAAAATTCTGTAAAAATTGCTAAATTAGCGGAAAGTCGCAAAAATTTGCTTACAGCGGCATGATAAGAAAGTCTACTATTTATTATAAATCGTAAAAGCTGTAAAGAATTAAAAAACTTACAGGAACAAATCGCGAAAAATTGCAAAATTTGAAACAAACCCAAAAACTAATTTGAGATCGCAAAATCGAAATGCAGAAAACCAAAAATGCTGAAGAAATCGATTTCGAGTCGATTCGGATTTTAGGACATACCCGATTAATAGTTTTTAAAAAATTAAAAAAAATGTTAGCTTCACGCACTAACTGCCTATTTCACGATGTCACTCGAACGTTTACGTTCGCACAAATAACATGTAAACCAAAAACAAATTTTTTAATTTTGTTTTATATGTTATTTGTGCGAACGTAAACGTTCGAGTGACATCGAGAAATAGGCAGTAATTGTGTCTCATTTGACGAATTTACGCAACGAATTCTTGCCGACTAATTCATCGTACTATGCGAAGTTCGTCGTTCGTCCCAGTTGTGTTTCTAGCATTATGAAAAAATTGCCAATCGGAAGCAGTGTTGCCAGTGGATTTTTCGAAAACATACCTGCACATGCTAAGAAAAAATCCGATTTGTCCCTTCACGTCGAAAAAATTTTCCCTACAAAAATCCTTACGCATTATTATCATTAAAATAGAAGAAAAAGCATTAGTTATAAAAAATAAATTTTATTCGAATACGTATATTAAAGCTTTGACATAAATTAAGTACAAAACTTAATAAAATAATATATAATATGTACTTTTAATTAAATTCAATCAAGTCTTTCAACATTAGGTGTGATCCCGTACTCAACGTTGGGAGCCCGCGGGATCCTAATCTTACCGAAAACTGTTCCCGTAATCAAAGTTTGGTAAAGTGGGAGAGCTTTTAATGTCCATTATTATAACTTGGCGTTAGCTGTTATCCGACAGTTAACTTTAGCTAACTTCAAGTTGTAATAATGGCCCTAAGAGAATAATATTCTTCTTCTTGCACGAATAGCTCGAACTTTTTCTTTGTGCAAATCGATAAAATTGTTATACAATCAGCTGTGTCAAAAATAAATAAAAAACTGCAAACAAGTTAACCAAAAATAATTAATATGTATTAGAAATATGTATTTATAAAATAAACAAAAAAAAATGTTGAAAAATTTAAGTAAATGCATGAATTTTAATAAAATAAAAGTGTCATTTATGTAGTTTTTAAATTTTATTTAAACCTATTTCATATTAACGTTTTCTTTTGGATCAGAAATTTGGTTTTATTGTTCCCGTAGTCTTGTACATTTTTGTCTATTAGTAAGAGAATTTTTGTTAACTCTCATTTTTACCGATCACACCTATGAAACGATAACTTAGAAAAACATATACATACATACATATTTGTGTCGCCAACTTTTCAAACCACAAACCGCTCTGGAATTTCGAATTTCAAACGGCTACGACTTCGATCACGACAACGACTTCCGTCAACTATTTTTTGAAAATTTCTGCTAGTAAAAATTTTACTTGCTAAGTTATATTCATACCTATTAAAAATTTGGCGTCCCTTCTTTTAATAAAAAAATTTTTTGCTTTTGCAAAACGGGTAGCTAGATCAAACATCATTATACAGTTTCCTAATTACATTATACAATTATCTTCTTACAAATAAAGTTAAGCAAATCTATAGAAATTGTTAAAAATAAAGCTAAAGTTTTATCAATTTACTGGTCAAGCTTTATTTGGATTTGTTTTTCGTTTATTTATATAATTATTCTCTGCTATAATTACATAAGCAATACTTAGGTCCGTTTTCACAACATAACGATAGCTAAAAATAGGAAGTTATTGACGGTATAAAAAGTGTTCTATTATTACAACTTTACTATAACCTCCCAGGTAGGATGAACCTTAATTTAATTTATCGCTAACTTAAGGTTAAATTAAAGTTTTAATAATAGAACCCCTTTTATAAGTCCGGTTAAAGTCTACTTTTAGCTATCGGTAAGTTGTGAAAACGGACCTTAATCTATGAAAAATATCGAAACAATTAAAAGTTACTACAAGAAGCTAAAAAAAAATTAGCTTTATTTTTTGGCTTTAAATTTCCTTCTTTAGCTCTTTTTCAGCTCTATTTCAAAAATGATTTAGCTTTATATTTTTTTAAAAAATCTGGTCACACTGCCCACAACACAATAGTGGGATGGTATTATGCGATTGTGGTGATGTGTGTAACACTACAAAATAATACTTTCTTAGTCGATTTAACAACTATAGTTCGCAATTTTAAGGGTAATTTGATGAAATTTTAATTTTAGTTCATTTTAATTTTAGTTTAGTGCCCATGTTCTGTAACTCTTCCGTCGAGAAACTTTTCGTGTGTGTGAAATGAAACAATATGGCCATATATTGAAACAAACGGCTGTTTTTATCACTAAACTGTGTATGTAACTTTTTTTGGCGAGTACTAGCTGTCACATAAGAAAATTACTCGCCAATTTACAGAAAAAGTGTGTCTGTAAAATTTCTGTGAGAAAGTTCCCGCTTTGAACTGTAAAATAAACTTACGAATAAAAATGGGGTGAGAAAAAATTTTAACACTAAAAACCATTAAAAATGCAAAATGCGAATAATAATAATATTTTGTTCTTGGCACATTTTTTCATTGTTCAATTATTTTTCTTTCACATTTTTATAAAAAAATACGAATTTTTTCAAAACTCGTTTGTAAGCAACAAACATTTAAGTCGCACTTAACATGATTTGGTAAAGCCGACGGTTGTATTTTCACCGCCGTCGTTGAAATATTTTCAATTTTAGTAAACGCTTGCAATGTCACATCGGCTTCGAGTGCAATGTTATGTCATTTGTAACGTTACCCCACGTCTCCATGCGCTTTCGATTAGAACATGACATGAACATAACGGCGGCAGAGCACCGGTATTAATTTGTTCATGATCTTGTATGTGGCGAATACGTGTTGATGTTCATGTTCTGATTGACCACAACTTTTGTTGTGGTGCGTTTGGTTGTATACAGAAAATACATTGCATGGCCAACATCATGGCGCACATGGATGCTAAGACGAATGTTTAGGCAATGATGTACGAAACATGAACAGTCTACACGAGTATAATTTATGTGCGACATGCATGCTGTTCTTACCAAGTTGATGGATGGTGGAGCCGGGTAGTAACGACCTAATCTCTTTTGATAGTTTTCGACATGAGTTACAGACACACTTTTTTCTCGCTTTTCGAGAAACAATGAAATATTTTGTTTCACATATTTTCGATGCGGCAAGTTCTGACTAAAGTTACAGAACATGGGTACAGAATAGTGTTTGTGCCTATAAACCATCCTATTACGTTGGTATTTACAATAAATTTGGACCAGACTTGTTTTATTATAATCTAAATCATCTTACAATTTTTTACTGGAATCGATCCATATTTGACAACTACCTTTTAAATGTTGGTATTGAAATAGAAATTGGCGACAATAACTTTTACGTTAGCCGCTTTGTCAACACAAAATGTTGCGATGATGGGTCCAAAATTAAACATATGTAGGTCCAATATAAACCCCCTTCCTAAAATCACTTAAATGCAAACAAATCTCAATGGATGAAGATATCTTAATAATAGTCGACACAAAAACTTTTACATATAACTTAACCTCATAACATAATTTTGTTCTGGTGGGTCCACGATTGCCCATTGGTCTTACTCTCGAAAATTTGTCTGTATATACTGTGGAGAATCAAATGCTCGGGCTTGACGGACTATAATGTCTTATTTGTTTTGTTTATTTGTAGCCTTAATCTACTTTACTGAACACTTGAGTTGCAAATAAGACCCTCTGTGTTGCGATGCTTATGATAATGATTATAATGTTAGTGCCTATACAAATTTAAAAGGTTCAGTAGTTGCATTCAGATCCGAACTTGATTATTTTAAATTCAGTCATCGCAATATCATAATAAAATGAAATACATTTAGTAGTGTGCCAGTTTCTTTCTATTTGTTTGTTACAGACGAGAAGTTTTTTTCAATAAAGTTGAAAATATCGTGTGGCGCTAGGTTTCAAATTGGAGATTCGTATTCGGCGACTGTTGGCGCAGATTTTCGTAACATCACTAGTAGACACATGGGTACATAGCCTACATACATATATTCTAGGTACGTACGTATCAAGGCGAATTGACTAGAAGGTGGGGTCAAGTCAACATATGGTGTTTTTTTTTCGGTGGTCGACTTGTCAAAGTTTGTATACAAACTAGTTTTTTATGTAAACAAACCTGTTTTTTACTAGCAATATTTTTGACAACCCGACCACAGACGCATTGTAGTTGTAGAGTTGACCTCACCTTCTAGTCAATTCGCCTTGGTACGTATGAACTGTAACTAATAAAAAAAATTTATTAAGAAGCTACATAAGCAAACTTTTTATTATAATAAACATAAATTTTGTTCTAACCAACAAAATATGAAGGTATGTAAAGGGTGGTTCAATTTTAAGGGCCGATGTTGATTTTGAATAAAACACAAATTTTTTAGGATATTATTGTCATTTCTTTTTACTATGATAATATTGGTATGGTTCAATTATGTATGGAACAAAATATCGGCCATCCGATGGTCCAATTTTCGATGACGCTGAGGCATAATTGAGGTTATACCTATGCCGTTAATGTGCCGAATTATCTCATCCTTTACCTCTTGAATTGTTGCTGGCTTATCGACGAACACCTTTTCTTTCAAATAACCCCAAAGAAAGAAGTCCAATGGTGTCAAATCACATGATCTTGGCGGCCAATTGACATCGCCACCACGTGAGATAACACGGCCATTGAATTGGTTGCGCAAAAGAGCCATTGTTTCCGTAGCTGTGTGGCAAGTTGCACCGTCCTGTCGAAACCACATATCGTGCACATTCATATCTTCTAAATCGGGACACAAAAAATTCGTTATCATCTCACGATAGCGAACACTATTCACAGTAACTGCCTGACTGGCCTCATTTCGGAAAAAATACGGCCCGATCATGCCGCCAGCCCATAAACCGCACCAAACAGTCACTCATCACTTATCATTCGCCCAAATGCGGCAATTCTGCTTATTGACGAATCCACTGAGGTGAAAATGTGCCTCATCACTGAAGATGATTTTCTTCGAAAATGTATCAGCCGCTGTTGTCATTTCTTGCTAACATTCTGACCATTGACGACGTTTGGAATGGTCAAGAGGCTTTAGTTAGTTCTTTAGTAAATTGCACCTTGTAAGCGTGTAAATGCAAGTCTTTATGCTTAATGTTCATCAACGACGAGCGTGAGAGGTGCAGCCACACTATCGCGAACAGCAGCAATATTGCACTGGTGTTTTCACATCTCCTACAGACCCGGTTTTCTCAAATTTTTGCACGATTTTCCGATTGTACGCATATTTAGACGATGAAATTGACCGAAAATGACCGATATGCATTTTGATTTGATCGCCTATTTTCCTAATAAGCCTGAATAACTTTAACGCGTTGTTCGATTGTTTACCTATTCCATGGTTCAAATTGAGTTAGTCTGAAATTGAGAAATACCTACCTATCGAATGAAATGCAGAAAAAAACTTGACGTTTAGGTGTGGTTCACATTCAACATCGGCCCTTAAAATTTAATCACCCTTTATGTACATACATATGTAATAATAAGCTACTAAAAAGAAAATTTTGTGGCATGAGAGCATACAAATTTACACTTAAATCAAAGAACCAACAACTTTATGAAAACCACACACACATTTACAATAGCGATAGCAACAAAAACATCATCATCGACGCCAAGCAACGACCTTGATAAAGAACCCAACGCTATTCAAACAAGAAGCTCAAAAAACAACAACAAAAAACTAAACATATAATCATGGACAAAAGTAAAAGACAAGAAAAATATGTTTTAAAAAAAAGAGGAAGAATGAACTTAAACTAGAATATTAACGAAACGAGTATACTGGTGGGTTTTTGTTTTGTTTTCTGTACGTCTTATAAAACTTGAACAAAAAACAACGGCGACAACTACGTTACAATAATTATTTTTTCTTTTTTTTTAAGAGGGTTTAACAAAAACAGGGTTGAGTTAGAACAACTTGACAAAACAACAACAATCACTGGGTGGTTAAATGGAGGTAAAAGCTTTAAATAAACGTATGTACGTACGAATAAGTTGTATATGTTTAGGTTCTTATTCGGTAGCCAAACAAGTTGAACGCAACAATTTATAAAAAACGAAGAAGATATTATATTATATTTGTGTGTGACTCGACCACAAAATCGATGAAACTACAAATACTAGTGCACAGGGATGATAATTGAGAAAACCCATATCGTACCAACAAACTTTTAAAATCGTACTTTTTCGGCTCCAATAGTACTAAATCATTTTTTATAAATTTTTTTTTTTATTTTTAAAACAAAAATTTAATACAACAAAAACAGAACGAAGTAAAAATTCATTTGTACATGTAAAGTATAGATAGCAAAAAAAACTTATCACTAATTATACATACAAAATGGGTGGGTAAAATTTGTTCGTGTCAAAAGTATGTACATCGCGATTCTTGTTCTATAAGTCGTTCTAAAAAAAACTTTGGCAAAGAAACCATAGGTCAAAAATGAATATCGAGCCCCAGACTATTCAAAATAGTTTGTTTTTTTTAATATTAAAGAAGGGAGGAAAACAAATTGTATTTGGTCTAGCCAGACCTGTATCATGCGGTATTAAGTATATGTTGTTTAAACGCAACAACTGTAAATCAGTGTCCAGCTGCCACATGTTATTTTTTTAACCATATATAATACATGTATGTGGCAACACTACGATAAATCTTGTCAAATTCGTATGGTCTGTATTGTTAGTTTAAACGCCCAATTTTATGCGTGTAAAGATGGTTTTTATTTTTACTATTTTATAGATTTGTTGGTTTAAACACATTTTAAACCAAAAAGATTGTTTAACTTGCTTTGATTTATTAGCCCTTAGAATTTATCGTCTTTTTTTGTGGAAAATTTACGAATATTTTTTAAAATGCAATCTCTAATTTTAAACGAAAATAAAATTTTTAAGCGTTCTAAAAATATGTGCATACGAGGATCTTCGGATTGCATTTCCAAATTTATTGTGTTTACAATTTTCAATATGTACTGCAGAAACAGGCAAAAGAGTAGAAAGTCGGAATATAAAAAAATTTTATTAATCGCTTGTAAAATCTCGTCCACTGTTCCAAAATTCTGTTGATTACTTCTTGACGTGACAATCATCTTGTTGACGAATATTTGAAAATATATCTTTAAAAAATAATTAGTATTGTGGTTCTTTTGTTGAACTATTTATGGTTTTTAATCCAAATTTTTAATATTTTTAATTAGGCTTAAGTTCATGAAATTTAATTTTCATTAAATTATTTTTATGAAGAAAGGAATTTTACAACATGAAAATCAATTAAAATTGTTATTGATAATCTTTCATTCTTGACGTGGCTCGGGCTCGAACCCTGGCCGGCAGGTTACCATGACATGTTTCGATCGCAACCACTCGATCTCCTCAGATGGATTTGCCGTCTTACACTCGCAGCCATCGACGACTGCTGACGTCACTAGTCAAACATCAATCCTTAAACCAAATTGTATTTTAACATTTGGTAGATCGAAATTTGCTTTCCTGAATGATTATCAATTTTAATCGACTTTACATGTTTTTTCCTTTTACTTCTGTTTTTTCGTACTTTCGTCAAGAATTTTTCTTGAAGTCCAAGTACATTTTTTTTTGTTTTTTCACTTTGTCTTTCTCTTTTCTGTTGACCTTTTTCAGCACAACTTGAAGGACAAATGTACACATAGAGCTCGTGCCTTAGCTTTAACAATAATTAGTCTTTAAAAAACTTATCAAAATCATCAGAAAATGGACTCTTATATGCTGCCGTAGATACTAAATTTAGAAAGTGGTAAAAGCAATCGTTCAATGAGCAAGTGCAAAAATCTATTCAAAATAGCGGAGTTAAGTGTTTGGTGCAAATGGTCTTGCAATAGAGCAAATGCAAAATACCATTTTATATCAATTATAAATATATGTATAGGTTTGAAAAATTTGAAAATAGTACCAAATGAGTCACGGGGGCACCAACGTAGGGTGAGTTCCAAAACATCAGTTGCAAAGCAACTCGCTTTTTTTAGTGCTTTCTACCAAGCAACCGTGAAAAATTTTACAATGTTATCTGTACCAAAGTTCACTAAAAACAATATCGATGCGTACACAATAATCAAACTAGATATAGTTAGACTCTATGATACTTTTTTGACTTTGACTGCAAAGTATTATGATGTTTAGGAACTCAGCCGTACTTTTTAGCTTTGAATTGTACCAAAAAAAGTACCAACTTTATCAACCCTGCTAGTGCAATAATAATTTTTTTAAGCAGTGATGCCAACTAATGGGACACTAAACACGTAAAGATACATACATACTTGAAAAAGGGGTTAATTAAAACAAGTAAGAATTTTATATACACACAGAAAGTTATGTAAATACCGTTTTAAATAACTTATAAATAAATCTATTTTGGGCCACGCACACTTTTCCAATACCGCCCACATTTTGGAAACTTTTGGTCTTTCCGTTATCCAGTTATACAGAAAAATAGACGGACAGACCGGCATCCCTAAATTTAAAAAAAAATAATAATAATGAAAACCAGATATACAGAAAAACAGACGGACATCGTTAAACCAACTGTGCTGTACATGTACGTATGTATGTATTTGTTATGTGTAACAAAACGCAAAAAATATTCTAAATTAAAAAAAACTGTTATGTTCCCTTAAAACAACAACAACAAGGGATTTTATGAAAAAAAAAAAAATGTGAGGCAAAGGGAACGATGACATGATGATTGGAGTTACGTTGTCGTTAGCTAGAGACTTCTGTCAGACTTTGTCGATAGTGCCGAAAGTACTCAAATCTTTGAACCTTTGTAGAAAAATGTACCTTACGAAAATCATGCGAGTGTACTTAAAGGGCGCTGGACTATTTTCCGATCTTCTCCTTAAAATTGAAAATGGAGAATATCCTGAAACTAAAGGAAAGGTAACGATTCCACCTAATCTTGCTATAGTTTTGCTTACCCTTGACGTCATAATAACTCGAATATATCCGGATGTATACGGACTGGCTGTGCGGTACTATTATCACACTTAAAACGACCAGGCAAGAGGTTTTTATGATATTTTATTAAAGTCGTTTAAAGGATCAAAAAACAAATCTGTAGATACTGAGAACTCAGGCCCTAATGAACTAACCCCCGAAAAGAAAAATGGACTTAGTCTTTAAAATTAAGCAATTAGTAAATTATGAGTTGAAATCCCAATTTTGAAAATTTAACAAGTCGCCAAAAATATGATATACCCCCAAAACAAAAATTAACTCAAACCCTATAAATGTAAGACTAAAGAGGGTTTTCCGCGCCAACGAAGCCGAAAGCAAAAGCAAGTATCCAATTTTAATTAGGCTTTTATAAAAAAAAATGCTCTTAACTTCACATTTTACTACGGATATATTCACATATTTCTTGTCAAAGTAGAAATTTAAACGAATAGTTTGTTACTAATTGCATTTTTATCATTATGAACGTCAAGGTTTTTCCATTTGCAATTTTTTTAATGTTTAAGGGCTAAATAGCAATTATAAAAATTGCCGTATTTCCCGCGTTACAGGTACGTAAAAGAACTAAGTTGGCATCACTGTTGCTAAATACACTCATTGTTTGGATCTCTCTTTCTCTCTCTGTCAGTTATTCACCTCATACTAAATCAGTGTTGAAAAATTCAGTACTTTGGTACTTTTTTCAGTACTTTTTCGTATTGAAAATACCGCAGTACCCCCGCGTTGTTTTCAGTACTTTTTTATCCTTTGAGCTTTTTTAACTGTGATGTGATCATTTCGATAGCAGGCTTAGGCTATCATGTATTTGTTGCAAAATTTATGTTGTTGTATTTTAAAAATCATTAACGACGTTAATATTGAAATGCAAAGCGTGGATGCAGGATCCATATTTTGTTTTCCAGAATGGGATATTTGTTCTTACAACTGGCAAAAAAATTTTATAAAAAGGGATGCATAGGATAATATGTTAGTGCAAAATTTAAATGAAAACCATATTTATAGAAACATGCAATGTAAGGGAAATGGTTTATAAAGTAAAAGAAACTGCGAAATAGTTTTATTCGACAATGTGCGAAACACTAAGAACTAAATTTTGTTTTGAAGATAAAAACTTAAAAGTGATTATCAATATTGTTTGCCGAAGAACCATTAGCATTATACTGATATTATTAATATTATTTACAAACGATAAAGAAAACTATAATAATATCAATTCACAATTCCGTGTTCTAGCGAACCTTTCAGAAATTAAGCATTTTAGAACTGAATATTTTTAAATTTCTTGGAAAAATATAGCCAATATTATACCTCAAATATAAATACTGTTTGCTATTAAATACTGAGATAAATGAATTTTGTGGCATTTTGACAAAACATCTTAATTAAAATTTAAAAAGTTGAAAAAAAAAATGTTGTTTATCATGCGAATTTTCATTTAAAAAACATTTTTGTTTACGTTTTAAATTTTGTATTATTAACGAAATTTTTCTTTAATTTTGGTTTATTTTGTTTTTTTTATTAAATAAATTATAAATTATTGTTTTTTTTTAACAAAAAGTACCATTTGGTGGAAAAAATACTCTTTTAGTTGAAGCTCAGTACCATTTTAAAATTTCAATTTTGCAACACTGTACTAAATACTAAATAACCCCCTTTTGAGAATCCAAAAACAACGACAAAAACACAATACATATTCATTCTTTTCTCTGTATATGCATGGTGAATATTTTGTCGTCATATGTTTTTTGCTTAATTTTGTTTTCATTCAAATTTATTTGTTGTTTTCTTTCTTTCTTTCCTCTTTAAACAAAAAAATCAACAAGTGTTTCTTTCGTTTTTCTTATTTGTATTTTTCCTTTCCCGGTTTTTCTTAAACTTATACGTTTTCTAGGTACTATGTAAAAGTATCTTTTAGCTACATTTTCTTTTGAAATCTTTAATTTTTTTTGTCTTGTTGGATTTTTTTCCTATTCAGGAATTTGTGTCTGTGTGTCACTAAAATATTTGTTAGTTTCCTTTAGTTTAATACGTTTTTTCCTGTTCTAAGAAAATTTTGTGTGGAATTTTAAGCTTATTTGCTTTTTTATTTATAAAATAAGTATTGTTAATAAAATTGGTATTGTTAGGTGAAATTTTGCAAACATTGAAATTGCAGTAGGTAGGTTTAGTAGTACAAAAGAATTCTTCTTACTTGGAGGCCACACGATCAAGCTTTACCTTTAAATGCTTTCAATTTGCAATACACTCTCACTTTTTTACTAACCACGCACACTTCTTTAATTGACCACGATATAGCTATCAATTTTACCTTTCCATTTGTTTGGCAATTTTACGTTCAATTTAACAGCTGATTACAAGTATGTATGTCTTTATACATGACTGCCCGTCTACCTATACCAGAGATAAATATTGCGACATGTATTGCAGTAAATGTCAAAATCATATCTCTAATGTAGACAGCAATTGTTTGTACATATTTATTGCCGACAATTTATGTTGCAATAATTGTTAGTCCATTTTCTTTGACAATTATTCCTAGCATAAAACGTCAAATTTTGTTGTCAATTGAAAAAAAGAATTGTAGTAAAAGAATTAAATAAACACTAAAATAAAATTACAAAAATTATTTTTATTAATATAATTTGCTTGAGTTTTTTAACAAAAAAATATAAATTTTATATTACTTCATAGGTATTTTTATATAAAAAAAGACCTCAATGTTAAACAAATTAATATACATTTAAAAAATAAAGTCGAATAAGAAAGAATTTACATTAATAAATACAATTTTTGCAAGAAGTCGTCATTTTTACACTGCACCTTCTTTCCTGATTTCTTTAAAATTATGAGTTAACATTAATACGTTTTCACATACCTTTAACCCCGGGTCTTCAAGTAGCAATATTTATTGCGGCAAAAGTCAAATTTTATTGCTACATTAAATTTGCGACGTATATACCGGATATTGCCATGAGTGGCATTCCATTGCGCAATGATTGCTCTTCTGATTGCTTGAGCAATAATTGCTTAGCAATCTTCTGCCAATTTCAGCAATTATTGCGACATTACTCTGCCGACGTTTTTGCTTATGCTTAGCAAAAAAAATTGCTACGTGAAGACCCAGCGTAACATAAGCTGAGCAATAACAAATATGGCTGTTATTCTGCCGACGTTATTGCCAACTTGCTGAGATATTTGTCTTTAGTGTAGCCCTAGGGTAAATTGTTTTCTTGATGACATCTTGAAAGTAAATTGCTTAAAAGTTGAGTGCAGCCTAGGTCACAGCTTTCAATTTATGTAAATTTTGACAAATAGTATATGTAAAAGACTATCAAGAAAAACTAGTTCGTGTAGCTGCAGGAATAGGAAGTTATATGAATTTTTTATGTTAAAAAAAATTGGCTTTATCTCAATACAAATAGGTACTCATTTTTTAGGCCAAAAAAATCTTTAATATATTTAGACTTTTAACTTAATGCCCATGTTCGACTGGAAATCACGCTGTACAATTTCGTAAAGATCGGTTCATAATTTACCCTAGGCCCCATATAAACCCTATTCCCGGAAAACAGTTTAGTACGACTAAAACCATAATTCATAATGCTATCATAACAACATTTTGGCTCGTCAAAGTTTTATAGGACTAGAAACAACACTGCGAAATTTCGTGAAGATCGGTTCATAATTTACCCTAGTCCCCATATAAACCCTACTCCCGGAAAACAGTTTAATACGCCTAAAACCGTAATAATCAATGCTATCATAATAGAAATTGGTGAGTCAGAGTTTTATAAGACTAGCAATGACACTGTGAAATTTCGTGAAGATCGGTCCATAATTTACCCTAGGTCCCAAATAAACCCTTCTTCCGGAAAACAGTTTAGTTCGCCTAAAACCATAATTCATAATGGTATTATAATAAGTAATTTGGCTTGTCACAGTTTTATAGGACTATAAATAAGACCATAAAATTTCGTGAAGATCGGCCATAATTTACCCTTGGCCCCATACGAACCCTGTTTCCGTAATAAATGATGCTATCAGAATAAAATTTAATACTTCACAGTTTTATATGGCTAGAAATCACACTAACAAATTTCGTGATGATCGTTCCATAATTAACTATAGGCCCCATAAAAAGCCCACTGTGGTAAAATAATTAAATACGCCTAAAACTGTAGCAGATATGGATATTGCGGTAAACTTTCTTCCACCTTAGCTTCATATGGACGGAAAAAATGTTATGCAAATTCCTAAAAAAAAGCATTAAAAACTTTCTGATTGTCGGTTAATAATTTAATATAGTTCTAAACCGCAACCAATTTAAATGCAGATGTCTATTTTTATAAAGATAAATTAATAATAAATAAATAGACATCATATATGTAGATATTACTCCTAAAACATGCGAACTGTCGGTGGAGGGTATCAAAGATTCGGCACAGCCGAATATAGCACACAAACTTGTTCTTATATGAGATGTTCTTATATCTGTTATCTACTGTTTTATTTTAAAAGAGTATCGTAAGGACTTTACTTTTAACGGTTCCAATTGAATTGTTCTGATGGGAGTATTAACCCGTGTCTCTCCAATAAATCTTAGTTTTTTTTTTTTTTTTTTTTTGTCATTATTGTTTTATTGAATCTTCATATATTAAATATGAACTAACAATAATTAATCAAATCTTAACCTAATACGTTATTTTATCTCCTGCCAGTGCCAGACAAAATTTTCTTCATCACGGGTTATGTTCACTTTTATAGGTGTTTATCGCTCATCTAATTGGGTAAGTGCTGCAGTGTCTCTTCTTCTTAAGCGAGTGTGGCCGCCATGATTTAAAATATTTCGAGCTAGTGGATTTGGGTGTTGTTCAAGCCTTTTTAAATATTTTATTGCGTATTTTGTAATCATAGATTTCACTAATGGCACATTGAGATCCTTATGAATGTTTGAGTTTTTAACATACCAGGGAGCGGCTGTGATTATTCGAAGAAGTTTATTTTGGCGCCTTTGAATTTTGTCGATATTAGAGGCCGAGGCAGTGCCCCATAGTTGAATACCGTAGCACCAGATAGGCTTTAAGATAGAGTTGTAAAGTAGAAGCTTGCAATCGAGACTAAGGACAGAATTTCTTCCAATAAGCCAATGAATTTGAATGGCTTTTAGTTTCATTTGAGTTAATTTTGCCTCTATATGGCATTTCCACGTTAATCGCCGATCCAGATGTATACCGAGATATTTAACATGCGAATGTTGAGGAATTATTTGATTATTGATTGTAATAGGGGGGCAAGATTCCCGGCGCAAAGTGAATGTTATATGTACACATTTTTGCTCATTGACCATTATCCTCCATTGTCTTAACCATATTTCTAGTTGAAATATATGATGCTGTAAGTAACGCGATGCTTCATAACGGTTTTCGTGGACGCTTAGAAAAGCTGTATCGTCTGCAAATGTTGAAGTTTGTGTGTAGTTGCTTGTTGGCATGTCCGAAGTATAAATTAAGTATAATAGGGGGCCCAGGATGCTGCCTTGTGGGACTCCAGCGGCAATGGGCTGAGGTGAACTTAAGAAATTTCCTTCTTTAATAATAAATTGACGACCGACTAAGTAGCTTTCTAGCAGCTTGTGTGTGTTTGCTGGTAAATTTTGCTTCAATTTGTGTAATAAGCCTTCATGCCAGACTTTGTCAAAAGCTTGCGAAACATCGATGAAGAGTGCTGAGCAATATTTCTTTTCTTCAAATGCTTTTCTTATGACATTTACTATTCGATGAGTCTGCTCGATTGTGCTGTGTTTTCTTCTAAATCCGAACTGATGGTTTGGAATACATCTATTTTCACTTAAAATTGGTGTTAATTTTGAAACTAATAATTTCTCAAACAGCTTTGACATATTTGATAATAAGCTAATAGGTCTATAAGACTCAACGTTTGTATGATCTTTACCTGGCTTTGGTATCATGGTAACTAAGGAAACCTTCCATTTTTCAGGATAGTATTCAAGGCGTAAAATAGCATTAAAAATAAAAAGAATAATTTTCTTTGCTATGCGAGGTAGCTCCAAAAGCATTTTATTACTGATTTTATCAATACCAGGTGCCTTCTTAGTGTTTAAGTCACAAATAGCCTTTTCGATTTCTCTTATCTCAAATCTGAGGGGAAAAGCTGCTCTAGCATCAACAGGTGGTAACTCGACCGCAATATTGTGAGATATATTTGGTGTAAATACGTTTTTCAAATGATTTACAAACAGGTTTCCTTTTTCATTATCATTTCTTGCCCAACTACCATTCAAGTTTCTTAATGGTGGCTTAGATATAACTGGCCTTTTTAGATTTCTAGCTGCACGCCATAATGAGTAGTCAGATTGTGGAGTTGCATCAAGTTCCTTAAGATATTTTTCTAGAGAAGCCGTTTTCTGATTCTGTAGCAACTTTCTTAGCCTTTTTGTGCATTCTTTTAATAAAATCTTAAGTTGCGGGGATCTGTAAAGTTGCCACTCTCTTCGAACTCTCCTTTTTTCAGTCAAGAGCCGCTCGACATCTGAAGAACATATTTTATTATTTTTAATTTTTTTGGGGGTAACGCTGGAGTGTTGAACAGCTTGTTTAAGATAACTGTCAAAGTTAACAAGAGAGAGATCCACATTCTCCGGTGTACTAAGCGGAATATTTTCTGTGCAATGGGCACTGAGAAATTTTTTATATTTTAACCAATTTATTTGTGTGGCTGGCGTCGCTAAGTAACCTGACGGAAATACAATTCTATTTGGGTTCGATATAGTAACAATTGTAGGTGTGTGGTCGGATGATAATTCTAAGGAAGCTTCAACATGAATCGTTTCTGTGGGGATGTTTTTAACCACGCCAAAGTCGATAACATCTGGAATTTTTTGCTGATCAGTAGGCCAATATGTTGGTTGCCCGCTCGCGACCACATTTAAACCCATTTTAGAGATTGTGTTAAACAAAACACGACCTTTTGGTGTTATAAGTCGTGACCCCCAGAAGGTATGTTTAGCGTTATAATCGCCAGCGGCCAGAAAACAGGGTCCTAATGATTTAAAATATTTATAATATTGGCCTTCTGATATGGAAAATCTAGGTGGAGAGTATAAAGAAGAAATTACTATGTTTCGATTTAGCTCCTCAACACAAATAGTCGTTGCTTGCAGATAGTCTTCACGGTGATCACACATAATGTAGTGTTTGACTCGAGTTTTTATTAAGATGGCAGAACCTCCACAAGCTCTATCTCGAGGGTCCTTGGTATCATATAGTATATAACCATTGATTTTAAACGTATTTCTTGAGGTCAAATGAGTTTCAGAAATCATCATGACATCAATTTGTTTATTTTTAAGAAAGTATTCTAATTCATTTTTATGTTGGCGGATGCCGTTTGCGTTCCAAAAACAAATTTTTAAACAGTTCATGGTTTGTTAAGTACAGCTTGCAATAACATCGATTGCATTCTAAGCATTTCCTGCATCATATTACCCATTGTGTTCGTAAAATTATTTACTGTTTGCACTAATGTTTCCATGGTTATTTCTAAACGACTTAAATTAGAAACCGGAGTTTCATCATTACTTGGCGAGGCACCTTGCATTGGCTGATGGTTTGATTTTAGGACGTTAGCGTAAGAGGTTCTGTTATTACTAGGCTGGGGGGCTTGAATTGCATTTGTGTTTACCTGATTTGCAACCTGCATTTGAGGGGTATTTGTTTTCGGTCCAACCGTCTGCTTGACAATATTATATACTGGGCATCCTCTATAATTGGCAGTGTGATTACCGCCACAGTTGCTACATTTTTTTACGTTGGGGTCGGTTTTAGACTTATCGCAAGAAACGGTACCGTGTAGTTCACCACATACTACGCAGACAGGGGGTAAGTAGCAGTATGCCTTGGTATGGCCAAATTCTTGGCAGTTTAAGCACTGAACAGGTCCATTTTTTTTGTGTGGCTCTTCTATAGTTATTCTTCTGTAGAGAATATATTTTAAATTGTAAATAGGATGTGTTTCGTTTTTTTTAAGTTTTACGTCGCCGGGTTCAAACTCCACTCGAAAAAGTGGTTGGGGAATTTTTTCTCTATTTTTAATATTTACTACATGTTTTACCTTGAAGCCTTTTTCTTCTAGGAATGTTTTAACCTCTTCTGGGTCCACACATGAGTCAATACCCTTAATCACTACCTGTAGACCTTTACTGCTTTTCAGTTGGTAGGTATAAAAGTTTTTTTTAAGCGTTTCGAAGTTGTTTACTATTTTGCGAAAATCATTCTCATTATTGACTTGTATTTTTGTCTCGTTTATACTTCCACGCTTTATAGCCGCTACGTAAAACGAATTTTCACCTATCACCGATATCAAACTCTTTATGAGCTCATTTGAATTTTGCTCCCTTAGATATATCGGGGGAGGCTTGGATGGTTTAATGACGTTTGGTGCTTCAGAGGATTCATCCTCCAGAATTGCAAAACGATTTTGAGTATTTATTTTATCAAAAGATGGTACTTTTGAGGCCGAAGCAACTGCTGCAGAGGTAGGGCTGCGTCCCCGTTTAAGCACTGTTATGTACCTGTCCATACCAACTTGTACTGTAGGCTTTTGACAACTTTTTACAGGGGGGTTTTCCATTGCATTTGTGTTTGAGTTCATGGTATCATTTCCCACTAAATTTGTTTTTGACGTCACGGCAATACTTGCTGGCCTGGCAACACTTGTCACCAAATCTTGTTGTAGTTTTTTTAATGAGTCACTATCCACCGTTTGTGTAAATACCGAGGGTGAGAGGGAACGTGTTCGAGTAATTGGCTTAGCCGTTAGGTAGTTAATATTGTTTTGTTTTGTTTTATTTATTTCTTCATTATTTTCATTCGCATTAACTAAAACGTAAACGTTTCTTTCATTTTGTCTTAGTGTTGTTTCACTGTTTGTACTCATGCAAAGAGTTGTTTTTGTTTTTCACCGTTTTGCTTTGCTTTAATATTTTTATTATTTATTGTATTTTACAACAACAAAAGAAAAAACCAGAATTTAAATGTTTTGTTCAGAATATGTATACACATGTATGAACATTCATACGTACATACATACATATATATTTTTACTGTTTTATTTTATTTAATTTTATCGTTTTAAATTGTTCACTATTATGTTAAGTAATTTAAATAACAAAATATATTATTTTTTTTTAAGCGTCCATTCGCTGCTTATATTTATGTATTACAAAATCAAATGTGATTAATTAATAGTTCAAATAGTATGCGGGGCTAAAAATACACGTCTGTATCACAACAAAGCTCAAACCGAACGAAATCTTAGTTGAAGTAGTTTTTTTTTAATGTTTAGCAATATTTTGATTTCTTAACTTTCTGTCTTTTTCAAAGACTTATTTGATCACTTTTAATGGACCCCATAAAATGTTAGACTTAACTTTTAAAAGATCTTATTTTGTATATTTTAATATTTTAGCTAAAAATTTATATTCAAATGACTATTCATTTTCTAAACAAACGTTTATTTAATAAATTTTGTTGTAATTTGTTTTTTTTTTTTTTTTTATTTCATTTGTTTAATAACAATTACAGACAACAAAACAAGTTGTTTAAAAACAATACGTCATTTTTTCTATATAAAATAAAAACAATTATAGAAACAAATGAAATTTTAAAGTGTACATATTTAAGTATTTGGACAAGTTAACGTAAAATTACAAATACATAATATTTTCTTCCATTGTTTTAACTGTTTGTTGACTTTCGTTAAAGCTTAAGCTTTAAACAAATTAAGCTAAAACTAAAAATAATATTTTCCGATTTTCAAAATTTCAGTTTAATTCTTTATAAATTATGATATTTTTAAAAATTCGTTTACTTTATTCGGTACGGGTTATGTGATATAAACTCCCTATCTGAAGCTTCGTACGGACGGTGGGCAGATCTTACAATGTTGTCATTAAAATTGTCATAAAAATGTCTTGCAACTGTATGAACATTATAAGCTCATTTTCATTTGGGAGATGTGTTTCATTGTAAGATCTGACCACCATCTGTACGAAGCTTAAGTATATAAATTTAGAAATATGTATATACAAATGTTGTTAAGTTTTTCTTAAATTCAACTTTATGACTTAATCAAATTTCAAAATAAAGGGCACATAACGCACTTGTTCAACAATAGTGTATTAAGTCGAAATATTTATTTTTTCACTTTTTTCTAAAAATCGTATCTAACCTCTGTAAACATATCGTGCTTTTTGTTTCCTTTTTGGTAATGAAACGATTGGCTTTAGAATTATTTTTCATATGTCTTTAATGTAAAATTAAAAATTGTTTTGCTTCTACTAAAAATTTTCAAATATCGAGTTAATACAGTACTTTTGAGCAAGTGCGATGAGTTGTTTGTTTTTAAAAACCTTTTCTTTAGCTTCATTTCGGAAAATCAAATCTTGTAACGTTAATTTAACCGCCTTATACTCAATGCAAATGGATGAAACTTTGCAGGCGTACATATTCTCGATGACAATACACGAATTTATTTACAAATTTGCCTATGGATATCATATCCTTACAGACAGTTAAACAAAATAATAACATATACTAGTTAATACAAATAAAATACAAAATTATTGATTGTTTAATAAGACGATAATTTTACGTTTTATAACATTTGCATTTGAAGAAAAATCTACAACTTTAAAAAATTTATTTAATTGACTGCACATCCTTCTAAATGGATCAGCATTTGCGTAATTTGTCCTGAAGTATTTAATTGATAGCAATTCAAAGTGTCGAGATGGACGATGAGGAACATTAAATGAAATGTTACCGAGCAGGAAATCAGAAACAATATATACATGAGCGTAGCCAGGATAAAATCTAGGGGGGGCGGGAAAAATTTTTAAAACCTTTTCTTTAGCATTACTTCGGAAAATCAAATCTTGTAACGTTAATTTAACGGGGCGGACAAAATTTTTTTATATGTTCTTTTTTAAGAAAAACGTTTCTTAAAAAAATTTTTTTTAAATGTTCTTATTTTCTAATATAGAATTATTGTTTTTCGTTATACCCTTTACCATAGTTGGAAAGGGCATATGGCTAATTCCAAAGTGTTGAACGTGACAGTCGTACGCATCAAAAATGCAATAACATTTTAAGCAAAAAATATTTTTACGTTTTCTTAACCCTAAAATTAAAGCACTAAGAAAGCACTGTTATCTATGCTAAAGTATATGGAGGGCGCGATTCTAGGTCAAAGATAATGGCAAAAGAAGTAGAGGTTCGAACGTGAAAAAAACAGAAGTAGTTTTTGTGGCCATGTATAAAAAGGCGTAATTCAGCGAAACCTGGCACAATTTTTTAGTCAAACTACTTTCAGAATTTTACGTAGTGTTTTGGTTTGATTCCAAAATCTTCTGTATTTTCTTTTTTTTAAGCCAAAATCTGGGTCGATACGTGACATTTCGAACGTGAAATTTTTCCGTAATAATTTAACTGAATAATGATCAAAATAAAATAAAAATTTACCATTAATCCGAATAACATATTTCTCTTTGAACTCTTCCTTAGATTACAGACCATGTAAGAAAATTTTTTTGGAATAATTTTTATCAAATAAAACCTTTTTTAAGAAAGATAAATATTAAAGAAAACATACAATAAAACATTCTCAAAAATAAGAAATTACGTTTGCGCAACTTTGTTGTCTGATTGTTCATCTAAGTGAACAAATTTATGAGTAAATTTATAAAACTAGTAAAATCTAAATGTTTCGCTATAACAATATCGTAAAATAATCAGCTTTTAATAACTTTTAAATTTTGGGTCACGGTGGACCTTTTGGCGGAAATGCCCATATGTATGTATATATGTAAGTTTGTTATTCCGTTGGTTATTTCTATCTTACCCCATAAAAAAATATATATATAAAAAGGGTGGTCCAACCATAATGCGCGATGTTAATTGTGAGACGCACCTTAACGTGAAGTTTTTTCCCAACTTAACCCATTAGTGCATAAGGTGCCTTTTAAGGGACGCTCTTTTTCCACTTTACAGCAACACGAAGAATAAAAAATTAAACTTTCATTTAGCATCTCATTCTCTTGTGTGTCATCGTCAAAACAACAAGTGTTTTTTCCAATTTTATTCTATTGAGTGCGTAATATTGTGCAAAAAATGTAAAACGGGAATAAGAAAATGCGCACCACACGTGAAGGGTATGTAAGAATAAAAAAAAAATTAACTGTTTGTTGCTTTATTTATATTGTTGAAGTTTTAAAATATAAATGATTTTAAAAATATAAGCAATTGGCGTTTTTTATTCATGTCCCTTTTAAGGGACATTATGCTCTATGTTAATATTCATTGCTATTCTTATACAGGGGTCTAATCACCGCATTCGATACTATCGTATCGAATAAACTTTTTTGCATACGATAGACACTGACGTATCGAATGGAAACTCGATAAATGTAATATCGAGTTACTCGATATCGAATGCTATTATTTCTAATTCAATACATTTCATTCGATATAAAGTTTCATGATACCAAAATAAATAATTTCGATCAATTTTGCTCGATATCGTATGCGGTGATTAGACCCCAGACTAACAGTTGCTGAAATATTGGAGCAGTTAGAATATATTTACGACAACTTGCAAAATACCGCCATATTTGCAATACCTCCTTTGGATGGAAATGAGGAGAAGGCGTCATGCGGATACCCAACCAAAAGTATTTCAACATTACAATCAAGGCATGGATGGTGTAGACGAAATGGACCAGTTAATTGCTGTAAGAGGTTACAGACCATTGATTTTCAGTGCTGTCAAACGATGTGACGGTATAAATCACATAATAGACTACTCCAAAACGGATAAAAGATGTGCAAACTGCGGTAACAAGTCTAATTTTATGTGCAACATGGGCCTTCACCCAAAATAATGTTTCAAAAAATTCGTCCGATCGAAATAAATGGCATATCGTTTGAAAAAAACGTAAAAAATAGGCAAATTTTAAACTTGGAGGTGCCATTACTCAGCCATTTCTTACCAGATAATAATTTTACGGAAAAGGCATTCAATTATTTCGATCGGGCTTTTTGGTTGGGCTCCACAAGGGTTTGAGTGGAACCATACACCGAAAAACACAAAAGTACCCTTATCTAAAAAACGGTACTTGTGAAAAAAAATTACAGCGTTTTTCGTGTTCAGGAGGTCCCAAATAACTTATCTAGGCATGTGGCGTTCTTGGTATTTTTTGACTGTAAACCAGTCTAATGCACACAAAAGTACAAAAAGTGGGCATGCTAAAGCTTCGTACAGACGATGGTCAGATCTTACAATGTTGTCATTAAAATTGCCTAAAAATGTCTTGCAACTGTCTGAACATTGTAAGCTCATTTTCATTTGGCAGATGTGTAAAATTAATGCATCTGACAATGGCACCATTGTCAGAAAAATGTCAACATTGTAAGATCTGACCATCGTCTGTACGAAGCTTTATACACATAAAAGAAGCAACGTGTGTGTAAATTTTCACTTAAATCGAACCAAGGACTCAAGGTCCTGCCATATATCCCTTTTCTAAGAAACGTTGTAACACCTACACTTATCCGATTGTAATAAAATTTAGTATGCAAATTGACATTTGTAAGATATCATTTGTGCAGAATTTGGGTAGAATCGGATTATTAATGTGGAAAATACCAAAACCTCATTTATTGAAAAATGGTTTAAGAACGCTTAAAATGCTCTTATAAGTAAGAAAGAATAGTCGGCCAAGCCCGAACATATAATAACCTAAAGCACGGTACATAAAAAGAAATTTTTGCAAGTGGGATCCATGGGCAATCATGTACCCGCCAAAACAAAATTATGTTATGAGGTTAAGATTCATTTAAAAGTTCTTTCTGCCGAATATTATTTAAATATCTTCAGCTATAGAGATTTTTGCATGGGGTTGATATGGGGCATATGGTTTATTTAGGATCTACCAGGACAACATTTTATAATGACATAGTAGTTATCGTAAAAGTCATAGTCGCCAATTTGTATGTAAGTAGTAAGATTTATAAGGAAGTTAAATGCTTTTTTCGGGGTATTATTTTTATGACAGCTATGGTCAAATATGGACCGATTTCAATGAAATTCGAGAAGATGATTTAGATTAATAACAATAAAATGGGTTATCGGCACAAAGACCCTATTTCGGAAAGAAGCTTGTATGTGACCTATTCGGCCCAATAGGCTTGGTCCTTGTGCTAATCAGAACTTATATGCCAAATTTTTTATCAAATTATCTCCTAAATTGCGACCCGTACGCACAAGGTTACATGAACAGCCAGCCAGCCGGCCGGCCTGCCAGGGGTAACAAGTAAAAAACTTAGAAACAAATAATTTTCTATTTGAATACGAAAATCGCATATGGGCATTTTCCCAGAATGGTCTACCAGGATGAAAAAATAAAATGTGGATAACCATCGTCTTTTACTGTTTATTATTATAAAAAAATGGTTTCATATCATATCTCAGCTGTTTTACTTGAGGAAATTGCACTGGAAACTGGAAAATTTAATTTTTGCTTTTAAAGCTACTTCTAAAGACATTTTTAAGTATGCGACATTGTTTTACGTATGTAAACCAACTCCACATGTGTTTTACTAAAAACACAACAACAACATTATATCATAGATATTCCGCACAAGTTTTTTTCATATGCGTTTTGACAGCATTTCACGTGAAATGTTGAACAGAGTACCAGGCTTAAACTTGTGCGGAATATCTATGAAATAATGTTGATAGAGTTGTACTCTGTTCATTTTGTGAAAAAGTTCCGAAATGTTTCTGGCAACATTTTTTTACAACTTAAACTTGTGCGGAATATCTATGAAATAATGTTGATAGAGTTGTACTCTGTTCATTTTGTGAAAAAGTTCCGAAATGTTTCTGGCAACATTTTTTTACAACTGCGAAATAATGTAAGCTGCATTTTTTTCACGTGGAATTTCAAGCAAAACAAAAAAATATGAGCTGATTATTTAAAAAGAAATAAAAAATTAATATAACACAACCGGTTACAGTTTTTTTTATCCATATTTACTTTCTTTTTTATTAAAAAAATAAATTTTAGTAAAATACATGTGGGGTTTAAGCCTAGTACTCTGTTCAAATTTGTGAAAAATGTTGAGCAACATTTATTATTTCATCTTGCGAGTTTGTACAATTTGACGTTTTTATTCCTATAAAGTATGCGACATTGTTTTTTGTAATGTAAACAAACCCCACATGTATTTTACTAAAATTTATTTTTTTTAATAAAAAATTTAATAAAAATAAAATAAATATGGATAAAAAAAACTGTTGCCGGTTTCGTTATATTAATTTTTTATTTCTTGTTAAATAATCAGCTAATTTTTTTTTGTTTTTGGCTTGAAATTTTACGTGAAATAAATGCAGCTTACATTATTTCGCAGTTGTAAAAAAAAGTTGCCAGAAACATTTCGGAACTTTTTCACAAAATGAACAGAGTACAACTCTATCAACATTATTTCATAGATATTCCGCAAAAGTTTTTTTCATGTGCGTTTTGACAGCATTTCACGTGAAATGTTGAACAGAGTACCAGACTTTAGACAATACAAAAGTTGAACATTTTAGCGATGACATTAAAAGCTTAAATTGCGGCGAATTAGATTTTAATTGCATTGCAAAATTTAGCAATGCACGTTACAGAATTGTATCCGTAGCCAAAATCGCTAAATCAACTTTATAGATTTTTAGCGATAGAGATTAAGCTTTAGCGAATTACAGAATACGGCTGCAGAATTCCTTTTTTATTCTTTGAAATACACTAACATTTATTGCGGGGGAAGAATCTAGTTCCTAATTGCATTTTGCTTGTTGCTTAGGCCTGCTCATCAGGAAACCTTTTTCCAAAGACTTTGAAAAAACTAAAGATACAAAAATCGCCCGGTGGCCGGAATTCGACCACTTGACATTTACTTTCGAGAGAACCTGTTATACAATAAAAACGTACACATTTTAACTAATTAGCGCAAAATGATCCCATTTGGGATTAAATAAATAATAATTGAAAAAAATGGAATAAATAAAATTTTATATTCCGAAAATTGCTAACAATCTATAAAATAAAAATTGGGCGCTAAGGGGCTAAGAGAACGGCAAAATGCACTATTCTCCCATCTTTGTACGTGTGTTTGCAAGATAAATTAAAACGCTTTTCAAACACTTTAATTCCAAAAATTTAGAAAAAATATATTGTGCATATTGTGTATTTAAATTATAAGATTTTCATGAAATTTTATCAAAGTAAAAAATAGAAGCACAGATCTTCGTTAAAAGTCGTTTAAAAATGTTTCCGACTTTTATTTTCGTAAACGACGTTTTTGCGCGACTTTATTTTTCAAAATGTCTAACGATAGCCCTGTCCATATATGTTTATACATGTGTGTTTGCCAGTGCAAAATTAAAACAAAAACATTTCGGGAGTGTGTTTGCAAGTATGTTCAATGCAAGAAAAAAAAACAATTTGGGAGAATAACAAAAAACTCAACCACTATTTATACATGTACGTGCGTGTGTTTGCAAGGAAATTTAAAACGCTTTTTAAGCTCTTTAAGCCTGAAAATTTAGAAAAAAAATGTATATCTATATAAAAATACCTTTTAAAGGATATATGTTTCATTAAAATCAGTGGACGATAAGATACTTAAAAATCAACGACAAAAAAATTTTTTCCATATTTATATATATAGATTATTCACCTAAAACTGTAAAGCGAATGAGAATTATGAGCTAAAAAATGCACAAAAGTTGTAAAAATACTGTCTTTACTTTGATTCAAATATTTTTTTATTGAATATGAAGAAATATTTAATTATTTCATAATAAAATATGTTTTATTGAGTGCTATTTTGCAAAGTGTAATTTTGAAAAAATTTTTTATTGAATCAAATAAATAGTTTGTTGATCTAAAATTTTATTTTTAACAAACTGTGTTGTTAAAAATTTTATTGGGATATTTTTTCTGTGGAGTATAGTCGTTCAAGCCAGACCATATAATACCCTATACCACAGTATATAAGAACAAATTCAATAGTTTATTTTTGGATTCATTTCTTATTATATTCCTAGTTTATTTTAGTTAGTTTATTTACCGTGCCTCGGAATTTCCAGTCTGCTGGAAAGTTGCTAACGTAACACCAATTCCTAAAAAAGGAATGGCTAATAACCCTGAAAATTACCGCCCAATTGCAATTTGCTCGGCACTTTCCAAAGTTATGGAGAGTATGGTGAATTACCATCTTGTCAAAAATTTTGAGTCAAACTACCGCCAGTATGGCTTTCGTAGAGATCGCTCTACTGGAGACTTACTAGCTCTGTTATCGGAAAAATGGTGCCGTTCCACTCACCATTTTGGCGAAAGTAAGGTAATTGCTTTAGATATTTCCAAGGCGTTTGACAGAGTCTGGCATGGTGCACTCTTGCTGCATTTCGTGTCGGTGATAATTTCTATCGATTTATATCGAGTTTTCTCAGAGATCGCACTAAACGAGTTGTTATAGATGGGTTTTCGTCAAACGAATTCAAGATTCATTCAGGGGTGCCGCAAGGCTCCGTTCTTTCTCCTACTCTATTTCTTATATTTCTAAATGACCTCCTTTGTCAAACTTCCAACCCAATCTACTCTTTTGCACATGACAGCAACCTTCGCTATTCGTACTTCTTTGTATGCAGACCAAGCGAATCCGATGTCGGTGCTATGAGGCAGAATATGAATGGTACGCTTGGCCGAGGCCTTGACATAGTCTCAGAATGGGGTCGTGCGAATATGGTAGATTTTAATGCCCGAAAAACCCAATGTTGCGTTCTGACGCATAAACACGCGACAAACCGGGGTGCCTCATTTGTATATATGGGTGGTATAATTATTGAGGAATCAGAATCTCTTGATGTTCTGGGCATGAGGATACAATGTGATGTCCGATGGACAGAACATATATTCAAGGTGTCGAAAGAAGCATTCAAGTGCCTCGGTTTTCCAAGACGGTGTAAGATATACTTCACTCCATCTGATCTCCTTACTTTTTATACCACCTATGTATATCCGACCGCGTATGGAATACAGCTTTCATTTTTGGGCCGGTGCTTCAAAGTCTATTTTGTAGCTTCTCGACCGCGTGCAGGAGAGGGCGAAGGTTCTCATTGGTGACAGTAAGGTATCCAATTCTACTGACTCCCTTGAGCACTGTCGCAATGTGGGTTGCATTTGCCTGTTTTATCGTTACTACAATGGAATGTGTTCTGACGAAATTAGCGATCTTGTTCCCGAAACCCGTACGTTTGTTCGTAATACACGTTTTTCCTCAAGAGCCCATCCTTATGTGGTCGATTGGCAGGTGAATCGTACAACGCATTACAGAGAGAATTCCTTTTTTTCCCGGACTGTTCTTGTGTGGAAAAACCTTCCTGCAGAAGTTTTCCCTCTCACTAACAACATGATTAAGTTCAAATCGAATGTTCACAAACACTTCTCCCTCTATCCTCCTTCCCACAACCTATTTTTCTAGTTCCATCACAATGCAATGCATTAGTAGGGGTCATCCCCTGAGTGCTGTTCCTAACAGTAAAAAAAAAAATCAAGCTATGGAAATTTGCACAAAAATCGCGAAAATAGCAATTTTTTTAAAATGAATTTTTTTCAAGTTGTGCTAAAATTTGTTTGGTATTTTTTTATTTGTTAGAAAACAGTTCATATTTACAAAAACAGAAAAAAAGCCATAGACGATATTTTTCTTTTTTTGAATTATCATTGAAAGTTAATAATTTTTTGAGTTTAAGTAAATAATAAGCATTTGTCAAAACAATAAAAAAGATGTATAGAAAATAATTCACCTACATTTTTGTACAGTTATTTTCTTGAAACAATAAAAAAACCAAGCTCATTTGTGATTTTAGCGCCTTCTTGTATCGTACAATACTGACAAACACAAAAAATTTTTTATTCAAACATATTTTGATTTTCGTTGTTTTTTTTTTTTTTTTTAACAGTATCCCAGCGGTAACTAGAATGAGTAAAGAGGCCTAATAGAAGGCCTTATTAAGCAGTCAGAAGCCCTTCTCGCCGCATTCCATACTTATTTATTTTTTACACAGGTTGTCTTTGGGCGCAAGGCCTTCCACACTTCCTTTAAAAACAACTTCGATCCCTTCCCAAAGAAGGGAGTAAGGAAGGTCACTAAAAATAAAAAGTAAATAAAACTGAACACCTTCCTTTCTCCCTTCTCAAAGAAGGGAGTAGCGAATGTGTACTGAATATTTCAGAAGGTCTTTTAAAAAGAAGTTTATGCCTTCTAGAAGGCATACTTGTGAAGGCAGGATATCATGCGAAGCGAATCTTTTAGAAAGGAGTATAGAGGCCTTCAAAAAGGCCTGCCACTTGCGGTCCTTTCAATATTTACCGCTGGGATTAATTTGAATTTATATTTCATAGTTTTTGTAGTTTAATGTGTTTTAAACTCCTTAAAACTATGAAAATTCGAACCAAAATCACGAAAATAGCCCTTTAAAAAAAATAAAAATTTTTTAATTTTGTGGTAAAATGTTTTAAATGTTTTTCTTATAGTAATTAGAAGAGTATAAATATTTATTTATAAATATAAAAATTTCAGTCTCGAACTCTAAAAACCAACAGCTTTACAACAGTTTTCCTGAAGCGTGTAAAACTCAAGTAGTTGTTTAGCCATTTTTACTTCAAATTCTCTAACTTTGCCGCCCTCTAGCGCTGCCAAAAAGAGTTAAATCTATAAAATTCTTTAAAATTCATTTGAATTATTTTGTTATCTATCGATCTGTTCATTTTTATGTACAATATAAGACTTGTTTTTTTTATTTTTGTCTATGGGAAACAGCACTGTGCGTCATCGGCCCGTACTTCTTCGAAAATTAGGTCAGCCAAGCAGTTACCGTGAATGGAGTTCCCTGTCACGAGATAATAATGGATTTCTTGTGGGCAGAAGATTTCGACCTGGACGATATCTGGTTCTAACAGGATGGTGGCACTTGCCACACAGCCAACGAGAAATTCGCGAGAAATTCAATGGCCGTGTTATCTCACGTCGTGACGATGTTAATTGGCCGCAACGATCATGTGATTTGATACCGTTGGACTTCTTTCTTTGGGCATTTTTAAAAGAAAAAGTGTAACTCAACAAGCCAAGAACAATTGTTAGAGCTAAAGTATGAATTAATTCGACACATTAAAGACATTGAACCTCAATTATGTCTTAGAGTCATTGAAAATATGTATCTTCGCATAAAATTTTGTATTATTTAAAATAAACATCGTACGTTTTGGTTGGACTACCCTTTATATTCCGGATCCTCATAAAAAGTGAAGTATATTCAACAATGTGCGTATGTTCGTGAGTTGGTAAAAATTACGTAGAACCCAGATGTGATAGGGACTGGATTTTAGAAGTCCTTTAACAATGTTGGACTTTTTTTCTGCAAATGCATATTTTACAAGCCGTATAGATTATTGTATTAAAAAACTCAAGATATCGCTTTCTAACTGCAACATTTACATATTATAATTTTAGAGGACAAACAATAAGTAGATAATCTACGAACCTATTTTTTTCACTCACATATCAGATAATCTTTTAAGATTTGGCAGCAATCAGGCAAATCGGTCACATAAATGTCTGACATATAAGAAAAAACAAGGCCCATATCGTATTCTTTTTAACAAAGAACATATTATACCAATATTAATAGAAATGAATAGACTAACTTGTTGATGTTAATTGTTTTCGGCCATTTTTTTAGTAGTAGACAAACGAGCTTAATCATCTCAACCATTATTAAGCTCTTATCACATCAAAATCGAGATGATTATCCAATCATTTCAATGATTAACTTAAAATAGACATGATTAAAACTTTAATCATTTCATTAAACACATAGAATCATCTGAGCATACAGCTACTCACACTTTTAGTGGCACACTTTGAAAAATAGGCGATTCGTTAGCAAATTGTATTTCGGAAGAGTGGGTTGCTGGCCCTCCTTATTTAGATTGGTGATAGGGCCGCTATCTTCGTGTCGAATCCCACGATGCAGTAATGCGTCAGCAAATACTAATTTGCCTACTTGCCTGAGATGTTAAGATGTGCTTTAGCCATTCAGGTTACAGGTTTAGCGCCCTATGATCCAGTGGAAGTTAGAGGAATATATTTAAAAAAAAATATGTTGCTATGTTTGGAACTCAAAATAAAATCCTTAATTCACAATGCTATCAATGCTAAAAAATCTGCGGGTAACTTTTGGTTTTTTTTTTTCTTTTTGAATATCCCATACACCAAGATTATGTCTATCTTATAATTACAGTATGAGAATTTAAAATTATCAACAAAAAAAAGTTTAATAAATTTAACATTAAAAAAAAATTAAATAACAAAAAAAATATACCGTGTTTTTTAAGAGATTCAGAACTCAGCTTTATTTGACAACCTATTTAACAGCTAATATCGGGTGATTTTTTAGCTATTATCTTTCTGGCAACACTGGCTTAAACAGCTGACGCACGTTTCGTGTTTTGTTTCACTGACAAACGTCTTCAGTTTGGTCTATAATTTAACCATGAATCGTCTTACAAACGAACAACGCTTTCAAATTATTGAATTTTATTATCAAAATGCGTGCTCTGTTAAGAAAGTTCATCCACTTTTTTATCGAAAAATTGTGTTCAGCGACGAAGCTAATTTTTGGCTCAATGGGTACGTTAATAAGCAGAATTGTCGATTTTGGAGTGAAGATCAGGCAGAAGCATTGCAAGCGCTACCAATGCATCCAGAAAAAGTCACAGTTTGGTGCGATTTATGGGCTGTTGGCATCATTGGACCGTACTTCTTCAAAGATGATGCGAATCGTAACGTAACTGTGAATGGTGAGCGGTACCGTGAGATGATATCTAACTTTTCTTTTGCCCAAAATGCAAGAGCTTGACTTGCATGACATGTGGTTTCAACAAGACGGTGCCACATGCCACACAGCACGCTTAACAATGGACTTATTGGGAGGCGTTCGGGACCGATAAATTGGCCGCCTAGATCGTGCGATTTAACGCCTTTAGACTATTTTTTGTGGGGCTATGTTAAATACTTAAGCCTTTGTGGGATAGTGTATAACGGCCTTTACTAACACTTCCGGTGAGGCATTCAATGAAACTACTAAGATAGAGCTGGACATCATCAGCATATAAGTGTATGTTAGAAGGTTTGAGACAACGATGTAGCATAGAAAAAAGTAGCAGTCCTTAAATTAACACTTGTGGGATTCTTTAGAACAACAGATAAGTAAAGTCTATGGCCAAAGTATTGAATGGTCAACGGTGTCAAATGCTTTTGAGTATTACAGCAAGACTAAGATGTTGATATTTTCAGTGTCAATTTCAGACTGAATATTCGCACAAACGACAATCAAAGCAGTAATGCAGATATGATTTGCTCGAACACCAGTCTGATAAGGTGTAAAGAAATTACTGCTACCTATAAATTCGCTTATCTGGACGTGCATAATTCTCTCCACGACTTTTAAAAGAAAAGGCAGTAATGCGATTCAGTCTAAAGTCTGAATTTAATTTGGATGTAGGAATTATCTTTGCTTGTTTCCAGCTTGAGGGGAAGATGCATGTGGTCATAATTGTGTTAAAGATGTGAGTAAGAAAGTGTAACAGTTACGGCATATGTATTAAAGAAATATAAACTTGTTCGTTGTTTTTTATTTATTAATCAGCTGTATTTTTCTACCAACTTAGTCATCTCAATTGTAATGAGAACTGCTGTGGTTAACATTTTGCTTCAGCGTGTTTAAAAACTCAAGTCTAAACTTAGCATTACTTATTATTTACATAAAGCAAAGTTCAAAAACACAGAGATGACCTTAATATAACTCACATTTGCATCAAAGAGTCCATTAAGATGACTGTTGCGTAAAACAGACAAATCGATTAAATTGGGTTTTAACAGCTGAGTTAGGGCAGATTCACTTTTATGTTCCGAACAAAATTTTTCTTCAGAACCACAATTTAATAAAATTTAATTTAAACATGGTTATAGCCGAAAATAGTAGCACTCTTCCTCTCATTTCTAAACAATTATTTTGTAATATTTCTCGTTTTTTTTTTTTTATTTATCAATCGTTTGTTTATTTGTAAAATTTATGAACAAATTTAAACTTAATTTGTCTAAGAACTTTTTGTGATCTTAAAAACTGTTTAGTTATTTAATTTTTTCATTGTATGCGCATATGTGTTGGCTGATATTGAAATTATTTGCAAAATTGATTAGTAAGGTGTTAGTATTTAGGGCAAATACAGATAGAAAATGAAGCAATTTAATATAGATTTGCTATTTACAATAATAAATTCTACAGAACAATAATTAATATAAAAATATATATTAATATATAAATTTTCATATTATTCGAATGTGTATTCTAAGTCAAATTACAATCCTAAAAAGCTTTAATACTGAATTGTAAAGAAAATTTTATACATTTTATGCTACGGCCTTCGTTAGCATTCCTTGAGCACGGCCGGTATTATTAGGTAGCAAAGCACCTTGAGAGTTAGGCCTTAACGGTGGCTCGTTACATATATATAATTTACATTACATTCTGCTGGTATCTACAAAGTTGTATACAATTTTCTTTACAATTTATGCTAGAAACACAACTGGAACGAACGACGAATTATTTGCAACGAATATTCGTCATAAGAAATCTATTTCTTTGGTGTATATGAAAGTACACACAATCATTGCGTAGACCGAAATTCGTCGTGTGTAACGAACTCTGCGATAGGTTTATTTCTGTTTCTTACGCAGACGAACGACGAATAAATTGGGAAAGCGACAGTGCAGCATAATAAAAAAAATCGTGAAAGCTGTAAAGAATCACAGGGACAAATCGCTTCTATTGCGAACTTGGCTCAAATTCGCGAAAAATTGCAAACTTTTAAACAAACACTTAAATTTATCTGAAATTGCAAATTGGTGAAAAAAAAACTAAATGTCGGAAAATAACAAAAAAAAAATTTGCAAAAACAGCGAAAAGTCGCGAAAATTATTTATATTTTAAACAAGCCATAAAATTGATTAAAAGTCTCCAAAACCATAAGTAATGGCAAAAATTCGGTAAAAATTGCTTAATTAGCGGAAATTTGCAAAAATTTGCTAACAGCGGCATGATAGCAAAGTCTACTATTTATTATAAATCGTGAAAGCTGTAAAGAATTACGCACTTGGATAAAACTCTTTAGCAAACACTAAAATTTATTTGAAATCGCTAAATGGGTAAAAAACAAAATGTCAAAAAATAACAAAAAAAAAAAAGAAAAATTTGCTAAAATTCGCGAAAAATTTTAATATTTTGAACAAGCCATAAAATTGAATAAAAGTCTCAAAACTATAAGGAATGGCAAAAATGCACATTAATACCTGGAGCTTACGCACTTATTGTGTCTCACAGACGAACTTACGCAACGAATTCGTCGTACTATGCGAAGGTCGTCGTTCGTCCCAGTTGTGTTTATACCATTACTTCATTGCTAGCCAAAGGATAGCTAAAGTAAGCCTCGTAACAGAAATATACAATCGAAAATTCTGATAGTGCATAGAAAATATTGAAGGAATAAGACTATTTAAGTATAAAAGCTTTTAAGAATTGTAATTTGACTTAGAATACACATTCGAATAATATGAAAATTTACATAATAAATGTTACTCACCATGAGAAATAAATTCCTAGATTCTATTTGTTAAAAAACATATAATATATATATAAAAATATATAGATCATACGTTTTCATTGGCTGGGTTCAAAATGGCTTATTCTTTACTAGACTGAGAACAATGTGTGACGAAATGACAACTGAATGTTGTTAAATATTAAAACAAAATGTTGTCTGAATGACACCATTATAGTAATAATATATTAACAGTTTGTTGTCAGAATGAGACCAAATGGTGACAAAATGACAACGAGATTTTTAAAAAATATTGACACCATCCCTTATCAAATCTAACACAAACGTAGTTGGCTCACTTTTGACAACGGATGTTGTCAATTTTGGCACATCAATACTGTAGGGGAAAACCTCTGTGATATGCAAAGCTCCTAAGCCAGGGATTATTACATGATCAACGTACAAATAATCTAGAATTGTAACCTGGCTGTTATATGCACAAAAGTGAAAGAAGAGAACTGTGTTTAAGATCTTATCACTGCCTTATTAAAAAGTTTCTTCCGTCACCATGTGATTCCCGAAGAATCCTTACGTGCGGTTTTCACAATACAGGCGCATAGAAACTAGCTTATCCTCCAACCAGTGTTGCCAGTGGATTTTTCGAAAAAATACCTACACATGCTAAAAGAAATCCGATTTTTCCCTACACGTTAAAAAAATTTCCCCTACAAAAATCCCTACGCATTATTGTCATCAAAATAGAAGAAAAAACATTAGTAGAAAAATACATTTTGTTCAAAAATGTATATTAAAGCTTTGACAAAAAATAAGTACAAAACTTAAAAATATATAATACATGTCGCACTTGTTCAACAATACCATTAACTCAAAATTTAAAAATTTTTAGTATGTAGAAGCAAAACAATTTTAAATTTAATATGAAAGGCATATGAAAAAGTATTTTTAAGCCAACCGTTTCTTTACCAAAAGGTTGACAAAATCGCTCGATATTTTTACAGTGGGTTGATATAAATAATACCAGTAGATGTTTTCCAAGAAGTGAAAAACTAAAAATGTTGAGTTAGAAGTATTGTTGAATAGGTGCATGTATGTACATTAGAGCGACTCAAGTTGTAAGGAAGCAAAATTCGTGCTCGATGTACCCTCCTAAGAATGAACCTTGGACTTTTTTAAGATGACATTTTAAATATTTCGGCTCCAGCTTTCCCCTCTCGTGAGCTGGACCAGTTTGAAAAGGGGTCTATTTTTGCATGTTTTGTTAATTTGTGAATCTGTTCCTTTACCAACATATACAAATTGGGTATCGTAAGAAAGGCTTTTTTTCTTTCCTTAGTCCCATTTTCATCCATACATGGTCTAGAAACTAAATCCGCTATCATATTGGCGTTACTACAAAATTGCATTTATATATATTCCAGAGCACCGTGTAAAATGCATCTAATTTGCAAAAATCTACATTATTTACATACAAAGATGATGTACTTGGCAAAAGAAAAAATTTGATACCCATATTACCCTATATAAAACGAAGGGTTACCACCCCATTGCATTTTTGTCAAAACGCGAACTAGCACGAATTTCAAAAAAAAACTGAGACACGTATTTAATTAAATCGACTAAAGAATAAAATATGTCAATTTGGCACTTTTATTACAAACAACCCCGAACAAAAAATTAAAAAACCGTTATTTTTACAGAAAATCCTTAAAAAAAAGGACATGGATGATCGTCCTTGGACAAATTGTATATACAGTTGTACGCGCCTTAAAAAAGCCTTTCTTACGATACCCAATTTGTATATGTTGGTAAGGGAACAGATTCACAAATTAACAAAACATGCAAAAATAGACCCTTTTTAAAACTGGTCCAGCTCACGAGAGGTCAAAGCTGGAACCGAAATATTTAAAATGTCATCTTAAAAAAGTACAAGGTTCATTTTTAGGAGGGTACATCGAGCACTTTTTTTGGTGAGTCGCTCTAATATACATACTTTTAAAAATTGAATTTTTTAAACCATTAACAACTCTGGAAATATATTTTTAAGCGATTTAAGTTAAAAGAAAATTTTTCGACCGTTTTGGAGAAAAAAATATCACTAACAAAACGTTTTTTCTGCATTTATTGTATAAATAATGCGATATGACGAAAAATCCCTACATTTTGGTGATTATAAAAAATCTGTCCGATTTTCCCTACGCTTCTATTTTAGTATCAAAAATACCTACATGTAGGGATTTTCCCCTACTTCTGGCAACACTGCCTCCAACAATAAATTTCAGTGTTTTTATCAAGAATAGAAATTGGGAATTAAGCACGACAAACAAAATCTTGTTAATTAAAAAAACCGCAACTGTTTTTCTTTTTAGTTATTTCGTTGATATACACTGTTCACATTATAGAAAACACTTCCATGGAATTTGGCGGAATTCACAACTTTTTGTGCACATACAGGGTGGTCCAACTAAAACTGCACGATGTATATAAAAAAAAAACGTTTACAGAGAATTATGTTAAAATTTTTTATTATTATAGAATGATCTATGACAATTGTGTGTGAAACAAAATGGCCGAATTATCTCATCCTTGAGCTCTTGAATTGTTCTTGGCTTATTGATGTACACTTTATCTTTAAAATATCCCCAAGGAAAGAAGTCGAACGAATCACATGATCGTAACGGCCAATAAACATCGCCACTACGTGAGATAATACGGCCATTGAATTTCTCGCGCAAAAGAGCCTTTGTTTCGTTGGCTGTGTGACAAGTGGCACCATCCTGTCGGAACCGTATATCGTCCAGGTTCATATCCTCAATTTCTGGCCACAAGAAGTCCGTTATCATCTCGCGATAGCGGACGCCATTCACGGTAACTGCTTGGCCGACCTCAATCGAAAAAGGAACCGTACTTCTGTCACCGATCGAACTGGGCCAGCATGCACAGGTGTTTTCACATTTCCTACAGATCCAGTGTGCTGAAATTTGCACACAATTCTTTCGAAAGAGGACACATTTTGTCGTTTTTACTGACCAAAAAAATCCCGAAGTGCACGAAAAGTATTTTGATTTGAAAGCCCATTTTCGTAAAAGGCCTGCTTAGTTGTGTATCACTCAATTGTTGAATTGTCAAACAAAGAAATGTCAACTTAAGTTGGGTAAAAAACTTGACGTTAAGGTGTGAATCACAATTAACATCGTGCATTAACTGTTGGACCACCCTTTAGCAAAAAATCACGTTTTTCAGTTCTCGTAGAGAATTCGTTTAATTTGTCTACAAATGTTTTTTTTTCAATAAAACTTTATTCTATGCTTCAGAACATTATCTGAGGTAGAAGACTTCATATAAAAACAAGTAAGAGTGCTGTATTCGGCTGTGCCGAATCTTATATACCCTTCACCATTGTGCGAGCAGAATACAGAGCAACTAGACAAAAACTAAATAATTTTAACATGCCTATACATACATATTTACAATACTTAAAACTTCATTATAAATAAAATTTAAAAAGCGAAAACTGGTAAATATTTTTTTTAAATCGGTTTTAGAACATAAAAAAATAAAAATATTAAAAAAAAAAATTTTCTTTTTAAAAAACCAAAATTCGAACCAGGGAACTCTCAGTTTCTAACTTAACACACCCCCTAGACAACTGAACCATGAAGGAACGTTAATTGAATATCATTAAAATCTACTTTTTTGACAGCTGCGTATGCTGCGAAAAAGCGAGTAACGGGTGGTGTGGACCTCCAGCTTAATATAATTTTATTTACTGCCGTCTATACCAAAGATAAATATTAAGTTATATGTATTGCAGTACATGTCAAAATTATGAAATCTTTAATGTAGACAGCACTTTTTTGTACATATATATTGCCGGCAATTTATGTTGCAATAATTGTTAGCCAATATTCGTTGACAAAACGCAAACTTCTTTGTTCTGCGGCTACTGCACCTAGAATATACGGCTTACCCAAAATACATAAGGAAGGGACACCCTTACGACCTATTGTGTCGTCAGTTCAAGTACCATGCTACCAATTATCAAAATACGTTGGCAATATTCTTAAAGTCATAATTTCTGACAAATACAATGTTAAAAATTAGCTACGGGTAAAGGAGCAACTGAGTGAGCAGCGTGAAAATTAACAATAATGAAACTATGATATCGTTTGACGTGATTTCACTATTCACGAACATCCCAATTCTGACGGCAATAAACACAATCATGAAAAAATGGAATATTATTAAAAATCATACTAAGATGTCCAGCTCACAATTTTTAAGAATACTCAAATTTTGTCTAAATGACAATAATTATTTTATGTTTGGTGAAAATATTTATACTCAAATCTTTGGTGTGCCAATGGGAAACCCACTATCACCCACTATAGTGGATATCATACTTGACAACCTACTTGACGATGCAATTACAGAACTAGAAAATAAAAATATATCGCCAAATATGTGGACGACATTTTGGCGATAACTCGCATAGAAGACAAGGACACAATTCTGTCAACTTTTAACAAACAACACCCTAAAATACAATTTACTACTGAGATTGAAAAAAACGGAGAATTCGCGTACTTAGACTCAAAAATTATACGCAAAAAAAATATGATTCTGTTTGATTGGTACACTAAAGAAACATCTTCAGGAAGGTTAATGAATTACCACGCTACACAACCCAAAAATCAAATTATAAACACAGCAAAAAATTTTATTTCTTGGGTTTACAACATAATTGATACACAATTTCATAATAAAAACAAACACATTATAACAAACATTTTAAAAAACGCACATCTACATTGATAGACAATACGATTGAACAATTGGATAAGTAGAGAAAAACCCACAACATATCTGCAAACATAGAAAAAGAAGAGAACAAATTTTACAGTGTAAAATACATACCTGGGTTAACCGATAACAATAACATACGGTCGTCAATAAAAACAAAAAACATTTGTTTGCATACAAACCCAATTTGACATTAAGTACAATTTTTTCTAGAGTTACTTGGCGGCCACACGATCAAGTTTTGCCTTTCAATTCCTTTCAATTTGCAATACACTCTTACTTTTTTACTAACACACTCACACTTTTAAAATTGACCACGAGATGGCTTTCAATTTCACCTTTCCATTTATTTGGCAATTTTACTTTCAATTTAACAGCTGAGTACAAGTTTGTCTTTATAAATTGTGTTGTTGTTGACATCTTGGAAGTAAATTGCTATGTAAATTTTGACAAGCAGTATACTTATGTAAAAGACTATCAATAACAACTTGAACGTGTGGCCGCAGGGTTAAGGCGCCAATTAATAAACAAAAACAAAGTAACATTGTATGCGAATTACAATGTGAAGGAAATGACAAACAGCAATGCGAGCTAATTTATATAGGAACAATAAAACGTACACTGGAGACAAGAATGGGAGAACACAAGATGAACACAATGGAGAAAAGAGACAACAGCACTAGCACAACACATCCTACATACTGGTCACACAATTAAGCTCGATGATGTAAAAATTCTAGATATAGAAAATAAAGAAAGAGAGAAGTATACAATTGAAAGCCTAAAGGCTCAGTTAGCCGGGAGTAACAGTAACGTTTAAAATCAGCTGATTCATTTTGTTGTGTGTAAAGCAATTAGAACGATTACAGTTAGCAGTAAGATGTTACGTCTCAATCTGTAAGAAATAGATTGGTCTTACTTTTTAACAATAAGGTTACTGTTACTGTTACTCCCGGCTAACTGAGCCTTAAGAATCCAACATCACACAGAAAAAATTATTGCCGAATTATTTTCAAACAAACTCTTGTTTGAAAATTTTTTTAATTTCTACAAATTTTTTTACTAATTCAATTAAAATTTTTGTTTGATTTTTATTTAACCAAGAAAAATGTTGACAACCATTCAAAAATATAATACACGCGTTATTGGTTTCAAGTTTTCATAATTTTGTATGAAATATTTAACGCTTTTTAATGTTGTCGTCTTTTTGCATTTTTTTATTTGATCGTAAGCAACACTTCTTTATGTAAAATATAAGAACTACAACAAAAAACACATGCAGTCTATTTTTGGACCCTTTAAAAAAGTACAACAGTAAAAAAGATGAAGAGGTTTGAAGTAAAAAAAAAATAGCAGGTAAAAAAACGTTTCACTCTTTTTAAACAACAGAAACAACAACAACATTATAAGAAACAAAATAAATTTTTGGTTGGTTTCAAAGTTGGTTAAAAAAAAACCAAAATCCCGTATTCAATTTTTTCAAACTGTTTGCTTAAATACATCAAATACAAAAACATAATGATGACGAAAAACATATCGAGTCGGTCTGTCGCCGTTTTTGGGTTACATTTCTTCTTCATTAGCAAAGGAAAGGATACAGCAACAGTGAGTGATGACGAAAAACATTGTGTGTATAAAAAAAGAACTTCGTTCAAAAATTATTCCAACAAAAAAATGTGTCTCAAAGCCAGCCGGCCGCTCTGCCATCATCTTCTAAATACAGTGCCTGCTTGTGTGCGCATCATTGCTTGTGCAAAAACCTGTTTTTTTTTTTTGATTTTGAAATTTAGTATATGAATTTCAGTAAACTTTTTGTTTGATTCAGTTAAATTATTTGTTTGAAAAAATCAGTGTTTTTTTTTCAATAAACAAAATGCAAATAAATTGTTTGAATATGCGAATTTGTTTATAGGACCGACTTCAGACAAAAAATTGTTTGATTCTACAAATTTTTTGTTTGAATTGGAAAAATAATTTTTTCTGTGCAAATTAAGAGAACAATGAATTTAAAGGAAGACACGAACAACATAAATGCGAGTTATATTGTCGCCATTACTTGAGCTGTGATTTATTTAAAGTTTAAAGTAATATGTATTTAAATATTAAAATTTTGTTTTATATTTGTATGATCCTGAGTACATCTAAAACTTTTAAATGTGATTAAATTTCATATTGTAAGTCTTTATTGTTTATGTGTTACATTATTGTACTTATTTTATTGTTGTTATAATTTTTAAATAGACAATCCCTTGAAAAAGTCGACAAACAATCGACGAAACGTCGGGAACAAAATATTGTAACTAAAAATTGAATTTTATTTACATTGAAGAAATTTAGGCCTTCACAGAAAAAATTATTTTTCCAATTCAAACAAAAAATTTGTAGAATCAAACAATTTTTTGTCTGAACTCGGTCCTATAAACAAATTTGCATATTCAAACAATTTATTTGCATTTTGTTTATTGAAAAAAAACACTGATTTTTTTCAAACAAATAATTTAACTGAATCAAACAAAAAGTTTACTGAAATTCATATACTAAATTTCAAAAAAAAAAAAAAAAAGTTTTTGCACAAGCAATGAAGCGCACACAAGTAAGCACTGTATGAGAAGATGACGGCAGAGCAGAGCCGCCGGCTGGCTTTGAGACACATTTTTTTTGTTGGAATAATTTTTGAACGAAGTCTTATTTATACACACAACACAATGTTTTTCTTTATCACTCTCTGTTGCTGTATCCTTTCCTTTGAAATGTAACCAAAAACGGCAGCAGACCGACTCGATATGTTTTTCGCCATCATTCTATTTTTGTATTTGATGTATTTAACCAAACAGTTTTAAAAAATTGAATACGGGATTTTGTTTCTTGTAATGTTGTTTCTGCTATTGTTTTTCTTATAGTTGCCCTTTTTTAAAGCGTCCAAAAATAGAATGTGTGTGTTTTTTGTTGTTGTTCTTATATTTGTTGGTTAAATACAAATCAAACAAAAATATTGTTTGAATCAGTAAAAAAATTTTCAAACAAGCGTTTGTTTGAAAATAATTCGGCAATAATTTTTTCTGTGTTTTAAGCTTGACAAAAATAATATTTATAAAAAAAGAAGTTAATTTTACAAAAAACTCTGATAATGTTTATCACTTTTTAGAAATACTTATTCTATATTTTGTAATTAATTCTTCACTTGGAGACCATTCTTCCAGCTCCAGTTCGAGCAAATTGAGAGAGGAAAGCATTGACTCACAAGTTTCTTTTTTAAGTTTGTTTGTAAATAGTGTCCTTGGACACGAGGACACTGGACGTTATGACATGATACCAATGTTTATATGTATATTCACAAAAACCATAAGATTTTTCGTAAGGAATATGGAAACTTGTAGTTATTTTCAAAAAGGTTCATAAATTTTGTTTAAATCATACAAATGGATAAATTAAAAAAAAGGGTCACAAAAAGTGTTATTGGCATGAAAAAGGGTCAAAAGTGATATTTAAGTGTCACAACGGCAACGCTGTTCTTAATTACCCTGCAAATAAAATTGGACCACCTGATCCATTTTGATAAACTGGATTACTCCATGGACTGGTCCGATGTAATGCAAGCATGAACCATGTCATTGTTAAAAAGTGTTTGTAGTGAGACGACATGTCTTCGTTTTTTAACGACATGCTTTCGTTTTTAAACGACTTCAAAACTAATCCTCTTGAGTATACCATGGAGTAGTTTTAAAACTACTCCTTAGTGGTCCAAAGGTGGGTTATATGGTCCTCTCCTAGAACATCGTAATGTTAAATAGACCAGGTTTTTTCCATACGTTTGGGTAATACTTTTGGACTAGTCCTGGTCACTTGTGGACTACTCTTTACACGCGTGTTTGGACTGATCCTATTATTTGCAGGGTATTTATCTAGAAAAATACCGACTTCAGTTAAGTAACAGAAATTTTCTTTATTAATTTTAAGCCAAAAAAAACAGTTCAAAGCTTAATCATTCCTTTTTATACGCCAATTTTTGTTTAAACGATTATTTTTATTGGTTGTACAAAAAAAATTTCGCCTTATTATGTTTTGACTATCAAAACGTATAAAGTATTTTATATTCGATGCTCGACTTCTACTAAACGTTTATAATATTTTATAATTTTAATTCATTGTATGTAGTATGTGTTCATTTTTAATTCTGTCTTGTAGTGTGTGCAAAAAATAACTAAAATGACACTTTGACAGAAGCATAGGAAAAGAATACAAATATTGTAGGCAAAGAGGAAAAATAAAAATAAATTACAAAAAATACAGTAGTGTAAAAAACATGATAACACACAACATGCATAATATTCTACAGCCAGCCGGTTGTCCGTCCGTTCTAAACATCTTATAGAATCATTTGCATTTAAGAATATTAAATAGACGAAAAAAGCTCATAAAAGACAGGCAGATTACATGTGTAATAATACAACGATGATTTTTATATGTAATTTAGTTAAATTTGTTATAAAATAAACAATAAAACCAATTAAATATAGAAATTAAAAAAAATTATATGTTTAAACTTGCGCTTCGGATTGAAATAATAGAGGTATTTGAGATTCCTAAGCCAATGCAAAGCCCCTTTTTGTAGTATTTAAGCAACAATTTCTAAATGCAAAACTAGAGCTCTGCATAAATAGAATTTAATGGGCACAAAGTTAACCAAATTTAAGCAAATAACCTGTTATATTACTCCCAATGATTCTATAAAACCCTGCAGTAGATCAGACTAAGGAGACCTTTTCGATCATGCTGAGAAATCGATATCACCATCTCAAGTGTGTAAAAGTCAATTTCTAAAAGTTAAGACCGGAAACAAATTTTTGGTACCCTTGACTGAAGTGGAGTGTATATAAGCAAAGTCGTTCTCATGAATCAATACAAAAGGCGATCGTTCAAACGCAAAAAAAAAACATGCGTTATAAGACAGCTGAAGTAAAAATTCCCATCGTTTAAAAAAGAAAAATTCTTTTTGTTCCCTTCACCACAGGATGAAAGGGTATATTATATAAGTTTGTCATTCCATATGTAATTTCTACAATTTTTATCAAAAAAATATATAAATTCGGGGTCCTTATAAGTAGCGAAGTTGATGTAACGATGTCCGACTGTTCGCTTGCATGTGGAAATGGGTTTTCCGAAGACCGCAAAAACGGTGGCGACTACGTTGTTACATACATATTTATGTCAAATATGTCAATAAATTACTGGGATGTGCAAAAACCACGACTGCCTCTTATTTTACCTATAAATCCCTTGTTGATGTGTTTTTTTTTATATCTAGAGAACGATAAGAGCTAAAGTTTTAAAATTAGGTGCAAGTGTCTCCGTTATCATTAAACAACCCCTCTAAATGTAAAGAAATTAACAAAGTTTTTCTTGGGATTCAAAGAAGTTAATTCAACGATGTCCGTCTGTGATTTTTTCTGTCCGTGTATATGTTGAAATTGGTGTTCCGACGACTCCCCATAGGATGGGACACTGTTGTTATACATATATTTATATCACACATATTTCGGTAAAGGTTCCTATTGAAATTCAACCAGATCGTTCCGGAAATGGATGAGATATCAGCAAAAAAACTATGAAGTTGGTTTTTTCGCTTTTACCTTAAATAAACCTGGTAGTAAAAGTTAACATCGGTTCATAAATAACCGAGTAATGGACAAATAACTACTTTTTTCTTCCAAAATTATGGCTTTAGTACAATAGCGCCCATACCATATGAATAAGGAGGACTAAATTTCTAGTACATCAGGAGTATAAAATAATGAGAATAAACAAAATCGGACCAGTAATTCACCTGATCCCAGTGTAGCTCCGAATCAAAGGTTTGGTACAATTTTTAATACTTTGGTAAAGCGTATATGTATAAGATTCGGCAAATCCGAATAAAGCACTTTTACTTGTTTACTTTGGTGCTGATTTGCTTCCTTTGCACTTTTAACTATTTAAACTGAATTGTTATTAAAATATTGAAATTGTTCAAATGAGTGAAAATATTCAGTTAAGGCCGGGTTTTCGAGATGTGGATTATGTTTAAAGTTAGTTAAACGTTGTCTGAAACTCGGATTTTTTCGGCGAAATGTGTTTTTTGGCGGCTGTAGGAAATATCGCCCAAAGAAAAATGGCCCAAAAAAAAAATGAAAAATCGCCCAAATGAAGAATCGCCCAAGCGAACATGAAAAATGACCCAAAAAGGTTAATATGAAATTAAGCCCAAAAAAAACGAAAAAGGGCCCAAAAAGAAAATGAAAAATGACCCAAAAAGCAAAAACGAATTTTTCCCAAAAAAAAAAAAAAAAAAAAAAATTACTCAATTTGCAAAAAAGTGTTTATTATTCATATAAATTTAGGTGACATGTCATAACGTCCAGTGTCGTAGTGTCCTTGGACGTTATGACACTTTTAAAAGTGTCATAATGTCCATCGAAGAATTGTCATAACACTTTGCAAAGTGTCATAACGTCCGCAACTTAACTTATAATCAAAAATGTGTAAATTATTTCTTAAAATACCGTTAAAATTTCAAGTGATTTTTTTAAAGATACTAATTTAACCATAATATGGTTGTCGGTGACAATGATTTGGTTAAATTAAACATAATATGGATAAAATATTTTTATAGCTTTTACTCCGGGTGTATATATTAAATATATATATCCAAAATAAGGATTTAATCTTGTATGGTATAACAAATACTGGCTTCGCTAACTAAAGCTTCTCGGTATAGCCGGCCTTCGGCCGGGCGCAAGGATTTTCTCCCCTATGGTATAACAAAGACCGGCTTCGCTAACTAAAGCTTCTATGTATAGCCGGCCTTCGGCCGGGCGCAAGGATTTTCTCCTTTATGGTCTAACAAAAACCGGTTTCGCTAAGTAAAGCTTCGAAAAACTGCCTTGTTTACGAACAAGGCCGACTACGCAGAGAAGCTTTAGTTAGCGAAGCCGGTCTTTGTTATACCATAGAGGAGAAAATCTTTGCGCCCGGCCGAAGGCCGGCTATACAGAGAAGCTTTAGTTAGCGAAGCCAGTATTTGTTATACCATAGAAGAGAAAATCCTTATTTTCGATATATATATATTTAATATATACACCCAGAGAAAAAGCTACAAAACCATTTTTAAAAAAATTCTACCCATATTATGTTTAATTTAACCAAATCATTGTCGCCGACAACCATATTATGGTTAAATTAGTTTCTTGAAAAAAAGTGTTGTTGTTTGCAACCATAATAAAACATGGTTTTCTCTGCTATGTAAGATTATGGTAGAATTTTAAAAATGAAAAATGGCCCAAAAAAATGGGCTATTTTTCATATGAAAAATCACCCAAAAATATTATATGAAAAATAGCCCATTTTTTCGGGCATACTATTTGTCTAAATCATTCATTATTACTATACGACGAATTCCTAAATGTTATTTATAAAAATAACGGGACATATTGCAAAAAGGTGGCATGTCATAACGTCCAGTGACATGGTGTCCGTGGACAAACTCGAAAGCATAGCTTACAAACTCGAAAGTATAGCCGGCCTATGGCCGGGCGCAAGGATTTTCTCCTCTTTGATAAAAAAAAGTACCGGCTTCGCTAACTAAAGCTTCTCTGCACAGCCGGCCTTCGGCTGGGGGCAAGGATTTTCTTCGCTAACTAAATCTTCTCTGCCCAGCCGGCCTTCGGCCAGGCGCAAGGATTTTCTCCTCCATGGTATAACAAATACTGGCTTCGATAACTTAAGCTTATCTGCGAAGTCGGCCTTCGTTCGGAAACAAGGCAGATTTTAGAAGCTTTACTTAGCGAAACCGGTACTTGTTATACCATAAAGGAAAAAATCCTTGCGCCCGCCCAAAGGCCGTCTGCGCAGAGAAGCTTTAGTTAGCGAAGCCGGTCTTTGTTATATCATAGAGGAGAAAATCCTTGCGCCCGCCCGAAGGCCGGCTATGCAGAGAAGCTTTAGTTAGCGAAGCCGGTTTTTGTTATACCATAGAGTAGAAAATCCTTGCGCACGGCCGAAGGCCGTCTATGCCGATTTGTTACAACATAGGGGAGAAAATCCTTGCGCCCAAAAGTGTTGTCGTTATATGTTTAATATATGCACCCAGAGAAAAAACAACAAAACCATTTTTAAAAAAATGTTGACCATATTATGTTTAATTTAACCAAATCATTGTCACCGACAACCACATTATGGTAAAATAAGTTTCTTTGAAAATAGTTTTGTTGGTTGTGACCATAATAAAACATGTTTTTCTCTTACATTTGAAAGTTACTAAATTTATATGAATAATAAACACTGTTTTGCAAAATGGGTAATTTTTAATTTCTTTTTGGGAAAAAATTCGTTTTTTCTTTTTGGGTCATTTTTCATTTTTATTTTGGGCTCTTTTACGTTTCTTTTGGGGGATTCTTCATTTGGGTGATTTTTCATTATTTTTTTTTTGGCCATTTTTCTTTGGGTGATATTTCCTACAGCCGTGTTTTTTATTATTTCTTTTAAGATATAAGACTATAAGATAAAGGTACATATATAGCTAAGCTGTTTCTTATAAATATTGTATACAAACTTGTTAATGGCGGCACAATTCTGTTTTCAGATTTACTAAGCCTAGTTTAACTGAGATCTCAAAAACCCAGCCAAAGTTTATTTTGCCTAAAATAGGGTTTTATATAATTTCTTAATTTTAAAACTTTTTTTTTATTTTTACAATGAGACTTTTTGACAGACACAATGGAACCTTTAAATTGTTTAATATATTTTATCAATAAGTCTCATATTTCTTATATGTACATAAGAATGTATGTATTTTAATCAATTGAGTCATATCGTAAGCGTGTGGAAATGTTGAGACAGTCATTGACGTAGATAAATAAATAAATAAATAAAACTTCAGAAAGTATATTAGACTTTAATTCATTACAAAGAATGGTACCAAGCTTTGTATAAAGACGTTTAATAGTTTAAAAATAAAAACTTTTAGTACATATTGAAAATATGTATGCAAAATATATGCCAAACATATGCAAAATATATGCAGCATATGCAAAATACATGAAAACGAATTTCATAGAATTGAATTACCCTCGTGCGAGCAATACAGAAGAATATTATATATTGTACTAGAGTAACCCTGTCCGCGTTGCTGGACAATACAAAATATGTAAGTCAAATGACGCGAGCAAGCAGAGCCTCATACCGACAAAATGTTATCCTCATAAGGAAAAAAATACTTTTTATGTAGGGAAAACACACCATCGTAAAAGTGCACGTGTAACGGATATTCGTAGAAATTTTTCGATGTATTTTTTATAAACCATCAGTGAAAGTTGATCTTTCCAACTCATGTACTCGTTTGAAAATCGGTTTAGTGGTTCTCGAGTTATAAAATGACGAACATAGGACAACTTATTTTTATATATATAGATTTTATATTATATACATATGTAAATAATATTTTATATTATATATATATAATATAAAATTGAATTTCGACCGATTTTAAAATCTATTTATGAATTAAAATCTAAATTCAATTAACATACATACAAATTTAACATAAAATTTAAAAGAATATACCCAGGATACTGAAAACGACATTATCGATTTCAAATCGTTTTGTTTTTAAAATCGTTTTCCATCACATGCCTGAATATTTCAGTTCTAAATGTCGAAGATTTGTCTGGACTTTAACCCGTTAAAACTTAAATTATCATTGAAAAAAAAATTAATAATTTAGAGAGATTTATTGTTGTATAGTAGTAGTAGTAGTAGTAGTAGTAGTAATTCTTTATTTAGTATTTTCTTTGTTTTTTTTTAAAACGTTATAAAAATATCTTAAAGAATATACGGCTGTGACTATGTCGTTAGCCGGAAAAAAAGAGTTTCACATAAAAAATATAATTTAATTTTACAATGTATTGATTTTTAATCATTATATTCAAATATTAGTGTTTTACGATAAGCTAAAGCACTGATAATGTATTGTACTAAATTCTGCCAATTGTTCTCCCCATTTAAATTTCTAATTATTTCCTCATCAGATAGAGTTATCTTATTAAACCATTTTAATCTAAAGTAATTTAAAATTGGGCATCTTCCAATGAAATGTTGGATGTTTTCAACTTCTTTTGAATTGCACAAAGAGCAAATTTTGTTAGTTCTTCTCGAATGCCGAGACCCATTCAGTTCTATCAAATCGCAGCGAGTTTTGAAGATCCACATTATGTTAGTTTGGGTATGATTACCATTGAAATATAAATGTCCTACCGTTGGATTTGTTTTATTATAAAAAGATTCCGTTAGCTCCCACCCACGTAGATGATTTAAATGGTTTTTTAATCTTAACGAATTAAAAATAAGTGTTTGGTTTTGGTTCCACTCCTGTTGTGTTATATTTGGTGATAATCGGAAATTGTACTCTAGGCGCAATGTATTTAAACTGTTCGCCCACGCTATGTTATGTGTTAGAGCTACTAAACTTAAAAAATTTGGGAGCCGTTCGTTAGTATACTGAAAGAGGGTTCGAGCAATGTAACGCATATGCAACTCAAGGGTAAATAAGTGGCCATCTTCCATACCTGATTCTAAAAAAAAGTGTATAATTCGGTGTGAATTTCGGTAAATTAATAACACGTTTGACAAAGTATCTTTGCAAGCAATCAACCTCGTCAAAATGTGAATGACCCCATATTTGAGCTCCATACGATTGTATGGAACGGCAAACCGCATTATACAGGTGGGTTTTACCCAAAAAATTACTCCATGTTGAGTTTAAGCAGTTTTTTGCAGAACTAAATCTCTTTGATACGTGTTTCGTAAATACACATTTCGGAGTTAGGATCATGCCAAGATAACAGTATTCGTTGACTATTTCAATTTCCTCCCCATTGAAAACCAATTTTTCATGATGTGCCAACCGTCCGCCATTTCGAAATATCATTATTTTAGACTTTGCCAAATTTACTTCCAAGTTCCAGTAGTTGCAATAAGTTTCAAGTTTTTTTTTATCATTTTTTGTAGCACATTTACATCATCTGATATCAACACAATATCATCGGCGTATAACAACAGTCTGATATTTAAATTACCAAGTTGTAAACCACCTTCAAGAAAATCATGGAGATCATTTATATATAATGAAAAAAGCAAAGGGGATAATATGCACCCTTGTTTAACAACTGAAGCAGTTTCAAATTTTTCTGATAGTTCTTGCCCATTCCACACTGTTGAATATGTTTCATTGTATACGCTTTCAATAAAACGTACCATTTTCGTTGATACTCCCATAGCATGCAACTTATATATTAGGGATTTTCTAACGACTTTGTCAAAAGCCGCTTTGAAGTCAACAAAGAACGCGTAAACTTTTTTCCCCTCCTTAAACTTCAGGTGCACAATGGTCGTTAAATTATAAATATTGTCAACAGTGGAATATTCTCTTCTAAAACCGGCCTGGTACTCGGAGAGAATGTTGTGCTGATAGACCCAATTATACAATCTTTCCGTGATAACAGCCATTAACACTTTAGCTATGGTGTTCATAAAAGAGATTCCTCTATAGTTACTTGTTTGATTAAAGTCACCTTTTTAAAAAATAGGGAATATTACACTTGTGGTGAAAGTTATATCTGCTTGAAGATTATTATATAGAGCATTATAATCGTTTGCCATTTCGATAATTAACTCATGCGGTGCATTTTTGAAAAATTCGTAGGGAATTCTATCCTCACCTGGTGCTTTTCCTGATTTTGCCTTCGCTAAAACTAGATATATTTCCGCTGTTGTAATATTGTTAACCAAAAAACTATCTTCATGGTACAAATGCGCATACTGAATATCTTTTGAATTCTGCAATGGGTTTAGTAGCATCATAAAATAGGATTTAAAATCGGACGAAGATATATTTGGCAGTTCTTGATCGTTTTTATTTCGGATCTCATTTGCAATCTTCCACCATGATTTCCTATCATTTACTTTATTAAGCTTGACTTCTAGTTCCGTATAGTTCTTATTTTTTCTTTCATTACAAACAATTTTAAAATTTTCATCTGCCTTTTAATACTTTCTTTTGGATTCGGCATTCATATGTTGTTTATAATCTTTCAATAACTCAAAAGAAGTGTTTCTAGCTTTTTTACATTGCCAGTCAAACCATCTATTTTTAGCAACTAACTTTTTATTTAAATTATTTTGAGTTGTGGATTTGTTTATAATGTTCACTATATCCTCCAAATTTATTATTGTTGTATATTACGTATGAAATATCTTACATATTAAGCATCATTTGCTCTAATTTCATATCTGACAATAACTATTTAAATTTCAATATGTATACCAGTGATGCCAGGAGAAATTTCCAAAAATCCCTGCGTGTTTAACAAAAAAAATCCCTTTTTTTACTACAACCAAAAAATGTTTTCCCTACACTTTTCCCTACGTTAAAAATTTATTGTTTTAAGCAACAGGCAAACCAATACATATTTTTTAACATTTTGTAAATATTATAATAAAAGCATTTATTAACAGCAAAAAAAAAAAAGCAAAATAAATATGCAAGTGCCATTCACGCAAAATAACCACTGTGTGACAAATTTATATCCTTTAATCTAGAGACAAAACATAGTCAAACTTCGTATTTGATTTTTCATTTCCTCATTTTTTGTCCTTTTAAAAGAGTTTACAATTTTCCAAGAATACTTATTTAAAAACATTTTTTTTAATAAAGTATCAAATTATTTTTAGCAAACTTAGCACCAAATAAATGGGATGTCTCTGTAAAAATTTAAAAAAATATTTTCTTCAGTTACCCTAAACTAAAATATAAAAAAAAAAATTTCCTTTTAAAAAAATATCCTTCCTTATCCTTAAAAGTTTTTATTACATTTTATTTAAAAATTCGAAATTAAATTGTTATATTTCTCTTAGTTTAGAAGGTGTGATTGTTCTTTTACACAATAATTTCTATGTAGAAATTACATTCATTAGATATTCACTTTTAATAATCGCATACATTTTAGCGAATGTGAGTTCGAGTGCGAATAGCAAAGATAAGAGAATAGTTCCCAACTAGGAACGCGAACACAAATATTCTTAGCCCCCTAACTATATATTAGGGCGTCACGAATATTCGTGTAAACGGTTTTGGCAATTGTTGAAGATTGCCAGGCTGTAAGGACTCGTAGCATAGGGTTTTTGTTAAAAAAAATACTTCATTTGAAAAATTTTAATTTTTAAATGAAAATAAGACAAATTTTTAGGCAAAATATCGAAAACGAGATAATATTTTAAAAATTCCCTACATTTGCCACGTGTGTGAAGATAAATATGAAAAGTTAAATATGTTTTTAAAAAATATCGCATGCGATAAAAAATATTTTAAAAAAATATCGCATGCGTATTATAAAGAAAATACGACTATTTATACGAAATTTTACAGTTTTTATGAAAAATTAATAATTTTTATTTAATATTTAAAACTCATTAGATATTTAGTTAGTCTTTTTATATTAAAATTTATGATTTTTGAAAAAATACGACTTAGAGTGAAATTCTCATGAAAGTGCTGTGTGAGGGATATGGCCACTGTGTCCAAACCCTTCGATCTCAGGGAATCAAACCTAATGGAAAATGAAGGCTATGTACAGGGCTACAATATCCTATAAGCACTTTTTCCAAATTGTATTTGTGAAAATTTTTATACATTTTTGAAAATTTGACTTAGAGTGAAATTCTCTTGAAAGTGCTGTGTGAGGGATATGGCCACTGTGTCCAAACCCTTCGATCTCAGGGAATCAAACCTAATGGAAAATGAAGGCTATGGACAGGGCTACAATATCCTATAAGCACTTTTTCCAAATTGTATTTGTGAACATTTTTATACATTTTTGAAAATTTGACTTAGAGTGAAATTCTCTTGAAAGTGCTGTGTGAGGGATATGGCCACTGTATCCAAACCCTTCGATCTCAGGGAATCAAACCTAATGGAAAATGAAGGCTATGGACAGGGCTACAATATCCTATAAGCACTTTTTCCAAATTGTATTTGTGAAAATTTTTATACATTTTTGAAAATTTGACTTAGAGTGAAATTCTCTTGAAAGTGCTGTGTGAGGGATATGGCCACTGTGTCCAAACCCTTCGATCTCAGGGAATCAAACCTAATGGAAAATGAAGGCTATGGACAGGGCTACAATATCCTATAAGCACTTTTTCCAAATTGTATTTGTGAAAATTTTTATAAATTTTTGAAAATTTGACTTAGAGTGAAATTCTCTTGAAAGTGCTGTGTGAGGGATATGGCCACTGTGTCCAAACCCTTCGATCTCAGGGAATCAAACCTAATGGAAAATGAAGGCTATGGACAGGGCTACAATATCCTATAAGCACTTTTTCCAAATTGTATTTGTGAACATTTTTATACATTTTTGAAAATTTGACTTAGAGTGAAATTCTCTTGAAAGTGCTGTGTGAGGGATATGGCCACTGTATCCAAACCCTTCGATCTCAGGGAATCAAACCTAATGGAAAATGAAGGCTATGGACAGGGCTACAATATCCTATAAGCACTTTTTCCAAATTGTATTTGTGAAAATTTTTATACATTTTTGAAAATTTGACTTAGAGTGAAATTCTCTTGAAAGTGCTGTGTGAGGGATATGGCCACTGTGTCCAAACCCTTCGATCTCAGGGAATCAAACCTAATGGAAAATGAAGGCTATGGACAGGGCTACAATATCCTATAAGCACTTTTTCCAAATTGTATTTGTGAAAATTTTTATAAATTTTTGAAAATTTGACTTAGAGTGAAATTCTCTTGAAAGTGCTGTGTGAGGGATATGGCCACTGTGTCCAAACCCTTCGATCTCAGGGAATCAAACCTAATGGAAAATGAAGGCTATGGACAGGGCTACAATATCCTATAAGCACTTTTTCCAAATTGTATTTGTGAAAATTTTTATACATTTTTGAAAATTTGACTTAGAGTGAAATTCTCTTGAAAGTGCTGTGTGAGGGATATGGCCACTGTGTCCAAACCCTTCGATCTCAGGGAATCAAACCTAATGGAAAATGAAGGCTATGGACAGGGCTACAATATCCTATAAGCACTTTTTCCAAATTGTATTTGTGAAAATTTTTATACATTTTTGAAAATTTGACTTAGAGTGAAATTCTCTTGAAAGTGCTGTGTGAGGGATATGGCCACTGTGTCCAAACCCTTCGATCTCAGGGAATCAAACCTAATGGAAAATGAAGGCTATGGACAGGGCTACAATATCCTATAAGCACTTTTTCCAAATTGTATTTGTGAAAATTTTTATACATTTTTGAAAATTTGACTTACACTCAGTTTAGATGAGGGCTTTTACGACGTCGCTTTGTCGACGTCTCTTTTGGTTTGTTGGTGAGCGGTGTAGAAAAGAAAGAGGGGTTAACAAAATGTCACGTTTTGTATTTTGCATGTCGTTTTTTACATTTCTCTTTTAACTTTTTCTGTTTACGTTTTATTCTTTTTCTTACTTTGAAGTGTGTGGTTGAAAATACAGTGAGACCTCGATTATCGATAATAGACGGGATCGGCAGAATTCTTGATTATTTATTTTTTTTGGTGTGTTTCTTATTTTATGTAAATATATAACGTTTTATTATGTAAACATGAGGAAAAAAGTAAATTTGGCAGAACATGCTTCCACACCGTTAAGATATTCTCTTTCTTCGTTTATTTAAATTTCTTTTGATTGTTCAAAATTTAACGAAAAAAAGATAATTTATTTATAATTTCGGATAATAGAGGCAATTTAAATCAGTGCAAAAAAATGTTTGTTTTCCATTTTATTGAAGCTGCCGGTTAATCGAATGACGGGTAATCAAGGCCATACTGTAAATAAAAAAAAGACATGCAACCAAAAATCATCGTATGAACGCAAAGGGATTTTGGAAGTTGCTTTAAAAGGGAATCAAGATAAAACGACGTCGTAAAAGCCCTCATGTGAATTGAGTGTTAGAGTGAAATTCTCTTGAAAGTGCTGTGTGAGGGATATGGCCACTGTGTCCAAACCCTTCGATCTCAGGGAATCAAACCTAATGGAAAATGAAGACTATGGACAGGGCACTTGGATAAAGTGCTTATAGGATATTGTAGCCCTGTCTATAGTCTTCATTTTCCATTAGGTTTGATTCCCTGAGATCGAAGGGTTTGGACACAGTGGCCATATCCCTCACACAGCACTTTCAAGAGAATTTCACTCTAAGTCAAATTTTCAAAAATGTATACAAATTTTCACAAATACAATTTGGAAAAAATGCTTATAGGATATTGTAGCCCTGTCCATAGCCTTCATTTTCCATTAGGTTTGATTCCCTGAGATCGAAGGGTTTGGACACAGTGGCCATATCCCTCACACAGCACTTTCAAGAGAATTTCACTCTAAGTCAAATTTTCAAAAATGTATACAAATTTTCACAAATACAATTTGGAAAAAGTGCTTATAGGATATTGTAGCCCTGTCCATAGCCTTCATTTTCCATTAGGTTTGATTCCCTGAGATCGAAGGGTTTGGACACAGTGGCCAAATCCCTCATACAGCACTTTCAAGAGAATTTCACTCTAAGTCAAATTTTCAAAAATGTATAAAAATTTTCACAAATACAATTTGGAAAAAGTGCTTATAGGATATTGTAGCCCTGTCCATAGCCTTCATTTTCCATTAGGTTTGATTCCCTGAGATCGAAGGGTTTGGACACAGTGGCCATATCCCTCACACAGCACTTTCAAGAGAATTTCACTCTAAGTCAAATTTTCAAAAATGTATAAAAATTTTCACAAATACAATTTGGAAAAAGTGCTTATAGGATATTGTAGCCCTGTCCATAGCCTTCATTTTCCATTAGGTTTGATTCCCTGAGATCGAAGGGTTTGGACACAGTGGCCATATCCCTCACACAGCACTTTCATGAGAATTTCACTCTAAGTCGTATTTTTTCAAAAATCATAAATTTTAATATAAAAAGACTAACTAAATATCTAATGAGTTTTAAATATTAAATAAAAATTATTAATTTTTCATAAAAACTGTAAAATTTCGTATAAATAGTCGTATTTTCTTTATAATACGCATGCGATATTTTTTTAAAATATTTTTTATCGCATGCGATATTTTTTAAAAACATATTTAACTTTTCATATTTATCTTCACACACGTACATTTGCTTTAAAATAAAAAATCTGTCCTTTTTTCCTTACGCTTGAAATTTTCCGAAAAAATCCCTAGAAAAATGGAAAATTCCCTACTGTTGGCATCACTGATGTATACCACCTTCTGAACCACTTTTATATTATTTTTTTGGTTTGTTTATTATAGAATTTTTTTGCATAGTTTGCATATATTCATGTATGTGACGGAAATCGATTTTATAAACGATACGATTTGAAACCGAAAATATCGTTTTCAGTATCTTTTAAAATGGATATTAAATACATATTCCTTTTATTTTCAGTCTTTATTCTTTTAAATTTTATATTATATACGTTAACTGAAGTGTATTCTGAACGAAAATTTAAGACTATAATTCAGAAATGGTTTTTAAAATCCCTCGAAATTCATCACACCTTTTAAAAACGTTCGTTGTGAAATCGATCCTTCAAAAATATGTCAAATCCGAGGTATACTAATAAACTATTCTCCACTACAAGAATTTAAGCCAGGGGACCATCAAATGCGTCGTGTGTTTAGTGAATGGGCTGCAACTCGACTGAAAGACTATATTACATCCCTAACAAATCATTGTACGGTGCTGTTTACATGCCGAAGTCGTCATCGGCATAGTTGTCTTTAAATTCGAAGCCGTTGCCAAACTTGCCATGAATGTCGAACGCTACAGGCAAATAATTCGTGATTTGGTTTAATTCCTCATGTCATTGCAAATTTAGACAAGAAATGGTTCAAACAAGCGAAATGGACCTGTGAATTGGCTACCTCGTTAGTGTGATTTGACTACTTTGGAGACTGCTTTCTGTGGATGTATGTCAAATATTTGGTCTTTGCTGATAAACTAGAAACGATTGATAATTAAGAAGCATTAAGAAGAACATTCTACGCACTATTGAGGAAATTAGACCGGGTATGCTCAAAAAAGTAGTGCAAAATTTTACCAACAGGATGGCGCACACAGCGGCCAAAGACGGTGATTTCACGGATTAATTCAAACAAAAGTTCAAGTACCGTAAAAATTAAAATCTGTTAAAGTTCACAAAATTCTACATGAGTAGGCGAAAAAATAAATGTATAATATGTAACGGTACTTTTGTAGTGACGCGTTGAAATAAAACATTGTGAGAAAAAGTGAAAAAATAGGCACAAAAAAAGCTAAACATTTTTTGTAATCAAATCCGATTTACAACCATCAAGCTGAGGTATATATTCAAATGTTTTGCTTAATTTTGTAAATTTTCTCAGTTTAAGTGGACACAAAGCTACGCACTTCAAATTTAGTGTGCCTCACTATTGTAGCTATTCAGATACCCATAAGCAAATTAAAAAATTTCTTTATGGTGGGGTGTCCGTCTGCACCTTCCTATACCTCCAAGAATTTGTTGGAACATGCAGTTTGTTCCAAGATTTACACACATCAAGTTTAGTGTGCCTCACTATTTTAGCTGAAGAGATTTGAATTGATTCGCGAAAAAAGGGCTTATGATCCCAGTGTGTGGCGTTACTAAGGCAGTCGCAGTCGCAGTCGCGAAGGCCATATACCAGAAATTTTCTGGCATTCTGGCGTTACGTTAAAAAAAGAAGACTTTTCGTTGTACCTTTAAACGAGCAAAGATTTTTTTTAATTTGATAGCATGAAAAATAAAAATATATAAGTCCAAATCTTACTAAAAAAGGTCTTATACAAACGTCTTGCTCAAATCGCAATCTTATTTAGTTTTGTAATGCAAGTCAAGATACACTTCACACACGTACATTTGCTTTAAAATAAAAAATCTGTCCTTTTTTCCTTACGCTTGAAATTTTCCGAAAAAATCCCTAGAAAAATGGAAAATTCCCTACTGTTGGCATCACTGATGTATACCACCTTCTGAACCACTTTTATATTATTTTTTTGGTTTGTTTATTATAGAATTTTTTTGCATAGTTTGCATATATTCATGTATGTGACGGAAATCGATTTTATAAACGATACGATTTGAAACCGAAAATATCGTTTTCAGTATCTTTTAAAATGGATATTAAATACATATTCCTTTTATTTTCAGTCTTTATTCTTTTAAATTTTATATTATATACGTTAACTGAAGTGTATTCTGAACGAAAATTTAAGACTATAATTCAGAAATGGTTTTTAAAATCCCTCGAAATTCATCACACCTTTTAAAAACGTTCGTTGTGAAATCGATCCTTCAAAAATATGTCAAATCCGAGGTATACTAATAAACTATTCTCCACTACAAGAATTTAAGCCAGGGGACCATCAAATGCGTCGTGTGTTTAGTGAATGGGCTGCAACTCGACTGAAAGACTATATTACATCCCTAACAAATCATTGTACGGTGCTGTTTACATGCCGAAGTCGTCATCGGCATAGTTGTCTTTAAATTCGAAGCCGTTGCCAAACTTGCCATGAATGTCGAACGCTACAGGCAAATAATTCGTGATTTGGTTTAATTCCTCATGTCATTGCAAATTTAGACAAGAAATGGTTCAAACAAGCGAAATGGACCTGTGAATTGGCTACCTCGTTAGTGTGATTTGACTACTTTGGAGACTGCTTTCTGTGGATGTATGTCAAATATTTGGTCTTTGCTGATAAACTAGAAACGATTGATAATTAAGAAGCATTAAGAAGAACATTCTACGCACTATTGAGGAAATTAGACCGGGTATGCTCAAAAAAGTAGTGCAAAATTTTACCAACAGGATGGCGCACACAGCGGCCAAAGACGGTGATTTCACGGATTAATTCAAACAAAAGTTCAAGTACCGTAAAAATTAAAATCTGTTAAAGTTCACAAAATTCTACATGAGTAGGCGAAAAAATAAATGTATAATATGTAACGGTACTTTTGTAGTGACGCGTTGAAATAAAACATTGTGAGAAAAAGTGAAAAAATAGGCACAAAAAAAGCTAAACATTTTTTGTAATCAAATCCGATTTACAACCATCAAGCTGAGGTATATATTCAAATGTTTTGCTTAATTTTGTAAATTTTCTCAGTTTAAGTGGACACAAAGCTACGCACTTCAAATTTAGTGTGCCTCACTATTGTAGCTATTCAGATACCCATAAGCAAATTAAAAAATTTCTTTATGGTGGGGTGTCCGTCTGCACCTTCCTATACCTCCAAGAATTTGTTGGAACATGCAGTTTGTTCCAAGATTTACACACATCAAGTTTAGTGTGCCTCACTATTTTAGCTGAAGAGATTTGAATTGATTCGCGAAAAAAGGGCTTATGATCCCAGTGTGTGGCGTTACTAAGGCAGTCGCAGTCGCAGTCGCGAAGGCCATATACCAGAAATTTTCTGGCATTCTGGCGTTACGTTAAAAAAAGAAGACTTTTCGTTGTACCTTTAAACGAGCAAAGATTTTTTTTAATTTGATAGCATGAAAAATAAAAATATATAAGTCCAAATCTTACTAAAAAAGGTCTTATACAAACGTCTTGCTCAAATCGCAATCTTATTTAGTTTTGTAATGCAAGTCAAGATACACTTCCGTTTTTTTAACGTCACGCCAGCGCATATTTTTGCTTATATCTGCAAATCATTAGCGCCGATTGCTGTAATTTTTTTTCTGAATATAGTGCTACTTCATTACTTTGTTTATCTAAAAACCCTTTTTACAAATTTGACTTCTTCATTTAATTTTTTACATTCTGGGGTACAAATATCACGACACGTCAAAATTGAAATGCACATATGCTAAATTAGAGAATTAGCATGAAGAAGATCTGGGGGGTCTAGTTACCGCATACGATAACGAGCATAATTGATCGAAATTATTTATTTTGGTATCATAAAATTCGATATCGAATGAAATGTATTGAATTTGAAATAATAGCATTCGATATCGAGTAACTCGACATAACATTTATCGAGTTTTCATTCGATACTTCAGTGTCTATCATATGCCAAAAAAAAAACGATAGTTTATTCGATACGATAGTATCGAATGCGGTGATTAGAGCCCTGATTAAAAAAATGGAAAGCTTGCGGAAAAATAAAATACTTTTTTCAAACACGGCCTTTTAGGGAAGTAAACGGGTAAAACCTGTATTTTTAAACTTTTTTGTTACCCCATCTGTCTTTTAAATCAATAAACATAGAAAAAAGATTATATCGCATTCGTAACTGCTCTAAAAAATACAAATATAAATTTGCTACTTTTTGGAAATTCGAGCGCTGAAGGGGTGAAAATCATATTTTCGCTCCTTTTTTTCTTTATTCAGTTGCATATACGTATGGGCTGCCACTACAATATTGAAATTTTTTAAACTTCAATGGGGAAAAAAAAGAATCAAAAAGGGGAAATACTGGAAATAAAATTTTTTTACGCTGGATCTCCACGTAGCCATTTTTTTTTTTTTTTGAGCACAAGCAAAAACGTCGGCAGAATAATGGCGCAATAATTGTTAATAATATTGCTGGAGAACACGTAAAATTGCTTTGACATAAACAAACGTACAGGAAATGAAATGTCAGATAACTGAACACTCATTTTTCAGCAGTTGCTAAGCAATCATTGCGCAATGGATTGCCGCTTATGGCAACATACGGTCTATAGGGTATGTGTACCAGAAGTCGGCAGTTTAACTTTTTTTTCATTTTTAGTCTGGTGCCATTACGTACAAACGTGATACTGGGATGGCAACTAGCCACTACAGTTCAGTAATATATATATTTTCGATTCATATAAGAGTTTTTAGACACATTCTACATTAAATTTGAGCAATTTTAATTTTTTCTAAAATACACGGCATTTGCCAGTAGTCAGCATACCAATCCGCGGCATGTAATGCTCCTTTTGTCGGCATGGCTATTTTTTAAAGAAAAAAACCAATTTGTACAGGAATTCAATTGATCATTTATTGAAAATTAAAGCTTTTTACTTTCTAAAATGCTTAAAATGTACATTTTTACGTTTATGTAGACATTACACGCAAAGAAAAAAAATGTTTTACTATGGTCACCTCCAGCAAAACCATTTTGAAAGATAATTTTAAGCATATTATGTTTAGTTTAGCCATATTATTGTCTCCGACTACCATAACCACATTATGGTTGCCTAAAAACTTGTTGCGGTTAAATATGACAATAATTTGTTTTCAAATTAAAAATAGTATTTTCCTCTTTTGCAAGAGCAACATGCTATGGTTGAAAAACAACCATGCATATATGTTAAACATATTTTAGTTATTATAAACCATAACATGTTCGGAGGCAAACATAATATGATTGTGGCTTCTTGATGGACGACTTATTTAACCATAATATGGTTGTCGGGGACAATAATATGCTTAAATTAAACATAATAAGTTCAAAATGTTCTTCAAAAATAGTTTTGTTGGAAGTGACCATATTTAAACATGTTTTTATCTGGGTGTACACACGTAGAAAAAAAGTTTCACCTCCAACAAAACTATTTTTAACGAGAAATTTAATACATATTATGGTCAGTTTAACCATATTGTTGTAGTCACAACCATATTTTGATGTTATGGCTAAATATGACAATAATTTGTTTACTACTAATAGTTCTATTTAACAATAGTATTTTCCTCTTTTCAAAGAGAAACATGCTATGGTTGAAAATTAACCATGCTCTTATAAGTGTTACATATATTTTTGTTATTACCCAAAACATGTTTGAAGGCAACCATAATGTGGTTGTTTCTTCTTGATGAAGGACTTTTTTAACCAAAACCACCGGTGACAAAATTATTGTTAAATTAGCCATATGATTAAGATTTTTCTTTTAAATAAGTTTTGTTGGAAGCAGAGCTATAAAAATCTGAAATCAAAATGATTTGAACCAAAATTATTTCATTCTTTGATTTCGAAATGATTTTAAATTTGTAATATTGCAATACTTTGTAATTATCAGAGTCAGGTTTATTTCAGAAGAAGGAACTTAATTTGAAGGAAACGAAGATTTTGATTCTGATTGAATTGATAAATTGAATAAAAAAAAAATTATTACTTTAAACATCGGAAAATGTATTGTTTGATTTTAAATTAAAATCTTACATATGAAAATTCAACCATTGGGACGCCATTAAATATACTGGACCGATCATCCAAAATATCAACAACATTTTGTTTGTAGCTCGTCCTTTATTAATTGCCTCTGCTTTCTTTACAGCTAAGCTTAAGCTTAAGCCGATTAAAGGACGATCATTTTTATAATGGCTTTATAATACCGCTTACACTGTGTTCAGAATGTAATTAATTTTTACCGGAAGTTTACATTTGGCGAGGACGTGCCACTATTTTACTACCTTTTCCTCTTTATCATTTGACTAAACTTGTATTCTGTCCTGTAAAATGGAAAGCTAAATTTCTGGCTGCCACCAAGTATAGACATCAAACCTTTGCATTGTTTTCATACTTTTCAAATTTAACTTTACTGAAATAAGTATGTAAATTAAATGTAAATATTTAATAGTCCTTACAAATTTTCAAAATTAATTGTTTTGGGACCCCATATACAGTTAAGCTAGAAATAAATGTAAATATTTAATAGTCCTTACAAATTTTCAAAATTATACTGTTTTGGGACCCCATATACAGTTAAACTAGAAATAAAATTTCTGCCGACTTTAGGACAACACTTATCCTTTATAGGGCAGGTCATGAGATACACAAAAGAAATCATGCCGACTACTGGGTAAACTCGTTTTAAACTCATTTTCTGTTATCACAGAAATACTCATCTTACTCCAATTTAATTAATTTTTCTAAACGACTTTTTTCTGCGACTTTATTATTATAAAACGACTTTTTGTGCGACTTTTCAAAAACCCTGATTCCGAGGTACATAGCTTCGGTTTAAGCCTAAACCGTCAACAAAAAGTGTAGTGTTTGCTGCGAAATTTGTTAAATTTTTTGGGAGTTAGGTATAAAAAACAGATTTGTTAAGAACATATGTAAGTAATTCCATATTTCTAGATTGTCTGCTTATTACTCTTCTATACATCGGTCCCACTGTTCCTTCGTTTTTAGATAAATAGAAAACTATATTACAGGCATACAAATTTGCTTGGAATTATAGGTACGAAAATTTTAAAAATTCTCTTCACAAATACCTACAACCTGATTTTTTATAACTCAGTTTGTTTTTCTTCACCTCTGCTGTGGTAAGCAGTGATGCCAACTTTTTGAGAGCAAAAAGCACTTTAAAATTTAAAAAAAGCACCGAAAAAAGCACTATTACGAGCAAAAACAAGCGTAAAAAAGCACTAAGCCATTTTTACAATTTAATTAAACACAAAACAAGTTGCATTCGGCTGTGCCGAATATTATATACCTCCAAAATTCAAATTATATTTGTATATAAACATTTTTTAATGTGTTATTATTAATAATATCATCCAAATCATTTGGAGTTTAAACTGGCCATATTTATCACTTTTTTACCATTTGAAATATTAAAATCTTTACAAGCCTTCTCAAAATTGTACCCCAAATAGCAAAGTTTAACTCAATCACCCTCTATATAATCGTAGTTTTAAAAAATGATAGAGAAAAAATAAAAATTGTAAAAAGCACTAAAGGCACTAACGAAAAATTGAAAAAGCACCAAGTTAGTGCTTTTTCTTGTTTTGGCACTATGGATAAAATTTTGGCGTTTTGAGGCATTAAAAAGCACCATAAATAGTGCCAAAAGCACTAAGTTGGCATCACTGGTGGTAAGACACATTCGGAAAACAATAAAAGAGAAAAAACCTAAAGGAATTTTCTCGACTTCAAGGTCGTTTATGGCAAAAACAATAAAAACTCAACAAAATGTGGTAAAAAAAAGACAAGGACAGTAAGTACGTCAAATAAAATAAAAACACTCATTCGCACATTAGAAAATGAAAAAACTTACCTTTTTTACATATGTATGTACATATGTAGGTATTTTAAATTATCGTAACAATTCGTTGATTTTTTTAGGTAGGTAGAAAAGTAATAATTTTTTAAATAATATTTTTATGTATTTTGTTATTGATTAAAAAAAACTTGTTTAGTTTTGTAATTTTTGTGAAATTTCTTTTTTAATATTCTCAAATTTATACTAACAAAGCATAAACGGACACAAACACAAGCTTTTTAAGTGTAAACAACTGATAACAAAATGGGGAGGGGATGACAAAGCGGTTGCACTAAACTTTTTTTGCAAATTTTTTTAAAAGCGGGAATCTTTTTAGCAAATTATTATTTTTTCTAGGTATATTTTACTTTTATATAATTTATATATACTTATATATTTTTTTTTTATTTTTTATAAATATTTATTTATTTTTATTTAATATTTTGTGTTTAATTTATTTTCACGTTGGTTTTATATGTGCGGATTGATGTGTTTAACACTAAGGAAGAGAGCGTATTTAGTTTTCACCTCATCTTATATAGTGGTGAAAAATAAACTGTTTGCTATATGTATGTTTCCCCAAAACCGAACAACGTAAGCGCACGTTTTTTTATTTTTTAATTTTTGTTTGTTTTGGTGCTTTTTCTTAATTTTTTATCTTGCTTTATAAGTTAATTCAACGTACACTCATTTAGATTACATATAGTAAGTGGTGAATTGATTGTAATGCTTTTTTATAATAAACCAAACACAAAACACTTAATCAATGACTTTTTTGCAACAAAAACCAATTATTCATTAAGTTCCGCAAACAATGTATACCCATTTTTCATGCAATTTCCTTTTAATTTTAAGCACGTTTCTTTATACCTATGTACCTAGGTATTTTCAATTCAATAATTTTAAAAAATTCCAACAAGTTATATACATATGTATGTATGTAGGTATTTTCAAAACACAATATTTAAAACGCCATAAAAATCCAACCAAAAATTCTAATTGATATAACCCGACCCCGCGGCGCAAATTAAGTAGAAATCTCCTAATCCCGCTTAACTGAAAACCAGTGTAACATAATCAAACCACACACTTTTTAAAAACGACAACAATCTCTCGAAATTTAACAAAAAATAAAAAAAAACAGCGTAACTTAAACGCCGAAAAAAACAATACTTTAAACGGTTAGAAATTAATAACCAGCAGTGTAGGTAACAGGAAAATAAACGTACCAAACCGTTTAAAAGATATCGTAGTATTTCTTTTTTTAAGGTAATAACCCAACACACTTGTCTTTTGCAAAGTTTGCCAAACGACTAGATTGAAATATTTTCTTAATTTACGCTATAGCAAAATAAATTTTTTTATTTCAGTACATATGTATGTATGTACATAAATGTGTGAGTTGGGTTTATTATAAAAAAGTCTAGTTAAACGAGGAGTCAACAATCAACCTCAAACGACTACAACTACAATTCAAGTTTTTTTTTTTTGTTGTTTCTTCTCCAATTGCTGTCTTTCTTTTATTCGTTATACGTTGTTTTCCACTCTTCTACGTACTGAAATGAACGTAACGTTAGAAATAAAACAAAAATAAACAGAAAGTATAAGTGTTGCCAGAAAGAGGATTTCATAATTTACTCATACTTCAAAACGTTATAATGCTCTAAAGTAGGAATGGGAATAAAATATCGATATATCAAAATATCGATATTTTTAAAAGAAATAATCGATATATATCGCCGATTTTTAAAATACGATACATCGATATTAAAATACGACTATCGATTCGATTTAATGAATGATATCTCATTTTAAAGCTTATTTCTAACACTAATGACGAAAAATAATTAGAAATTGAAAAATGTATATTTTCATTGATAAAAATTATATTTTAAAATGTATTCAAGTTACTAAAATTTCTATTAACTATTTCCATTTTATGTTACAAAAATTACAACTAACGGTGCGAAATATTCGCACGGGTCATCTAGTTAGAATTGAATTTTGATAAAAATTTCAGATTACTAATTGATTTGATTAGAAATAATCAAAAATCTAATCACCATTAGTGACGATTATCATTTCTAATCAAATTTAATCAATACTAATCCAAAAAATAATTGATTAGATTTCTAGATTATTTTTGATTAGATTTGATTAGAAATGCTAATCGTCACTAATTGTGATTAGATAAATAAAAGAAAAAAAACCGTGCATTTTTACTTACCAATAATTTTGAACACTTTAATTTGAATAAAACAAAAATTACAATCTTACAAAACAAAGATTTTACTTTCAATGTTAAGTAAACAAAAAAATTATACTTGTACTTCCACAAAACACGTTGAAAATTAACATTAATAATAATACAACAACAAAATGAACCAGCTGCGTCAAGTGTAATGCAATATTCAAAAACTGTTACATTATGTAAATATAGCAACAAATGTGACAAATAAATATTTTCTTTTCACAAAAATACTTAAAAATAGTTGATCTAATCAAATCAAATCAAAAATAAAAAAGAAATCTAATCAATTATTTTTTGGATTAGTTTTGATTAGATTTGATTAGAAATGCTAATCGTCACTAATTGTGACTAGATTTTTGATTATTTCTAATCTAATCAATTAGTAATCGTCTAAAATGGCTAACTAATCAAAATTAATCAATTTTTCAGCACAATTAAAATTTCTAATCCAATTGCTAATCAATAGGATTTCTAATCATTATTCCCAAGCTATGGTTCAAGTCAACATATGGGGTTTTTTTCGGTGTTCGACTTGTCAAAGTTTCTATACAAATCATGGTGTAATAAGCAGGTGGCATCGTTATGGCAACAAATACAACATTACAACAAAAATGGAAATTATATCAACGCTTACATCAAAAAATACTTTACATGGGGTCTTCACCTAAGATAATATCTGATATAATATGTGAGAGAACGTCGGCAGAATGAGAGAACAAATTTCTTCATGTTAATCTTAATCTTAAACAAGGGGAACACGTATCTTATAAGATTTCATAATCTAATGATTCTCGTGCAGTAAACTTGTGTCGTTTTTACTCTTTTTTTTAGTTTTTTCTTGTTTTTTAGCTAAAAATATTGTTTTTTTAAACACTTATCACAAGATTTTCTCTATTTGCACAAAAAAATTAAACATTTTAATTAATGCGTCCTATTTTTGTACTATATGTGTGTATGTATGTGTATTTTTGACAGCTCATCTTATAAGATTGTTGTTATAAGATTTCTTATAACAACTGTCTCATAACATTCATTATAATATTAATACTAACACTATTTGAGAGTCCACACGTTAGATAATACTCTCTGCGAATGAATTTGACGTTTGCTGATATAAAAATCTTATATCTTATCTCAGGTGAAGACCCTGTGTTAAGCAAAAATCAAAGCGTGCCGCTGAACGTGATGAAATAAATAAATTTTTAGCCAATTTTTATTTTATTATGGTCAATATCTTATTTATTTTAATTTAAAATTATCAAAAACTTTAATAAAATACAATAATCACAGCACAAAACGTGGACTTTTTGCAATCATAAACAAAACTTTGAAACAAGATTAGAAAAACAATGCAAAAGCAAAAAATCGTCATCTGCCACCTTTATTATTTCACCATGATACAAACTAGTTTTTTATGTAAACAAACCTATTTTTTACCAGCAATATTTTTGATAACACGACCACAAAAGCAGTGTTGTTGTAGAGATGACCTCACATTCTCGTCAATTCGCCTTGTATGATGATCTAAAATGATTAACATTTATAAGAAGAAGAATTAAGAAAAAAGCGGGGTTTTCACATTGCAGATTTCTTATTTAAACAGTTAAGTCAAGCGAACTTGAAAAGATTTATTTTATGCGGTTTTTGGAACAATATATGTGACTATATTTATCTGGAATAATAATAAGATTCGTGCATATATACATGCATACATATTAAATTTTTTAATTTGGTAATAGTTTCAGCAAAATCCATTCGATATATCGATACTCTTGAAAAATATCGATTCGATATATATCGATATATTTTTTCAATATCCCATCCCTACTCTAAAGAAAAAATAGACTCGAAAATTTTTGTGGTAACCCTGCGGCCACACGTTCAAGTTGTTCTTGATAGTCTTTTACATATACTGTGCCCATGTTCTGCAACTCTCGCGTCAGTAAACTTTTCGATTGAAATGTGTGAAATGAAACAGAAATGCCATAAATTGAAACAAACAGCTGTTTTTCTCACTAAACTGTATCTGCAACTTTTTTTGGCGAGTACTAGCTGTCACGTAAGGAAATTACTCGCCAAATTTCAGAAAAAGTGTGTCTGTAATATTTTTGTGCGAAAAGTTTCCGCTTTGAACTGTCAAATAAACTCACGTATAAAAACGGGGCGAGAAAAACTTGTAACACCAAAAAACACTTAAAAATGCAAAATACAAAGAATAATAATAATAATAATAATATTTTGTTCTTGGCACATTTTTTTTATTGTTTAATTATTTTGCTTTTAACATTTATATAAAATATACGAATGTTTTTAAATCGTTTGCAAACAACAAACATTAAAGTCGCACTTTACATTATTTGGTAAAGCCGACGGTTCTAATTTCGCCGCCGTCGTTGAAAAATTTTCAATTTTAGTAAATTTTGGTCGCCGTCAACGTTATTTGTTACTGGCGTTTTCAATGTCTGCAATGTCACATCGGCTTCGAGTGCAATATTATGACATTTATAACGTAACGACGTAATCTCTTTTGATAGTTTTCGACATGAGTTACAGACACACTTTTTTCTCACTTTTCGAGAAACGATGGAATATTTTGTGTCACATCTTTTCGACGCGAGAAGTTCTCACTATAGTTACAGAACGTGGGTACTGGTTGTCAAAATTTACATAAATTGAAAGCTGTGAAGTAGGCTGCACTCAATTTGTAAGCAATTTACTTCCAAGATGTCAACAACAACATAGACAAACGTGTACTCAGCTGTTAAATTGAAAGTAAATTGCCAAACAAATGGAAAGGTGAAATTGAAAGCCATCTCGTGGTCAATTTAAAAAGTGTGAGTGTGTTAGTAAAAAACTGAGAGTGTATTGCAAATTGAAAGGCAAAACTTGATCGTGTGGCCACCAAGTAATGCATTTTTACTACGATGCCACCCTGAAAATAATAGGACCAGTCCAAACACGCGTGTTAAGAGTAGCCCACAAGGGACCAGGTTTAGTCCAAAAGTAGCCCAAACGTATGAAAAAACATGGTCTATTTAACATTACGACGTCCTGGGAGAGGACCATATAACCCACCTTTGGACCACTTAGGAGTAGTTTTAAAACTACTCCATGATATACTAAAGAGGATTAGTTTTGAAGTCGTTTATAAACGAAAGCATGTCGTTAAAAAACGAAGACATATCGTCTCACTACAAACACTTTTTAACAATGACATGGTCCATGCTTGCATTACATCGGACCAGTCCATGGAGTAGTCCATTTTATCAAAATGGATCCAAAGCTGAGTTATATGGTCCTGCCCTAGGACATCGTATTGTTAAATAGACCATGTTTTTCCCATACGTTTGGGTTACTTTTGGACTAGTCCTAGTTCCTTGTGGGCTACACTTTATACGCGTGATTGGACTGGTCCTATTATTTCCAGGGCATTTATACACATGCATTTTCTTTCCCCATCTCTCCTTAAAGTTCAAGACTCGACGAGTCAAACTTGACGTATGTGAACCGGCACATTTTTAAAATTTCGGCATGACTTTTTTAAAAATAATGGAGATCAATAGATCAACGCAAATTTTAACTATTTTTAAAAATAATTAAAAGGGCCTATTCCAAGCGAAGCCCTCTCAATTTTTAAATAAAGTGTTTATATCCAGAAAGATCTATTCAAAAGCTTTTGAATTATACCAATATTGGCTATATACATATGTACATTTAGAAATTTTATTTGATATTTTTTTTTATTTTTTTTATTTTTTTATATTCCCCTATGAACTTGTGTTTTTATTTGGAGCGTTGGAAAACTAGACGTAAGCCTTTAAATTGTATTAAATACAGATTTAAAACTACTCCTTTAAAACAAATTATCTCGAACTGTCAAAATCAGATGGCGTTTCTACACCATCTGTACTAAATTCGCCTTGCACACAATAAATCAAGGCGAATTTAAAAAGGTAAGTGCAACTCTACAACTACAAAAAGGCTCATGTATTTTTTTGCAATTTAATAGGCGGCTGTCAGAAATGCTGACAAGGCAAGAATTTATTGAAAAACAAAATATAAATTTTGTTTGGGTTTTAAAAGAAATTATTAAATTCACTTTAATTATTAGCAGTTTTTCTAATAAATTTTTTCGGTTATTTTGGTGCAAAACAAACAGCTGATGAACGGCTGACGAGTTGAGTTTACCTTGTTGAATTCGCCTTGCAATAAATTAACCGATGACGCGAAAATGTCACCTGCATGAATTCGCCTTGAATAGTACCAAAAAAGTGCTCTTCACCAATTTTGCCAACTGTACATTTTTTGAATAATTCTTCAGACAGTGGCAACACTGTTAAAAAGTAAAACGGTATTATTTTCTTCAAATGAACCTTATAACGAACTTCAAATACTTTGAAGTCTTAGCACATGGATGCTAAGACGAATGTTTAGGCAACGATGGCAGCATATGGACGAAACATGAACAGTCTACACGAGTAGAATTCATGGGCGACATGCTGTTCTTACCAAGTTGATGGATAGTGGAGACGGGTAGTTAACAATTTAAAACAAATTATCTCGAACTGTCAAAATCAGATGGCGTTTCTACACCATCTGTACTTGAATTCGCCTTGCACTAAATCAAGGCGAATTTAAAAAGGTAAGTGCAACTCTACAACTACAAAAAGGCTCATGTATTTTTTTGCAATTTAATAGGCGGCTGTCAGAAATGCTGACAAGGCAAGAATTTATTGAAAAACAAAATATAAATTTTGTTTGGGTTTTAAAAGAAATTATTAAATTCACTTTAATTATTAGCAGTTTTTCTAATAAATTTTTTCGGTTATTTTGGTGCAAAACAAACAGCTGATGAACGGCTGACGAGTTGAGTTTACCTTGTTGAATTCGCCTTGCAATAAATTAACCGATAACGCGAAAATGTCACCTGCATGAATTCGCCTTGAATAGTACCAAAAAAGTGCTCTTCACCAATTTTGCCAACTGTACATTTTTTGAATAATTCTTCAGACAGTGGCAACACTGTTAAAAAGTAAAACGGTATTATTTTCTTCAAATGAACCTTATAACGAACTTCAAATACTTTGAAATAAACTTCTAAAATAAAAGTAAGTGAAATAAAACATTTTTGTTAACAATAATAAAATTTATAATTTCTCTAGTTTCATCGCGTGTAATTAAGAGCACAGCACCATGTCTAACAGTAAAATAGGAAAAAGCAGAGAATGGCAAACGGTTGCTGACCTTGAAGATATTGTCAATAAAATGGAAACTGAATTAAATTCCGTGGTAAGCTTAAGCAATGGTCAGATTAAACTAACATTTGACACTCCTCACGTAACCACTTTTTTATTAAACATTTGTTTGGTTTGCATAACAACAGCATTAATACATATTTTTTTATTTGCATTCTTTGATGTTTTTTCAGTAATAAATTTTAATATTTACTCAAAAATTATTAAACGAATGCTTAAAGTAGATCAATTTAGTGTCACGCATTTTTTGAATTCTTCGAACATTTGTTAAATGTGAACGTACCCAAGGTTTATCCAATTGGATAGACCTACCCAATTGGATATACCATAAACGTACAATTACTATTTTTATTGCATTTACTTCCATAATTGTACCTTTTGTTTCTTTTTAGAATATAAATTACATAAAGAAAATGTTGAAAATTTTGGGTTCTATAATAACTATTGCACCATATGAAGAAGCTGGCATATTTAGTGTGATTGTTAAATGTTTCCGCTTATATTTGGTCAGTGTAAATTTTAAATATCGTTACTTTAATAAAAAAGGCGTACCTATCGAACATAACATGCAGTCTACAACTGACATGAAATGCTTAACATTGACAATAATATGATGTTAGTGTTAAGTATAGACTCATCATGTTGGAGGTTTTCTCATGTTATAACACGGTTGTTAATGCAAATGTTTTAACAATGCTTTTATAACATCATGTTAAAACAGAAACTTATGTCAGTTGTAGACGGGGATTAACAATGTTATGCCTTAATCTAGAAAATTAAAAAATAAGTTATGGACATCAGAAATTTTCATATATATGCGATTTTATACTACATTTCTGAAGGTATATGGCCCATATTGGTATTATTGGAAATCTTTTGAATAGATTTTTCTAGATACATATTCAATACAATTTAAAAATTCTTAACACGTTAAGAAGCAGGGAGGTGTTTGCGGAAACACATATTTTAAGTAAGCATAATAATTGCCATGCAGAGAAGTTTTAGTTAGCGAAGCCACTTATTTGTTATACCATAGAGGAGAAAATCCTTCCGCCTGGCCAAAGGCCGACTGCCAAGAAGTTTTAGTTGGCGAAGCCGGTGTTTCTAATTTAATAAATTTTTATTTTTTTTTTACTTTTTTATGTACAATTTTCTAAAAACTATTAGGAGCTAAAGAGTTAAAAAAATTTAAATAAATTTTGAATGTCAAAAAAGATCAGTTCAAAAGCTTGTTCAAATAATATCTACCAATATTGACCAACTAAGTTCAGAAATATTTATGAAAATTTCAGATGTCCATAAAAATAAAATGAATAAAAACCAGGGACCGAAAATAACAGTTATATTGGAATTTTAAAACAAAAAAAGCATATAGAAGTAAATGTCGAAAAACTTATTCAAGTATACCATATTGTTCCTCATGCACTTGTCAATAATAAAATATAATGTTTGTCTACAGTATCACTACAATTGTTGAGTTTTTTAACGTGGGTTCTTTCTTGAAAATAGTTACGAACGGTATTAAGGGTTGGTATGTCTACACAATCACTAAAAAAATAGATATCGTTCCTGGGTGTGTGAGCTCAAATATTAATAAAGAAGAATTTTGATTTTTATATTTTCGATCAAACTTAACAGTTATTTTTTTGATTTTAATTTTTTTGAACAAAAATAACAGTTATATATTGATTTTAATTTTTTAGAGCAAAAATAAAAGTTATTCTCTAAAGAAATGTACGTGATTTAATAATTTAGTTGACTTTAAATTTTTATTTTACTGTGTAATTATCATTGGAATTCCTTATGCATATTAAAATAATTATTAAAATGCGTACATTTATTTAGAGAATAAAATCAAAAAATAACAGTTATTTTTGTTCAAAAATTAAAAATCAAAAAATAACTGTTATTTTTATTCAAAAAAATAAAAATCAAAAAATAACTGTTTTCATCTGACTTTTATGAAAAAAGGAATAACTGTTACGGTCCCTGATAAAAACTTCAGCAGTCCATAACTCGATAGCAATGCGTTTCCGACACTTTTCCATTCAATATTTTCTTTTTATATTTTGATTTTCTTTCAATCTATGTAATCCTTTTTTTTTTTTTGTTTGGAGCCGCATTCGTAGACTAGATTTGTTTTACAAAAAGAAATGTGGGACCTTTTCTTAATTTCTTAGTTCTAAAACTATACATAACCTTTTTTATAAATTCGTATTTTATGAAGTTTTATGTCTGAAACTAATAAAAAGTTTATATGCTAGATACATATTTTCTTAATTAAACTAGCGTCCATTTAAAAAATTATTTAACCGAGTTTTCTGTAGAAAACTTGCCCATGAGTTAAATAATCTATTAACATCCTTAAAAACAAAATTATTATTTCGACAAAATGAAATTTTCAGAAAGTATACATTTCAATTAATCCTGAAAACAAAAAACTATTGAAATGTTTCGAAAGATCTGTACCCACTATCATAACGTATATTATTGGGTGTTTACAATATAAGGCCAAGAAGGAACCCAACTATCACTATAATTTATTGCAAACATTGGAAGAGATCTTAGAAAACGTACAACCGGAAATATTAATAGAAATATCTAAATTCGATATTGGAACAATGTAAGTATTACGTAAAAATTGAATATTATTGAAATTTAATATTATTATTTCGTTTTTTAAGAGGTTGTCTTTGGAATCCCATAGATCTGGCTGGTGATTTTAATACACAATCCAAAGCTTTAAATATATTATCTCTTTTATTGAAACAATTCGATGAGGATAGACAAAATGAAGAACTTAAATGTATAAAATGGACAAATTTAAATTTATTTCAAGATAAATTAAAGATAGTTGTTCAAGAAACTAAGTCAAGTCAAGTTTTGGAAAATGTAAGTTACATATTTACAATTATGTACATATTTTTCTTGTGGTTAATCGAACTGTAAATGGTTTTTTAATCAAAATTTTAAATTCATTAAATTTAACTTTCGTTAAATTATTTTAATGAAGAAAGGAATTTTACAACACGAAAAAAATTAAAATTTATTGATAATTAGGCCCCAATTACTGGTTGTGATCAGTTGTAATTTTTGTTATGTTTTTTTCACCGCAACATATCCAAGTTGTAAACCATAATACCAAGGACCGGAAAATGTTTTTTATTTTGTTTCTAAAAAAGTATTTATTGTTCAAGTTTAAAAAATTCTACATTTAACAGAAAATAAAAAATTTCTAAAATAGTTTTGAAAAAAAGCCGTCGAAAAAAATAAAGTTTTTAAAATAAAACGTTTTCTTAAAAACATAAAATAAAGTTTTTAAAATAAAACGTTTTTTTAAAAACAAAAGCAAAATAATTATATTTAAGCATTGTCATACAAATTTCATTCTTCAAAACAAATTTAAATAAAATTTATGAAGAGATTTCTGAGAATAGGTACATACATACATATTTTCAAAAATATATACATAGAAAAAAAATTTCTAAAAAATAACGTTTTAAGAAATTTTTTTCAACAAAAAAAAAGTGTTTTTAAAATTTTTATTTGTTTTTTTTTGCAAAAAAAGTTTTTGCTTTTTATTGAAACTATAAATTTTGTTTTTAAAGAAATTTTTTTCACAGAAAAACAATATTCTTTCTTTCACACACAAAAATTTTTTATTTAAAAAATAAAATTTAATTTTGTGTTTTCCGTTCGTAATTTCCGGTCCTTGTCATAATACAAAAATTAAGAAATTAGAACTCAACTAAGTTGAGTTGTAAACCGTAATAGGGGCCATAAATTTAATTTTATTTCTTCGACCTTTTCGGCCTTTTTTTAATAAAAAAGGTCAACAATAAATATTGAACAAAAATAAAAAGTTTTTTTCGAGCTCGAGGCCAATTATTTGTAATATTGATAATTGTTTATTCTTGACTGAGTCCGGGGTTGAGCTTACAACGCAGTTTCGAGAAAACCCACTTTCTCATTATCAGAGTTTTTTGCAGTTTTACCTTACGCCAAGTCTTTAGACAAATAGCAGGTCAATAACCAATAGTATTTTGGTGGACCGAAATTTGTTGTGATTAATTTTCTATTTTTAATTTTTACATGCTTCTTCCTCACCTTCTGTTCTTTCGTACTTTCGACAAAAAATTTTCTTAAATACCTTAGAACATTTTTTTTTTTGTTTTTTTCATTTTTTTTTTTTTGTTCACCTTTTTTTGCACAACTTGAAGGACAAATGTAAACACATACTATTGATGCCCAACTATAATATGCATGAGCTGGCTTAATGCATATAAAATCAATTTTCTACAAAACAAAATCAAAAAGCATTTGATTCCATACTAGGGATGCCAATCGGGATTGATTTTAGAAAATCCCGGTATTCGGGATTTTGAAATCCTTATTTCGGGATTTTTCGGGATTTTTTTAAATAAACAACACATTTTTTATTTATTTATGAATTTTCAAAAGGTATTATATATAACATATATTTTTAAAAAAGAAAAATAAGAATTATAAAAATAAAAAATACAACTGAAATATAATATTTAATATTTTTTTTTTTTTTTGTATAGAGTATAAAAATTCAATAAAACGAATATTTTGTACACAAAAGTTGATATATTAAAAATCCCGAAAAATAAATCCTGGGATTCGGGATCTCCCGTTTGGCATCCCTATTCTATTCGGATTACATATCAGTTTCGCGCTGCTTAAACAAAGTTCTTTATGATTTGGCACATATAATTTTCATGTGTTCGCACAGTTGCTTAAACCAGCTTATGCATGGCATAGTTGGGCCCTTAGTTTCCTTGTGGTTAATCGAACCGTTTATGGCTTTTAATCCAAAATTTACACCCTGTCCCACGATGTCACACGTTAACGTTCGCATAGAAAATAACATTTAAAACAAAAACAAATTTTAGAAATTGTTTTTGTTTTAAATGTAATTTTCTATGCGAACGTTAACGTGTGACATCGTGGGATTGGCTGTTAATGTATCTTAAATCAGGCTCGAGTACATCAATTATAATTTTTATTAAATTATTTATTATATTGTAAGTTATTAATTTCAAACAAATTGTTAAAAAAAAAACATTTTAGTGATACTTTATTTATTTTTCCAGTCTTCCCGTGAATTGCTAAATAATTATAATATGAATTTGTCAAAAAATCTTTTGGTTTATTCTTTTCATTGCAAATCTGTTATATTGGACAATAAATATAAATTTTATAAACCTTTAGTAAGTTAACACTTTGCTTAATTTAACTTCTTTTGATAATATTTCATATAAAATTCAAAATTTAATTTTTTAGAACCTTAAAAACTTTTGGATTGACGTAAACTATTGCCCAAAAACATTATCCTTTAATAGTCGTTTTAAATTAAATGCTACAGCCAAATATACAAACATTAATGTGATTTTAAAAATTCAAAAGATGATACTGTAAGCAGAAACAAACAATATTATAAGTTAAATGAAAATTAATTATTTTCATTTTTATACAGAGATAACCATGTTTTATGTATTTATTTCGAAAAACCTGGTGATTTTTCTGAATATTCTAACTACTTTTCTAATGTTACCGAAAATGTTATACAATTCAGCTTGAGAAGAGAAGAGGTACAACGCTTAAAGGAAAATTACTATGTAATTGAATACTTTAATAGCTTAACAGAAAGTTTAAATATAAAAAACCCCAAAATACTTACGAAAAATAAAAATGCATTTGATTTATTGAAAAATGAAATGTCCAACCTTTTACAAGGTAATAGTACAAGTTAAATAACTAGTTTCCAATAAAATAAAAATTTCTTGTTTTATAGAAAATCCAAGCCAGTCTTTTTGTAATAGTGGCTCAAATCTTTTTAAAAAAAGTTATAATTCGCAAATAAACTCAACGCCGGAACAAACTTTTAATCAGGAAAAAACTTTAAAGAGGCCAAAAACTAACGATATTCCAGATATTGTATGTGAATCCCTAAAAACTTCAGAGAGTTTAGAAAGTGACAAAAAAAAGATTCCTATAAGAAACTTGCGTGAAAGAAAAAAATTTTTTACATCATTGCTTGAGTCATCCTCAAAAGAGGAAACGGTTATTGGAAAGACTCAAAGAAAACGGCCAAAAAGTAAAAAATTAAGGTAAACAAATATATATAAAATGCATAATTTTTAATAAATATAGCCAATTTTATTCCAAAAAGGTCCTCAAAATCTCGCTACAAACAAGTCTGTAAAGTAATTCCCACCTTGGATTTGACGAAAATTGAAAACACTGATTCAATAAAACAAACTGAAACGCATATTACAAATATTCAAAAGAAAAACATTTCAAAAAATATGTCCCAACCACTTATAACTTTACAAGACTGTGCTGAAGTTCTGAAACAGGTTGCTGATATATATGATGCTGGTGATGCTTCTTATGCTAAGCCTTGCCAATCCTATCGTAACTTTAAAGTGCAGCCTAATCCTTTACAAGAAATTTCTGTCAATAAAAGTAACTCGAAAGCGAAATACTCTAAGAAAAAAATTAATATGGCAAGCGAGTCGAGTCCGGAGAAAAAAAGGAAATTGAAAAATTCTTATAAACAGGAAAATAAAGAAAATGTAAGTAATATTTAAATAAAAAGTTATTAATCTAACGAAACTTGTTCAAAGAAGCAAAAAATCCTTTATTTAAATTTCATTAAAGTTAACAATAAAAATCTATATTTATTTTTTAACAACAGATTAATCCTAAAAACCCTAGTGTTATATTAAAAAGTCGACATTTACCACAGACTAAAATTAATACATCGACGGTAAATTTTATTACAATGTTCTTCACTGCATCAAATAAATTATTTTAAACCTTTTTCAGCATCTTTTTGAAACACCGCATAGTGAAGATATGCCACCTACAAAAACATCTTCCATTAACGTTGAAGCCACACCTTTAGAAAATAAGAAAAAACGACCTTTAGCACAGACTAAAATTATTACATCACCGGTATTTTTACTGCATATTTTTTATTTTACAATAGTCTTTACATAAGGCACCAACTTAATTATTATAAACCTTTTTCAGCATCTTTTTGAAACACAACATAGTGAAGATATGCCACCTATAAAAAAATCTACCATTAACGTTGAATCCAAACTTATAGAAAATATAGAAATTGATCTAACAATTGGTGAAATTGAGCAATTAAGAAGCCAAGATAAAATTTCTCAAAGAGAAAATAATTCAAGTAGCAATTCCATAGAGTGTGAAACAGTTCGTGGTTTAGATGAAAACTATTTAAAGGACTTAGAACAGATCTGCACTCCAACTAAAAATAACCTGAACAATAGTGGCAATACTTCACCTATTTCTACAAGTTTAATGAATATATCAGAATTAAGTGGTACTGATATGGAATTAACCCAAATTGGAAATAATCGAAATAGTAAACAACAACAACAATTTGAAAACAATAAAACTAATGTCTTTACATTAAAAGAAGAAAATTTAGATATGGAATTAATACAATTTTCTAATTGCCCAAACTTTACCAAACAATCTGAAATAGCTTTTGAAGATACATATTGCGATATTGTCAGAGAAAACACAGAAGTGCCAATTTGGCTTCAACGAATATTAAACTGTAAATCGCCAACCCAAGCAACAAATTGTAATCGTTCCCACGTTCAACGAACACCGACCGAGGATTATCAACTAAGTAACACCTGTTCTGCAGGTCTCGCTGCTACAACAACAACAAATTGTAATATAATTTCAAAACATGCAGCAAATAATAATTCCACCAGGCGTAACTTTTTCAAAAAGAATCGTATAGATGTTGCAAACTCTAGCAGCTCTGAGGATCATTGCAATGATCCAGATGTACCAATTTGTCTTCAACAAATTTTAAACGATTTCGAATCTTGTTCAGATGATGAATTTGTTTCAAATTTTAAAACACCAAACAAAGCAACAAATTGTAATATAATTTCGAAATATGCAGCAGATTATAATTCCGCCAAACGTAATTATTTCAATGATTGTACAATTTTTAAGAATCGTTTAGATGTTGAAGACTCTAGCAGCTCTGAGGATGATTGCAATTATGATAAAAACATAGAAGTACCAATCTGTGTACAAAAAATTTTAAATGATTTTGAGTCTTGTTCAGATGATGAATACGTTTCAAATTTTGAATCACCAAACAAAGAAACAAATTTTATTATAATTTCGAATAATGTAGCAGATAATAATCAAGCAAGGCTTAATAAAACTGAAGATTCTCGAAGTTGGAAGGAAGATTGCAATTATGATAAAACCAGATTTTATGATTTTAAGAAATCAACAGATCAGCAGTTGCAAATTAAGCAAAATCCAAATCGGAATTTATGTAAAAAAAATTATAAAAAAACTACGACAGGTAAATTTAAAGGGAATTTAATTTCAACATTTTTCATTTTTCGAATTTATTCTATGAGCTAAATTTCAGTTATGTATTTTATAAAGCTTTTTTGTAATAGTTCTATTCCTACAATTTTTCAGAAATAATTCCCGGAATTTAATTTCTTTATTTGTTTTTTTTTTTTAATAAAAAAAGAACTTTAAAATTAAAATTTTTAAATAATTAACGCTGAAAATAAATTATTTAATAATAACTTTACAGATCAAAATAATAGGATTCCAATTAATATAACTTCCACAATAGCTACCAAATGTCAAGTAACTCCCACAGCTATAGTCATGCATCAAATCCAAGTTAGTAACAAGAAGTCCGTTATAATTAAAAACAAAATGCCGAAGAAACCCATAAAGGCTAGCAAATGTTTAAACTACTATTCTACAAATCAAAATCAAAATAAATCAATAGAATTCCAGAAAGAAAGTTTGGCTCTACAAAAGCAAAATATTGACGGAATATCTTCATTAATACATCGAACAAATCCAACAGATAATACAAATCATCTTAAAGAGACTAAAACTAAGGTGTTAGAACTTTACAATATTTCTGAAAATAATGACATTTTAATACCTTTTATAAATGCTAATTCATATGAAGCTTCACCGATAAATCCAGCAACCGAAACGGTATATAATAATACTGGTAAAAGAGTTGAACAACAACAAACAGGTTTATATAGTCCAAATTTCTGGAAAGAAGTCGAATATAGTTTATTTGAAAGGGATATTAACACTTCTTCGCCTTATCTTCAAAATAAAATAACAAACAATTCTAAATCATTTAAAAACGGTAAGCAATTAAAAAAAACAACTATTTTAGTATGTATAGAACTTTTATTTATTTATTTGCTGTTCTTTCGAAATTGTTATTAGCACTTGTTTTTATACCATTGACCACAGGGCGAAATTCTATAAAGTACATATAAGTTTGTCAACTCGTTTGTAATTTCACAATATTGATGTTAGACCCTATAAAGTAAAGGGTGTTTTTTTAAGCCCGATAGAACTTGAAATTGTAAAAAATAACACAAAAAATTAAATTGTAATCAAAATTTTTTTTTATTCGAAAGATCAATACGTGACATTAACATTTGAAAATGATTTCGGGCATATGGGCACCGCGGCTGTTTTTGACGAAGCGCATTCTGGACGTCCAATTTTGGGCCACTTTTTCGAGCACTGCTGGCCGTATGTCACGAATAACACGAACAATGCTGGCCTCCAAGGCTACAATTGTTGCTGGTTTATCAGCATAAACCAGTGACTTCACGTAGCCCCACAGGAAATAATCGAGAGGTGTCAAATCGCACGACCTTGGAGGCCAATTGACAGGTCCATTTCTCGAAATCAACTTATCGCCAAATTTTGATTTCAATAAGTCGATGGTTGCGTTCGCCGTATGGCACGTGCGCCATCCTGTTGAAACCACATCTCCTCCGGATCAATGTCATCCATATTTTCAAACAAAAAATCATTGATCATGGTGCGGTAACGATCTCCATTGACCGTAACGCGAGCTCCGGCCTCATTTTTGAAGAAATAAGGTCCGATGATGCCACCAGCGTGAAAACCGCACCAAACGGTGCATTTTTCTGGATGTAATGGAGTCTGTAGGGTCTCTTGTGGATTTGTCTCGCTCCATATGCGGCAATTTTGCTTATTAACAAACCCGTTAAGCCAAAAATGCGCCTCATCGCTGAACACAATTTTGCGATAAAACAACGGGTCAGTTGCCAACTGCTCTAGAGCCCAATCGGCGAAAGAACGACGCATATAATGGTCTCGTGGCTTCAATTCCTGCACCAGCTGGATCTTATACGGGTGTAGGCCGAGATCTTTGCGCAAAATTTTCCACGTAGTGGACGGACAGAGCCCCAATTCCTGCGACCGACGACGAATCGATAAATTTGGATCTTCTTCCACATTTTCGTTTACAGCGGCGATATTCTCTTCAGTACGCACATTCCTTCGACGTGTTGGTGTTATTGCATCCTCTAGAGAGTATGTGGTACGAAATCTATCCACAGTTCGACGAATGGCTTGTTCAGATGGACGATTATGTACGCCATAAAAATGACGAAGTCGTCATAAGTTGCGCGAATCGACGACTGATTTTCAAAGTAAATTTGGATAATTTCGTAGCGTTGTTCAAGCGTGAGTCTATTCATGATGATTTGTCAGAGTATACTGAAACGATAAAAAAAAATATTTTATCAAAATTTAATTTTTTGTGTTACTTTTTACAATTTAAAGTTCTATCTAGCTTAAAAAAACACCCTTTATATATATTCTGGATCCTTATGAGAAGAGAAGTTCAAATCCGTGTGTATGTTGAAATGTCACATCTACTACTCCGTTTAAGTTTGCCATATCGTTCCAAAAATGACGGAAATATGAGCAAAAAACCACGACGGCTTTTTTTAAGTTTTTTTCTGTATATCTGGACAACGGCAAGAGCCAAAGCTTTTAAATAAGATTCAAGCTTTTTGGTTATCAATACACATCCTCTCTATAAAAAATGGGCGGTAGTGGAGAAGTAGGCGTGGCACTTCCCATACAAAGACTAGTTTTGTTTTTTTATTTATTTTTTTAATATCAATACAAAGTAAGCCAATTATTTATGTTTTGTAGATAAATAACAACGTTAAGTAGTATTTATGTATATCACTTAGGGCCATTATTATAACTTGGCGTTAGCTGTTATCCGACAGTTAACAGACGCTTTTTGACAGATAACACATTATTATCTGTCAATTTAATCTTCACTTTATCTAACTTCTAGTTGTAATAATGGCCCTTAGAAAACTAAAAAATTAAAAGAATTACAGCAAGTAAACTGTTATCTATATACATATATCTATCTATCTATATATATAGAAATGAAAAATGTTGTATGTTTGTTTGTTGGCGTATAGACTCCTAAACTACTGAACCGATTTTCTTGAAATTTTTACAGTAACATCACGTGAGCCCTAAATAAATAAAATAGGCTACTTATTTTTTCGATAGGGGCAGGGGAATTGGTACCCCCCATAGGATGCCAATATTAATATCGCATATCTTAAGAGCCGATGCACACATTTTGTTGAACTTTTGGTAGTAGGATCTTCTGAGCCCCAAAACTGAAATAAAATAGCAGAGGGGGAAATGGGGGGTACCATAGGACGTCAATGTTTAATATCGCATATCTTAAGAACTGTTGTAGTGAGATACTACACTTTTGAAAATAAAACTAAAGTGGGTAGGCGCAAGGGGGTAATACCTCCCATAGGATGCAGTTATTAAATATCGCTCATCTGAAGAACTATTAAAGGGAGTGTCTTCAAACGTGGTTAAAGCTACTGTTATGGTAAACTTTAAATTTCAATATAAAAATGTGCGCGGTAGACAGGGGAGGAGCATTACTCCTCATAGATAGAAAGATTAATAAGAGCCACTGCACGCATTTTGTTGGACTTGAAATAAAATAGCAGCGGGGGAAGTGGTACCCACCATAGGACGCCAATGTTTAATATCGCTTATCTTAATAACTGTTATAGTAAGAATGTTCAAACTTTGTAGAAGTCACTCTTATGGTATACTACACTTTTGAAAAAAAAATAAAGCGGGTAGGCACATGGGGGGAAATACCTCTCATAGGATGCATATATTAAATATCTCTCAACTGAAAAACTATTAAAGGGAGAGTCTTCAAACTTGGTTAAAGCAGTGTAGCGAAGCGCTGGTCCTAGAAACTTGAAATTTAGACCATAGATTGGTCACTCCCCAAATCGATCCACTAAGACGGGATTTTTGGAAATTCGAATGTTTAGGGGGTAAAAAAGGGTAAAAACAGGAAAATTCGGTAACCTTATATCTTCAAAACTAAAAGAGATACAAAAAAAGTTTAATACTTATTGTTGTTCTTTAGAAAAATAAGCGGACAGGTGTCTGTTAATTTTTTGAAATTCGGCCCTTTTAGGAAGTAAACGGGTAAGACCTGAATTTTGGAGCTTTTTTGACACCCCATTTATCTTTTGAACCAATAAATATAGAAACAAAGTTTATACCACATTCGATGCCTATCAAAAAAATACAAACACAAATTTGGTACTTTTTCGAAATTCGAACATTTAAGGGGTGAAAATCGTAACTATTTTTGGTACTTTTTTTACAAAACATTTTCCTCCATTCATTGACATATTCGTACTAAATTATGGGCTGCCACTACAATACTGAATTTTTGATACTTTAATGGGGGAAAAAATATAGTACCCAAAAAAGGAAATACGGGAAATTTGATAGTTCTCTTGAGCTTTTTGGTAATACTAAAGTAGCGGGTGAAATGCTAGAATTTAAATACCTTTAAACCTAGAAAAATAAACTTTGGCATAAAAATATGTCCACGAAGAAACAGTGGCAAGAGACAGAAGATAAACAACAGTTTAATGGCAATATTAAAAGTCATAATTCCATTAAAGTACGCAAGAATTTTACGCTTGTATGTAAAAAATTAATAGCAAATTAAGTTTTAGACTATTAGGTAGACAATTTCCAAATTGATAGACACGCACAAGAGCGGTCACATATTGAACGATGCCTAAAAGGCACATTAATCTGAATGTAGCGTGTTAAATTGATAAAAGATTATTTATTTACCTAAATTTCCGGTTGGTGTGTTTTCATAATTTTATAAAAATGAAGTAAAGTTGCTAATTTTAGATAAAACTACATTTCCTAGCAAGTTCATGTTCATTAATTTTTACACCAAAAACATAACAAACAACCTTTCTTATTATCCTAATAAGTACCAGGAACCGGAGAAAACCTCAAGGCCATAATTAAATTTAGACATAATCAGGGAATGAGCTAATCGATATCTTATTTCTGTATATCTGGAGAACGAAAAGAGCAAAAGCAGGTGGGTGTGGTACCTTCCGTACAGAAAGTGTCAAAAATTTTATAAAAACTTAAATTTATAGATACGTCTTATATATAAAAAGATCGGTACACTGAAAATATTTCATGAGTAAAATAAACAAAAACCTTTGTACATTGTACAAAATTATTTGTTGTTTTGCCGGAACAAAACATTTTGTAATATGTACAAATGTTATTTTGTAAATGTTGTAGCATTCTTTTTTTGTACAATTTACAAAATTTTTGTTTCAGTACAAAAAATAATTTGTAAATAGTACAAAATTAATGGAAGTTTATTTACAAACTTTTTGCACTATTTACAAAATTTTTCGTTTCTATACACAAATTTTTTTGTAAAATGTACAAAATATTTTGTAATAATTTTTGGAAATAAAAAAGGTTTGGTTTAAGATTTAAATAAAATAAATTTTTTTTATTTTTACTTATTTTATTTAAAAAAATGAATTCAGTTACAGTAGACGCTCACAAATTAGAGCTTTCAGTAATTCGAACGTCCAGAAATTAGAATCAGTGTTCGCAATACATTAAACGCTCTAAAATTCTAATTTCAGAGCGTTTTTTTTTTTTTTTTTTTTGTTATTTGAACACAAGAAATCCGCAGTTTATTTTTATTCTGTTTGAACATAGTAAAACTAAAAAGGGGAATTACCAAATCATATATGTTTTTCCTTATTGAATTGTTATGTTTTGTTGCCATTAGTTTTTTTATATTCATATGTATTTTTAATTTAAAAAAATACATTTATTTAATGTATTGGACTGAATTGTTACGTTTTTTTCTTGTTTTTATCAAACAAAATTGAATTAAAAAAATTTTCATTAAATTAGATTTTATTTTAGCTAATACGGCCTAAAGTTTTTTATGTAATTAAAAATGCATTTAATCCATATTTTCCCAACGTTTCGTGAAAAAATTTTAAAAATCTTTTATTTAAGTTTTTGGAAGTAAATTTACTCAATTTTTTATTTTTTATTCGGAAAAAAAGTCCAGAAATTAGAATCGGCTCATAAACAAAGCGGTTCTAATTTGCGAGCGTCTACTGTTTTATATTTTAAATAATGTGTGATAAATTACTTGAGGCTTAGGTAACAAAGGGGCCCTATGCTTCTTATAGCATCTTCGGGAACATATATATATTAGGTTACAAAAAACTAGAAAGTAATACATTTAATGTAATAATAAAAAACCTAATACAAAATAATAAAAGTAAATGTTTATTCATAAATTTGCACATATAAAGGTTGAATTTCTGTAAGAAGTGTAAATCGAACAAAACCTTTTATGGATCCGAACTGTCACAATTTTTGATTTCTAAAAGAATAAGACTTTTCTAACCATAATTACCATTAAATTGCTAACTACTCACCTTCTTGAACGGTTTTATATAAACTTTGCGTAGTCGGGTTGACAGGAGTCTTTTCTGCATTATAAAATTGCAAGCTAATGAAATCCCACATATGAACGCAAGAATCGGGGTATTTAATATGGAATAAATGGTATGCCTTGAAGCAGATGTCAATAGCTTTTATTATACCAAAAACTTTGTATTTGATATTATCGAAATCAATAAAAAATTTGTCTGCTTTGAATTTTGCTTTTGTATCCAACTGTTCCTTACAGGCTTCGTTTGTAGGTGCAAATGAAATAAATCCTTGTTTTATCTCCATATTACTAAAAAACTTATTTCCCGATTTTGATGCTTTTGATTTGAGTCTTGAAGGTGGAAGTAACGATTGTATGAGTGTTAATACAATAAGGTATTTTGTATCTAGAAAAATTAATTAAAGAATTATAAGTTAATATAAAATATTAAAAAAATAAATATTTACGTACTGGAGTCGCAACATTTGTTTTCCTTTACAAAAATCCAAAGCGTATGCTCTTCATACTCTTTAAATTTAGATTTAAATTTTGGAAGCACCAGATTTATTAATATTAAATTGATTTTATCGTGTCTTAACACGTGTTTTATTTATTCTTTTACAAAAGGTTCGGGAAAATTTTTAACAACAAAAAACTTTGTAAAATTTACTAATAATTTGTTGATTGCAGTCATTTTACGTTACAAAACCTGTTTTGTATATTTTACAAATTTTGTATTTTAACTAAATTCTTTTGCGAAATCGAAATACAAAAAAATACCTTGTAATACATATCGACCCCTAACCGCGAAAATAATGTAAGCGCCAAAAATCAAATTTTACAGGAGAGAGCTTTTTTGTTTTATTTCATATTGATTTTGTATGAAATTTGTCGCTTACACTAAAATTGTTTTTGCTATAAAACCGTAACAGCACATTATGTGACCATGATATTTTAGGAGATGATGCAAGTGTTGCCAATAAAGTCATTTATTAAAAAAAAACGAAAATTGAAAATCATGTCGCTTACGTTATTTTCGCTGTTAGGGCTCGATATATACAAAAATTTTGTTCATTGCACAAACAATAATTTACAAAAAAATATTTTGTATTTTTAGTCATGAACTATTTTCAGTGTAGTAACATATTTTCTGAAAAACTCAGATACAAAAAGTTATGACTAGGGATGAGATCTTAATGCACTTAAAAATCGAAAATATGCACTAAAAACTTCAAAATATACATTAAAAAAATAAAAAATATTTACTAAAAACTTGAACATTTTCGAAATTCAGTCTATTGTTATTCAAAGGTACAATATTTTTCAAAACGTAATTTAAATCGCAAGATAAATTAAACGCTTTTCAAGCACTTTAATTCCAAAAAAAAAAATTTATTGGCATATCCCCGTATTTCATATATAAGATTTTCATGAAATGTTATCAAAGTAAAAAATAGAAACACAGATCTTCATTAAAAGTCATTAAAATAGGTTTCCGACTTTTATTTTCTTAAACGACGTTTTTGCGTTTTTTCAAAATATCTAACACGTTTATATATGTGTGTTTGCAAGTTCAAAATGAAAACAAAAACATTATGGGAGAACAACATAGAGCACAACCATCGTTTATACATGTGTGTTTGCAAGTATAATGCAAGAAAAAACACATTTTGGGAGAATAACAAAAAACTTAACTACCCTGCAAACAATAAGACCAGTCCAAACACGCGTGTAAAGAGTAGCCCACAAGGGACTAGGACTAGTCCAGAAGTAACCCAAACGTATGGATAAAACATGGTCTATTTAACATTACGATGTCCTAGGGGAGGACCATATAACCCACTTTTGGACTACTGAAGGAGTAGTTTTAAAACTTCTCCATGGTATACACAAGAGGATTAGTTTTGAAGTCGTTTAAAAACGAAAGCACTTCGTTGAAAAACGAGTCATGCCGTCTCACTAGAAATACTTTTTAACAATGACATGGTCCATGCTTGCATAACATCGGAGCAGTCCATGGAGTAGTCCATTTTATCAAAATGGATCAGGTGGTCCAATATTATTTGCAGGGTACATAATGTTTATACGTGTGTGTGCGTGTGTTTGCGAGCAAATTTAAAACGCGTTTAAAACCCTTTAATCCTGAAAATTTAGATTTATCTCGTGCATATCTACACAAAAATACCTTTAAAACGATATTAAAAAAAAAATCGGTGGACGATAAGACACTTAAAAATCAATCACAAAAAAATTGTTCTCGTATTTATATACAAGGAGATATGTAAATTGAAAAAATATATTTCTCAAAAATGTTAAAATATGTTTTTAAAACCAAAATATGCAAAAATATGCAGTTAAAACAAAATATGTAACAATATGCAAAAACAAATCGATGCCATTTTAACGCAAAATTAATGATTCAGAAAGATAATTGGTCGACATCGACCTTAGACTACTGACAAAAACATGAATTTGCATGGAAATCGCATCTTTAGTTTTGTCCTCAATATAATTTTTTTTTTTTTTTTTTTTGAAAAATACCTATTATTGGGAATCATAGATATTCCCGAGTGCAAGCTTTATAACCCAAGTAAATGGTAAATTTCTTAACACTTCGGTACTTAAATCTGTCGAAACAGTGAAAAAACCTGAGTTACTGAAATCCTAAAAAGGACTCATTTGTGTGTATACATATATATTATATATGTATTTATTCACTTATGCATCACAATATAATAACATTTTAATAACTTGCTTTCAGAAAAAATTCTTTATAAAAATTCTTATATAAACAACGCTTCAAACTAGAGTCAATTGCTACAAAATATTACAAAAACTATTTAATCAAAACTAAATTTGCTAAATTTTTATAAAACATTAACACCCACCCGTATTCATAAAAAATACATATTTTTTCAAAAGGTTCATTTACCAAATTTTCACAGAAAACTTGTTTCATAAACCCTTTGTAAACCTTAAGTATTGTTTATGAATAAGGGTTTGAATGCATAATTAAATATCCGAAGAAATTAAAATAGTTTTTGTTGATGATCTAAATAACAGGAGAGTTTTGAAACTAGGCCAATTTTACAAGTTTCCAATAATGAGAAGAATCAAATGCATTTGAAATGTTATTCCAGTTCAAATGGAGAACATTAACTGCCTATTTCACGATGTCACTCGAACGTTTACGTTCGCACAAATAACATATAAAACAAAATTAAAAAATGTGTTTTTGGTTTACATGTTATTTGTGCGAACGTAAACGTTCGAGTGACATCGTGAAATAGGCAGTAAATAAAGTACAGAAGAATTTTAGGTTTTTTACTTTAAAATAATTCACCCAAAATAAATACCTTAAATACAGTACTAGTCTGTATAAAACGGAACGGACGGTCACTGTATATGTATATGAGCAGTTCCAGCGAAGTAATTTAAATAATTTCTCAAACAATTTCATATGTATAGTTGACTTTTTGGTGTTTATATTAGTGTAAAGCGCAACTAGCTCTACATTTAGTAACAAAAGGGACAACTGTTGAACAACATGGTCCTTAAATACAACATTATTTTCATTGTGGCACATCAACATTTAACTAAACACTCTTGGAACAAATGAAAATAATTGGTATAAATAGGAATATTAGTGGTTTATATACACATTAGGGTGTCCCAAAAAAATTTTTCTTTCTGATTTTCATAGGTGCTCAATTAAAATTTAAAAGCTTATAGGGTAAAGTATTTTTGGTTTTTTTTTAAAAATTTTCGGAATAGGGTTAGAGGTCGCGCAAATGTAGTTTTCATAAAAAAAAACGGAGTTTTCGGCCTTTTTTAACTTTACTCATAACTTGGTCAATACCACGAGTTTCTTCATTGTTGAGGAAACAGTTTTAAAGAAACATATCCAAGCTTTATTCCTGTGTGAAAAAATTATAAGTTTTGGAGATGAGTTTACTCATTAAAATGTTTATTCCTTTGATAACAAACAATATTTTATTTAAAAAAATAGTTGTATCTTTATTGAAAAATTTTGATTAATTCAAATATTTTTAGAAAATATTTTCGAACAAAAGTTCATAGAATAATATGTTGTTTTTTATAAACTTATTAAACAAGTAAAAACAAATCAATTCCTCCTTGTCTAAATTGTGACCTTATCGCTAAGGCGAGTAGCGAACAGTTTTTTTTTATTCGAATCGATCTGCGTGGTTGTGATGTTGCTGTTGCAAACGGGGGTTCAGGTTGTTCCACGAATCGTTCAGGTTGTTCCAATAACGGTTCATGTTGATCTGGTAATTTTTCAGGTTGTTCTGCTAATGGTTCAGGTTCTGGTATTTCCAAGGTAGGTTCATGGTGTATGGTTGGTCTGGTCCCAACATTTGGTGGAAAATTGTCTATCATTGGAAAGTTTTGTTGCGTAGATTGAAACGTATCCAACAAGGGCATAGCTAATTCAGAAATATTTTTAAAATTAGAATTACTTAATGATTTATGAATTCGAATTTGATTTATATGTCTTTTCCATATTTTGTCCTCAACTTCAACTAAAAACATCAGATTTCCTAGTTTTTTTACTATTTTCCCAGGAACCCATTTTTCTCCTTTCGAGAAGTTTTTGCACAATACATTATCATTAATTTGAATAGGAGGTTTTATATTATACGAGCAAGAAGTGTGGGAAATAGAAGGACTTAAAAGAGAAAGTAAAGTTCGAGGTTGTCGACCATGTAAAAGCTCAGCAGGCGATTTTCCAGATGCATTTGGACTACTTCTATATGTTGCTAAGTAGGCAAGAACTGATACTTGCAAACTAGAACCATCTGATAATTGTTTTTTTATTGATGTTTTGAATGTGCGAACAAACCTTTCCGCCTTACCATTTGAGGACGGATGAAAAGGTGCTGTAGTAAGATGTTTTATTCCATGTACTTCACAAAACGTTTTAAAATCGCTTGAAGTAAATTGTGTACCGTTGTCTGTGACAATCAATTCAGGTAACCCTTCTATTGAAAATATATTTTGTAACGCCTTGATTGTTGATATTGTGGTACTATTGTCCATTTTTATAACATATGGAAATTGCGAAAAGGAGTCTACGATTATCAGCCACATATATTTTTCAAATGGACCGGCATAGTCCAAATGTATACGTTGCCAGGGTGCAGATGCCGTTGGCAAAGATAAAAACTGCTTTGGAGGACTTGTGGAATGTACATTACAAGCCTGACACGATGAAACAATATTAGTAATATCCTCATCAATTTTTGGCCACCAACAATAACGTCTAGCAATTTGTTTCATCCTAACTATACCCCAATGGCCTTGATGTATCAGTTGTAAAATTCGCTCTCTTAATCCTTTGGGAATTACGACACGGTTAAAATTATTTTGTAAAATTATAGCATTTCCATTAAATGTTAAACTATTTCGGTGACGGTAATATGGCAACAATTCTTTAGAAAAATACTTCTCATTTTCTGGCCAACCATTTTTAATATAATTAAATACTTTTGTTAAAATAATATCTTCTTTGGAAAATTTTGCAATCTTTTTAAAATCAATTGGAAAACAACTTAATTCCTCTTCAATATTTATTTCGTTAATTTCTATTTGTTTGTCAAAGTCTTCGTCTTCTTTATAAGGAAGTCTCGATAAAGCATCTGCATTTCCATGGCATTTTTGGTTCTTATATTTGATTGCATACACATAACCAGACAAAATTAATGCCCAACGTTGAAGTATGTTAGCAGATGTTACTGAAATCCCTTTTTCTGGATTAAAAATAGAAATTAAAGGTTTGTGATCGGTAAACAAAGTAAGTAAACTTACGACCATACAAGTAATCATGGAATTTCTTTACTCCATAAATAATTGATAATGCTTGCTTTTCTATTTGACTATAATTTTTGTGACTATCATTTAAGGTTTTAGACGCAAAAGCAATGGGATGTTCTGACCCGTCTGGATAAATATGAGAAATAACAGCTCCATTGCCGTAAGATGATGCATCGGTCGCTAAAAGTATGGGTAGTTTTTCATCAAAATGAGCCAACTGAATCATTTCTACTAGTTGACGCTTAAGCTCTTGAAAAGAATTTTCTTGTTCTGTACCTCAGTAAAAACTTTGATTTTTCTTCCTTAGTAAATTCAGTGGACCACAAATAGTTGAAAAATTTTTGATAAATGAACCATAATAGTTAACATTGCCCAAAAACGACTGTTACTCGACAAGATTCTTTGGTCTGGGCAAATTTGTAATTGCTTCTGTTCCTTTTTTTGATTGTTGAATGCCCGAAGAACTAATTATATGACCAAGATATTCTATTTTCTGTTGCATAAAAGCACATTTTTCAAAATTACATTTAAAACTAGATTCATACAAACGATTTAAAAGAAGTTTAAGATTATTAATGTGCCTGGAATACCAGAAATAGTTTGCTCATTTAATCTTTGGAAAATCGCAGGTGCACTTGCAACCCCAAACGGCAAACGTTGGTGCTCGTACAGACCCAAAGGTGTATTCACCACTAGAAGATTCTTTGATTCTTCATCCACCTCAATTTGCAAGTATGCATCAGATAAATCAATTCTTGAAAACAACTTTCCATTTTTCAGTTTATGGAATAAGTCACGAATTCTTGGAATAGGATATTGCTCAATATCTATTTGAGGATTAATAGTAACTTTAAAATCAGCACAAATACGTATCTTATTATTTGGCTTAGGGACAATAACAAGAGGAGAAGCCCATTGGCTAAACTTAACTGGTTTCCAAATGCCCAATTTGGTTAATCTCTCGGCTTCTTCTTTAAAAATATCAAAAATCGAGTATGGTATAGGCCTAGGCTTAAAAAATGTTGGTCTTACGTGAGGTTTCATATATATATGAGCTTGCATTACACTGCAACGTCCCAACTCTTAAGAAAATAAATCCTTGAAATCGTTAAAGATAGCGGTAATTGCAGAATTTTCTCCTAAACGAAAAATTTGCACTGATTTAAATTCATCGTACCAATTTAAACCAAATATATTACTGCAATGTTCCGAATTGACAACAATCGCATCTAATAATTTCGTTTCATCAAGAATTTTTACATTAACTTTACATGACCCCAATACTGGAATTTCTGAGCTACCATAGGCATGTAACTTAATCGGTGTTTCAGTTAAAGGTGGTGTATTTTTTAACAATTTAAAAGTAGTTAAACTAATAATGGAACGACCAGCTCCCGTATCAAATTGAAATCTTACTATTTGATTATTTAACTCTACATCTATATTTACCATTTTATTCCCATATCGCTTTATAATATCATCTATCACATTGCAATTTGAGACTTCAGTATCAACTGTTTTTATTCTAAAGTTATTATTATTTGGATTAGACTTACATTCAGATGCATATGACCTTTACGTTTACATTTAAAGCATTGTGCTGTTAGATACTTGCAGTTCTTCTTTTCATGCGTTTAAAAAAATTGACTACATGCCGGTAATGGGTTCATTTGAATTCTTCTATTGATATCTTGATTCGGTTGATGTTGAAAATTTGATTTAACTGCATAAATTTCATTATCCAGATGATTTTTGTTTTTCAATGTGTCCAAAGTTTTCTGTGTTGCTTTATATGTTTCAGCAATTTGTAGCACCTCCTTGAAGTGATGGATCATCTTTGTGTAATGCAGCAATACGCACAGGTTCATCCGGAGTATATAAAATAACAATATCTCTAATAAACTGATCGACATATTCAGAATTACAACCATTGTTTTTGCAAACAAAATTGCACTCTCTAGCCTTACCTCGTAATTCCATAACCCACTGATTATATGTTTCACCCTCATGTTTTTCTCGTTTATAAAACTCATACCTACTCTTAATGACATGAATCTTGCTTTTGTAATGATCATCCAAGTTCTTGATTAAATCTTCATATGACGCATTTTGTAAATTATGTTTCTGGGAATTACTTCCTTCCGAAGGTAACTTTATATTATATTCAACATTTTTAATTTTTCGAATTTATTCTATGAGTTAAATTTCAGTTATGTATTTTATAAAGCTTTTTTGTAATAGTTCTATTCCTACAATTTTTCAGAAATGACTTTATACACTACCAGACTATTATATTGTACTTTCTTTTTACATTTTACCTTAGCCTTCCGTTGGAAAGCAATGGGGTATATTGAATGTACAGAAAAATTTACAATTATTAGACACCAGCAGAATGTAATGCATTTTCTGGCCCGCTACGGCCGTCGTCAGCATTCTTTGTGTCTCACTGGATAGTGTTACTTTATAAATTGAATGTATTTAACTCAACTATTTTAACAAATAGAAACTGGGAATTACTTCCTTCCGAAGGTAACTTTATATTATATTCAACATTTTTAATTTTTCGAATTTATTCTATGAGTTAAATTTCAGTTATGTATTTTATAAAGCTTTTTTGTAATAGTTCTATTCCTACAATTTTTCAGAAATGACTTTATACACTACCAGACTATTATATTGTACTTTCTTTTTACATTTTACCTTAGCCTTCCGTTGGAAAGCAATGGGGTATATTGAATGTACAGAAAAATTTACAATTATTAGACACCAGCAGAATGTAATGCATTTTCTGGCCCGCTACGGCCGTCGTCAGCATTCTTTGTGTCTCACTGGATAGTGTTACTTTATAAATTGAATGTATTTAACTCAACTATTTTAACAAATAGAAACTGGGAATTACTTCCTTCCGAAGGTAACTTTATATTATATTCAACATTTTTAATTTTTCGAATTTATTCTATGAGTTAAATTTCAGTTATGTATTTTAAAAAGCTTTTTTGTAATAGTTCTATTCCTACAATTTTTCAGAAATGACTTTATACACTACCAGACTATTATATTGTATTTTCTTTTTACATTTTACCTTAGCCTTCCGTTGGAAAGCAATGAGGTATATTGAATGTACAGAAAAATTTACAATTATTAGACACCAGCAGAATGTAATGCATTTTCTGGCCCGCTACGGCCGTCGTCAGCATTCTTTGTGTCTCACTGGATAGTGTTACTTTATAAATTGAATGTATTTAACTCAACTATTTTAACAAATAGAAACTGGGAATTACTTCCTTCCGAAGGTAACTTTATATTATATTCAACATTTTTAATTTTTCGAATTTATTCTATGAGTTAAATTTCAGTTATGTATTTTATAAAGCTTTTTTGTAATAGTTCTATTCCTACAATTTTTCAGAAATGACTTTATACACTACCAGACTATTATATTGTATTTTCTTTTTACATTTTACCTTAGCCTTCCGTTGGAAAGCAATGAGGTATATTGAATGTACAGAAAAATTTACAATTATGAGACACCAGCAGAATGTAATGCATTTTCTGGCCCGCTACGGCCGTCGTCAGCATTCTTTGTGTCTCACTGGATAGTGTTACTTTATAAATTGAATGTATTTAACTCAACTATTTTAACAAATAGAAACTGGGAATTATTTCCTTCCGAAGGTAACTTTATATTATATTCAACATTTTTAATTTTTCGAATTTATTCTATGAGTTAAATTTCAGTTATGTATTTTATAAAGCTTTTTTGTAATAGTTCTATTCCTACAATTTTTCAGAAATGACTTTATACACTACCAGACTATTATATTGTATTTTCTTTTTACATTTTACCTTAGCCTTCCGTTGGAAAGCAATGAGGTATATTGAATGTACAGAAAAATTTACAATTATTAGACACCAGCAGAATGTAATGCATTTTCTGGCCCGCTACGGCCGTCGTCAGCATTCTTTGTGTCTCACTGGATAGTGTTACTTTATAAATTGAATGTATTTAACTCAACTATTTTAACAAATAGAAACTGGGAATTACTTCCTTCCGAAGGTAACTTTATATTATATTCAACATTTTTAATTTTTCGAATTTATTCTATGTGTTAAATTTCAGTTATTTATTTTATAAAGCTTTTTTGTAATAGTTCTATTCCTACAATTTTTCAGAAATGACTTTTTCTGTACATTCAATATACCTCATTGCTTTCCAACGGAAGGCTAAGGTAAAATGTAAAAAGAAAATACAATATAATAGTCTGGTAGTGTATAAAGTCATTTCTGAAAAATTGTAGGAATAGAACTATTACAAAAAAGGTTTATAAAATACATAACTGAAATTTAACTCATAGAATAAATTCGAAAAATTAAAAATGTTGAATATAATATAAAGTTACCTTCGGAAGGAAGTAATTCCCAGTTTCTATTTGTTAAAATAGTTGAGTTAAATACATTCAATTTATAAAGTAACACTATCCAGTGAGACACAAAGAATGCTGACGACGGCCGTAGCGGGCCAGAAAATGCATTACATTCTGCTGGTGTCTAATAATTGTAAACTTTTCTGTACATTCAATATACCTCATTGCTTTCCAACGGAAGGCTAAGGTAAAATGTAAAAAGAAAATACAATATAACAGTCTGGTAGTGTATAAAGTCATTTCTGAAAAATTGTAGGAATAGAACTATTACAAAAAAGCTTTATAAAATACATAACTGAAATTTAACTCATAGAATAAATTCGAAAAATTAAAAATGTTGAATATAATATAAAGTTACCTTCGGAAGGAAGTAATTCCCAGTTTCTATTTGTTAAAATAGTTGAGTTAAATACATTCAATTTATAAAGTAACACTATCCAGTGAGACACAAAGAATGCTGACGACGGCCGTAGCGGGCCAGAAAATGCATTACATTCTGCTGGTGTCTAATAATTGTAAATTTTTCTGTACATTCAATATACCTCATTGCTTTCCAACGGAAGGCTAAGGTAAAATGTAAAAAGAAAATACAATATAATAGTCTGGTAGTGTATAAAGTCATTTCTGAAAAATTGTAGGAATAGAACTATTACAAAAAAGCTTTATAAAATACATAACTGAAATTTAACTCATAGAATAAATTCGAAAAATTAAAAATGTTGAATAAATTATGTTTCCCAATTCATTTTTGAATAAGGTGAAAAGTTTTATCACCCACCCACGAAAGAACAAATGAACGCTTCTTTTCATTGTCTTCTACTCCATATGCTTTGAAATGCTCTTGAAGTTGTCTTTTATAAGAATCAAAATCGATTTGGCTATCGTCAAAACTGTGGAAATTTGGAACTGCTCCTGTAGCCGATACCAAACTAGAAGAAGGACTGTCACGATCATTCAAAAACTTTTGAAAAAACTGATGCTGGTCAGCTATCATACGCTGTGCCCATTGTTGTTGCATTGTGAGAACTTGCGAAATAACGTCTTCCATATTTTAATTAAACTATCCTCGTCGCCAGTAAAATGTTTATTCCTTTGATAACAAACAATATTTTATTTAAACAAATAGTTGTATCTTTATTGAAAAATTTTGATTAATTCAAATATTTTTAGAAAATATTTTCGAACAAAAGTTCATGGAATAATATGTTGTTTTTTATAAACTTATTAAACAAGTAAAAACATATCACTCATTTAGATACCCTTAAATTCAATTTTTCGTAATTTTTTAAAAAAATTTTGTAATAACGCTTTACAACTTTTTAAGTTTAAATAAAAACGAAAAAAAACTAATGATGCAGTTTGAAAGACAAATTAATTCTTATTAATATGATTAAACAATTTTTAAATTTGTTCTTACCGTTCCTGAGTTATACCCGTTTTTATCTTTATACCCAGTATTTGTTATTATAAGCTATTTGCCAGTTCACCAATCTTACCCAATCAAAAAAAAAAAAAAACTTTTCTTTTGCTCTGTGAAAAATCATTTATTGAGGTTCTTGCGGTGTAGTTCTATACCTTGCAATAAATTCTGGTAATCAGTTTCAGAAGTTGTGACATTAATATAAGTATTAGCCAAACCCACACCTCATTCTGCCACATCATTTACTACTTGTAATTATTGAACTTTTTTATTTGCCTCTTGAAATGACTTGTTGGCTTTCCAATTCTCTGGATCTATTTTTAAAAAATCGATTGAAATATTACAAGCTTCAAAAAAAGTTAGACTGGCTTTTGAAATGAATTATTGAATTTCTTTATTTCAAAAGTTTTCTTCTGTTAAAGTTACATTTGCTACTTCATAATCGCTGCATGGAGTATCTGCAAGTTTTTTTGTCATTAAGTGCAAAGTTTTGGTGTCGATACGTTCATCAAAAAACGCTGGGACAGCCAATTTCGGAGTTAAGTACCACTGATGACCTAGAAAAGTAAAAGCGAGGCTTTTGCAACTGCTTTATTAATAATTGCATAACTATCCAATTCCTTTAATAGGCTCAGATCATTGAGAGGAGCGTATCGAGGGCACTGGCAGAGGTACCAATATTTGATATATATTCTTAAAATAAAGGAACTAAATTCAAGCAAGGCATCAACTGTTGATTTTTCTATATAAGAATGCAACTGGTTTCGGAAAATGCATATTTTCAAAGCATAGATAATTTTCATTATCCAGCGAGCCCGATTGATAGCTCATGGAGCACACATAAAATAGAAAGTGAAAATGACAGCGTGTAACGGTTTAGATCAATAAATGTCAGAAATTAATGACAGTTAAAACGTAACTATAAAAATTTATGGAAATATACAATAATTATAACGAAAAAAGTATCACCATTTTTAAGGTACAAACTATAAAAATAGTGTAACTCGGAAACTGTAGGACAAAATTCCATTTTTGTTTTTCTTAATTGTTTATTGTTTTGAATACCGATAAGATTCAAAATCGCGTCACTAGTTTTTATACCTTTCATATAAATTTGAAAAGTAATAAACCGTTTTTTACAGAATTTGTTAAAAAAATTACAAAAGAACTTAATATGTGAAATCGTTATGGACAAAAATATTGCCGAAACTTAAAGTTTTTGCATATGGAAATAAAGTTTGGGAAATTTTCTTTAGAAATATTCGGTCAAAAAATTAAATGAACGTGGTTATTGACAAAGTTATGAGTCAAGTTTGAAAACAGGCCGAAAAAACTGATTTTTAACAAAGACTTGATTTGCGCGACCTCTAAACCTCTTCCTAAAAATCTAAAAAAAAATTCAAAAATACTGGACCCTATAAGCTTTCAAATTATGCTTGAGCCTCTGACAAAAAAAATTTTGGGACACCCTAATATACATATGTACCCGGGCAGAAAAAGACAATCACCACGACGCTGTGCCGACGTTGCAGGGGGTACTATCAACATCAATACATAGTACTGTTAACCAAATTTACAATGTTGTCACAATATTAAAATGATAACTCCAAATGTGCGTCTTCCTACTCTTCTTTTTAGTGTTGTCACAGTACTGTAAATTTAAATTTAGAATGTTGGATTCACGAATTTACAACGTAGTCACAACCGTCTTCCGACTCTTATTTTCAATATTAGGTGCGTTTGAGTACTTTTACAGTAAAATGCAGTAAATGAGTAAACTGAAAAATTTGCTCTCACAAAAAGCTGTTGTCCAAAAAAGTACGCGAACGCAAAATTTGTAAAAAATTCGTAAAATAAAGGCAACAGCTGATGGCAAATAATTGAAGTGTTGAAAATGTGGACACTTTAGATTACTTAACTCGTTTTCTTGTCGGTACTCGATTAAATACTTTTTATAACACGAACATTTTTTGAAAATGCAAACAAACTATTTTATGTAATCTTTCATATTTGTTTGTTTTTTATTTTATATGATTTTAGTAATTTGTAGCGGGTTAAATTATTTAAAAGAACATGAATAATTTGTTTGCTATTGATTACTTAAGTATCCAAATACTTCACACTTTAACAACTCTAAAAAATTAACATAACAAAAAAAATTTCAAAAGTTTGTATTTAGCCAAATAAATGCTTCACAAACCAGTTTAATTAATTAATATTTATTCACTTTTGGTTTTGTTTAAATTTTTTTTCAACTTTTCTTTTCCCAGCAAAAAACTTTTGAAGTTGTTCAAGTAGAAGGGATATTTTCATGACTTCCTTAGCACTTAACTACTTGAATGAATTAACAATGCGTTCCAAAATTCGAATAAATTTTAAATAAGTGAACCCATGAAAATTACATGCAATGCACCCATTCAACTCTTATGTAGGAATTACAATTTTTCACTATAATTATGTATTCTTTTTGGATTGAAAGGGGACGAATATTATATACAATTGACTTTAATGATTGAGTTAAATTTTTTTAATATATACATATGTAAATACATTTAATTTTAATATGTATTTAAATTTGTTATATTGCGTATATCAAGGCTTATCCAATAGGTCTGCTTACCTCTACAACAATACTAAAAACAACAGGCATTTTGTTTGTGTAAAATTTACCCGCCGTTGTCAAAATCTTACTACTACATAGGGAAAACAAAAGGAAAAATTTAATTTATAATAAATTCCCATAATGCATATAAAAATTAATCGAGCACCAATGAAAATACGTATTAAAATCATTAAAGATTCATTGCTTTTCAATTACACTCAATTCAGTTAATATTCCAGATCAATGAAAACCCCGATCTAATCACTGAACTTTCATTGGTTCTAAGCAATATTTTTTATGACGAGCCGTTTACCTAAATGTGAACCCATGCTCGCCAACGACACGCTAATGTTAAAATCATGCATGTTTCACCTAAAAAGAACCAGTGCATTATCCGCAGAACCCATGAATTTACTACTTCTTTTGCATGTCTTTTTTTTCTGGGTTATTTAACAATTTTTTCACAATTTGTATGCTTTTTATTTGTTACTTTTGTTTGTTTACCTTTTGAAACATTTGTTTTTTTGATTTACTAAATTTTACTGCAAAAATTTCTGCAGTAAACATTTGTAAATACTCAGACAAGAACTGTCACTTTTAGCTTTCAATTTATGTTCTCATTTGCTGCATTTTGTGTACTCGAACGCAATTTCGTAAAATGCAGTAAAGTTTAGTAAAAAATAGTAAAAACTTTGTGTTCTCGAACGCAACTATTGTTACAAATATAAATTCGCTAAATAAACAAGCAAAAATTTGTATATTTTCTAACCTAAAATAGTTTTTGTGTTTTCATTTTAATACGACACTATTAAATCAATAAGACTAAATTTTTGTATATACAGCGTTGTAGCGGTATAGAATTATTATAAACACGGTATTAGGAAATAAAGGTTTAATTCTTGTATATCCAGTGTTGTAGCGGTATATTTTTATGGTAAATATGACTTTAAAAAACTAAAGTCGTATATTTGTATTTAGAGTGTTGTACCGATGTTGAATCTTATTTAAAAACGGTATTAAAAAACTAAGGTTGTAATTTTGTATCTACAGTGTTGTGATGGTACCATATTTTTGGTAGAGTCACAATTTTGTATTTACAGGGTTGTGGCGGTACATAATATTTAGAAGAGTCGTAATTTCTGCCTGGGTATATAATTCTTTCTATATTTGATCAAATATTGTTTTAGTGTATAGGTTTTTCTATATTTTCTTATTTTAACCATAATTAGGTATAAATATATTAAATTTTTTATTTAAGTACCTATTAAAAAGAAAAAACTTATCAATCTCTTCTTAGATCTTTTGCACATTTTTAATGATTACAATACAACTATTAAACAATATTTGGACAATGCCCAACGCCAATGCCTTAAAAATATATCCGATAAATATACACACAAATTGTTGGAAAGAGCTCAAGCTATACAAAAAAAGTCCGATGAGTATAGAATGGAACTGGAACAAATACGTTACAATATTAGTCGTTTGGTAAGAGAATTAGAATGGCAATACGATGAATTTATAAAAAAAACACAAAACTTCGATATGTAAGTAAGAGTTTATTATATATTTTTCTTAATATAATCATTAAATATTTCTAAAAAGCCACAGAGAAATAAACAAACACGTATTTGCAAGTATAACGAGTACTGATATTTCAAAATCTATAACGAGGGATTACGAAGAACTCTTTAAACAATTGAAAATCGAGCAAAATAAAGCATTTAAACAAGTGTTGCATACATATTTGGAAAAGCACAAAATTTAAATATTTTTATGTTAAAAAATATTAAACTAAACTTTTATATAATAATATTAATATATTATGAGTGTCGTGGCGCTGTCAAAAATCAGTTTTTTTTTTAATTAGTATTATCCCAGCTAGCATTTGGAAGATTGTTGTTTCTAAAATCAAAAAAAAATGTTTCTTTGATTGTGAACGAAGCTTAACTATAAGAAAATAATTATGATAGTTTTTAATAACATACAGTCTACAACTGAAATGAAATGCTTAACATTAACACTAATATGATGTTAGTGTTAAGTATAGACTCATCATGTTAGAGGTTTTCTCATGTTATAACACGGTTGTTAATACAAATGTTTTAACAACGCTTTTATAACATCATGTTATAACAGCAAACCATGTCAGTTGTAGTAATAAACAAGTTAGAGTGCTATATTCGGCTGTGCCGAATCTTTGATACCCTCCACCGACAGTTCGAATGTTTAAGGAGTAATATCTGTATGATGTTATTATTATCTTAAACTGTGACGATTTGTTATTAATTATGGATTTAGGCGACTAAACGGTTTATATGGGGCCTAGGGTAAATTATGGACCGATCTTCACGAAATTTCACAGTCTTTTTCCCAGTTCTATAAAACTTTGATGTACCAAATTTTGTTATGATAGCATTATTTTTTACGGATTTAGGCGTACTAAACTGTTTTCCGGGAGTAGGGTTTATATGGGGCCCAGGGTAAATTATGGACCGATCTTCCCGAAATTACACAGTTTTATTTCTTGTCCTATAAAACTTTGATGTACCAAATTTTGTTATGATAGCATTATTTTTTACGGATTTAGGCGTACTAAACTGTTTTCCGGGAGTAAGGTTTATATGGGGCCCAGGGTAAGTTATGGACCGATCTTCACGAAATAACACAATTTTATTTCTTGTCCAATAGAACTTTGATGTACCAAATTTTGTTATGATAGCATTATTTTTTACGTTTTTAGGCGTACTAAGTTGTTTTCCGGGAGTAAAGTTTATATGGGGCCTATGGTAAATTATGGACCGATCTTCACGAAACTTAACAGTTTAATTTCTAGTCTTCTAGTTGTAATGATAGCATTGTTTGTTAGGGTTTTAGGCTTAATATACTGTTTTCCGGGAGTAGGGCTTATATTATTGACGGATCTTCACGAAATTTCACAGCGTGATTTCCAGTTGAATAAAACGAATTGTTGCGAAATCTTATATCATTCTGTGCATTTTTCCACCATTTATGTTAGTTTTTGTAACAAAATTATCAATTTTTTTTAGGTGGTGGTTCCACATTTTGATTCATAGCTCAGATCCTATTGAACCGATTTTGCTGAATTTCAATCCCAAACTGCTTAGGATAACTACAAGCAATTTAACACCAAGTTTGTTGATTTCTTTTAAGTTTTTCGAAAGTGAGCGTGTTTTCAACAGACGGACAGACAGACGGACATGGCTAAATCGACTTAAAATTACTCAAGGACCCAGAATATATATACTTTATAGGGTCTGAGATGAATAGTAAAAAAGTTTCACACGGAATGACAAACTGAATATACCCTCTTCACAACTAATTGTGGTGGAGGGTATAAAAAAAGGAATTATCAAATTAGTTCGTAAATTAAAGGTAAATAGAGAATAACAATAACTGCGTTCGAGAACACAAAAGTTTTTACTATTTTTTACTAAACTTTACTGCATTTTACGAAATCGCGTTCGAGTAAACAAAATACAGTAAATGAGACCACAAATTGAGAGCGTAAAATAACAGTTCTTGTCTGAGTATTTACAAATTTTTACTGCAGAAGACATGTAGTTTCACTACAAACTCTTTTTTAACAATGACATGGTCCATCCTTGCATAACATTGGACCAGTCCATACACGAATATATGTTGTGCAACCTCCTCCATTTTTGAAATATGGAACTTTATATCTCGAAAACCAGGGGTCTAATCACCGCATTCGATACTATCGTATCGAATACTCTAGAGATTTTTTTTACACACGATAGACTCTGACGTATCGAATGAAAACTCGATAAATGTAATGTCGAGTTACTCGATATCGAATGCCATTATTTCAAATTCAATACATATCATTCAATATCGTGTTTCATGATACCAAAATAAATAATTTCGATAAATTTTGCTCGATATCGTATGCGGTGATTAGACCCCAGAGCTAACCTAAAAAAACGGCTAGCACCACTGGATTCAACGTACCCGAAATAGGTTAAAACGACTAAAAAAAATTGTAAATTTCTAGCACAGCGTAATTGGGCACTGGCCGGTAGGGACTCATGCAAGTCTGGATTGCAATGAATTCTGTAGAAGTTGTCATGGCGAGAAGGAAGAGGAAATTGTAAGTACTATTTTATATTTTTATTATAGAGTTCTGGAGTGACAGCCATGAAGTAGCTGCTCTTTAGGATATGCGCTGGGTATCACATAAGGACCCCTGCATAGCCCAAGTGAGCTGACTTTTTGGAAAGCTGCCCAATCAACCTAAACTAGTATAATAAAAGTTTCTGTATGTAAGTATGTTCCTAGTTTTTCACAGATAGATTCAAATCTTAAAATTCTCATATAATCGATCGACTGTAACAAATGAAGTGAAAAATTTTAACAGATACATTTTGGTGGGGTTTTATTTTTAAAATATTTTAGCAATACACGTTACACTTATTAAAATGGTGTTATAAACTTTAAATAAAAAAGTTGGTTTTTATAGTTTTACAACATGGGTAAATTGGCTTTTAATGCATTAAATTCCTTATGATCTAAAGGCTTTATATTTGTTCCCGAATATGGTGAGAAATGCTCCAAGTCACGATGTTTATTAACCAAAATCTTTTGATCAGATTGCAGAATTTTTATTTCTCTCTCAATTTGAGATTGATCTGTAAAGTAACATTAACATCAAAATTAAAATTATTCCATATATATTTCTATGTGAAATACAAGACCTTTCTTCATAAGTTCCAAAGACTTTTGACGATCTAACTTAACCAACATGCTCCCAATTGTTGTCCATACTTTTTTCTCTTGTTTTTCTGGAATTTTCTCCAACTCTCTGATTGCTTCACGATTTTGTTGACGTCTGCGATCGAGATTAATAAGTTCTTGCTTATTGACTAAAACTTTATCGGCCACTTCTTCAGTAGATTTTAAAATTTCCAAACATTTCTGTTCAGATGTTTGAGCCATATTTCTGAAAACCACTCTAGTGAGATAAGAAATAAGTTAAAATAGTTTTATACAGGCCAGCAAAAGCACAGGTGAGTCCTAAGGTAATATTAGTTCAGTTCATTTCTTAAACGTCTGTCACGTTTCCATTCTCGAACCTTTTCCCGTTTAATGTCATTGCGATTTTTAGACTTTTTCTTGTAATAATCTGAATTGTGTCTTTGTACAGCTTTGAGGTCATATGCTTCGAAATGTGTAACACGAGCTACCTCCTGTTCTATACCCAGACCAGTCCGCTGTTTTCTTATCACAGTTTTCACCGGATAAAGACGCCCTGATTGAGAAGGACCCAAACCACTTTCTATATCCCAGCCTTGTTTTACCATCAACTGCAGACCCTTATTGCGTGACGAAATGTTAAACTTTTGTAATTTGTTAGGTGGTAAAGTGGATTTTAAATTAAATTGATGTACAGTAGAAGTTTGGTGTTGGTTTTGGGAAGTTTCTATAAAATTTTGTTTGCATATTTCGCAATAATATGGTTCAAATATTTTAATTTTGTCGTCCCAAATATCTGTTTTAATTTCTTTAACATCTCTATCCAATAACTCTACTATTTTAAAGTAACCTTTTTTATAAGCCAATTCTTTGGCTGTTTTACCAGTTTTATCTTTTATACTTTTGTCCAAACCAATAGATAAAAGATATTCTACGGAATCATAAGCTCCTTCACAGCTGGCCATCATTAAAGCTGACCAACCATAATTATCACAAATATTAAGATTTTTTTCATTTAAGTCCATTATTTTTAATTGATGCACTTTATTTTCCATAGCAAAACGAAAATAATTTTTAACTTCGAATGTTTCCTTTAATAAAGGCAGCTTTTGTTTTTCATATTTTCCACTTAATTCTATTTCTTTTGATTTAGTTGTTAGTTTAGTTTGCTTGTCTTCCTTACTAACCAATTCCTCATAAAAATCTTTAATTTCATTTGCTTCATGACCAGAAATTTGATGTTTCCCTCCCAAAGAATGTGTCCTCTGTTGAATTTTATTTGATCCTTCTTTAATAAAACGTTTTAAGGGTATATGTACTGTAGATAAAGCCCGCCAATTAGAATGCAGTTGTTGGCCTGTATTGTTCATTATTTGGACAATATTAGTAATTAAATTAGCTTACGTTTTCCAAAAAGCCACTGTATAAAAGTATTTTTTTACGGAACAGCTGGGCAATAAATATCGATTTATCAAAATATCGATATTTACAAGGAAATAGTCTATATATCGACGATAATCAAAATTCCCTTACTTGAGGGTTACACGATCAAGTTTTGCCTATCAATTTTTAATACACTCACTTTTTTACCAATACACTCATACTTTTAAAAATTGATACGAACTTGCCTTTAAAATTCTCTTGCCAGTGAGTGTTTCAATTTACGTTCAAGAAAACAGCCGATTTCAAGGTTAGTGAGCAAATTTTTCGTTTCTCTTTATATTTTTTTTTTTTTTAATGACATCTTGAAAGTAAATTGCTTTCAACTTGCGTGCAGCCTACGTCACAGCTGCCAATTTTTGCATATTTTGACAAACAGTATATGTAAAAGACTATCAATAAAAGCTTGATCGTGTGGCTGCAATGTTACTTGGTGGCCACACGATCAAGTTTTGCCTTTCAATTTGCAATACACTCTCAGTTTTTTACTAACACACTCACACTTTTTAAATTGACCACGAGATGGCTTTCAATTTCACCTTTCCATTTGTTTGGCAATTTACTTTCAATTTAACAGCTGAGTACAAGTTGGTCTCTTACTACGTTTATACGTAGCCTATTCGCGAATAAAAATTATTTGCGATTAACTAACTTACTGTTTATATGTCTATTTCTTACCCTGCGGCCACACGTTCAAGTTGTTCTTGATAGTCTTTTACATATACGGGCAGTAACGTCGTAGTTGAATAAAATCTGTAAATTTGTGAAAATTTTAGAAACACACAAATTTACAGATTTTATTCAACTAACAACTTTTTGGAAATTTTTTGAATTTTTTGACTTTAATACAGAACGCCCCCTAAACTTTTAAGTTCCCGAAAGTGACAGCTGGTGGCTTTTTTAGCCCTGGTTGAGGGCTTTCGAATTCACTTGTCAGATTTTAGAAACACACAAATTTACAGATTTTATTCAACTAACAACTTTTTGGAAATTTTTTGATTTTTTGACTTTAATACAGAACGCCCCCTAAGCTTTTAATTTCTTGAAAGTGACAGCTGGTGGCTTTAATAGCCCTGGTTGAGGGCTTTCGAATTCACTTATCAGATTTTAGAAACACACAAATTTACAGATTTTATTTAACTAAAAACTTTTTGGAAAATTTTTGAATTTTTTGACTTTAATGCAGAACGCCCCCTACACTTTTAATTTCCCGAAAGTGACAGCTGGTGGCTTTAATAGCCCTGATTGAGGGCTTTCGAATTCACTTATCAGATTTTAGAAACACATTAATTTACAGATTTTATTCAACTAACAACTTTTTGGACATTTTTTGAATTTTTTGACTTTAATACAGAACGCCCCCTAAACTTTTAATTTCCCGAAAGTGACAGCTGGTGGCTTTTATAGCCCTGGTTGAGGGCTTTCGAATTCACTTATCAGATTTTAGAAACACACAAATTTACAGATTTTATTCAACTAACAACTTTTTGGACATTTTTTGAATTTTTTGACTTTAATACAGAACGCCCCCTAAACTTTTAATTTCCCGAAAGTGACAGCTGGCTGCTTTAATAGCCTTGGTTGAGGGCTTTCGTATTCACTTATCAGATTTTAGAAACACATTAATTTACAGATTTTATTCAACTAACAACTTTTTGGAAATTTTTTGACTTTAATACAGAACGCCCCCTAAACTTTTAGTTTTCCGAAAGTGACAACTGGTGGCCTTAATAGCCCTGGCTGAGGGCTTTCGAAATCGTTTATCAGATTTTATAAACACAAAAATTTACAGATTTTATTCATATAACAACTTTTTGGAAAATGTTTATTACATTGTATATATGGATGAACTCTCTAAATAATAAAATATATTTCGAATGTTGTAAAAGCAAGAACATATGCAGGTGTGATAGCAAAAATTATGAATCGTATGTAAAATGGAAATTTTGACATACATACGGAATTACATATGGGTAAGAAAATTGACAGTACATATCGATGGTTTTCTTCCGCAACCTCGTAACTCAAAAACAACTACTTTTCAGGAGAGACAAAATACTCTTTTTTTTTACCAAATATTTGAAACTTTTTGCTATATATTCTTTTATAATCCAATAATTAGGAAAAATTCCGATGTTCCGCCAAACTAAAAAATTGCAAAATGATATGGCGGTATTTACTGATTACTTTTCAAGTTAAAACAAAAAATCTGAAAAAATTGAGATACATGGTTGCGGAAGAAAACCATCGATATGTAAAATACATCCCGTCTGATAGCACCTTAAATGATATACCCTTTGTACACTCCCTGCAGGAAATGTCACTAGTGAATCTGTAGTGATTCACTATTGACACAGTCACCAGTACTAGTGACTTATTATACCCCAGGCAATATTATTTACTATAGACATTTAACATGTGCGTGTCATTGGAAATCTACTACTGACGTTGGTAATACCGACTAGGTACTGACTAGGTAGTTCCTTTGGGAACATATGTAGACATTGGAACCATAGAATCGCTAGTACATTTTAGTAAAAGTAGTCTACACTTTTTGTAAGAATACGAAATCATAACAATCTTTTTTTATTATTTCTTCATTTTTAATAGGAATTGTACTTCTCAGTTGTTATTAATAAAATGTTTTTCGTATTAAAGCCAAATATAGTGGCAAATGTAATGTAGTGTAGACACTTCGTTGACAATGTCACCAATATAGTCGACAAAACTGGTGACTTGGAGACACTTGCACCCAGGTTTCCTTCAGGGCTTGCATACATTTCGGAGGAACACATGGAAAATGTTGAAAATGTGAAATACGCGTTCACACTTGAAACATCTAACATCCACTGTCAATAAAAAATGTCACCATTTCTGAAAAAAAAAACTTATTTTTTTTAAATAATTTTTTTCTACAAAAGTGCCAACATTTCAAAAGATAACACCAAAATGTATTTCTAATCCATTTCGTTTAATAATTTAAGCAAAATTAAGCAAAATAAGGCTTTCAAAAAGGGGAAAAACTTGAGAAATGGTAACGCTGCATTGAAAGCAACTTCCACTTTGTCAGTGATGCCACAATAATAACAGAATTTATTGCCACTTTTCTTGTGATGACACTAAAAAAATCGAAATATTTAAAAGGGAACAAAATGAGATAGTTACATTCTGTAAAAATGTTGAAAAATTTTGATTTTTATCCCTATGTATTTCTTATGGGAAAATTCCAACATTTTCGCAAATTGATGCTAAATGTTAAATGTTGACAAGTGTGAAAAGGCTAAAGGTAGAAGTACATAACACGCGTTAGTGCGCACGCGCTCTGTCGTCTTCTGTCAAAAAAAGTTAAACTAGTGTATTTTCATAGAACAAACTACATGCAAAATATTTTGACGCGTTTGCGCCAGAAAGTTGGTTAACTTTGAACTTTTTAGCGCGTTGTGAATTTTTGACAAGTAATCAGCTGACAATAAAAAGAATAATTTAACAAATTTGTGAATCTTGAAAGAAAAACGTATGAAAGAGCTTAAAAAACATACAACATTTATATAAAAAGAATAAATTCAATAAAATAACAAAATCTTGATATACTTTCGAACCCGTTTTTAATGCACAAATAAGTAAACAAATAAAAAACAGCTGACAGGAATGGCTTTTGTAACGCGTGTTGTGTAACTTTTTATGCGCATTTTAGCAAAAAACAATAATTTTTTAATAAGAATTATTGTTTTAATAAAGTTATTTATTGTTTAATCTAAGTGTCATCTTCTTATTAATGCTATTAAGCGTTGGTTAGAAAATAAAGCTTAGTGACGAAGTGTATAAATATACCTTGCATTACGCCTGCCGGTGGTGATGCTGCAGCTGCTGTAGCCAATCCTCAGGCAGCATTGGCAGCAGCCGGCGTTGAATTGGATGCGGTGAATGATAATAATAGCATGACAGAAGTTGTGGTTAAAATCGAAAATTCCGGCACTTCATCGCAAGACGAAGATGAGGAAATGCCCGATGAAGGTGAGGATACTCCCTCAACTGAAAGCAATGATGAAGAAGATGACGGCGATGAAATAAACTATGATGATATTAAACTCTCTAGTCCCATGATGTGGGCAATAGATAGTGTTAAGATCGAGCAAGAGGAGGAATTTGAGGATATCCTTACAGCAGGTTTTGACAATACCACCCTTTCGTTGGACAATGATGATGAGTTCGTACAAACTGTTTCTTCATCAGCTGTGGGTGATATCGAGTTGCAAAAAAATCGCATTTTGGTGGCCAAAAAGCGTGTCTCTTTGGAAACCTTAAAGTCCCTTAACAAAAACCAGGGTAAAAGTCAACCTTATGTTACACAAATTGAATTGCAAGATCCACAAGAGTTATTGGAAAAACATCAACATTTCCAAAAGTTGCGCCTACAACCAAATCAGCCAGTGCAAATAAAATTGCGCTCTATACCAGCTACCATAACGAGTATAAGTTAAGGTACGAAAGTACAGCAACAAAAGCTATTGTGCAAAATAAAAAAATTGCAACAATAAACACTTCTTCAAAATTAGCGCTGCACGCGCGTCCCAAAATAACTGAATAAAATACCTTTTTTCATAGCAGACGCTACGTTGCATTTCTTACCTGCAAATTCCGTTCACATGAAATGTGAGTCCGTTTATGCTGATAAGCATTTTTGCCGTGGCTTCTTCTTCTTCCTCTAGAAGTTGTAGAGTTCTTTAGTTTATAGTTTCAGATAAAAAGTTAGTTCAGCACTGACACTCAAGACTTGCATAGCAAGTAATTGTAATTATAGTTATATTTGGATTTGTTTAAATAAAGTTATTTAATTATTTTTGATTTGTTTAAATAAACGGAAAATGAACAGAGATTAAATTGTGTTTTAATTATATTGACAACAAAACTAATTGACACTCAAGATTTGCATAGCAAGTATTACAACAAAACTAATTGGCGCCCAACGGAAAAAAACAGTCACCATTGAAGTGAAAAGAAAAATAACCTTTTATAATAAAAAACAGTGTTTAAAAAAAATTTAAAATTTAAACAACAAAGACAATCACCATACAGTGAGCAGATAAAAACTAAGTCACCATTGAAGTGAAAAGAAAAATAACCTTTTATAATAAAAAACAGTGTTTAAAAAAAATTAAAATTTAAACAACAAAGACAATCACCATACAGTGAGCAGATAAAAACTAAGTCATCATTGAAGTGAAAAGAAAAATAACTTTTTTATAATAAAAAACAGTGTTTAAGAAAAAATTAAAATTCAAACAACAAAGACATTCACCATACTTGTGAATAAAAATTACATTGCTTATTGAGAATTTAAAAAATTACTACCATACTGGTGCTAAAAACCTAATACAATTCTTAAAAATATAAAAAGCATTCATCACCAAAAAGCAAAAAATATAACAAAAACTAATCCATCAGTCAACAACTTAGAAAAGCCAAGCCGTGAGCAGTTGCAAAGGACCCTTAGTGAAGCCGAGTCTTGAGCAGTTACATTCCAGCCAGAAAAGTTGCATTTAGAACCAGAAGGAGCCAAAGCCGTGATGATTTATTTGTAAGAATTCTATTTTTTATTATTACTATTGATTGCTATCTATTATTTTTTATAAAATTTTTTTTTTTAAAAAAAAACAAATCGGATCTAAATTTTTGAAATTTCGTAAAAATTTTTTATTTTTATTATTGTAACAGTTATTACCTTTGCAATTTAAAATAAAATTTACGTGAAAAGAATTCTGAGTTGATCTTTGGTTTTTCCCTAGAGTTCATGTCAAGACCACAGGAAGATCCTGAAGAGTTTGACGTTATTTTAGCTAGGCTACAATCACTATTAATTTCTGAAAAAAGAATTGAGAACAAAGAGGAAATGAATTCTGAAAATTTGCAAGTTCTCTTGGACACTGCTATCCAACAAGCAGTCCAAAGAACAAAAGAAAGCTTTGAAGCAACTATTGCCGACCTTACTAGGCGACTCCAATCCTTAGAGCCACCTTCTGCCGTAGAAGCATATAAGGAAATAGAAATAGTACCCAATAGGACGTGTGAGGAAACTCTAGATATAATTAAATCTGTCCCAGAATTTAAAGGCGACCCCACCAGATATGTCTCTTGGCGTCAGGCCGCCACAACAGCCCATAAATTATTTGAACCTTATGTAGGAAGCTCAAAGTACTACCAGGCGGTAGCTATTCTGAGAAACAAAGTCGTGGGTAACGCAGACGCTGCGTTAAGCACTTATAACACAGTCCTTAACTTTAAGGCTATTATAGCACGGCTTGATTTTACTTACATGGATAAAAAATCCATCTTTACGTTAGAGCAAGAGCTCTCCACTTTAAGGCAGGGACAGAAAACTATTATCCAATTTTACGACGAAGTAGAGCGTAAGTTAACCGCGATTGTGAACAAAATTATAATGTCGAATGAAGGAGATGCCAATTTGATTCAGTCACTGAACCAAAAATACCGTGAACAGGCTTTGCGTGTCTTTGTTTCGGGAGTTAGGAAGCCCTTATGTGACACCTTGTTTTCGTGCAAGCCTGCAGACTTGCCATCAGCTCTGGCACTAGCACAAGAGCTAGAAGCAAATCAAAACCGCTATCATTTTGCTGCCATTTATAGTAATGGTTTAAACAAGGCTTTAATGAGTCCCTCAACACACACAGCCTTAGGACAAAACATACAGCGTGTTAAACAGAACTCCTTCGGTCAGCAAAATAACTATTCTCAGCCTCCGCAAAACTTTGTCGGTCAACAAACTACTCCATTTTATCAAAATCGCCCTCAACAGGCATCTAACCAATCACAACGCCATAATGTTGCAAATTCGAATTTCCGAAATTTCGCCCAAAATCCTTTTCAGCCTGTAGGCCAACAAGCTAGTGACTCTCAACCAGTATCCCAATCCCTGGACACTGATGTAAGCATGCGTACGGTGCGAACAAACAACTTTCAGGGTTTTCAAACACAAAAGCGAGGTTTAACATCCGAAAGACAGGTCCCTCAGAAGGTCCAAAGGATTAACCACCTTGGCCAAGAGATGTTGCAAAACGAAGGTCTCGAAACCTTGGAAACACATGACTACGGCGATGAGCCAAACTTCTCTGGTAACCAAGAGCCGTATGAAAACCCTACTTTTTCTGATCCACCTTTCGAAGATGAGATTAATTTTTTAAGGGAGGGTCAGTTCTCCCCTACATTGAGCGAATGATAGGTGGCAAAAACATTAAACTTTTAATCGACACTGGTGCCTCTAAAAGTTATATCACCAATATTAACGGATTAAAAAACATTAAAGAAGTCGAAAAACCATTTTTAGTCAAATCCATTCATGGTGCTGATACAATCAACAACAAAACACTAGTAAATGTCCTAAATCATACTGAAACATTTTTTATTTTACCGAACCTGTCTCTATTTGACGGTATCATAGGTTTTAGCTTCATAAAAAGCATAAAGGGCGTGATTAACACAGAAAAAGACATGATTTATTATAACGGCGGCGAAGAAAAATTGAAATATCTTAAGCTAGATGCAGTGAATTCTTTAATAGAAAATGTCTCTATCCCAAAAAATGTAGAAAAGAAATTTTTTCAAATAATAAACGAAAATGCTGGTGTTTTCGCTAACCCGAATGAAGCCTTACCCTTTAACACGAAAATTTCCGCAACAATTAAAACAAAAGATCAGGAGCCCATATATTCTAAATACCAATCCTACCCCATTTCGATGATAGAATTTGTCAATAAAGAGGTTAAGGAACTTTTAAAAAATGGCATTATAAAGCCATCCCGATCTCCCTATAACAGCCCTGTTTGGGTTGTCGACAAGAAAGGCACAGACGAATTGGGCAAGCCCAATAAACGCCTCGTGTTCGACTACACTAAACTTAATTCAAAAACTATCCCTGATAAATATCCTATACCTGATCCGTCTGTTATACTTTCAAATCTTGGCAAATCTAAGTTCTTTACAACCTTGGACTTAAAAAGTGGCTTCCACCAGATTAACTTGGCCGAACACGACCGGAAAAAAACTGCTTTCAGCGTGAATAATGGTAAATACGAGTTCTGTCGTTTACCATTTGGATTAAAAAACGCCCCGAGCATTTTTCAGCGTGCCATCGATGATGTTTTACGTGATGAAATCGGAAAGTCATGTCACGTCTATATCGATGATATCATCATATTTTCTGACTCTGAGCAGAAGCATATAGATGACATCCAAAACATCTTACTAAAACTTTACCATGCTAACATGAGAGTTTCTTTAGAAAAGTCCAAATTCTTTAAAACCTCTGTCGAGTATTTGGGCTTTGTCGTTTCAACCGACGGTATCAGAACGTGTCCAAAGAAAATTGAAACCATAGTCAACTACGAAACGCCAACAACCTTAAGGAGCTTAAGGTCATTTCTAGGGTTGGCCGGTTATTATAGAAAATTCGTTAAAGACTATGCGGCTATAGCGAAACCTCTGACTAAATATTTACGTGGAGAAAATGGTCATGTGGGGACAAAACATTCGAAGCAAGTTAAAATTGACCTTGATGCTGATGCTATTCACTCATTCAAAAAAATTAAGAATATCCTTTCTTCCGAAGATGTACTTCTCCTTTATCCAAATTTCGATAGACCTTTTGACCTTACGACTGATGCGTCATCCCATGCTATTGGCGCCGTTCTTTCTCAAAATGGTCGTCCAATTACCATGATTTCAAGGACCTTGTCACCCGCCGAAGAAACCTACGCAACCAACGAACGCGAACTTTTAGCTATCGTATGGGCCTTAAAAAATCTTAGACACTATCTTTACGGGGTAAATAATTTAAACATCTTCACCGACCACCAACCCCTAACCTTTTCGATATCTGATAAAAACCCAAACTCTAAATTAAAGCGCTGGAGAGCTTTCATTGAAGAGTACTCGCCAACATTTTTCTACAAGCCCGGCAAAGACAATATTGTTGCAGACGCCCTTTCCAGACAATTTGTTAACATTACAATGGATACCACATCTACATGCTCACTACAAGCTTGTGGAAGTGAGATGTCACTCACCGAAATTATTCCCGCGGTCGAAAACCCAATTAACTGTTTCAAAAACCAGATTTTAATCAATCATGGTTCAGAACAAAATAAAGAAACAAAAATTCTTTTTAAAAATCGCATTCGACATCGCATTTCATATCAAGAAATTGACGATCTTTTAAATACTATTAAGGACTGCATAAACCCAGAAGTAGTGAACGCGATTAATTGTGATTTACATACCCTTGCTCAAATCCAACACCTTCTTATATCGAATTTCCCTTCTGTAAAATTCAGGTACGCTAATAAATTTGTTACAGATATCTTTAATGCAAGTGATCAAATTGAAATTTTAACAAATGAACACAATAGGGCACACCGTTCTGTTTCAGAAAATACGAAACAAGTTCTTCAGGATTATTTTTTCCCAGATATAGCTAAAAAGTTAAAAGAAATTACAGCAAACTGCAAAATCTGTCGGCTAGCGAAATATCAAAGACATCCAAAAAAACATGAGATCGCTGAGACCCCCATACCCTCCTTCCCAGGCGAGATCCTCCATGTCGATATTTACAATACTGATAAGAAATTCTATTTAACATGTCTCGATAAATTTTCTAAGTTCGCTATTGTAAAACCTATACCCTCTCGAGCGATAGTAGACGTTAAACCAGCCCTTCTGGAGATACTTAACTTTTACAAAGGCACGGAAACAATAGTTTGCGACAACGAAAAGTCACTAACTTCACAAACCATAAGATCGTTAATAAAGAATAACTTCGGAGCAAACATTTACGCAACTCCACCCATGCATAGTACCTCTAATGGCCAAGTCGAGCGTTTCCATGGAACACTTGCGGAAATTGCAAGATGCCTAAAACTAGAGTACGCAATAGATGACTCTACAGAGCTTGTCTTAATGGCAACTGCAAAATACAATAGAACAATCCATTCTACTACTAACCATAAGCCCATAGATATAATTCAATCAATTCCAGAAAACTTGAAAGAAAATATTCGTGCGAAAATTCTTGCCAAACAAAAATCAGACCTTGATTATCATAACAAAAAGACAGTAACTAAAACATATAATCCTGGAGATAAAGTTTTTGTGAAAGTTAATAAGAGATTGGGGAATAAAATTAGCAAACTTTTTGTCGAAAAGACTGTCCAACAAGATCTAGGCACAACTCTTAAAATTGATGACAAAATAGTGCATAAAGATAACATTCGTTTCCTCATTACAGCATCCTAATATTTGCAGTCTTTGTACTCGCTAGCTATGCCACCATCCTGGACTATACTTCTTCACACTATAAGTTAAGGTACGAAAGTACAGCAACAAAAGCTATTGTGCAAAATAAAAAAATTGCAACAATAAACACTTCTTCAAAATTAGCGCTGCACGCGCGTCCCAAAATAACTGAATAAAATACCTTTTTTTCATAGCAGACGCTACGTTGCATTTCTTACCTGCAAATTCCGTTCACATGAAATGTGAGTCCGTTTATGCTGATAAGCATTTTTGCCGTGGCTTCTTCTTCTTCCTCTAGAAGTTGTAGAGTTCTTTAGTTTATAGTTTCAGATAAAAAGTTAGTTCAGCACTGACACTCAAGACTTGCATAGCAAGTAATTGTAATTATAGTTATATTTGGATTTGTTTAAATAAAGTTATTTAATTATTTTTGATTTGTTTAAATAAACGGAAAATGAACAGAGATTAAATTGTGTTTTAATTATATTGACAACAAAACTAATTGACACTCAAGATTTGCATAGCAAGTATTACAACAAAACTAATTGGCGCCCAACGGAAAAAAACAGTCACCATTGAAGTGAAAAGAAAAATAACCTTTTATAATAAAAAACAGTGTTTAAAAAAAATTTAAAATTTAAACAACAAAGACAATCACCATACAGTGAGCAGATAAAAACTAAGTCACCATTGAAGTGAAAAGAAAAATAACCTTTTATAATAAAAAACAGTGTTTAAAAAAAATTAAAATTTAAACAACAAAGACAATCACCATACAGTGAGCAGATAAAAACTAAGTCATCATTGAAGTGAAAAGAAAAATAACTTTTTTATAATAAAAAACAGTGTTTAAGAAAAAATTAAAATTCAAACAACAAAGACATTCACCATACTTGTGAATAAAAATTACATTGCTTATTGAGAATTTAAAAAATTACTACCATACTGGTGCTAAAAACCTAATACAATTCTTAAAAATATAAAAAGCATTCATCACCAAAAAGCAAAAAATATAACAAAAACTAATCCATCAGTCAACAACTTAGAAAAGCCAAGCCGTGAGCAGTTGCAAAGGACCCTTAGTGAAGCCGAGTCTTGAGCAGTTACATTCCAGCCAGAAAAGTTGCATTTAGAACCAGAAGGAGCCAAAGCCGTGATGATTTATTTGTAAGAATTCTATTTTTTATTATTACTATTGATTGCTATCTATTATTTTTTATAAAATTTTTTTTTTTAAAAAAAAACAAATCGGATCTAAATTTTTGAAATTTCGTAAAAATTTTTTATTTTTATTATTGTAACAGTTATTACCTTTGCAATTTAAAATAAAATTTACGTGAAAAGAATTCTGAGTTGATCTTTGGTTTTTCCCTAGAGTTCATGTCAAGACCACAGGAAGATCCTGAAGAGTTTGACGTTATTTTAGCTAGGCTACAATCACTATTAATTTCTGAAAAAAGAATTGAGAACAAAGAGGAAATGAATTCTGAAAATTTGCAAGTTCTCTTGGACACTGCTATCCAACAAGCAGTCCAAAGAACAAAAGAAAGCTTTGAAGCAACTATTGCCGACCTTACTAGGCGACTCCAATCCTTAGAGCCACCTTCTGCCGTAGAAGCATATAAGGAAATAGAAATAGTACCCAATAGGACGTGTGAGGAAACTCTAGATATAATTAAATCTGTCCCAGAATTTAAAGGCGACCCCACCAGATATGTCTCTTGGCGTCAGGCCGCCACAACAGCCCATAAATTATTTGAACCTTATGTAGGAAGCTCAAAGTACTACCAGGCGGTAGCTATTCTGAGAAACAAAGTCGTGGGTAACGCAGACGCTGCGTTAAGCACTTATAACACAGTCCTTAACTTTAAGGCTATTATAGCACGGCTTGATTTTACTTACATGGATAAAAAATCCATCTTTACGTTAGAGCAAGAGCTCTCCACTTTAAGGCAGGGACAGAAAACTATTATCCAATTTTACGACGAAGTAGAGCGTAAGTTAACCGCGATTGTGAACAAAATTATAATGTCGAATGAAGGAGATGCCAATTTGATTCAGTCACTGAACCAAAAATACCGTGAACAGGCTTTGCGTGTCTTTGTTTCGGGAGTTAGGAAGCCCTTATGTGACACCTTGTTTTCGTGCAAGCCTGCAGACTTGCCATCAGCTCTGGCACTAGCACAAGAGCTAGAAGCAAATCAAAACCGCTATCATTTTGCTGCCATTTATAGTAATGGTTTAAACAAGGCTTTAATGAGTCCCTCAACACACACAGCCTTAGGACAAAACATACAGCGTGTTAAACAGAACTCCTTCGGTCAGCAAAATAACTATTCTCAGCCTCCGCAAAACTTTGTCGGTCAACAAACTACTCCATTTTATCAAAATCGCCCTCAACAGGCATCTAACCAATCACAACGCCATAATGTTGCAAATTCGAATTTCCGAAATTTCGCCCAAAATCCTTTTCAGCCTGTAGGCCAACAAGCTAGTGACTCTCAACCAGTATCCCAATCCCTGGACACTGATGTAAGCATGCGTACGGTGCGAACAAACAACTTTCAGGGTTTTCAAACACAAAAGCGAGGTTTAACATCCGAAAGACAGGTCCCTCAGAAGGTCCAAAGGATTAACCACCTTGGCCAAGAGATGTTGCAAAACGAAGGTCTCGAAACCTTGGAAACACATGACTACGGCGATGAGCCAAACTTCTCTGGTAACCAAGAGCCGTATGAAAACCCTACTTTTTCTGATCCACCTTTCGAAGATGAGATTAATTTTTTAAGGGAGGGTCAGTTCTCCCCTACATTGAGCGAATGATAGGTGGCAAAAACATTAAACTTTTAATCGACACTGGTGCCTCTAAAAGTTATATCACCAATATTAACGGATTAAAAAACATTAAAGAAGTCGAAAAACCATTTTTAGTCAAATCCATTCATGGTGCTGATACAATCAACAACAAAACACTAGTAAATGTCCTAAATCATACTGAAACATTTTTTATTTTACCGAACCTGTCTCTATTTGACGGTATCATAGGTTTTAGCTTCATAAAAAGCATAAAGGGCGTGATTAACACAGAAAAAGACATGATTTATTATAACGGCGGCGAAGAAAAATTGAAATATCTTAAGCTAGATGCAGTGAATTCTTTAATAGAAAATGTCTCTATCCCAAAAAATGTAGAAAAGAAATTTTTTCAAATAATAAACGAAAATGCTGGTGTTTTCGCTAACCCGAATGAAGCCTTACCCTTTAACACGAAAATTTCCGCAACAATTAAAACAAAAGATCAGGAGCCCATATATTCTAAATACCAATCCTACCCCATTTCGATGATAGAATTTGTCAATAAAGAGGTTAAGGAACTTTTAAAAAATGGCATTATAAAGCCATCCCGATCTCCCTATAACAGCCCTGTTTGGGTTGTCGACAAGAAAGGCACAGACGAATTGGGCAAGCCCAATAAACGCCTCGTGTTCGACTACACTAAACTTAATTCAAAAACTATCCCTGATAAATATCCTATACCTGATCCGTCTGTTATACTTTCAAATCTTGGCAAATCTAAGTTCTTTACAACCTTGGACTTAAAAAGTGGCTTCCACCAGATTAACTTGGCCGAACACGACCGGAAAAAAACTGCTTTCAGCGTGAATAATGGTAAATACGAGTTCTGTCGTTTACCATTTGGATTAAAAAACGCCCCGAGCATTTTTCAGCGTGCCATCGATGATGTTTTACGTGATGAAATCGGAAAGTCATGTCACGTCTATATCGATGATATCATCATATTTTCTGACTCTGAGCAGAAGCATATAGATGACATCCAAAACATCTTACTAAAACTTTACCATGCTAACATGAGAGTTTCTTTAGAAAAGTCCAAATTCTTTAAAACCTCTGTCGAGTATTTGGGCTTTGTCGTTTCAACCGACGGTATCAGAACGTGTCCAAAGAAAATTGAAACCATAGTCAACTACGAAACGCCAACAACCTTAAGGAGCTTAAGGTCATTTCTAGGGTTGGCCGGTTATTATAGAAAATTCGTTAAAGACTATGCGGCTATAGCGAAACCTCTGACTAAATATTTACGTGGAGAAAATGGTCATGTGGGGACAAAACATTCGAAGCAAGTTAAAATTGACCTTGATGCTGATGCTATTCACTCATTCAAAAAAATTAAGAATATCCTTTCTTCCGAAGATGTACTTCTCCTTTATCCAAATTTCGATAGACCTTTTGACCTTACGACTGATGCGTCATCCCATGCTATTGGCGCCGTTCTTTCTCAAAATGGTCGTCCAATTACCATGATTTCAAGGACCTTGTCACCCGCCGAAGAAACCTACGCAACCAACGAACGCGAACTTTTAGCTATCGTATGGGCCTTAAAAAATCTTAGACACTATCTTTACGGGGTAAATAATTTAAACATCTTCACCGACCACCAACCCCTAACCTTTTCGATATCTGATAAAAACCCAAACTCTAAATTAAAGCGCTGGAGAGCTTTCATTGAAGAGTACTCGCCAACATTTTTCTACAAGCCCGGCAAAGACAATATTGTTGCAGACGCCCTTTCCAGACAATTTGTTAACATTACAATGGATACCACATCTACATGCTCACTACAAGCTTGTGGAAGTGAGATGTCACTCACCGAAATTATTCCCGCGGTCGAAAACCCAATTAACTGTTTCAAAAACCAGATTTTAATCAATCATGGTTCAGAACAAAATAAAGAAACAAAAATTCTTTTTAAAAATCGCATTCGACATCGCATTTCATATCAAGAAATTGACGATCTTTTAAATACTATTAAGGACTGCATAAACCCAGAAGTAGTGAACGCGATTAATTGTGATTTACATACCCTTGCTCAAATCCAACACCTTCTTATATCGAATTTCCCTTCTGTAAAATTCAGGTACGCTAATAAATTTGTTACAGATATCTTTAATGCAAGTGATCAAATTGAAATTTTAACAAATGAACACAATAGGGCACACCGTTCTGTTTCAGAAAATACGAAACAAGTTCTTCAGGATTATTTTTTCCCAGATATAGCTAAAAAGTTAAAAGAAATTACAGCAAACTGCAAAATCTGTCGGCTAGCGAAATATCAAAGACATCCAAAAAAACATGAGATCGCTGAGACCCCCATACCCTCCTTCCCAGGCGAGATCCTCCATGTCGATATTTACAATACTGATAAGAAATTCTATTTAACATGTCTCGATAAATTTTCTAAGTTCGCTATTGTAAAACCTATACCCTCTCGAGCGATAGTAGACGTTAAACCAGCCCTTCTGGAGATACTTAACTTTTACAAAGGCACGGAAACAATAGTTTGCGACAACGAAAAGTCACTAACTTCACAAACCATAAGATCGTTAATAAAGAATAACTTCGGAGCAAACATTTACGCAACTCCACCCATGCATAGTACCTCTAATGGCCAAGTCGAGCGTTTCCATGGAACACTTGCGGAAATTGCAAGATGCCTAAAACTAGAGTACGCAATAGATGACTCTACAGAGCTTGTCTTAATGGCAACTGCAAAATACAATAGAACAATCCATTCTACTACTAACCATAAGCCCATAGATATAATTCAATCAATTCCAGAAAACTTGAAAGAAAATATTCGTGCGAAAATTCTTGCCAAACAAAAATCAGACCTTGATTATCATAACAAAAAGACAGTAACTAAAACATATAATCCTGGAGATAAAGTTTTTGTGAAAGTTAATAAGAGATTGGGGAATAAAATTAGCAAACTTTTTGTCGAAAAGACTGTCCAACAAGATCTAGGCACAACTCTTAAAATTGATGACAAAATAGTGCATAAAGATAACATTCGTTTCCTCATTACAGCATCCTAATATTTGCAGTCTTTGTACTCGCTAGCTATGCCACCATCCTGGACTATACTTCTTCACACTATATTCCTGTAGCGGACGGAAATGTTGCAATCTATGAAAATTATGGAATGTTGGCCCATGTAACGGACTTGACAAACTTTACTACCATAGCAGAAGAAACCAGAAATCTAACGGACCTACTACCAAAATCACACATGAGAAAACTGCTAGAATCAGATGTGGACCAAATAGAGAAGACAATAGAATCCCTGCGCATACACCACAGGCACGCACGTAGCATTAACGTTCTTGGAACCGCGCTGAAATACATAGCTGGTACGCCAGATTACGATGACTTTACCGAAGTGCGTAGCAAACAAGATGAATTAGTTACTGCAAGTAATGCCCAGATAATCATAAACACCGATATGCAATCGCAAATAAACAAATTAACTACGACTGTGAACACACTTGTGAGTAAAACTAAGGCTACTGAAATCGATTCAGGATACCTTTATAGTTTGTTAGGCGAAAGAAATAGAGCAGTACTTAGGGAACTAGATAACCTAGCTTTGTCCATAACCTTGGGGAAACTCCAAATGATCAATCCCATTCTGTTAGATAGCTCGGAAGTAAGTTTTGTTTTAAAATCCGAAATAGATTTAAATGTAAGCATTACTGAGATAATTGTAAATTCAAAACTAAAGATTTTGCAGACCGAAAATGTTATTACGTTTTTGATAAAATTTCCAAAAATTATAAAATTTTGTAATAAAAAATTAATTTTTCCAGTCGTTCATAATAATAAAATTTTGTCATTTAAAGTAAGTGATGTAGCAAAATGTGGCTACAAATATATCATGTTAAAAGATTGTAAAAAGAAATCTACAACTTCATTTTGTAAAACATTTAACCTTGAAAATACTTCATGCCTAGACACTTTATTAAATAATAACACGGCAACTTGTAACACAAATTCCGCGCATAATATGCCACCTCTGAAAGAGATTGACGATGGCATTGTTATTATAAATAATCAACCCTCCAAAGTGATTTACGAGAATGTAACAAAAACCCTACAAACGGGTACATACCTCATAACTTTTGACAATACCTTAAAAGTTAATTCAACGGAATTCAAAAATTGCCGAAAAATTGCTTTTAAAAGCCCCGAAATTCCTATAGCTCACACTGTTAACTTAACTGATCATACCGCTATCTTATCACTTCAATACCTTCATGATTTAAATATTGAAAACCTAGACCATATATCGCACCTTCATTTGAAAGTAAGAGGAACTTTTTACACCTCAGCCTCTCTTTTTGTTCTTATTGTAATAATATGCGTTGCATACGTTCTCGCCAAAAGGCAACGTAAGGTTGAAATCAACAATATTCTTAGCAGATATGATCAGACGAGGACGTCCGATGCTTAAAGGGGGGAACAGTTAAGGTACGAAAGTACAGCAACAAAAGCTATTGTGCAAAATAAAAAAATTGCAACAATAAACACTTCTTCAAAATTAGCGCTGCACGCGCGTCCCAAAATAACTGAATAAAATACCTTTTTTTCATAGCAGACGCTACGTTGCATTTCTTACCTGCAAATTCCGTTCACATGAAATGTGAGTCCGTTTATGCTGATAAGCATTTTTGCCGTGGCTTCTTCTTCTTCCTCTAGAAGTTGTAGAGTTCTTTAGTTTATAGTTTCAGATAAAAAGTTAGTTCAGCACTGACACTCAAGACTTGCATAGCAAGTAATTGTAATTATAGTTATATTTGGATTTGTTTAAATAAAGTTATTTAATTATTTTTGATTTGTTTAAATAAACGGAAAATGAACAGAGATTAAATTGTGTTTTAATTATATTGACAACAAAACTAATTGACACTCAAGATTTGCATAGCAAGTATTACAACAAAACTAATTTATATTCCTGTAGCGGACGGAAATGTTGCAATCTATGAAAATTATGGAATGTTGGCCCATGTAACGGACTTGACAAACTTTACTACCATAGCAGAAGAAACCAGAAATCTAACGGACCTACTACCAAAATCACACATGAGAAAACTGCTAGAATCAGATGTGGACCAAATAGAGAAGACAATAGAATCCCTGCGCATACACCACAGGCACGCACGTAGCATTAACGTTCTTGGAACCGCGCTGAAATACATAGCTGGTACGCCAGATTACGATGACTTTACCGAAGTGCGTAGCAAACAAGATGAATTAGTTACTGCAAGTAATGCCCAGATAATCATAAACACCGATATGCAATCGCAAATAAACAAATTAACTACGACTGTGAACACACTTGTGAGTAAAACTAAGGCTACTGAAATCGATTCAGGATACCTTTATAGTTTGTTAGGCGAAAGAAATAGAGCAGTACTTAGGGAACTAGATAACCTAGCTTTGTCCATAACCTTGGGGAAACTCCAAATGATCAATCCCATTCTGTTAGATAGCTCGGAAGTAAGTTTTGTTTTAAAATCCGAAATAGATTTAAATGTAAGCATTACTGAGATAATTGTAAATTCAAAACTAAAGATTTTGCAGACCGAAAATGTTATTACGTTTTTGATAAAATTTCCAAAAATTATAAAATTTTGTAATAAAAAATTAATTTTTCCAGTCGTTCATAATAATAAAATTTTGTCATTTAAAGTAAGTGATGTAGCAAAATGTGGCTACAAATATATCATGTTAAAAGATTGTAAAAAGAAATCTACAACTTCATTTTGTAAAACATTTAACCTTGAAAATACTTCATGCCTAGACACTTTATTAAATAATAACACGGCAACTTGTAACACAAATTCCGCGCATAATATGCCACCTCTGAAAGAGATTGACGATGGCATTGTTATTATAAATAATCAACCCTCCAAAGTGATTTACGAGAATGTAACAAAAACCCTACAAACGGGTACATACCTCATAACTTTTGACAATACCTTAAAAGTTAATTCAACGGAATTCAAAAATTGCCGAAAAATTGCTTTTAAAAGCCCCGAAATTCCTATAGCTCACACTGTTAACTTAACTGATCATACCGCTATCTTATCACTTCAATACCTTCATGATTTAAATATTGAAAACCTAGACCATATATCGCACCTTCATTTGAAAGTAAGAGGAACTTTTTACACCTCAGCCTCTCTTTTTGTTCTTATTGTAATAATATGCGTTGCATACGTTCTCGCCAAAAGGCAACGTAAGGTTGAAATCAACAATATTCTTAGCAGATATGATCAGACGAGGACGTCCGATGCTTAAAGGGGGGAACAGTTAAGGTACGAAAGTACAGCAACAAAAGCTATTGTGCAAAATAAAAAAATTGCAACAATAAACACTTCTTCAAAATTAGCGCTGCACGCGCGTCCCAAAATAACTGAATAAAATACCTTTTTTTCATAGCAGACGCTACGTTGCATTTCTTACCTGCAAATTCCGTTCACATGAAATGTGAGTCCGTTTATGCTGATAAGCATTTTTGCCGTGGCTTCTTCTTCTTCCTCTAGAAGTTGTAGAGTTCTTTAGTTTATAGTTTCAGATAAAAAGTTAGTTCAGCACTGACACTCAAGACTTGCATAGCAAGTAATTGTAATTATAGTTATATTTGGATTTGTTTAAATAAAGTTATTTAATTATTTTTGATTTGTTTAAATAAACGGAAAATGAACAGAGATTAAATTGTGTTTTAATTATATTGACAACAAAACTAATTGACACTCAAGATTTGCATAGCAAGTATTACAACAAAACTAATTTATACAACCTAAAATCCCAGACACATCGGCTCCACCTTTAGCCCCTCTGTCTGCATTGAACTCCAGCATGACTGACATGAAGCCAGGGTCCTCAAATTCCCATACCGAATTTAAATCCACCATCTCCGAAGATAGACGTAATCGCATGATTACCCAAAATCAACGAACTCGTAAAGAATCCCTAGAACATTCCGAGGATATGATCTACAATGCTGACATTGAAAAACCCTGGGTGTGTCGCAACTGCAATCGCAATTACAAATGGAAGAACAGTCTTAAGTGTCATTTGAAAAATGAATGCGGTCAACCGCCACGTTATTTTTGCAGTAAATTTTGCGGTTATGCCACCAATGTGCACAGCAATCTTAAACGTCACATGAATACAAAATGTCGTGAACGTACCGAGAAAGAGAATCAAATGTTGCTGCAACAGGTTCAGGTACAACAGCCTCAGCTTGTTCATCCAACAAAAACTCAGACCCCAACCACCACCACCACCAATGCAGCGATTTCCACCTCGGGTTGTGGTGCTATCAGCACTGTTGCATCCGTTGGAACAGTTGTCTCCACAACCAACAACAAAATTAACAGTACCATCAATACCATTTCATCAAGCAACAGCAACAACAACAATACCAACACATCCACTTATACGCTTGTATTCCAGAAGAGCGAATAGAAATTGGAAAATTTGAGGGAGAAAGTTATACAATTGTTATATGAGAAAGGCTTAGAGAGCAGTAGGGATAGTTTGGCTCAAGATGAAATGCAGGATAATGAGAGTAATGGCAATTTGAGTATATTAAATCAAACTGAGTAGATTCGTATAACGAGAGTATATATTGAAACACAAAAAAAAAACGTTTGTTTTCGTAAAAAAAACCAAACCAAGGCGAATTCATAAAGGTGACCGCATCATGAGATAGCATTATGCTAGCTATCCCTTTCTATTATTTTGTTTTTGGAAAAAATTAGAGTGAATGTCAAAATTATTGGTTGAAAATATAAAAGGAATTTGTTTGTTTATTAAATACTTATACAAAATTGCTTTAAAAGATAAATCTTTTTCCTGCATTGCAAATTTATTGTGGCTCCACGTATTCCTTACGCCTTTTAGAATCCTCTTGTTAATATTTTTGTTCACTTTTTTTTGTTTTATTAAATTTAAATTTATTTTTTTTTCTTGATTTAGATTTTAAATTTTAACAAATTTTTTCACAAAATGTAAATAACGCTTGACATTTAGTATACACACAAGGAAATAAACAATAAACAGATGACTCGAAAATATCACCTTTATGAATTCGCCTTGAACCAAACCAACTCACTTACTCCCTCAATTAAAGTGAGAGAATTTCAGTGCAATTTTTTTTTTTTTTTTTTTTTTATTTAATTTGAAAATATTTAATATTTCAAAAAACAAAACGTTGAAAAAATGTGTGAAATTGTTTCGAAATTTTAGGTTTTCGGTTAAATTATAATTTAGTACGGTTATGATGTAATATTTCAAAACTGTTATAATTGCTATTGTGAATTATGTATACCAAATTATTTTTACTATTTGTATGGTCTCGAAAAATTCGTTTACTACAATCAGTTTCTGATTTACCATTTCAATCAAGGCGAATTTATGTAAACGGTGGTGTCGATACTACAACAATTAACAACACCAAAAACACAACAATGTATTTTGTTGCTGCTTTCGTTGGCCGATAAGTCAAAAATACAAGTAACTTTTGACATTCCTCTCTCTAATTTAAAAAAAAAAAGTAGCACAGCTGTGTTTTCAACGCCACCTGAAAGTCAATTCGCCTTGATTTCAATTTTCCGATAAAAGTATGTTATAACACTGTCAAAGCCGTAATTCATTTTCAGTTTTCTATTCCGAATTATAATGCAATATAAATTTTAAAATAATTGTTTTAAATTTTTTGTGTTACTTTTCAAATTTTCCTTTGATTTGAAAATTAAAGACGGTTTGTAACAAACATTTACTTTTGTAAACATGTTTTGGTTGCAGTTTTGTGTCAACATTTTTTTGTTATACCTGTATTATCTTCTTTTTAAAACGTTTTTCTTAAACTGTTATAAAAGTATATACTATATAACAGCTTATTGTATAATTAAATTTAAAATTTTAGTTTTCAAACTTATCTTCTACAAATGTTTTCAATTATTTTATGCATGCCACTACTGTATACATATTATCAAAGAAAATTTTTTCGAAATAGTCGAAACTCATGCCATTGGCTTTTGTGTTTACATATGCCACTGCGAGTTCATTTTCAAAATGTCGTTGAAGCCTCAAGTTGACGCGTTTGTTAAGTCTACTTTCACACGTTTCATCTTTTGATGCTCAACTCTTATGTTTTTAGGTGAGAGAAGAAAGAAGAAAGGGGGTTAGTACAGAGATGCCTGTACTCGGTCAGTACGCTTTGTGTTTTTATTCGTTGGTATATGCCAGCAATGGCTGCATGTAATTTTTTTCTTTTCTTTTTCTCTTTGATTCGCTGTTAATGAAATTGTTGTTGTTTTGAACCGAAAAAAGTTGAAACCGATTGCTGCGTGTGATTATGTTGGCATCTTTAAAAGGGAATTGAAAAGAAGTTGAGCATCAAAAGATGAAACGTGTGAAAGTAGACTTACTTCTCAAATTAAAAAAAAAGTACTAGAAAACAAAATAGAGTTACCGAGTTAATCATATTGGCACATTTTTATGGAATTTTTTTATTTATTTATATAAGCATTATTTAAACAATATTAATGCTCTATAATTAACAAACTTGCTTTAATTAATGCGCGTTTCGAAAAATTCATCATAATAATACATTTAACAAGTTAAAATCCAGTAAATTTGCATTAAATTTTTAAAAGGGGAACATTGCTTATCGTTTTGACATTTAGTGGCATGCAAGTGTCAAATTTATTAAGCTTATGTCAGCAGGGCTTTTAAGACCACCTGTAATAAATTCGCCTTGCTCGCATGCAATTTTTGCTACCACCCCTGCAAATAAAATTGGACCACCTGACCCATTTTGATAAAATGGACTACTCCATGGACTAGTCCGATGTAATGCAAGCATGGACCATGCCATTGTTAAAAAGTGTTTGTAGTGAGACGACATGTCTTCGTTTTTTAACGACATGCTTTCGTGTTTAGACGACTTCAAAACTAATCCTCTTGAGTATACCATGGAGTAGTTTTAAAACTACTCCTTACTGGTCCAAAGGTGGGTTATATACCATGGAGTAGTTTTAAAACTACTCCTTAGTGGCCCAAAGGTGGGTTATATGGTCCTCTCCTAGGACATCGTAATGTTAAATAGACCAGGTTTTTTCCATACGTTTGGGTTACTTGTGGACTAGTCCTGGTCCCTTGTGGACTACTCTTTACACGCGTGTTTGGACTGGTCCTATTATTTGCAGGGACTGGAGCTGCCATTACGAAAAATGTGAGTGTATTAGTAAAAAAGTGTGAGTGTATTGAGTTTTTCGAACTGGCAGTGGCATGTGTAAATGCTAGGTTAAGTGTGTAAAACGTACTTAATAAACTTATGTTATTATTCTTGAGTGAGTGTTTTAAAAAAGAAAAATTTTAAAAAAGAATCTAAAGGAGTCTTCACGGTCAAAATGCTTGCATGTGCTGGACGTAATATTAGCCGTCATATCAAATTTTTTTGATTTTCCACCCAGGGGGCTACCGCGTATTTCGATTCGAAAAACAAAATTTTTCGAAAGCAATTTCCGGTTCGAAAGTTAAGCCGTACTGCGTAACTCATTCAAAACGATGACATTTAACAAGTTAAAACATAATTTACAATTTTACAACAATCCAGTAAATTTGCATTAAATTTTTAACAGGGTAACATTGCTTATCGTTTTGACATTTAGTGGCTTGCAAGTGCCAAATTTCCACACGCATGCAAATTTTGCTGCCACTGGAGCTGCCATTGCGAAAAATGTGAGTTTATTAGTAAAAAAGTGTGAGTGCATTGAGTTTTTCGGCATGTGTAAATGCTAGGTTACACTATTATTTATTTCGATTCGAAAAACAAAATTTTTCGAAAGCAATTTCCGGTTCGAAAGTTAAGCCGTACTGCGTAACTCATTCAAAACGATGACATTTAACAAGTTAAAACATAATTTACAATTTTACAACAATCCAGTAAATTTGCATTAAATTTTTAACAGGGTAACATTGCTTATCGTTTTGACATTTAGTGGCTTGCAAGTGCCAAATTTCCACACGCATGCAAATTTTGCTGCCACTGGAGCTGCCATTGCGAAAAATGTGAGTTTATTAGTAAAAAAGTGTGAGTGCATTGAGTTTTTCGGCATGTGTAAATGCTAGGTTACACTATTATTTATCTTGAACTTTGTCATTTGCACTTTGTCACTAACAAAATAGCTTTCGAACAATTTCCTAACGCTTTTTATATAACTGAGTTGGAGTTTCGAAAGGGTTTTTTATTGTTCGTAATATAGAATTGCCGTTACGAGAGGGACTTTTTGTTTTCGAAAAGGTATTAACAACTATGCACAGTACAAATTGTTCAAACTCGTCAATTATTTCTTTCGAATCGAATACGCGGTAACCCCCAGCATCGTCGGTGTCACACATACAAACACATTTTCACTAATACTACCATAGCGCTTGATAAGAAAAGCTTGACCTTTTGCGATTAAGGCCAGTTTACACGGTAATACAATGTATTACGACATGTCGAAAAATTATGTAGAATGAGAAAAATCTTATCATGTAAAAGCAAAATGCATTGAGTAAAGACTCAGTTAGCCGGGAGTAACAGTAACAGTAAACTTACCGTAAAAAAGTAAGACCAATCTATTTCTTACAGATTGAGACGTAACATCTTACTGCTAACTGTAATCGTTCTAATTGCTTAACATACAACAAAATGAATCAGCTGATTTTCAACGTTACTGTTACTTCCGGCTAACTGAGCCTTACACAGGGTCACCACCTCAGATAATACTGAGTCTTCACCTGAGATAATATCTGATATAATATGTGAGATAACGTCGGCAGAATGAGAGAACAAATTCCTTCATGTTAATCTTAATCTTAAACAAGGGGAACACGTATCTTATAAGATTTCATAATCGAATGATTCTCGTACAGTAAACTTGTGCCGTTTTTACTATTTTTTTTTAGTTTTTTCGTGTTTTTTAGTTAAAATTATTGTTTTTTTAAACAATTATCACAAGATTTTCACTATTTGCACAAAAAAATTAAACGTTTTAATGAATGCGTCTTATTTTTGTTTTATATGTATGTATGTATGTGTATTTTTGACAGCTCATCTTATAAGATAATTGTTATAAGATTTCTCATAACAACTGTCTCATAATATTTATTATAATATTAATACTAACACTATTTGAGAGTCCACACGTAAGATAATACTCTCTGCGAATGAATTTGACGTTTGCTGATATAAAAATCTTATATGTTATCTCAGGTGGAGACCCTATGTAAGATATAAGATTTTTATATCAGCAAACGTCAAATTCAATCGCAGAGAGTATTATCTTACGTGTGGACTCTCAAATATTGTTAGTATTAATATTATAATAAATGTTATGAGACAGTTGTTATAAGAAATCTTATAACAACTATCTTATAAGATGAGCTGTCAAAAATACACATACATATACACATATAAAACAATAAAAAGACGCATTCTTTAAATGTTTAATTTTTTTGTGCAAATAGTGAAAATCTTGTGATAAGTGTTTAAAAAACCAATATTTTTAACTAAAAAAGAAGAAAAAACTAGAAAAGAGAGTAAAAACGACACAAGTTTACTGCATGAGAATCATTCGATTATGAAATCTTACAGGATACGTGTTCCCCTTGTTTAAGATTAACATGAAGAAATTTGTTCTCTCATTCTGCCGACGTTCTCTCACATATTATATCAGATATTATTTTAGGCAAGGCGAATTCATCCCAGGTAATCTCGGTACTACAACAAGTACAACTCGTACAAAAACCACAAGCAATTTGTTTTTGTAAAATCATTGTACAATGTCAAAAACAGAAATAAAACAAAACAGAAACAAATAAACAAATAAACAAAATTTTGACATCCAATAGTGATTTTAGCTAATATCAGCAGGGCTTTTAAGACCACCTGTAATAAATTCGCCTTGATCTAAGGTGAAGACCAGAGATCAGCAATGAGTAGTGAAAAAGTGAGTAGAGCTAAATCATGACTCATAGTCTTGGGCTTAATCGTTCATTTAGGTGACCGGTCATTAACGTTCAATTCAAAACAGTGAACGAGTTCGTTCACTTCGTTCAGTCGTTCATTTCGGGTCACTTGTCTTTTGGGTCAGTTTATCTTTTGTGTCAGTCAGTCTTTTGTGGATTTCGTTCATTCATTCACAATTGATTGAATACGGCAATGTGTTAAAAGAAACAAGTATAGCATATTTGTTTTATGTTACACTCAAAATATTATGTAGGTAAATTCAAAATAATATTAAGTTTGAAAAACTGAAATTTCATTTAAAATAAAGGAATTTTGCGGCTATTTTTTAATGTTAATTTTAAAACGGAGAAATTCTTTAAAAATTAATAAATTTTTCTGTTATTTCAATGTACAAACTACAAAAAATACATTCAAAGGTTTTTTCAATTAATTTTAACTCAATTTAAATTACATACTAAAACAGCTAAAACAGTATTTATACCTGTCATTATTACCTACCAAATCAGCGAAAAATTTGTGTTTTTTAATTTATGTGCACATGTTCCTATAAGTATGTAAATAATAAAATAATTTAAAATATCTTTGCAGTTAAGTATTTCAGTTTTATTTTATGCATAAAAAATAACTGAACATATATTTTTTGGAGAAACATATAGAAATAGTTAAAGAATTAGTTTAATTATAAAATAACAAATTTTATTAAGTTTTAACTCTACGGAAAATGATTTTAGTAAATTACATTCAGTTACTGTACAACTTTTTGAGTGTACCCAAAAATAGAAAACAATAAACGAAAAATTCTGAGTTGTTTTTTGGTTTACCCAACAACTGATTGAAAAGAAACAATACTATTAAAATGTTTATGTTGTACCAGTATACTATATTTGTTTCTTTTAACACATTGCCAGTGGCAATTTGCCACATTGTTTAGAAAATTTCATAGTACAATCTGGGCTGCCATATGTAGTGATTTGTCGCTAAACGTGGCGGTTTTCATACTTGTTTGGTGTTCTCATATTCTAACAGCCGTATTCATAAAAAAAATCATAATTCAGGTTTTAGATGAATTTTAGTTAAAAAACATTTTAAGCCTAAAAAGCTTTTTTTTTAAATTCGTATTCATAATCAGCATTTTAACTAATAAACGTTTTACCGTATTTTTTAATTTGATGGTGGCAACGCTATCTCTTTTATTTGTCACATGAATCATAATGATGTAAAACAGTGGTTATTAATTCATACTCGTATTCGTATCTAAAATTTTTTTTGTCGTGTGTGAGAAAAAAATTGTTTTTTATATATGAATAGTCTCTTATATTTAAAAAAATAAAGAGTTCAAACAAAACAAAACAAAGTGCAATTTAGATGATGATTTTATTGCTGATATCAAAAAGTATTCAAATAACGAGTTTTATTTTATTTGTTTTGATCGTTTACACATCACTAGTTCATAATGTACAATTAATAATTTTTTGAGCTTTAATTTGTGAAATTGAAAAATATATTAATAATATACATTTTTCATACATACATATTTTTGAATTTCATTTTATTTTTAATGTTTAAATACATAATAATATATTGTCTTAAAATTTCTCGCAAAAATGTTCAAAATGACCATAAACACACAGCAAAAAGCAAAAATTTCATTTTAAAATAGGTTTAAACAAGGGTCGAACCAATTTTAAAATTCGCTTATTTACACAAGGTTTAAAATAGGGTTTTTAAGGTAATATTCGTTTATGAATACAATTTTAACAATTTATGCTTAAAACAGATTTGAAATGGAGTTTAAAATGTTTATGAATACGGCTGTAAATGTTTAGGTAACTTTATTTAAAGAGAAATAATTACTTAAAAAATTTTACTGCCTGTTTTTCGAACTTATAATGTCATTAATCAATTTATATGATATAAAAGCATGTTGCTTGTCAATACATGTTAGATGTATAATAACTTTACACAGTTAACCATGCATTGTCATCCAAACTGAACATATGTTACAAAATGTCAGCTAAATCGGTTCGAGTAATCTGCTTTAAATTTGAGTTGCAAGATTTTACCCACAAACATACATTGCAAGTTAAATAAAAGCAATTTAAATGCATAAGTAGATTCTTATAAACTAATATTTTTTTTTTTATTTTACCAGTCTTTTGCCTGTAATTTCTACAAAAAGAAATCTAGCAGTGCATAGTAATTAATAGTGTAAAAGCTGTCATTTTTAATGAAAACTGAAGGATAAAACATATATGCTAAATGATTGTTGAAATAGGTAAATATAAGTGCCGGTTCACACACGTCAAGCTTGACTCGTCAAGTCTTGAGTTTTTTGGAGAGAGGGGAAATGAAATGGCATTCACTTTTCTCTTCTCTCATAAAAGCTCAAGACTTGACGAGTAAAACTTGACGTGTGTGCACCGGCACTAACTGTTAGGTACGAACACGACCAGCTTTCTTTTTTAAAAATTAGGGGCATCATTAATAAACGAATGCTTTAGTTATATCTAGATTAAAAATGGGCTTTCCCTAATAATTTCGTGCTCTAAAACTTGACTAAGCTTTAATTAATAAAGTTGTCGAATATTGAATTTGGTTATTTATTTTAAGGTCTAATTTAAAAAATAAATGAAATAAATATGTATATAATTTTTTGCTCAAATAAAGGGGGGTGTGCTGGAAATCGCAAACGCAAAACGCAAGAATTTGGAGGCTGTTTATAATACACTTTTGATCAAATTTTTATGATTTTTGTTATAAAATTCTGTTTAATAGAGAAATGTTTGTATAATATTTGTCATAAAATTCTTTTATTACAGAAATCTTACTAAAAACCCACTTTTAAAATTCTTGCGTTTTGCGTTTGCGATTTCCAGCACACCCCTGAAAAAATTTGCATTTGGCGGGTTTTATATTAAGAACAACTGGCAACGCTCATGTAAAATTGGGAATAGCAGCCAGGGTTGTCGGATTAATTTTGATCTTTTTTGACAAATTTATTGTTCAAAATCGCCAAAGCCTTTTTTTGCGTTTTTGACAATATAAAATATATCTTTAACAGTTTTAAAAATATTTTTTATAAATCCTAAAAAATAAATATCTTCCTATTTGCTAAAATTTGCCAAAAATGGGAAAAAGTCGCGTTGATACATAAGTTGTTTAATTAAAATGTTTGGTGAACACAAAAAAGGTACAATAGTTTACAATAGTCTAACTAAAGCAGCAAAACGATTTCTTGTGGTTAGTATTAAATGAATATTGGCTCTAAAATGCTATACATTTCACCGGTAAGGCATTCTTACTGTTTTTTTTGGAAAACAATGTGTACGATTCAGTTATCATGTGAAGGTATTAACGTGCTATTTACATTCGTATAATTTATAGCTTGTAATAATGTGCCAAGAAGTTTATACTGCACTCAACTTTGAAAGCGAGTTTTAGTGGAGTTAATTATTAAAAATAACTCTTTCAACACAGACATTAACAATTGGAATAACATGCACATAAAGAGTTCTTTAAAATGGTACGTACCGGACGTATCCTTATAGCTATATATTTTTTCAAAAACTAATTTATATTACATGGAATACCACATTGAAATAGTATTTCCAAATAACAAACGGTAAATTTGTATACGAGTCTCAAAACAAATTCATGGCTTATACTATGCTCACACTTGGGTTCTTTAACTCTGCTTAACGTTTTGTTTTTTTTTTTTTCTTAAATAATTCATAAATTTTTACAATTTTATCATTAATATGTTTAAAATAATCTTCTGATAACTTTATAAAGTATTTTTTGTCCATTTTTAATACTTAAAAGAAATATTAATTTGTTTGTTGGGTTTTTTTCTTAATAATCTGTCATCTTAATCATCTCTAATGTAATAACATTTAGCTTAAACGCGTTTTAAAACCCATTATTCCCAATTTACACTAGGGACATTTCTTGCTGTACAGACGAAGTTTGATGGCGAGGGGTCGAAAAGGTAGAGTGTTTAGTACATGACTATCTGTACTGGACATTTTTTTCATTTCTCTTTCTTACTTTTTGTAGTTTACATACAAGTATTAATTTCCGTCTGACTTCTAATGTTTCATATGTAAACGCTTCAGGTAAAATTAAAAGAAAATTCAAAAAATATCCGGCAAGAAATGTCCCTAGTGTAAATTGGGACGTTTACGTTCGCACAAATAACATGTAAACCAAAAACAAATTTTTTAATTTTGTTTTTGATTTATATGTTATTTGTGCGAACGTATACGTTCGAGTGACATCGTGAAATAGGCAGTTAGTATTATCAAATTTACAACAAAACCGCCATATATTTTAAAATCAGCCAAAAATAAATCGCATGTCGCCAAATTGAAAATTAAGTCGCCAAGAAACTTGACAGCCCTGATCGTATTATGAAAATGTGTAAAAGAATGTGGCAATGAGTAAATGAAATAAGAATATTATACTGGCATCACATATACATCACAATAGTATTGTTGTTTCTTTTCAACCAGTTGTTTGGTAAACAAGTGACCGACTGACTAAAAAGACCTAAGTGATCCATGCAAGTGACCGATTGAACGGAATTGAACGATGAAACTGAACGGCCGTTCATCGTTCATCTGACTGACCCGTTCAATTGAACTAGTTCGTTCATGACCGACACAACTCTAATGACTCATAAATTCTTGTACTTATACACACTTATACTTATTCCAATGTTATCCAAACTCATATTCACTCAAAAGTTTCATTGTATTCATCGTACTCATACTTAGAAACATTTGTAGTGTTTGATTTAGAATCTACTCAAGTCAATGTGTATAGGCGAAGCAAAATGCGAGGCTGCCAGATTTCTCCCCGAAATAGCAAAGTGACGATTTGGCAATTACAGTTTACTAAAGTTACATGTATGAAGTGGACGATTTTTCGGCAAATTTATCTGGCAGCGCTGATTATTAAGTTGTGTGTTTTCTCTGTTGTGTTAAAACGGTAAATGGATGAGCTTAATGATTTGAATCATTGTGAGTATTGTAAGTATTTTCTTGAAGTTATAAATCAAGCTGACGTCATTTATGAGTATGCGCAAGGCCCATTGAAAAGGTCTGCGCAAGAAGCCTGATGATCATTGTTTACGTTCTTTTTAGTTGTCAAAAGTTGTTTTCATTTTGCTTACATGTGCATGTAAACGTTTGTTTACTTTTATGGTTTGCCACACATACTCGGTTTTTCTTTTTGCTTTGTATATGTGGTAGTAAATTTTTGACAACTAAAAAGAATCGTTTTTTGTTTTTGTACAAGTAAGCAGACCTGATAGATGGGCCTTGAGTATGCGTATAATGTCGACGTCGCACTCATAAATATTTCTCTTGTGAGTATGAGTGAATCAGAGTAGTTTAGTTAAAATGATTTATACGCACTTATACTTACAATTGCATGAGTCAGTATGAGTAGCGAAAAAGCGATTCATTGCTGATCTCTGGTGAAGACCCCATGTTAAGAGAGAATACGGATACAAAATCTGACAAGCGTCGGTAAATGCTTTTTTCTAAACCATTCAAGGCGAATTCATCCCAGGTTATCTCGGTACTACAACAAGTACAACACGTACAAAAACCACATGCAATTTGTTTTTGTAAAATCATTGTACAATGTCAAAAACAGAAACAAAGATAATAAAAGAGAATAAACAAAATTTTGACAACCATCAGTGATTTTAGCTAATATCAGCAGGGCTTTTAAGACCACCTGTAATAAGTTGAAACCATTTTAGAAACTTAGTGCTGGTTCACACAGGTCAAGTTTACTTGAACAATTTTATTTAAATTTTCTTTTGAACTTGCGTTCACGTTCATGCACAAAATTAATTTTTGTTTTCTTTTCCTTCAACTTTGTAGCTTTTTATTATATTACGGATGAAAAAAGAAAAGAAAAATACAAAACTTACTGGTACGGTCAAGTATGTACCCCTTTCCATTCTCTTTACCCCTCTCTCCTAAAAGCTCAAGACTTGAAGAGTCAAACTTGACCTGTGTGAACCAGCACTTATGTATTCTCATCACACCAGAGGTGTATTTTAATAGAGTACATTAAAGTTGATAGCATTTTTATACAGTTACAAAAACAACTAAAATCAACTCAGGAAATTTTCATGTTGTTTTTGTAAATATTTAAAACTGTAACCATCTGCTTTTTTGTTATTATTTTTGATTTTACTTATACCATCCGTGTAAACATGAATTATACTTACAAAAGATTTTTTTTTTTTTTTTCTTTTAAACACGGAGAGAATTTCATAATATTTTGATTCTACAAAGTCATAATACATTGAATTACCGTGTAAACTGGCCTTTATAGTACGTTTCCACTTACATGTTTTGGGCCACAAAACTAGTTTTGGAGCAAAACAAGTGTTTTGCTACTTGTTTTCCTATACATTTTTCATGTTCAAAAACTCAAACAAAAACTAGTTTTGCTCCAAAACATATCGAAAATCATGAATACAACTCTGGGTTATCCATTATTGGTGATTGACAATTTCGAAAAAAGTGACATATTTACCAAAATATCAAGACTTTTTAACTAGGTTTATGCTACTTTCCAGCTGATTTATTTGTTTGCAGCGTAAAAATAATAAAATAATATAATAAAAAGGTAGTAAATTATGTGATTTTATATACGTAAATATATGTATGTATGTGTATTAAAAAACAAACAAGAATAGTTCATGTTAAAGATAAATATTTTTTTTCAACACATATTTTTTTTGGCTTTCATATTTGTTTACAACATAAATGTCAAATTGATTTCGTAAATTCGAAAACCAAAACCAGTTTTACATAATGGAAACACTTTGACACGTTTTGCTCAAAACAAGTTGTTTTGCTCATAGTGGAAACATAGTATTATATCGTAAGCGACGAAATGCAAATAAAAGAGTTTTTAGCATGATGAAATTACTAAGGCACAAACAAGGCGAATTTAACAAGGTTAGTGCAACTCTACAACTACAAAAAGCCCCATGTATTTTTTTGCAATTTAATAGGCGGCTGTCAAAAATGCTGACAAGGCAAAAACTGATTAAAAAACAAAATAAAAATTTTGTTTGAGTAATAAAAGAGATTATTAAATTCACTTTAATTATTCGCAGTTTTTCTAAGAAATTTTTTCGATATTTTGGCGCAAAACATAAACAAAATTATATTTTGACGTTTCCCTATTTTTTTTTTAATTCGACATGGATACAGCTGATGAACGGCGGACGAGTTGAGTTTACCTTGTTGAATTCGCCTTGGGTCCAAATACACTGATCAAAATACTCATCAAGGAAAATTAAAAAAATTAGATATGACGGCCAATATTACGTCCTGCACACGTGTGAATTCGCCTGCTGGACAAGCATTTGACTAGTGTATTTGGCCCTTAAAAGCAATGCAATGCTTTGTTTGGATTTTTATATATTAATAAATTCAATATTTTTAATTAATCAATATCGATATTCTGAATAAATATCGATATGATACATTTAATTAATTTGTTCATCCCTGAAGCTCAAGGCGAATTCAACTACAGGAAGTGACAAAAGGCCATCTGTTTTTAACGCTGCCTTTACACATGCAAGTAGTGGCGTGCCACTGTTGTATAGATATTCGACCAATTACCCTGCAAATAATAGGACCAGTCCAAACACGCGTGTAAAGAGTAGTCCACAAGGGACCAGGACTAGTTCAAAAGGACTAGTCCAAACGTATGGAAAAAACCTAGGGAGTTTTCTCCCTTCAATTTACCTACGTAAATTCTAAAAATGGGAAAGGAAAAATCTCCCAGGGAATTTGTACAAAATATCTTTCCTAGGGTAATTTTGTGGGCTGAACTCAAATCTGTAATTGGTTTTTCTCTATCACGTCAGATACAAAAAAATGTTTTTATTCGTTTCTTACATGAAAAATCACTAGTTTATTTAAAAATCAATGAATTTTCAAAAGTAAATGGCGTTATTTGAACGTCGTTTGTAGTTTGCTGGTTCAGGTTCACGTATTAGAGTCCAGAAATAGTATCCCAGCATGCTTTTGTCTCAAAATCCTTGATAAATTCTTAAATTTTCATCAAATCTTGGTAAGAACGCTACTCTTGTTCGCGCTCATTGGACTTTGTCTTTTTTTTAATCTAAATTCGAATAAAGAATATGCAAAACATTGTCGGTGTCCACCAAAATAATGTAAATATGCATATTTTAATAATTCTGATATTGCATATCCTTTTTTCCAACCAAATATTCACCACACTCAAAGCAAAAATAGCTTGAAGCTTCTGTCAAATAAGTAATTGAAATGTCAAGCTTCGTACAGAAGATGGTCAGATCTTACAATATTGTAAGCAGGCGTTGCCAACAGCAAAATTTTTCTGACAATGGCCCATTGTCAGATGCATTAATTTTGCACATCTGCAAATACAAATGAGCTTACAATGTTCACACAGTTGTAAGACAATTTTAATGCAATTTAAGCAACGCTGCTTACCAATATTGTAAGATCTGACCATCGTCTGTACGAAGCTTCAGTATTGACTGTTTTACAGTATTGCCAGCATGCAATAAAAAGTGAAAAAGACGTGATTGCCAGATTCGAATTCAGTGCACTCAGATTTACTAAAAAAACATGCTTCGTTTACTTGTTTACTATACAACATTTGACAGTTTGTATCGCAAAACAAGCAAATAAAAAATAACCAGCTGGCTTTCCGAGACTACCTGCTATAAATATACCTTGTAAAAATGTAAGCAAATTTTGACACTATCGAGATGAACAGCTGATCACTTGCATGTACTTGATATAAATATACTTTAAATAGAGTTACCGAATTCATTATATGTATACGGGTATGTTCTGTAAATTGAAATGAAGTGGATTTAAAACCGAACAAATTTTTAAATCGAGTCTGTAAAGAAGGTCCATAATAATATTAGTTTTTATATACATTATACCAATTATAATTACAAGAACAGCTCTTAAAAACAGGAAAAACTGCAGTAATTTTGTAAATAACTGAAATTAAAATCTCGTTCGATTTCAATTCCACTTCATTTGGATTTGTAGAACATGCCCCATAGACACTTTTTTGAGGAATGGTTTACATTTATTTATATTAGCATTATTTTAAAAGTATTAATACCCTTAAATTAACAAACTTGCTTTTTTAATGCGTGTTCCCAAGAATAATCATAATAATACATTTAAAAAGTTAAAACTTTAATAACAATTTGGCAAAAATCCAATAAATTTGCATTAAATTTTTAACAGGGTAACATTGTTTATCGTGTGACAAATTTCACTCGCATGCAAATTTTGCTGCCACTGCAGCTGCCGGTTCACACACCTCAAGTTTGACTCGTCAATTCCAATTTATTACAAGCATGATTTTGGACAATCCCTCCACAAAATCAGTGTTGTTGTAGAGTTGACCTCAGCTTCTTGTCAATTCGCCTTGGATGTAACCATGGTGAAATAATTCATCACTTGGATGCAACCATGGCGATGCAACCTTTGCTTTCAAGTCTTGTAAGATAGTGTAATCTAGCCTTTATTTGTATTTTTTAATTTGTGTTAACTATTTTTTGTATTTTTATTAAAAATATAAGTTATTTTTACTTCTCCTTTTTAAATTCCTAAATTCGACGCTAACTTTTTTTTACTTTGGAAATCCCCATAAATTCCTAAATTCGACGCTAACTTTTTGTTCTTATTCTGGAAAACACACAAGGCGAATTCATTTTTCAGGTGGCGTTGAAAGCACAGCTGTGCTACTTTTTTTTAAATTAGAGAGAGGAATGTCAAAAGTTACTTGTGTTTTTGACATATCGGCCAACGAAAGCAGCAACAAAATACATTGTTGTGTTTTTGGTGTTGTTACTTGTTTACATGAATTCGCCTTTGAAAACACCATAATTTGGGTATTTTGTTTTCCCGGTTTTTAAATTCCCAAATTCGCTATCACGCTATCTTGGCCCACGTCATAATTTGTGCTCAAAGCAAAAGCGTGCAAAAATTTTTAGTGCATACATCAAGGCGAATTAACTCCGGTTAAGCTCAACTCAAGGCGAATTTATAACAGGTAAGTGCAACTCTACAACTACAAAACAAGGCGAATTAACTCCATGTATTTTGTTTTTGCAATTTTCTGACTTGTTGTCAAATTTCAGTATAGAAACAAAACAATATTTTGACGTTTCACCATTTTTTTAATTCGCCGTGGATACAGCTGATGAACGGCTGACGAGTTGAGCTTACCTGGAGTTAATTCGCCTTGGCTCAACTCGTCAGCCGTTCATCAGCTGTATCCACGGCGAATTAAAAAAATGGTGAAACGTCAAAATATTGTTTTGTTTTTATACTGAAATTTGACAACAAGTCAGAAAATTGCAAAAACAAAATACATGGGGCTTTTTGTAGTTGTAGAGTTGCGCTAACCTGTTATAAATTCGCCTTGGCATACATCTTGTATTTTTTACTTCAAGGCGAATTAACTCCAGGTAAGCTCAACTCGTCAGCCCAAGGCGAATTTATAACAGGTAAGAGCAACTCTACAACTACAAAACAAGGCGAATTAACTCCATGTATTTTGTTTTTGCAATTTTCTGACTTGTTGTCAAATTTCAGTGTAGAAACAAAACAATATTTTGACGTTTCACCATTTTTTTAATTCGCCGTGGATACAGCTGATGAACGGCTGACGAGTTGAGCTCAAGGTATATTTACACAAGGTAGACTCATTTGGGAGTGTATACATGCTGCTCTATAAAAGGAACCGAATTGTCAAAATTGTCTTCATATAAAATAAAAACAATTTAACGCACACATGTACAAATTTTTTCTCATATACACGAAATTTGACGTTAAGGTTCCAACTAGGGGTAATCAGCTGACAAACATATGGGCCAACGAGCTTACCTTGTGTAAATATACCTTGGTTGAGCTTACCTGGAGTTAATTCGCCTTGCGTCAGCCGTTCATCAGCTGTATCCACGGCGAATTAAAAAAATGGTGAAACGTCAAAATATTGTTTTGTTTCTATACTGAAATTTGACATCAAGTCAGAAAATTGCAAAAACAAAATACATGGAGTTAATTCGCCTTGTTTTGTAGTTGTAGAGTTGCGCTTACCTGTTATAAATTCGCCTTGTTTTACTTTTAATTGGTTTATTGTGTTACTTTTATAAAATTAATTATAAGCTGTTTTTGTTTGGCTGCAGGTCCAAGTATAAAATATTTGAAAATTTTTAATTGTCGAGAATTCTTTTCAAAATCTAGATTTTCAAGTAAATGTGGTAAATGTCAAGAAGTTTGTAAACTTGATTCTGGCAAGCCTACCTACACCATAGAGTACTATAGTCATAGTGATAAGTACATTCTGGGCACAAATTATAATTCTGGGTCAGATTATAAGTACATTCAGGTACATGTACGTATGTACCTTGTTTTACACCTAGTACGAAAGCAAGACCTTTTGTTGCATAGAAATTATAATTTGTGATAGAAATGGATGGTATAAATCTATTTAACCAATTTATTGCTTTACATAAGCCCCAGCTGCTAGCATCGAGAGTTCCAGAGCATTTCTGGTCAGCACTTTATCATAAAATAACTACTGAAACATTTGATGCAGGCGAATCCCTGCAGTTAATGTTAATCGAATATGACGCAGAAGATGAACTTGCTACAGCAGAGGAGAAGGAATGCCGGCCGGTTTTTGCTTTGTCGGTAGCACGTGAGGGTGGATTACAAGCTAATGATCCCTATAATATATATTTAGTGGATCATTGTTGGACTTTCCGTTTGAACATGGCCCGGCAACAACTAGAAGATTATGAACACTTGTGCAATAGACTATGTGCCATAACTGGAGTTGACTTGGAGGATAATGATCGCATTAATAAGGTAATGAGTAAAATGTGGAAATACTGCCAGTCCTACACATTAGCCAGCAACCAGATGACTGATGAGGAAAGACTACCCATATGGTATGTAATGGATGAGGTTGGTTCTGCCGTCGGCCACTCAGATGAACCCAATTTTAGATTGGTGCCATTTTTGCATTTAAACACACAAACCACTTACAGTCTTTTGTTTCCCATTGAAGATGTAGAATGTGGCGACCAAATATGTCGCGATTATGTGGAATACGTAAGAAAAGAAGCTGAGGAGAGAAAAGCCTTGCTATTGCCCTGGTCTTATTTAGATCTCACCAAAGAAAGTTTTATGCAATATGAACCATCGGCAGAATACTTTTCAGCTGGTCATATACCAGAATCTTATGCAACTGCTGATAATGTGCAAGAACCCGATTTCGATAAAAATGAACCTTTAAAGGTGTATACAGAATATGATATGGTACAACAGCATTTAACTTCGCCTTGCTTTACTCTGGTAGACAACCCAGAATTAGCAAACATTCTTTGGCTTACTACACATTACAAAAAGTTTGCTGAATTATCGCTAGAAACACCCAACAAATTTATTAATCAATTTCCTTTAGAATATATCATAACTATTAAGGACTTGCTATGTATTACATGTAGAAAAGCAGCTGTTGAGCATCACAATAAGGAAACTCTCGAGACTTATCCTTTATGGTTACCTACTACCTATAATTTAAAAACAGAGCTTTTACAATTCGCTTCATACTACCAAAATAGAGCAGCTAAAGGTTTAGATAATCACTGGATTATAAAACCTTGGAATTTGGCACGTGGTTTGGATACTCACATTACTAATAGTTTAACGCAAATTGTGCGTTTGCCTTCAACTGGGCCGAAGATTGCCCAAAAATACGTAGAAAATCCAGTACTCTTTTATCGTTTTGCTTTAGATGCTCAAGTTAAATTTGACATACGCTATGTAGTGCTTTTAAAAAGTGTACGTCCCTTGGAGGCCTACATACATCGAAAATTCTATTTACGTTTTTCGAATAAACCATTTTCTTTAGATCACTTTGATGATTATGAAAAGCATTTTACCGTAATGAACTATCAAAATGACTCTGAATTGCATCATGTAAAATGTGAAGAATTTTTGGAATTGTGGCAGGAGCAATATCCCAATAATAACTGGTCTGCTATAGAAGATAAAATATGTAACATGCTCTACGAAATGCTAGAATGTGCTACGAAAGGTTCGGCACCAAGTGCCATACAACCTTGCCCACAATCGAAGGCTCTTTATGCTGCAGACATTATGTTGGCTTGGCAGCCAAACCAGAATAATACTAAAAATTTAAAAATGCAGCCTAAACTTTTGGAAGTCAATTGGACGCCAGATTGTAAAAGAGCTTGTGATTACTACCCCGAATTTTACAACGATATATTCAAGTTATTATTTTTAAACGAATCTAATGATGAAGTATTTCGAATGCTGCAACGAAATAATTAATTTTTATGTTTTTTAAGTTATTTGTTTTTACATATCGCTCATTTGCTGCAAGACCGGCATAACTCAAAAAAATCCATTTCGAGATAAACGCATTTAAAGTTTTTGATTTGCTCTAATATCTTAGAAAAAAAGAAGACAAATTCTCTTCAAACTGGGAAAGTATAAAATATATAAATATGAATTTAATACACAATATAAAGAAAAATTAAGCGAACAATTCTGCATCTCTAACTCCAAAATTGAATTTTTTGAGTTAAGCCGGTCTTGCAGCAAATGAGCGATATGTACTTATGTGTATATTGGCTTTAGATATAACCAAGTTTCACTTACACAGCACAGGTATACACATAGGCAAATTTGTAAATAAATTCGTGTATTGTCATCGAGAATATGTACGCCTGCAAAGTTTCGTCCATTTGCATTGAGTATAAGGCGGTTAAATTACCGTTACAAGATTTGATTTTCCGAAATGAAGCTAAAGAAAAGGTTTTAAAAAACAAACAACTCATCGCACTTGCTCAAAAGTACTGTATTAACTCGATATTTGAAAATTTTTAGTAGAAGCCCAGTAAACCAAGCGATATTGTAACGATATCGAAACGATATCATATAGGTGATAGAAAGTATCACAAGTGATAATCGTTTTCAAATCGCAAACGATAGTTTTTACGGACTAAATTGTACCTTTCCTTATAATATCATTTTTCCATTAAATTATGATATCGTTTTCGATATCATAATTTCCAATAATAACGATAGTGAAATCGCATTTTTAAATTTCTTGAATTATTAAAAGATTCTGTGTAATATTTAAACAGTACATTGCTTTCTTTTCTGTTCTGCACTCGTGGCATTTTCTTAAACATATGTACATTGAAAATATTGCAGAAAATCAGTGTTTAAAAAAGTTGTAATAATTTTCTTGATTTAAAATTTTTTAAATACTCATTCCTGGCCACTTTAACTGAACTTCGGAAGGACAAACATATGCACCTTATTTATTTTTATAGACACACTTACTTACAGTTTTAAGCGATTTATCCTCTTGCAGTAAATAAGAAATATTCAAATATTTTAATAAAAAAAGTTTTAAAATTTTTATATGTTTTGTTTAAATAATTTTTTATGTTTAAAAAATGTTGATGATTTTTTCAAATGTTTGTTTTTAAATTGGAAAAAATATTTTGAAAAGTGATATCTTAACGATATTGTTTTGAATAAAAGTACATAATATTATAAACGCCGTAAAATATAATATCGTTTTCGCTGTCATATCGTTCTAGGGTTTATTGGGAAGCAAAACAATTTTTAATTTTATTTAATCGTTTCGATATGTTTACAGAGGTTAGATACGATTTTTAGAAAAAAAGTGAAAAAAATAAAAATTTCGACTTAATACACTATTGTTGAACAAGTGCGTTATGTGCCCTTTATTTTGAAATTTGATTAAGTCATAAAGTTGAGTTTAAGAAAAACTTAACAACATTTGTATATACATATTTCTAAATTTATATACTTAAGCTTCGTACAGATGGTGGTCAGATCTTACAATGAAACACATCTGCCAAATGAAAATGAGCTTACAATGTTCATACAGTTGCAAGACATTTTTATGACAATTTTAATGACAACATTGTAAGATCTGCCCACCGTCCGTACGAAGCTTCAGATAGGAAGTTTATATCACATAACCCGTACCGAATAAAGTAAACGAATTTTTTAAAAATATCATAATTTATAAAGAATTAAACTGAAATTTTGAAAATCGGAAAATATTATTTTTAGTTGTAGCTTAATTTGTTTAAAGCTTAAGCTTTAACGAAAGTCAACAAACAGTTAAAACAATGGAAGAAAATATTATGTATTTGTAATTTTACGTTAACTTGTCCAAATACTTAAATATGTACAACTTTAAAATTTCATTTGTTTCTATAATTGTTTTTATTTTATACTAGCTTAACTCGGTGCGCTTCGCTACACTGCTTTAACCACTTCTTCAGTTGAGAGATATTTAATATATGCATCCTATGGAATGTTTTTTCCCCTGCGCATTCCCGCTTTATTTTTATTTTCAGAAGTGTAGTATACCATAGGAGTGACTTCTACTAAGTTTGAACATTCTTAATTTAACAGTTCTTAAGATATGCAATATTTAACATTGGCGTCCTATGGGGGTTTCAATTTTGGGACTCAGAAGATCCTACTACCAAAATTTCAACAAAATGCGTGCAGTGGCTCTTATTAATATTTCTATCTATGAGGGGTACTGCTCCTCCCCTGTCTCTCCCGCCCATTTTTATATTGAAAATTTATAGTTTACTATAATAGTAGCTTAAACCACGTTTGAAGACTCTCCCTTTAATAGTTCTTCAGTTGAGCGATATTTAATGTATGCATCCTATGGGAGGTATTTCCCCCCCTGCGCCTACCCGCTTTATTTTTATTTTCAAAAGTGTAGTATACCATAAGAGTGACTTCTAGAAAGTTTGAACATTCTCACTATAACAGTTCTTAAGATATGCGATGTTAAACATTGGCGTCCTATGGGGGATTCAAATACCCCCGCTGCTATTTTATTTCAATTTCGGGGCTCAGAAGATCCTACTACAAAAAGTATAGCAAAATGCGTCCAGCGGCTCTTAAGATATGCGATTATAAATATGTATTGGCATCCTATGGGGGGTACCAATTCCCCTGCCCCTATCGAAAAAATAAGTAGCCTATTTTATTTTTAGGGCTCACGTGATGTTACTGTAAAAATTTCAGGAAAATCGGTTCAGTAGTTTCGGAGTCTATAAGCCAACAAACAAACAAACACACAAACATACAAACATTTTTCATTTTTATATACTACTAGCTTAACCCGGTGCGCTTCGCTACACTGCTTTAACCACTTCTTCAGTTGAGAGATATTTAATATATGCGTCCTATGGAATGTTTTTTCCCCTGCGCATTCCCGCTTTATTTTCAAAAGTGTAGTATACCATAGGAGTGACTTCTACTAAGTTTGAACATTCTTACTTTAACAGTTCTTAAGATATGCGATATTTAACATTGGCGTCCTATGGGGGTTTCGATTTTGGGGCTCAGATGATCCTACTACCAAAAGTTCAACAAATTGCTTGCAGCGGCTCTTATTAATAATGCTATCTATGAGTGGTACTGCTCCTCCTCTGGCTACCCCGCCCATTTCTATATTGACATTTATAGTTTACCATAATAGAAGCTTTAACCACGTTTGAAGACTCTGCCTTCAATAGTTCTTAAGTTGAGCGATATTGAATATATGCATCCTATGGAAGATATTTCCCCCTGCGCATACCCGCTTTATTTCTGTTTTCAAAAGTGTAGTATACCATAACTGTGACTTCTACAAAGTTTGAACATTCTTACTATAACAGTTTTTAAGATATCCGATATTAAACATTGGCATCCTATGGGGGGTAACACTTCCCCCGCTGCTATTTTGCTTCAATTTTGGGGCTCAGAAGATCCTACTACCAAAAGTTCAACAAATTGCTTGCAGCGGCTCTTCATTACATTTCTATCTATGAGGGGAACTGCTCCTCCTCTGTCTACCCCGCCCATTACTATATTGAAATTTAAAGTTTGCCATAATAGTAGTTTTAACTACGTTTGAAGACCCTCTCTTTAATAGTTCTTCAGTTGAGCGATATTTAATGTATGGATCCTATGGGAGGTATTTCCCCCCCTGCGCCTATCCGCTTTATTTTTATTTTCAATAGTGTAGTATACCATATGAGTGACTTTTACAAAGTTTGAACATTCTCACTATAACAGTTCTTAAGATATGCGATATTAAACATTGGCGTCCTATGGGGAAAACCACTTCCCCCGCTGCTACTTTATTTCAATTTCGGGGCTCAGAAGATCATACTACCAAAAGTTGAACAAAATGCGTACAATGGCTCTTATTAATATTTCTATCTATGAGGGGTACTGCTCCTCCCCTGTCTCTCCCGCCCATTTTTATATTGAAATTTATAGTTTACTATAATAGTAGCTTTAACCACGTTTGAAGGCTCTCCCTTTAATAGTTCTTCAGTTGAGCGATATTTAATGTATGCATCCTATGAGAGGTATTTCCCCCCTGCGCCTACCCGCTTTATTTTTATTTTCAAAAGTGTAGTATACCATAAGAGTGACTTCTAGAAAGTTTGAACATTCTCACTATTACAGTTCTTAAGATATGCGATGTTAAACATTGGTGTCCTATGGGGGATTCCAATACCCCCGCTGCTATTTTATTTCAATTTCGGGGCTCAGAAGATCCTACTACAAAAGTTCAGCAAAATGCGTCCAGCGGCTCTTAAGATATGCGATAATTAATATTGGCATTCTATGGGGGGTACCAATTCCCCTGCCCCTATCGAAAAAATAAGTAGCCTATTTTATTTTTAGGGCTGACGTGATGTTACTGTAAAAATTTCAGGAAAATCGGTTCAGTAGTTTCGGAGTCTATAAGCCAACAAACAAACAAACAAACACACATACAAACATTTTTCATTTTTATATATATAGAAGATAGAAGATAGAAGATAGAAGATAGATAGATAGAAAAAATGACGTATTGTTTTTAAACAACTTGTTTTATTGTCTGTAATTGTTATTAAACAAATGAAATAAAAAAAAAAAACAAATTACAACAAAATTTATTAAATAAACGTTTGTTTAGAAAATGAATAGTCATTTGAATATAAATTTTAGCTAAAATATTAAAATATACAAAATAAGATCTTTTAAAAATTAAGTCTAATATTTTATGGGGTCCATTAAAAGTGATCAAATAAGTCTTTGAAAAAGACACAAAGTTAAGAAATCAAAATACAGTATAACCCGGATAATTACCCCACGCTTAAATGCCTTTCACGCTTATTTACCTCGAGTTTTAAATCCCCGTTTTTTTTCTTCCATTTTTTAAACAAAAGTCCACGTTTAATTGCCATACGCTTTATTACCCGATTCGGATAATTGCCTTAAAAATTTAACTCCCAAAACAAAATTATACCTACATTTCATTCGTTTAATTGCCTCAGTACTATTTGACAAAAACACAGCAAGTAATGCAACCAAGTTTTACATGTTAATAATTTTAAAATATGCACTAAATTTGTTTTTAAAAAATATGCCTAAAAAACAAAATATGGCTTGAAGCAAAATATTCAACAAATTAATATTTGCATTAAAATTTATGTTATGAGGTCAAGATTCATATTATCTAGATACACCAAATCTATATCAAATAATAGCTGATACATGTAAAAATTCCTTTCTTAAATTTTTTCATACATCAATGTTAAGTTATCTTGTAAATAAATACGTCTAATTACCTCACTGAGGTATTTAAACGAATTCGCTTAATTACCTCAAAGAGGTAGTTAAACGTATTCTTATTATTACCTCAACGAGGTAGTTAAGCGTATTCGTTTAAATGCTTACCCCGCATAATTACCCAAAAATATTGGCATTTTTGTCGAGGTAATTATCCGTGGAATACTGTATTGCTAAACATTAAAAAAAAATGATAGTCTTTTACATATACTAGGGCTGTCTGCGTACACATATTTTGCGCAAAATGTTGCAAAATCTTGCAAAATGTTGTCTGCGTACTCCAAATCTCTTGCAGCGAGAGAGCCAAAAAGAGATTTTTTTGACAGTTGGAAGTTAGAGAACTTGCAAAATGTTACTGGAGAAATTTCCGCTTGCAAGATTTTGCAAATAGTTTGAACAGCTGTTTGAATTAAATAGTTTTTGTGAAATGAAAATAAACATTTAAATTTAACAATGGCAGAGGTAAGTAGTCAGAATTGTGTTGATTGTTAACGTTTATAATAAACAAAACATTTTACTTCATGCTAGAAACATCCAAATATACAGTGCGACCGTGCAGAGAAGCAAGCCGATCAATTTTTATCGGCGGCGGCTGAAAGGGTAAAATTAAGCGGCGGCGGCGGCGTTTCGGCTTGACGCCGAAAATTTTTCGGATTGCAATATTTTTCGGCTGCGCCGAAATATGTTATCTTTTATCTATATATATAAAATATGATGTGTGTATGTAACGTATGGACTCCAAAACGGAAATCTTCAGAATATTCAGCCGGGTGACACTGTGAAGTCTGATTTTTTAATTTCGGTCTGCTCGCGGAGGGGTGTGGCAAAATCAAATTTTCATATTGCACCACCAATGACACTATATAATTTGGACGATTATTTCTTTAAAATTATCGCCATGGTCCAACTTAGATTTATACGAAAAGAAAATGTTGCCCCGCCCACTTTTACGCCCACTTTTTTCGATTTACCTAAAATCAGAAAACGGCTCTATCGAATTGACTAACTTTTCTTTCGAATGTTCGTATCTTTTTAACGGATTTTAAAAATCGAACGCAAACATTTTTCCTAATTTGGACAGAACAACGTCTGTCGGGTTAGCTAGTTATTTATAAACATAAGTACCTACATAATAATTTTTACTTGAATAGATACACAAATTATTAAACAAACGTGGGTTTATTCAAATATTAGGTACAAAGTAGTTTTCCAATATAACGTTATTTTAAAGCTTTAAAAATATTTTTCGAAAAATAAATTCTTTTTTAGTTTCAACAAAAATCAGTTGCTTAAATTGAATTGCTTATTGCAGAAATGGAACTACTTCAAAACATAAATCTTGAGATAATCAATTAAAAAAGTTTAGTTAATAATAATAATAATAAATGCAAGTTTTATGTTCTTAGCTCAAAGAGAAGAGAACTGACTTCATCTTGAAGTTGTCTAAGATGACACTTTTTACACAGATTTCTTAGCAATACTCAAATAAGGTACATAAAGTAAATGTCAGTAGTTTCCTTTCTTCACTTATGGTCATTTTCTCATTAGGCGATTATCTTTTTTCCCAATTCAATTGTTTAAATGTTTAATTTACCTCAAAAAAGTAATATAATTATAGGAATCGATTTAGCAGCTTTAAAATATAAATTTTTTTATAATGCTTTGATTACTTTTCTTTTTAATTCAATCCATTGAAGGTTGAATTGTAATATTTTCAAATTAATTTGAAGTTTTAAGGAGATTCATTCACGAAATTAATTTTTTTGATATAACAGACTTTTTTAACGAACTAATTCTAAATAGACCCGAATTTATAAAAAAAATACTTTATATTTAAATCTGTTTAATAGTTAGTAACATACAGTCTACAACTGACATGAAATGCTTAACATTAACACTAAAATGATGTTAGTGTTAAGTATAGACTCATCATGTTAGAGGTTTTCTCATGTTATAACACGGTTGTTAATGCAAATGTTTTAACAACGCTTTTATAACATTATGTTATAACAGCAAATCATGTCAGTTGTAGACGTGGAGTAAGATACACGTATCGTTGCTGTTTTTATTAAATTTTAAAATTAACTTAAGATCTTTCAATTCAGTTGATGCAGTGTGTGGTCAAGCATCAATTCAGTTGAAAGCAGTGTTCGAAAATAAACACTCAATATCGTTTTTTAATGTTCGGTTCGGTAGATTTGTGGAAAACACAAACGCTAATAGTGTTTGTGAAGAGAATCATTAAAAAAATAACGTTTCCCTGTTAGTCATCTTTTGAACACAAAAATATTACTGTTTTTATCAAACTCAACAAAAGATGTGAACATTTAATTCCGTTCGGTTATTTTTGAAAATCCAAAAACTTCAATGTGTTCGGTTCGGCTCGTTAATGTTCGTCCCTTTTGGCTGGTAAAAAAAAAACATTTTTACAAAAACAAAATACACACACGAAAAAACATTATAGAACATTAAAATATAAAGTTTGTCTACAGCATCACTACAATTGTTCTGTTTTTTAACGAACATTATATAATGTTCGGTTCTTTCTTGAAAATAGTTACGAACTATATTAACGGTTGTGTATGTCTACACAATCACTTAAAAAATAGATATCGTTCCTGAGTGTGTGAGCCGAACGTTAAATAATGTACTGTTTATTTTCGAACACTGGTTGAAAGACTCAGTTGACAATTGAATTGAAACGTGTATGGGACGCAAATAATTAAAAAAAAAAACAAATAATTTTTATAAAGTGCATACAAAACTTGGCTGAGCCAACCAAATCAGCTGAAAAATACGCCGCCGATGAGCCGTTAGTTTCGGCGGCGGCGCGGCTTATACAAAATCATCGGCTGATCAGCTAGCCGCCAGTCGCGCCAGTACAGCTTGCTTCTCTGCGACCGTGGCGTAAGTGGAGTGGAGATGGCAGAACCAGCAGAACTTTGTGGGACAATCTTTGCAATTGAAGAGGCGAGTATTTGGAATCGTGTTCCTGGCGAGCACTTCACATCCAAATTATTTTTCTCCGTTGTCAAGCTGTTGGAGGCACTGTATTGGGCATTTCATTCTTTTTTTCCATTGTAAGCCGGCACAATGTTGGGCAATGAAAGCAAAAGAAGTTTTATAAAAAAACCCGACAAATAAAACTAAAAACTAAGAAGAAATTGAATTTACCAAACTAATAACAGTGTAATAAACAAGTTTTTTAATTTACAACACTTTTTAAGCTTCACTTTAATTAATAATTTTTTAATTTACCCCGAAAACTCAATTTTGCGAACACATATGCTAAAATTCTTTTGCTTTGTTATTTCAATTGTTTACACACCGATCAGCTGTTTTCTTGCAAAATTTCACTGGATACTGTCTGCGTACTTTTTGAGGTTTTTTCAGCCGATAGAGTAATATTGGTCTTACTCTCCCAAAAAAATTTACTGAGTATTTGCTACTGGAAAAGTACCCAGACAGACCTACTATTTGTTAAAATTTACATAAATTGAAAGCTGTGACGTAGACTGCACTCAATTTGTAAGCAATTAACTTCCAAGATGTCAACAACAACACAATTTATAAAGACAAACTTGTACTCAGCTGTTAAATTGAAAGTAAAATTGCCAAACAAATGGAAAGGTGAAATTAAAAGCCATCTCGTGGTCAATTTAAAAAGTGTTAGTAAAAAAGTGAGAGTGTTTTGCAAATTGAAAGGCAAAACTTGATCGTGTGGCTGCTATGTAAAAGACTATCAAGAAAATCTTGATCGTGTGGCTGCAATGTTAAAAGAGAAGCTGGAAGAAAACTCGTTTTAAATTTAAAAGTTATCAGGGAATTGGTAACCAAAATGGAAAAAAGTACACAAGTACACATTGAAAAAAAAAAAAATAATAACCAATTTTGGTTAAAAGTAACTTAAGCGGTCTCAATACCCAGCGGCAAACACTGCATACCACATAAATGAATTTCGTTCATCTTTTATAATGTTCTGATAAATTCTGTATGGGTCCCGTAATTTTTCATTTGCTACTTTGTTAAGTAGTATATTTTTAATAAGGAACAATCTAAAATTTTATTGCGAGTTAAACATATATTTTTTCAATTTATAACGAAAGTCTGGTCTGAATGTCCTGAAAATCCAACCTTCTGAAATAACGCGAAAATCCAAAAAGTCTACCTGCTTACGATGTGTGGGAAGCAGTGTGCAAGACGCCTTCCACTTGCCCCCGAAATAAGCGGGATTGTGTATAGACCGTCTGCTGCCTGCTTATAATGTGTGCGAAGTTGTGTGCAAGTCGCCTTCTACTTGCCCACGAAGTAATCGAGATTGTGTATAGACTGTTTGCTTACAATGTGTGTAAAGTTGTGTGCAAGACGCCTTCCACTTTCCTACGAAGTAACCCTGCGGCCACACGGTCAAGTTGTTCTTGATAGTCTTTTACATATACTGCTTGTCAAAACTTACATAAATTGAAAGCTGTGACGTAGGCTGCATTCAATTTGTAAGCAATTTACTTCCAAGATGTCAACAACAACAGAGACAAACTTGTACTCAGCTGTTAAATTGAAAGTAAATTGCCAAACAAATGGAAAGGTGAATTTGAAAGCCATCTCGTGGTCACCCAACATACCATATATTAATCAAATTACAATACCATTTGAGAATAAGCTTATATTAACAGTGTTTTTTAAGCTTTTCTTAATTTCACTTAAGATAATGTTTATAAAATTTGAATTCACAAGCAGTTTTTAATAATGCTTGAGAAAATCTTATTAAAAACAAAGGTTTCTAAAGTGCAACAACTATTTTAAGGCAAGCAACAGTAAGTGCCGTTACATTTTGCTTTTTTTTTAGGTAAATTTGTTTTTCATGTCAACTTAAAGTTATAAATTTTGTTGCGAGTGGAAGTGAAATTTTAAAATAACAAAAGAATAGGTAAAAAACTTAATTAATAATTAATAAAAATATTAAAAATGCCTAATAAATATAAAAAAAGTGTTAGAAGACAAACAAAAGAAGTTTTTGATCTTCTGTTAAATAATAAAAAACAAAAAAACAGTGAATTGGAGGAAGATTTCAGTGGTGATGTTCTTATTGCACAAAATAAAATTGAATGTGCAAGTTCTAGTGAAGCTGGTATTCCTAGTAACAACCCAATTGAGGAAAATAAAATTGAATGTTTAAGTTCTAGTGAAAGTGAAGAAACGTCGATTATTAATATTATAGAAGATTACAATTTCCGAGATGAGTTGGCTAAGTGGAGTACAAAACATTTAATTTCTAACTATGCGTTGAATGAACTGTTAACAATTATAAGGAAAATAGAACCAAGCCTACCAAAGGATGCGAGAGCATTAAAAAAAACACCTAGAGATGCACCAATTGTTCCACTTGCAGGTGTTGAGTATGTGCACTATGGACTAAAAGACTGCTTCACAGATTTCTTGTCGTATTCAACATATGATAGTGACATTATTGAATTAAATATCAATATTGACGGATTACCAATAGCTAAAAGTTCATTAGCCCAAGCTTGGCCTATATTGATCAATATAAACGGTACAAAGCCTGTTTACGTTGTAGGAGTTTTTTCAGGCAATAGTAAACCCAAAGATGTTAATGAATTCTTAACACGATTCCTTGTGGAACTAAATGAAGTTATTGCTTCTAATTTTTCTTGCAACGGCAAAACTTATAGAGTTAGCTGCCGTTCATTTATATGTGATGCGCCAGCAAGATCCCTAGTTATGGGTATCAAAAGTCATACCGGTTACAATTGCTGTCATAAGTGTATGCAAAGTGGATAATATGTTCAGAGGCGCATGATTTTCAGACTAAATACTAATGCTTTGCTGATGAATCTTTTAGAACACGTAAATTTACAAATCACCATACAACAAATACCGAAATGGCAATAGAGAAATTACCAATAGATGTAGTACAATCATTTCCATTTGATTACATGCACGTTGTTTGCCTTGGAGTTGTTAAGTCCTTGATGACGGCATGGATAAAACAAAAAAAATTGTTCTTTTTCGCTGCGACCAGCACAAATCAAATTGTTTGATGAGCAACTGCAGCACCTTAAATCTCAAACTCCGCGGGAGTTTTGTAGAAGACCACGAGGTTTAAAGGAATTTGAGCGATACAAGGCCACAGAATTTCGCCAGCTCCTTCTTTATAGTGGACCTTTTATATTGAAAAATATTTTAGATGAAAGGCTTTATTCACTTTTTTTGCAATTAAGTTTGGCTTTGCGCATTTTATTAGATGAAAAAAATGCAAAACGCATAATGAGTGCGCTCAAGCTATGTTAACAAATTTTGTGATGCATGTTCCATCGAATTATAGTGAAGCCACAATAACGTACAACTTCCACTGCCTAACTCACCTAGCAAGTGATGCTTTATTATATGGTTCACTTGAAACTGTAAGCGCCTTTAAATTTGAAAACAAATTGGGTCAAGTAAAACGACTTCTTAAAAAAAAAATCACATCTGCGCCCAATTGTATAATCGATTGGTTGAACAAAGCTTAAACAATTCACACTCAGAAGATCTTCGCAAATTAGAAAAATATACAAATACTTTTGTTCAGAACGAACATTTATATTTGTCAATTTCTTCACCCAACAATTTTTATAGCGTTGGACAAGAAGTTTTCAAAGTTTCATCAATTGACACTACAGGAGTACTAAGAGTGTTTGGAGCAAAAGTACTCAATTTGGAACCAATGTTTCAATATCCACTGAAATCTTCCCTCTTAAATATTTGGCAAACAACGCACTTAACTTTGTCAGAAACTACTCAGGGACACTTTTTACATGAAATAATTAAAATGGTTAATTTCTCTAATGACTCTAAAATAGGTTTTTTACCACTCATTCACCATGTCTGAAGACTTCAACAGCTACTTTACAAATCCGCAGAACAATAGTCTATCTCAACGAAGCATTACAACACTGGAATCGTCTACAATAAACCAACATAATGTCATACACACGCAATTACCAAATTCTGAAGGTAACAGCTAATTTATAGGAAATGTCTGCAATAAATAAAATCGAATATATTTTTTTAAATTAAATTTCAGAAATAGCTAGTCAAGTGGTTGCAGCAATTCAGCCGATGTTGAATAGACTGACAAATGAAGTGCTAAGTTTGCGCAAGGAGTTGCAGGAACTGGAAAAAGAAAAAGTAAAAATAAAAAACGTTGTAATGCCTTCACAGCCATTCAAAGAAATGGAAGTTTTTATTGATTTTGAAACACGCCTACAAGAAAACGGCGAAAACTTTGCTACTTTTGTAAGTTCTATTTGTAGTCTATAAATGATGTATGTATATGAAAACATTTCTTCGTAGGAAAAGGAACTGACGGTGGTTGCAAAGACACCAAATTTTATAAAAAATTGTTGGAGAAAATTATTGACGGACGAATTAGGTGAACAGCTATGGTGGAAAGGTACTGAAACTAAGAAAAGCGTTCGAAATCTTAGCACAACAAAGGCAATAAGAAGTAAGTTTAATGAAATATTTTAAATTAAATAATCATACAACTTCTACATTTCATAGATGCAGCTTTGTCAGCGGGTCTTGCAGAGGATGAATTTATTAAAGACACCCGAACATTCTTCCAGTTTGCGAAAAATCGCATTAAGTTAAGAAATAATTACAAAAATAATAAAACTAAATAATTTTAAATAAATATATGTATGTTTATTAAACAAAATTAAAAGAAAAAACAAAGATTTTTATTTTTCAACGCAAAAAAATATATTATTTGTGAAGCTTATTCTACAATTATATAAAAAAGCTTCTAAAAATATTGAGACAAATAAGCTTTTCTATACAAAAGTTAATTTAATATTATTTTCGTAAGATTATTCTACAATTGCAAACATAAGCTTATATTAATCTTGCATATGTAATATTTTAACGAGGGTTCCGTTTTGATTTTTCTACAATTGTTACGATAGCCTTTTTCAATATATTCTAAAACTTTTTTCAAGCTTAACGCTTGCGTTGGTAAGCTTATTATAATATTATTCTCAAGTCATTTGGTTTGTTGGGCAATTTAAAAAGTGTGAGTGTGTTAGTAAAAAACTGAGAGTGTATTGCAACTTGAAAGGAATTGAAAGGCAAAACTTGATCGTGTGGCCACCAAGTAAGCGAGATTGTGTATAGACTGTCTACTGCCTGCTTACAATGTGTGTGAAGCAGTACTGAGTTTATATTCACTGAATGAACACCACTATCCCGCTTACTTTGTGTGCAAGTGGTAGGCGTTCACTCCACAAATGCGGCAATGCATTCGAAAAAGTGTACTAGGTTCTAATTCAAATGGTGTGCATTACTATCTTACTCGTGTCAATCAAATCATCGCTTCTGTAATCGACAAATTCGCCCATGGGTAATATATATTTGGTGTAGACGCGCGGTAATAAATATATCACACTTCCACATAGTTGCCATATTTGGTAGTTTAATCGAAAAGTACTGTTATCAATCTTTGTAAAGCAGTACAGCAACTAATACAACTATGTTCATTTAACAAAAACAATTTCTACAAGAAAAAAACAATCGAAAAAGTTAGATATTCGTCATCCTTTAAAGTTATTTTTTATTTCTGCACAAAATAAAAATGCAAGAAACTTCTTCTGAACTTTATGAAGAAGTTAAACTTTTTCGCAATGCCCGCGAACGAGAGAAATACGATAATATGGCAGACTTATATGCCATTATTAATACACTACAACAATTGGAAAAAGCGTATATTCGAGACTGCATTACACCTCAAGAGTACACAGCTGCCTGTTCGAAATATTTGGTTCAATATAAGGTGGCCTTTAAACAAGTGCAGTGTGATGAATATCCCACTGTTGATACATTCGTCAAAAAATTTCGCTTAGATTGCCCTGCTGCCCTAGAACGTATACGAGAAGATCGTCCCATTACGATTAAAGATGATAAAGGTAACACTTCCAAGTGTATTGCAGATATTGTTTCTTTGTTCATTACAATTATGGACAAGTTACGCTTGAAAATGAATACCATGGATGCGCTACATTTCGATGTTAAAGACTTGGCAGATAATATGAATCGTTTGTCTTTAATACCCAAAGATTTTGAAGCTAAACAAAAGGTAGAAACTTGGTTGTCTACCCTAAATGATATGCAAGCCTCCGATGAACTTAATGACAATCAAGTACGTCAATTTTTGTTTGATTTGGAATCGGCATATGCCGACTTTACAAAACTACTGCACAGTCAGTAGAGATGTATTTTATAATTAGTGGATATTTTTGTTTAAATTACCTTTAATATAGGCTAATTTTAAGTTCTAAATACATATGTATACATAATTTAAAATTTGGTTATAACTAATTTTATTTAGCCCTTTATGAAATAAATATAATAAACACAGTTGTCAATATTATTTTTTATGAATTTAAAACAGTAGACGCTATATGTTGCTATATAAGAAAGGATAATATATTCATTAGTTGGCGGAAAACTCGTATCTTTCAAACTAAGTCTCTGATCCGCAAAAAAAGTATGGATGGATTATAGGGATTGTATACGCCATAAGCTCTTTAACACGTCAGATATTTTCAACACAGGTGCTATATGTTGTTAAGTCCCAATTTACACTAGGGACATTTCTTGCCGGACAGACGAAGTTTGATGGCCAGGGGTTGAAAAGGTAGAGTGTGTAGTACATGACTATCTGTACTGGACATTTTTTCATTTCTCTTTCTTACTTTTCGTAGTTTACATACAAGTATTAATTTCTGTCTGACTTCTAATGTTTCATATGTAAACGCTTCGGGTAAGATTAAAAGAGAATTCAAAAAATGTCCGGCAAGAAATGTCCCTAGTGTAATTGGGACTAAATAAGAACTTTTTTGACGATAAAATTCTTTAGTCGACAACTGTATCAGTTTTCAATTTTGTTTCTAGGATCCGAATCCACTCGAAAGTGAATTACTTCAGCATTTTTGGTGTTCTGCATTTCACATCCACTTTTTTATTCGTTTTCAATTAGAGTAGTAAGGGATTGGTGAGAGTAAAACGAATCGACTTTTATACTAATACATATCGCTCATTCGCTGCAAGACCGGCATAACTCAAAAAAATCAATTTCGAAATAAACGCATTTAAAGTTTCTGATTTGCTCAAACTACTTAGAAAAAGTGAAGACTCATTCTCTTCAAACTTGGAAAGTATAAAAGATATAAAGATGAATTTAATCACTGTTGCCAATTTAGAGATTTTCCCGCTAAATCTAGCGTTTTTGAAATGTCAATCGCGGGAAAAATTACGTTTTAGCGGTAAGCGGGAAATCTAGCGATTTTCAAAGAACTCTCAGCGGCTCATTTTCGCTACAATAACCTTTCTCAAATTAAAAATTTACAGATTTTTTACTTTTTCTTTTTCTGGCTAAAAACTTCTGGTTTATGTTCACGGTTTTAATTACTTTTATACAGGGTGTTCTTGAAATCGAAAACGCATGAATTTAAAACGTCGTTTTTTAATAAGATTTCTGTGATAAATGAATTTTATGACAAATATTTCTCTATTAAACAGAATTTCATAACAAAAATTATAAAAATTTGATTAAAAGTGTATTAAAAATAACTACCAAATTCTTGCATTTTGCGTTTTCGATTTCCAGAACACCCCTGATAGTTTTAGTGAACTGAAGATTGTATATGACATTTTTTTTCGATTTTTAGTTAGTATTTTGTTAATCCTGTATGTAACAATTCACAACTTTAAGCACGTATTAAGGCATCTCCGTCTGTCTATGCCTCTGTTGGCATCAAATTGTTTAGAATTCACCTAAGCAGTTTGGGATTGCAGTCCAGCACAATCGGTTCAGTAGGAAAAGTGCTATAAATTAAAATGTGGAACAACCACCCTAAAAACTAACATAACTAGTAGCGGAATGCACATATTGATATAAGATTATGCACAAATTCGTTCCATATGACTAAAAATCATACCGTTAAATCGGTCCATAATTATCGATAGGAAAAAAGCTCTAGTGTGCCTAAAAACGTAACAAATAATGCTATTGTAATAAATTTGGTCCGCCACAGTTTAATATGGCTAGAAATCACGCTGTCAATTTTCGTGATTATCAGTCCATATTTTACCATAGGCCCTATATAAAACCTTCTCTTGGAAAACAGAACGTCTAAAGCCTTTTATGCCTGTATTCATAAAAAAAATTTAAATTTAATAAAGGTTTAAAGAACAAATTTACTATGAAAATTGTCCTAAATAAACGTTTGTTAAATTTAATAATCGTTTGTGAATACGGGGGCTAAAAAATAATGCTATTTTTTAAATTTTGGTTTGTAACAGTTTTATATGACTGGAACTTACACTGTCAACTATCGTGCAGATCAATCCTTAACTTACCATAGGCCCCATATAAAGCATACTCTCGAAAAAAGCTATAGAACGCGTAGAACCGTAAAGCTTTCAATCTACGTTCTATTATAATAACATTTGGTCAGTCAAAGTTTTTTAAGGCTATAAATTACTTGTTCAAATTTTGTGAAGATCAGCCCATAATTTACCATATGTCCCATATAAACCCACTTCGGAAATATTCTAACTGTAGGTGGAGGGTATCAAAGATTCGCATAGATGAATATATAACTCTAACTTATTTTCTTTTAAGAATACAATGACTAGGGAAGTTGGAAACCATAGTATGTAACGTAATTGAGAGTCATATGCCTTTAAAACAGCAGCCTATATCTTGATTTATATAAAACTTTAAAAAATGTTTTAGCGGTATTTTTAAAAAAATTCCCGCTAATTTAAATATTTAGCGGTTTCTAGCGGTTTTGACGTCCGATTTGGCGGGAAATGCTCAAAAAAAGTTGGCAACAGTGAATTTAATACACAATATTAAGAAAAACAAGTTATATTGCTATATTCGGCTGTGCCGAATCTTTGATACCCTCCACCGGCAGTTCGAATGTTTAAGGAGTAATATCTGTATGATGTTGTTATTTTCTTAAACTGTGATGATTTGCTATTAATTATGGTTTTAGGCGACTAAACTGTTTTCCTGTAGTAGGGTTTATATGGGGCCTAGGGTAAATTATGGACCGATCATCACGAAATTTCACATCGTCATTTCTAGTCCTTTAAAACTGTGACGTACCAATTTATGTTATGATAGCATTATTAATTATGGTTTTAGGTGTACTAAACTGTTTCCGGGAGTAGGGTTTATATGGGGCCTAAGGTAAATTATGGACCGATCGTCACGAAATTTCACAGTGTTATTTTTAGTCCTAAAAAACTGTGACGTACCAAATTTTGTTACGCTAGCGTTATTTTTTACGTATTTAGGCGTACTAAACTGTTTTCCGGGAGTATTGTTTATATGGGGCTTAGGGTAAATTATGGACGGATCTTCACGAAATTTAACAGCGTGATTTCCAGTTGTGGCAGCAATGCTGCACGAAGTCAATCCTGCATTACACATAGAATATTTGAATCTGGCAACCCTTAGAATTCAGCTGAAAAAAGCTGCAACAAAAAGTGGCGCCACTAACATTGTTATTGTAGTTTTAGTCTCGATTATTCTTTCATATAGCAACAGACGCTGAAGCCTTAATTTTGTTAAAATAAAAAATCATTAAAAATACATAAATCTGCGTTTCATTATTTATTGGTTACACTGAAAAAGAAGTAAACCTTACAGTCAAATAAAACAAATTTTTGCAAAATCTTATCTGATTCCGTGCCTTGAGCGTGTTTTCAACAGACGGACAGACGGACATGGCTAAATCGACTTAGAATTACTCAAGGACCCAGAATATATATACTTTATGGGGTCTGCGATGAATAATAAAAAAGTTTCACACGGAATGACAAACCTAATATACCCTCTTCACAACTAATTGTGGTGGAGGGTATAACAAAGCGAACAATTCTGCATCTCTAACTCCAAAATTTCATATTTTGAGTTATGCTGGTCTTGCAGCAAATGAGCGATATGTGATAACATTTTAACAAAAAAATTTTTTTTTAGTTTTAAATGTTCTTCATCCAATTTAATCAAAAATATATCGTTACCTAAAATGCAAAAGGCTCCAACTAACATAAAATTTAAAATCGAATTTTTCATTGACTGATGTAATTATAGCTCATTTTCTAACGTTTTTTATGTTATTTTACGACAAATTGTTTTATTTTAATCGATTTAGCGATCTTAAATTAGGTTTGTTTTAAATTTTGCAATTTTTCGCGAATTTTAGCCATTTCCCGATAAAAGCGATTTGTTTCTGTAAGTTTTCTGATTCTCTACAGCTTAAACGATTTATATTAAATAGTAGACTTTGCTATGATGCCGCTGTAAGCTAACTTTTGCAAATTTCTGCTAATTAATGTCTACCGAATTTTCGCAAGTCTCGTTGTTTAAGGGACTTTTATTAATTTTATGGCTTGTTTGAAATATATAAAATTTTCGCGAATTTTTGCAATTTTTTTTTTTTTGTTACATTCCGACATTTTGTTTTTTTTAACAAATTTAGCAGTTTCAAATAAATTTTAGTGTTTGTTTAAGCTTGCGAAAGAAGCAATTTTTCCTGATTCTTTACAGCTTTCACGATTTTTGATAAATATTAGACTTTGCAATCATGCTACGGCTAGCAAATTAGCGATCTTTAGTTCAACTAAAGTTTTTTCGAACAAAAAATTCGAATACACAAAAACATGCGGATTTGAGAACACCAATTTATGAATTATGCGGAAACAAAAAATTATTCGTTTTCAATTCGAGTTGAAATCTAGAACATACCTGTTAAACTATCTTTTTATTGTTATGTATTGCAAAATATGGGAGAATTTGGAAAAGTAACCTACATGCGGTGTTATGCAGTGTTATTCCAATTATACGGCTAATGTCTTATTGACAAGATTCTTCCTTTTTCTTCTTTGAACATGAATTGGCGTTCAAATGATTCATGTCATGTTGACGACATGTTTTATATTTTGTATAGTCGTGCGTATGCATGTGTGCTTTTTTGATATTGAAAACAATAACAAAATTAAACAACGAATGAAAAAGCAAAACGTAAAGACAGTACATGCATCTGTGTACTCGTTTCTTTTCCCCTCGTCCCTCTCGCCTACAAAGTAGCAATCAGGGACATATCAGTTATAACCAATATTTGAAAAAATCCTGAAATAATAATTTATAAAGAATTTTTAAAACTTGCTCTCTGAATAATTATTACAAAAAACCAATATTTTTTTGGTCTTTGATAACCGTTATAGTTTGTTTTTGTTTTTTTGGGCTTCCATAACCTATACAAAAGATTTTAATTTTTTTTGGTCTTTCGTAACCATTACAAAAGACTTTTATTTTTTTTGGTCTTCTATAACCATTATAAAAGATTTTAATTTTTTTGGTCTTCCGTAACCATTACAAAAGTTTTTTATTTTTTTCGGTCTTCCATATCGAATTTCACACAAGTTTTATGAAAATATTATTTGGAGTTCAGCCAATGACACTCCTAATAAATCTACGAAACAGATTTCGTTACAGTCAATGTTTATGAAAAGCTTCATAGAATTAATGAAACTCTTTACAGAAACAATTAATCGTCAGGTAATGAAGCATTTTATAGAATCTATGAACCAGTTTCATAAAAGTCATTCCTAAAAAGAGATTCATTAAATTATAATTTTTATTAACATTTGTATTACTAGCAATATTTGCATTTGTTGCGGTTTTTGTTTAAGATTTCTTCACCCTCACTTTAGAATCGATGAGATTTTATCAATTTTAAGCGCTTGTTTACACTCATAAAAAAAATGTCAGTAGAAATAGCGAAAACCTCTGCAGAAATAACTGATAACAGTACCACTATTTTCAGCTGTAGAAAAAACCATATCATATCCTACACCTATTTGGGTCCGAAATTTGTATGGTTCCGAAGTCGACTTGGGTTCAAAATAGTCGAACAAGCCTACTTAATGGTATTTTCGGTTAGGTAGAGGTGGCAGCCGACTTTATTCGCCAGCTCACATAGACACTGAATGTCCGTTGCGATACCACTGCGCTTCCACTCATGCGTAATTAGGTGTGTTGCATATTCTTAGAATACATGAAGAGACCTACAGTTCAATGCTGAATCCAAACGGCAAGATTTGAAGTGCTTTAGAACAGAAATTACTTTCATTAGTTCACTCAAGCCAACCGATAGTTGAGGATGTTAAGAAATAATTATTTCTTTTTGAAAAATGTTTTTTTTGGTCGCTCGAGCCATCTTAGCATCTTAGCTACTACAACAACAGCACTGACTACTCAATGGTATATAAATACAATTTTAGTGCGAAATTTCTTGTATTTAAAAAAAAATCGGGAAAATATACCTAAAGCTGGAGCGATTTTATTTAAACTCAGCACCATGATTGTGTGGCATAATTGGTTTTTATTTACCAAATATGTATGAGAAAGATATAAAAAAAATTGCGGATCCTTACCAAAATCATTAAAAAAAAGTTCGTCCTTGTGCAAATATAAGTCAGTGTGCGAAATTTTATAAAAATATCTTAAGATTTGCGAACTGTAGCGTGGTTATAGAAGACAGAAAAAATAAAAATCTTTTATAATGGTTATAGAAGACCAATAAGAATAAAAATCTTTCATAATGGTTACCAAAGACCAAAAAAATTAATAATCTTTCATAACGGTTATCAAAGACCAAAAAAAATAATAATCTTTCATAAAGGTTATCAAAGACCAAAAAAATAATAATCTTTCATAATGTTTATGGCAGAACTATAATTTTCTGCGTAATTTATAATTATTATTACAGGACCAATTTTGTTCAGTTATTTTTTCCATAACCTATTGGATATTTAAAAAATAATAACAGTTATTTCGGGTCCCTGGTAGCAATCTTGTCAATAAGACATGAGCCGTGTGAACACAGACTTAGCTGTTCTGCAGTAAAAAAGCATCAGCATCACAAGCGCAACTGGTGATCACGCATCAGCAACAAAAATTGGGCATCACTGCAGCAGTGATGCTCAGCTCTGAAGCATTTACGAACGTTCCCTTTATTTTCTGATACTTTCTATATTTTAACAATAAATCTTGCACGGCTTACGGTAGACGATCAATGTGTTTATAAGATGTCTTTCTTTAACGATATCGATGATTTTGCTGGTGTGAAACTCCCTATAGTTTCTAAAGTCCTTGTATCTTCCAATGGACAAATATACAGATTTTATTTTGACTTATTGTGGTTGGCGTTGTCGTATACGACTGTGTAGTTTTTTGTAGTAGATTAAAGAACACAGGTTGTGTGTTACTTTAATTTAATAATCTTTTGTATCAACTGCACTCACACTTTTCCCTAACATACACACAATTTTTGTATTTTCAGCCAATCGGCTGTTTCCTCGATTTTTCGTTGATAATACGTAATACACGTACGCGTGTAAAGAGTAGCCAACAAGAGACCAGGACTAGTCCAAACGTAACCCAAACGTATGGAAAAAACATGGTCTATTTAACATTCCGATGTGCTAGGGCAGGACCATATAACCCACCTTTGGACCACTAAGGAGTAGTTTTAAAACTACTCCATGGTATACTCAAGAGAATTAGTTTTGAAGTCGTTTAAAAACAAAAGCATGTCGTTAAAAAACGAAAACAATGATACATCCCAACAAACGCGAAGTCAAACCTTTGATATGAAATGACTTTATCAAACACAATTCTCAAACGTTTTTCAATTGTTTGATTTAACATTTAAATTCAAATTTATAATGATTTGAAAATAACCATCAAATGTTCTATCAATTTGATGTCAAATGTTTGTCAAATGTTAAATTTAAATCAAAAATAAACTTGGCAATACGTTTGTTGGGTAAGAGTTTAGCTTACACCAAAGATGCCCAGTAGTGGCTGATATCAGCAAATTAAACTCACACGTACTTACGCTCTTTTGTTTGATCGTCAATCAGCCAATAGGAAATCAGCATGTTGAGTGGGAGAGACAAACTACACTTGCAGAACTTCTGTGTTTTATTTTACATTTTAATCGTCATCGAGACTGCTGTCAGGGAACACATATATTGAAATTATTGCGATGTATTAATGATGTCAACCGAAACGTATTTTATGGTACAAAATGCTTTTGATGACATGCAATGTCTTATTTGTCATAAGACATTTAAAAAAACTAAGAAATATAATTTTAAAAAACATTTAGAAGATGTTCACAAAGACATGAATTATTTGCAGGGGGAAGAAAAAGAAAAACAATTTAAAATTTATAAGAAAATTTCATTGAAGTGTTTATCTTTATTTCCCTCAACGTATGTATCTTTGCGAACAAATATTTTCAGATTTGAATTATATTTGCTCAAAAAAAAACGCAATAAGCTGAATTCTTCTAGTTTGAGAAATACACTTTTAATCTCGTTGACGACTAAATAAAATGAATAGTAAATTGATTTCTTCCAGTGTTATTTCGTCACTCTCACCAATACTACTTACTACCTTGGGCACCTTTGGCTTACACATACATACGTAATTTGTAGGTGCAGAAATTTTACATTTAAATTATATCCCAATTGAAAATGATTTGAAATCAAACGTTTTCTCAAACGACAAACGCTTGATAATGATTTGAAAATCATAGCGTTCTCAACAAAAAGGGAAAATTATTTTTAAATTGAAAAATGTCTTTATTTTCAACTTGCTTTCAAACGTAATTCTCAAATGTTTTTCAAACGTGGATTAAAATACAATGTGGAATATAAATAAAAATATTTTATTTTTTTTTTAATTTAAATTTATTATTTATTTAAATAAACTGTGAGATAAGCATTCGGCACCATAGCTAAAATATGCAATAATTTTCTTAATCATTGGAACTACTCACAAATAATTTTTATTTTTCACTGTTTTACTGTTCACTTTATATTACACATGTAACATGTAACCAAAGTAAAAGTAAAAAATGAAACTTTAATCGCCATTTTTAATGATTACATTTATTTTTCGCTTTAGTAATGCCAAGTTTATTTTTGATTTGAATTTAACATTTGACATCAAATGGATAAAACATTTGATATCAAATGTTTATTTTCAAATCATTATCAATTTGAATTTAAATGTTAAATCAAACAATTGAAAACGTTTGAGAATTGTGTTTGATGTCAAATGATAAAGTCATTTCATATCAAAGGTTTGACTTCGTGTTTGTTGGGATTTGAATATTTCACTCATTTGACTTGAGTTGACTGAATTGAATGAGTTTTTGTTTTGTCTTTGCTTATTCTTTCATTTGTTTCGTTATTATTGGGTGCTCGACACAGTGTAGTTAAAAAACAAATGAGTGTGTTAAAATTGGTTTTTATTTATTCTTGCAGACTCTAATATACACTACTGGCAAACGTAGGGTTAGAATGGATTCTAAATTTTGCAGATCCTATAACTATTGTGGCAGCACTGACAAAATGCCATTTTTTTGAAAGCAGCATTACCATTTGACAATTTTTCCTTTTTTGCAAGTCTTTTTTGTTTAACAAAATGAATTCCAAATACATTTTGGTTTTTTCTTTTAAAATTTTGGCCCTTTTGTAGAAAAAATTTATCTAAAAAAAAAGTTTTTTTTCCAGAAATGGGGACATTTTTAATTAATAGTATTTGTTACTTGTTTCAAGTATGAAAGGAAAACGTAACTTTTTTTATTTCCCCCTGGCAACATGGACATAGTATTACATTTTTACTGTTAAAATACTTAAAAAAAAAAAAAAAAAAAAACGAAACGCATCCCATTTATAGTGTGAAATATATTCTATACAGAAAAATCACAATTGAGGAGCCGCACAAAAAAAAAACGGACCTGTTCAGTGCTTAAACTGCCAAGAATTTGGCCATACCAAGGCATACTGCTACTTACCCCCTGTCTGCGTAGTATGTGGTGAACTACACGGTACAGTTTCTTGTGATAAGTCTAAAACCGACCCCAACGTAACAAAATGTAGCAACTGTGGCGGTAATCACACTGCCAATTATAGAGGATGCCCAGTATATAATATTGTCAAGCAGACGGTTGGACCGAAAACAAATACCCCTCAAATGCAGGTTGCAAATCAGGTAAACACAAATGCAATTCAAGCCCCCCAGCCTAGTAATAACAAAACCTCTTACGCTAACGTCCTAAAATCAAACCATCAGCCAATGCAAGGTGCCTCGCCAAGTAATGATGAAACTCCGGTTTCTAATTTAAGTCGTTTAGAAAAAACCATGGAAACATTAGTGCAAACAGTAAATAATTTTACGAACACAATGGGTAATATGATGCAGGAAATGCTTAGAATGCAATCGATGTTATTGCAAGCTGTACTTAACAAACCATGAACTGTTTAAAAATTTGTTTTTGGAACGCAAACGGCATCCGCCAACATAAAAATGAATTAGAATACTTTCTTAAAAATAAACAAATTGATGTCATGATGATTTCTGAAACTCATTTGACCTCAAGAAATACGTTTAAAATCAATGGTTATATACTATATGATACCAAGGACCCTCGAGATAGAGCTTGTGGAGGTTCTGCCATCTTAATAAAAACTCGAGTCAAACACTACATTATGTGTGATCACCGTGAAGACTATCTGCAAGCAACGACTATTTGTGTTGAGGAGCTAAATCGAAACATAGTAATTTCTTCTTTATACTCTCCACCTAGATTTTCCATATCAGAAGGCCAATATTATAAATATTATAAATCATTAGGACCCTGTTTTCTGGCCGCTGGCGATTATAACGCGAAACATACCTTCTGGGGGTCACGACTTATAACACCAAAAGGTCGTGTTTTGTTTAACACAATCTCTAAAATGGGTTTAAATGTGGTCGCGAGCGGGCAACCAACATATTGGCCTACTGATCAGCAAAAAATTCCAGATGTTATCGACTTTGGCGTGGTTAAAAACATCCCCACAGAAACGATTCATGTTGAAGCTTCCTTAGAATTATCATCCGACCACACACCTACAATTGTTACTATATCGAACCCAAATAGAATTGTATTTCCGTCAGGTTACTTAGCGACGCCAGCCACACAAATAAATTGGTTAAAATATAAAAAATTTCTCAGTGCCCATTGCACAGAAAATATTCCGCTTAGTACACCGGAGAATCTGGATCTCTCTCTTGTTAACTTTGACAGTTATCTTAAACTAGCTGTTCAACACTCCAGCGTTACACCCAAAAAAATTAAAAATAATAAAATATGTTCTTCAGATGTCGGGCGGCTCTTGACTGAAAAAAGGAGAGTTCGAAGAGAGTGGCAACTTTACAGATCCCCGCAACTTAAGATTTTATTAAAAGAATGCACAAAAAGGCTAAGAAAGTTACTACAGAATCAGAAAACGGCTTCTCTAGAAAAATATCTTAAGGAACTTGATGCAACTCCACAATCTGACTACTCATTATGGCGTGCAGCTAGAAATCTAAAAAGGCCAGTTATATCTAAGCCACCATTAAGAAACTTGAATGGTAGTTGGGCAAGAAACGATATTGAAAAAGGAAATCTTTTTGTTAGTCATTTGAAAAACGTATTTACACCAAATATATCTCACAATATTGCGGTCGAGTTACCACCTGTTGATGCTAGAGCAGCTATTCCCCTCAGATTTGAGATAAGAGAAATCGAAAAGGCTATTTGTGACTTAAACACTAAGAAGGCACCTGGTATTGATAAAATCAGTAATAAAATGCTTTTGGAGCTACCTCGCATAGCAAAGAAAATTATTCTTTTTATTTTTAATGCTATTTTACGCCTTGAATACTATCCTGAAAAATGGAAGGTTTCCTTAGTTACCATGATACCAAAGCCAGGTAAAGATCATACAAAAGTTGAGTCGTATAGACCTATTAGCTTATTATCAAATATGTCAAAGCTGTTTGAGAAATTATTAGTTTCAAAATTAACACCAATTTTAAGTGAAAATAGATGATTCCAAACCATCAGTTCGGATTTAGAAGAAAACACAGAACAATCGAGCAGACTCATCGAATAGTAAATGTCATAAGAAAAGCATTTGAAGAAAAGAAATATTGCTCAGCACTCTTCATCGATGTTTCGCAAGCTTTTGACAAAGTCTGGCATGAAGGCTTATTACACAAATTGAAGCAAAATTTACCAGCAAACACACACAAGCTGCTAGAAAGCTACTTAGTCGGTCGTCAATTTATTATTAAAGAAGGAAATTTCTTAAGTTCACCTCAGCCCATTGCCGCTGGAGTCCCACAAGGCAGCATCCTGGGCCCCCTATTATACTTAATTTATACTTCGGACATGCCAACAAGCAACTACACACAAACTTCAACATTTGCAGACGATACAGCTTTTCTAAGCGTCCACGAAAATCGTTATGAAGCATCGCGTTACTTACAGCATCATATATTTCAACTAGAAATATGGTTAAGACAATGGAGGATAATGGTCAATGAGCAAAAATGCGTACATATAACATTCACTTTGCGCCGGGAATCTTGCCCCCCTATTACAATCAATAATCAAATAATTCCTCAACATTCGCATGTTAAATATCTCGGTATACATCTGGATCGGCGATTAACGTGGAAATGCCATATAGAGGCAAAATTAACTCAAATGAAACTAAAAGCCATTCAAAATCATTGGCTTATTGGAAGAAATTCTGTCCTTAGTCTCGATTGCAAGCTTCTACTTTACAACTCTATCTTAAAGCCTATCTGGTGCTACGGTATTCAACTATGGGGCACTGCCTCGGCCTCTAATATCGACAAAATTCAAAGGCGCCAAAATAAACTTCTTCGAATAATCACAGCCGCTCCCTGGTATGTTAAAAACTCAAACATTCATAAGGATCTCAATGTGCCATTAGTGAAATCTATGATTACAAAATATGCAATAAAATATATTAAATCATGGCGGCCACACTCGCTTAAGAAGAGACACTGCAGCACTTACCCAATTAGATGAGCGATAAACACCTATAAAAGTGAACATAACCCGTGATGAAGAAAATTTTGTCTGGCACTGGCAGGAGATAAAATAACGTTTAGATTTGATTAATTATTGTTAGTTCATATTTAATATATGAAGATTCAATAAAAAAAAATGACAAAAAAAAAAAAAAATACTTTGTACTTTATTCTTCCCCTGCAAATAATAGGACCAGTCCAAACACGCGTGTAAAGAGTAGTCCACAAGAGACCAGCAGGACTAGTCCAAAACTAACCCAAACGTATGGAAAAAACCTGGTCTATTTAACATTACGATGTCCTAGGAGAGGACCATATAAACCACCTTTGGACCACTAAGGAGTAGTTTTAAAACTACTCCATGGTATACTCAAGAGGATTAGTTTTGAAGTCGTTTAAAAACGACAGCATGTCGTTAAAAAACGAAGACATGTCGTTAAAAAACGAAGACATGTCGTCTCACTACAAACACTTTTTAACAATGACATGGTCCATGCTTGCATTACATCGGACCAGTCCATGGAGTAGTCCATTTTATCAAAATGGATCAGGTGGTCCAATTTTATTTGCAGGGTCATTCATGGTATGAATTTTAAAGCAAAGTTCTTTAATTTTTAAAATAATTATTTGTATCATACATACTTATTAAACTGTTTCGCTCATTTTATTTTTGGAAACCTGGGGGGCTATTATGTAATTCGATTCGAAACGAAAATCCTTTCGAAAGAAATTTCCGTATCGAAAATGAAATGGTATTTTCTAATCCGTTCGAAAGCACCACAGTTTTGTATTTGTTGAAAAAAGGGAAAAACAAAGTGCTGCCAAATTTATACACAATAAATTTGACAGTACCTGTCAATATTGACAGAACTTTTTTGAAAAACAAGCGTTTAAAAAAAACGTTAAATTTTCCGCAAAACGTACATATAAATGAAAACTTCCAAACAAAATAAAATAACAAATAATTATTAATAAAAAAATAACGGTTTAAGAACATGGATTCTGTTGCATTGTGGTTGGAATATAGCGATAAAGAAAGTGATGCAATTGCAGAAAGAGTAAGAAACATTTTTTTAATTATGAAATTTAATCATAAAAATACTAATTTTAGTTTCGTAAAAACTTTCGGCTTAATAAAAATTCATTTATGTATATCTACAATTGAATAAAAGGCGATTTAGAGCCACCTGAAAGATCGACAGTCATTGCACCTTTGAAAAAATTAGCTGTCACATTATAATGTTTGGCACTAGTTGGATACCAACAGCAGATTGGCCAAGATCGCTTTGTGGGACTTTCACACCCATCAATTTCCATATGCTTATCTGAGGTGTGTGAAATAATCGAACCAAATCTTTGCCCGAAGCATATTATCTTTGAAATGACAGAAGAAGAAAAAGGAGACGAAAAGATATTTTGTTTTTAATTAATGTGGAATACTTGGAGCAGTAGACTGCACTCACATTCAATTAATAAGGCCAAGTAACGATGAGCATTTATACTTCAACCGAAAACAGACATTTAACTTTAGCGTGTTGTTTATAGTCTTCCCATACCTAGTAACAAAGCACATTTGTAAGAATAGTTAACACAAAATCGATTAAATGAAAACTCACTTTTTTCCAATTCCCTATACGGTGGACCAACCGCATCTTAATCCTTTGACAGTATTTGCCACAAATCCTTCGACTTTCTTTTAGCATTTGCAACATTTTGGTGGCCCTTTGCTAAATCTACATGTGCAACCATAAAATCAACCATCACCTAATACTGTCTTGGTTTTGTAAACATTGCTTTGTATGAGCTTTCTCTAAAGCATTTAAAAAAATTGCTATGTATAAAAATTTTCAGACTTAAAACAAAAAGAGTTGTGACAACAAACACATGGTATAAATTGTGATTTCAAGTCACTCACAGTTCTAAATATAGATGATATCTTATGTTTTTTATTGTATTTTACAGTTTTTGTAAAAAGTTTTATTTACTTACTTACATTTTTAAATTTTTTATCGTTTTCGCAAGCACAGCCACTTTCGAATAATTTACGAACAATTTAAATGAACTGACATTTGCTTTCGTATTACATAGTTGCAATTGTAAAAGGGTAATTTTTAATTTACGAAAAGGGGTAAAAAAAATCCCGCAAAAATAAAATATTTCCGAACGTTCGAAAATAAATTTTCGAAAAACGTACTACATAATACCATTTGTACGAATTCGTAAATCTTTTCTTTCGAATCGTATTACATAATAACCCCCCTGAAATTGTTAATGACGTATCGTTAACTCATTATTGATTCGACCTACCGACTTTCTAGAATCCGAAATCTGTTTCACGAAAATTTTTTTGGTTTCGAGATACCTATTAAGCATTAGTTTAAATATTGTTATGCTATAAACGCCCATGTTTGGCGAATTCTGCAAATTCCTCATACAAAAACGTAAAAAATAAATTAACTCTTGCTTTGCTTCATTGCCATAAAAAAACAACTCTTGCTTCGCTTAATGTTAACAACAGTAACAGCAGTTAGTATACGTATGCAGGATAAAAAGCTACTTTTTAAAAATAAATTAAGAAAAGTGGCGTATGCGGCACAAAACAAGTTTCACTTTCAATAAAATACTTTTTACTTCCAAGTTCGCCAATGAAAGTTTATAAAAATTTACATTATTCTTCAAAATATATGTCAGGATCTGTGGTGAACATACGAGAAAATTCTATCGGGTATATTTTCAGGAAACTTCATTGTCGTTGGCATATGCGTTGCAATGTAGTTGTAATTTCTTAGCTTTTGTATTATGGTTTACAACTTTGCTAAATTGCGCTGAACAAAAAGATAACAAAAATTACAACTGATCAAAACCAGTTGTATTTATTACAACTCAACTGAGTTGAGTTGTAAACCGTAATAGGGGCCTAAAACAATAATGAGCTGACGGTGTCGTTTTCGTAATTTTATGTTTGCAAATAAATTTTTTTTTTTTAATATTGCAGCATAAATTATAATTTATATGAATGAAATTATGTTGTTTACATTTTCGGCTTGATATATAATCACCGCATTCGATATCGAGTTAACTATCGAATTTTTCTGCATAAGATAGGCACTGACGTATCGGATGTAATGTCCTTGGTTACTTGACATCATCTTAAATAATGATACATTTCATTCGATATCGAGTGTTTAATGAAACCCAAATAAAAAATTTCGATCAATCTTGCTCTATAAAATAAATTATAAATTTATTTTTCTTCCAATATTTTGACCAACTTTGTTTGATTTAATATTTAATGCACTGTTGTCCGATGTTATAGTTTTAAGTTTTCTTGATTATGTTTGCTTATTTCTGACATTCCGTTATATTTCGAGCTTTGCTGTATTCAGAGTCTTATATGTAGTAGTTTTGTAATGAAACATTATCGAAGAAAAAACAAAAAGGACTGATACGGTGTTGAGTTCTAGTGTCTAAAAGTTCCATTAAAATGCACCTTGTGGGATTTTATATATGAAGGTACATACATCTTTTGAACACACCTTTGTTTTCTATGCTGATTTATTATAAGAATGTGCTTAAAATGAATGACCTCTCGACTTTTTTTGTCCAGCTACCAGAATCACTCGTTGGAACATAGTTTTTATTATTGTTCGGTGTTATAGGTAAGTTGAAGTAAAGTCTCTGATCTCCAATTTTTTTTCAATTAAAACAAAAAAGTTATTTGGATTCAATCATATTTTTTGTTTGTTGTATTTAATTTAAATATTAAGATTATTATAATTATACATATAAGTTTAAACCGATTACAATATTTATTTTGTGTTTTTTTTTATTTGTAATATGTTTTCTTTCTTACTCCTTTTTGCTTTTATTTTATATTACTCCTTTTTATTTTTGTTTTGCTATTAATAAATATTTTTTCTTTATGTTTTGTTTGTTAAATTTTAAGAATGTGTTTATTAAATTTATTAATTTGTTTGTTGCTTTGCAATACGACAATTTGCTACGCATAAAATAAATATACATATATGTATATATTTATAGGTATGTTTTTGTTTATATTTATGTATATAAAGGGGGAGATAAGGAAAAAAGGATCAAGTTAATTAAAAATATAAAATAATCTATAATCTATAATCCTTGTTCTGTTTTTTACTCTTTTTGTTTTGTATTCATTATCATTTATAAAATATACTCGTATATGTAAAATGTTTGTGTATGTGTAAGAAATACGTACAATACAATATAGAAATTAATTAATGGTTTTGTTTTATATATGTATGTATGATTTTTTTATTTTTTTATATAATAATTATTTTAATTAAATTATTTGATAATTGTTATCATTTATTTCTTTTTTCATTGTTTGTAATAAAAAAATGTATTTGTGTGGGTATATGGGTGTATGAATGCTGTGGGCATGTGGGTGTGTGTAAAAAAGTATGCATTAGTGATTGGAAAAAGGGATTGATTATATGGTGTAGAAAAAGGAGTTGATGCTTGGATGGCAGTTGTGGTATAAAGGAGAGGATGAAGTCAGGTTGTTAGTTTAAAAAAATTATAAAACTTCTATGATAAAACAATATTTGTTAGGTTTAAGTGGTTTTAATTTTTGGTAGGGAGACAACTAATCACTACAATAAAATAAAATAATTAAGGGCAATTAAATGACAACGTAGTTTAAACATGTATTTCATGTATTCCATATATATAAAACCTTTAACTACATTAACCCTTCTAGGTGTTATACAAATTTTCAGTTTTCAATTTTATATATAAAAAATACAAAAATATTAGTTTTATAATTATAATATACTGTATGTGTGTTAAGAGACAAAGGAATTATTTTAAAATTCCTTCAAACATTGGTACGGAGTCTAATTGTTATTTTTTATTTGAGTGGAGAGTAGGAGAAGGAGAAGGAAATGTTCTCTATTACTTTGTTTTATGTTTTCGTAGGTCTAGTTGTTAATATTAAGCATTATTGTATTATTAAATATTAGCAGGCGCAATAGCCGAGCAATTCATCATATCCAGGTTATAAATTTTTCTTCTTTTCTGTTAAAAAATAAAAAAAAAGATATACATTTATTTTTTTCTTCCACCAAATCCGTTTATCTGTTTTAAAGGAGTTTTTAATCTCGCCTGCTGCTACTTTTTATTATTCTTTTTTTAAGAAAAGGTCGTCTTAACAAACAAAATTTAAAGCAGCTCAATTTTGGCCAGTCCAATAGGAGGGTGAGTACCCTTGCTTAGTGGCCGATTTTGATTGGCTGCTTGTTGGTTGACGTTGACCAGTGCTATTTGAATCCTAAAAAAAAAATAAAAAAAACATAAGTAAAATATAAAAAAAAAATATATATATATTTGTATATGAAAAACTTTGGAAAATATTTTTCAAAAGAATCAACAACAAAACTACAGCTAATACAAATTTAAGAATTTTTTCACTAATAGTATGAGAAAGTTTTGTGATTATTGGATGGAATGAATATAGATCACTTATTTGCAAGAAAAAAAAAAAACGAGTGTTGATATTTCCCAAGTTAATGTGTAGTTTAAATCAAACCACGCGTGTATTTTGAGTTATGAGAATTAAATTGGAAATGAGGCCTGTTTTTTTAAACTTTTCCACTTTAACGCATAAATAGAAAGTCAATTATTTGTCTACATAATTTAAAAAGAAAGTAAAATTTACACAGCGTCGTGCCGAAGTTGTCTTGACGTACATCACAAAATAAAATCTGTCGATAGGTATATATATCTTATGGCTTCTTAGATATTACGAAGCCATTTTATTGTCTATCCACTTTTTCGAAAATGCGTTATAATACCGTATCTCATCTCCTTTTTTCTTCACTTCTACCTTTCCTCTATATTAAATGGATTCACAATCGACTTCCGGATGGAGGTGTGCCTTGGGCGCAAAGCCCTTCTTTACCTTACCTAACCTACTTCAGAAACCATAAACAATTTCGTGAAACAGTTATTGGATTCAGAAAGGGGGTATTCAAAATATATACATATACCACATACCTAACTTATTTTTTTAAATGGTCGGTAGGTCAAACCAATAATGAGCTGACGATATATCGCTCATTTGCTGCAAGACCGGCATAACTCAAAAAAATCCATTTCGAGATAAACGCATTTAAAGTTTTTGATTTGCACTAACTGCTTACAAAAAAAGAAGACACATTCTCTTCAAATTGGGAAAGTATAAAAGATATAAAGATGCATTTAATATACAATATAAAGAAAAACAAAGCGAATAATTCTGCATCTCTAACTCCAAAATTTAATTTTTTGAGTTATGCCGGTCTTGCAGCAAATGAGCGATATATAAATGAATGTATGTACACTAGGGTGGTCGTTAACTGTATGAATCAAATTTTTTTTCTATTTTTCCATGCTCTAACCCCCCAATTCGGTGGGTATTGATAAAAAACAACTCAAACAAATGATATGCGTTTGTCTATTTTTTTAAACAAACGCACACAAACACAAATATTAAAGCTGAATTGACGTGTGTAAGAAAAAACAGTTCTAAAGAAAAAATTCGCATTAATGCTGCTGTTTACTTTTTATTTTAATTAGGTTTTGTTCAATATGAGTTTTCGAGAAAACTTGTTAAGGCAAAAGTTGTTGGAAACTTTACTAACAACAACTTCTTAGAAAACGATTTTTATGTAAAAATAATATTTTTCTAAATATAAGTCATACAAGTCGGACTTTACGATTTTTCTCAAACTTTGGACGGCTTAGCCTTCGCCGATCGTCCTAAAAATTTTTTTGGAGTTGTTTTTTTTATCAATACCCACCAAAATGGCGAGTGAGACCTAAATCAATCCAACTTTTGATTTTAACAGTCACCCAAATGTACACGTTTCCAGTATATATGTAACTATAATAAAAAAAATAGAAATTTCTGTATATCTAGAGAATTTGTGGACATATCGCTCTTTTATTGCAACATAGTCATATCTCAAAAAAAATATAAAAATATATATATATGTATATATAAATATAAATATGAAAATATACATTCAATTTTTGGAGCAACGAAGTAGAATTCGCCTACAATATTTTGTCAGGCGACGCGTCTTTGAACAGTGATGCCAACTTTTTGAGAGCAAAAAGCACTTTAAATTTCAAAAAAAGCACTAAAAAGCACTATTTCGAGCAAAAAAAAGCGTAAAAAAGCACTAAGCCATTTTTACAATTTAATTAAACACAAAACAAGTTGTATTCGGCTGTGCCGAATATTATATACCTCCAAAATTTAAAAAAAGGCGACGGCGTTGATGGGGACCATTTTCATTAAAGATAAAATAATAAATATGGGCATTTCCCCAGGATGAAAAAATAAAATGTTGATTATTATCGTCTTTTATTGTTTATTATCAAAAAAAAATGTCTATGTTCTTATAAAAGAATGGTTTCCTAGCATATCTGAGCTGTTTTACTTGAGGAAATTGGGCTTGAAACTGGAAAATTTTATAATTTCCTGTATTTTCTACTTCTAAAGACATTTTTATATACTTATTTTACATGCAGGAAATATGTTATGTTCACACTCTTTCTTCATAATCTCTGCATTAAAATCAATTGTAAAAGGAGTATAAAGTTTTTTTGTAAAGAAAATTTGAAGACATTTATGGTAAAATGCATGGTGATAATAATAAAAAAAACATATGGAAAAATCGTACGTTCGCGATCCGTAAGTTCGCGACCTGTACATAAGCCAATTAAATAAAAACCAAGAGAGATATTTTATTTTGTAAATACTGGAAGGAGACCTACATTAATACACTTTTAAAATAAATTAATCACTTTTGAAAATTCCGTTTCGTTACGCAGATTTTTACATTTCACAACTGTCAGCCGAAGTTGACTTCTATTTTGCGTACGTTCGTGACCACACGCTTATAACTCTTATTATGAAAACTTAAACTCGATGAAATCCATCTTTTGTACTAAACATAGAGCTACCCAAATGCTATCGAATTGCAAAAAAATGCTAGGAAAAGTTTTGTTTTCTATATTATTTGTACATCAAAAGCGTACGAACGTACGTTCGTGACCCCAGGAAATGCCCATATATTTACATTTGTATATAAAAATTTTTAAATGTATTATTATTATCTTTAATAAAAATAATATCATCCATATCATTTGGAGTATAAATTGGCCATAAAACTGGTAATTGCCAAAAATTTGCAATGACCTACTATTGTTTATAAAACTTAATAACAGCATATAATTTAATAAACATCCTTATATTTTATCGTTTAAATAAATCTAAATTAAAAGCGTGCAAAGTTTAACAAAACAATTGGCTTATGATATTATCCAATTATTTTAACATATGTACGCTTCTGAGTTTAGAACACACATAAGGTGTAAAATAGAAAAAACTTGTATGTTTTGATTTTGATACTTATATCGATTTCTTTTCTGAGAAAAATATGTTACAGTATATACATGTAACATTTTCTAATGTTAGCTATAATCGCTCGAAGTGTTACATATTGTGCAATTTCAATAGAACACAATTACTGCTTTTATTTACAACTATTACACTTTCATCATTAATGTACTTAATAAGTGATTTTTAAAGCTATTTAAGCGGTTTCTGCACGTTATTACGGGTTGTAAACAAATATTAACATCACTAATGGCTTATAAAAATAAAAACGATTATAATATAAATAGACTTTTTATTTTTTAAATATTTTTATATTTTGTTTTAAAACAAATTTTTTACAAAATTAAGAGCGGTATGAATTATGACAAACAACGTAAAACATTTGTTGTACAAACAAAGTAAAACATTTACATGTTCTAAATTTTTGTGTTCGTTTGTACAAAAAATACAACTGTGGGAAAAATTTTCAAGTTCTTTTGTGAATATGTTGATGAAAAACATGCAAAACATGTTGCATATTTTACCCTTACTTTAACTTAAGGTGTTCATACTGCCCTGTTCTACAACTTTGGTACTTTCTACTTTGTTTGTATTTCCAAACAGTTGTATTTTTTGTACAAACGAACACAAAAATGTAGAACATGTAACATTAATGCAACATTTTTCTCAGAAAGAAATCGCCATTAGTCAAACCTTTTTTCAATAGCACTAGAGAAGTGCACAATACGTGGAAAACTTAAGCGCATGTAAAATGGCAGGTTACACAACGCTCGTTATAAAAGTATTTTCTGTCAGCTGTTTTTAATTTATTTAACACTTTGCACGTTCCAAGCTACGTCTCTTTTTTTGTTGCGTTTTTTGACGGTTTCCGACTGCATGTTTTTTAACAATTCCTAATATTTTCCAATCCATGTTCTATTTTTGAAACAGTGTCTACATCTTTAAAATAATGTTTACCGAAATACATCGTTTTTATTACGATTACTAAAAATGTTGTCAACGCTAAAAAGTGCAACGTTTCGTAAAATTTCCAAATTGCTAGGAAGCCTAGCTCTAACCTCGTAAGTTTTTGGTAAAACGAATGTAACTTTCTTTTATCCCTTTTTTATCATTTGAAATCTTAAAATCTTTACAAGTTTTCTCAAAATTGTACACCAAATAGCTAAGTCAAATAAATCATCCTCTATTTGATCGTAGTTTTAAAATATGGTAGAAAAAAGATACAAATTGTAAAAAGCACTAAAGGCACTAACGAAAAATTGAAAAAGCACCAAGTTAGTGCTTTTTTTTAGTTTGGCACTATGGATAAAATTTTGGCGTTTTGAGGCATCAAAAAGCACCATAAATAGTGCCAAAAGCACTAAGTTGGCATCGCTGTCTTTGAATTAAGAACAAGATTGCATCAAAAACTCAATTTCAAAAAAATTGTCATATACGATAATTTCGCGCAAATGGGTCGATATGGTATGAAAGATCACTTTAACTTAAGTTTGCTTTCACACGTTTCATCTTTTGATGCTTAACTCTTATGTTTTTAGGTGAGAGAAGAAAAAGGGTAAGTACGGAGATGCCTGTACTCGGTCAGTACGCTTTGTGTTTTTATTCGTTGGTATATGCAAAACGATGGCTGCCAGGGTTGTCAGATGTGGCGATTTCTCGCCAAACGTGGCGATTTTCTAACATGCTTGGCGACCTAATTTTTGATTTGGCGACATGGCGATTTTTTGGCGATTTATAAAATAGTTAAAATCGCCAAATGGTTATTTTTGATGACCTATGAATTTGTTTTGAAATTCGTTAAATTCAATACTTATAAATAATAAAATTTTTTTAATTCTCGTATTTTTATGCACGAAATTTCAGGCAAATCATATCAGGCCAACATTTTAAAGCTACAAGGATACGGCAGGTACGTAAAATTTTAAGGACTTTACTTTGGCTGTCCTTAATAAGCGGTTATTACAACGAGTAATGCCTTCGAATTAGAATGCAATACGAACTTCTAGACGCGTTATTGAAGTTATACAGGCATGTTCTGTAAATCACAAGATTTCAAATCACTTGTGATTTTGAAATCACAATTGTGATTAATGGGTGTTTTGAAAATCAGAAAATCTTTAACTTAGTTAAAAATATTGGAAACAAATAAGCAAGTAATTTTAAATCGGCGGTCACTTAGCTGACTGGTTTAAAATCAAAATGATCAAAAAAGCTTTTTGTCCAGAACACCTTTTTTGTGATTTCAAATCACTTTCACAAAAAGTGATTTTCAGAACATGCCTGATAAGTTATATCAATGGGAATAGTACATGTTGCACTTCTTTTGTACTTTCGTTGAATACATGTAATACCCTCACAATGTATTCAAAATTAGAAGACAAATAGCGAGTCTTGACGGTGAAGCGTTTAAAATATATAATAAAACTGCAACTATTGTATATAGTGCATTTCTAATATCTGTTTAGTACTAGCCGCAAAAAATCTTTTATTATGGCTACTTTTTTTTTGAATTTTTGGCGTATTTAAGCGATACGGAACTAATTTAGTTTTAAGGATTTATAAAAAATATTTTTAATAATTTAAAAAATATGTATTTTATTGTCAAAAACTTGTAAACAAAGACTTTGGCGATTTTGGCGATTTTTGACATTGAATTTGGCGAAAAAGGTCAAATTCAATCTGACAACCCTGATGGCTGCATGTAATTTTTTTCTTTTATTTTTTTCTTTGATTCGCTGTTTATAAAATTGTTGTTGTTTTTAACCGAAAAAAGTTGAAACCGATCGCTTCGTGTGATTTATTGGCATCTTTAAAAGGGAATTGAAAAGAAGTTGAGCATCAAAAGATGAAACGTGTAAAAAAGAGACTAATGTGGTGTTTATAGAACACGAGCGCGAAAAATTGTCATATACGATAATTTCGCGCAAATGGGTCGATATGGTATGAAAGATCACTTTAACTTAAGTTTGCTTTCACACGTTTCATCTTTTGATGCTTAACTCTTATGTTTTTAGGTGAGAGAAGAAAAAGGGTAAGTACGGAGATGCCTGTACTCGGTCAGTACGCTTTGTGTTTTTATTCGTTGGTATAGTAATTTTAAATCGGCGGTCACTTAGCTGACTGGTTTAAAATCAAAATGATCAAAAAAGCTTTTTGTCCAGAACACCTTTTTTGTGATTTCAAATCACTTTCACAAAAAGTGATTTTCAGAACATGCCTGATAAGTTATATCAATGGGAATAGTACATGTTGCACTTCTTTTGTACTTTCGTTGAATAAATGTAATACCCTCACAATGTATTCAAAATTAGAAGACAAATAGCGAGTCTTGACGGTGAAGCGTTTAAAATATATAATAAAACTGCAACTATTGTATATAGTGCATTTCTAATATCTGTTTAGTACTAGCCGCAAAAAATCTTTTATTATGGCTACTTTTTTTTTGAATTTTTGGCGTATTTAAGCGATACGGAACTAATTTAGTTTTAAGGATTTATAAAAAATATTTTTAATAATTTAAAAAATATGTATTTTATTGTCAAAAACTTGTAAACAAAGACTTTGGCGATTTTTGACATTGAATTTGGCGAAAAAGGTCAAAATCAATCTGACAACCCTGATGGCTGCATGTAATTTTTTTCTTTTATTTTTTTCTTTGATTCGCTGTTTATAAAATTGTTGTTGTTTTTAACCGAAAAAAGTTGAAACCGATCGCTTCGTGTGATTTATTGGCATCTTTAAAAGGGAATTGAAAAGAAGTTGAGCATCAAAAGATGAAACGTGTAAAAAAGAGACTAATGTGGTGTTTATAGAACACGAGCGCCTTACTCGTCCGTTCAACTTACATTTAAAACAAAAATTAAATTTCGAAATTTGTTTTTGTTTCAAATAAAAGTTGAACGGACGAGTAAGGTGCTCGTGTTCTATAAACTACACATAACTGTCTGTTTTTAGAAAACGTAAACAAGTGATTGAGAAATTATATTGAAAAAAAAAAAAAAAAAAAAATTTTCGTTTGTTATTGTTGTTTTCAAAAAAAAATTCCTCACTCACTCACTTGTTTACGTTTTCTAAAAACAGGCAGTACCATGCAAATAAAATTGGACCACCTGATCCATTTTGATAAAATGGACTACTCCATGGACTGGTCCGATATAATGCAAGCATGGACCACGTCATTGTTAACAAGTTAGAGTGCTATATTCGG